>OV277862.1:51404169-52013631 GCA_922989275.2 Gari tellinella | reverse complement strand
AGGTCACTAGGTCAAATCTTCGAAAAACCTTATTAACACTCTAGAGACTACAAATTTCATTGGATCTTCATGAAACTTCATCAAAATGTTTGCCTTAATGTAATCTAGGTCAAGTTTGGATTTGGGTCATGTCCGGTCAAAAACTAGGTCACTAGGTCAAATTATCGAAAAACCTTGTTAACACTCTAGAGGCTACAAATTTTATTGAATTGCCTCAATGAAATCTAGGCCAAGTTCGAATGTGAGTCATGTCTGGTCAAAAACTAGGTCACTAGGTCAAATCTTCGAAAAACTTTGTTAACACTCTAGAGACTACAAATTTCATTGGATCTTCATGAAACTTCATCAAAATGTTTGCCTCAATAAAATCTAGGTCAAGTTAAAATGTGGGTCATGTCTAGTCAAAAACTAGATCACTAGGTCGAATCATTGAAAAACCTTATTAACACTCTAGAGACTACTAATCTCATTTGATCTTCATAAAACTTGATGAAAAGGTTTTCCTCAATGAAATATAGGTCAAGTTCAAATGTGGCTTATGTCTTGTCAAAAACTAGGTCACTAGGTCAAATCATCGAAAAACCTCGTTAACACTCTAGAGACTACACAATTCATTGAATCTTCATGAAACTTGAACAATATGTTTTGTCTCATTGAAATCAAGGTCAAGTTAGAATGAGGGTCATGCCCGGTCAAAAACTAGGTCACACGGTGTACATGGTTACATGATCTTCATAAAACTTGATGAAAAGGTTTTCCTCAATGAAATATAGGTCAAGTTCAAATGTGGCTTATGTCTTGTCAAAAACTAGGTCACTAGGTCAAATCATCGAAAAACCTCGTTAACACTCTAGAGACTACACAATTCATTGAATCTTCATGAAACTTGAACAATATGTTTGTCTCATTGAAATCAAGGTCAAGTTAGAATGAGGGTCATGCCCGGTCAAAAACTAGGTCACACGGTGTACATGGTTACATGGTTACCAGGTGAGCGATTTAGGGCCATAGTGGCCCTTGTTTACACAAAAGCATCCAATGGCAAAAATCATATAGGGCCTTACGAATACTGTCTCAAATAAAGAGTCAGTATATCATGTACATCATAACGCAAGTTTGGTGCGAAACGGCTTGTTACACAATTCAAGCTAATGCCGTAAATGCAGGTGTAAATCTAAATGTACACCAAAACGACGCTAAGATCTAGATCTGGTGAAAAAAACACGTAAACTACAGCCTAACATAATTCCTCACTCTTTTTACAGCGTTTTGCAAACAGATGAACTCCGAAATGGCTGCCGAGTTACTCTGCGTGCCATTTCGGATCAAATATGTTTGCGTATGCAGCTTCACTGGGTAATGATAGTGAACTTAAAAATCCGAGTGTTAAAACACGTCTACGAAAGACTTGCACAATCCCGCAATCTTTAAAACGTCTATTCTGGTTTGAAAAAGCTATCAAGTGTTGTCTGCTTTTTCTCAGAATGCAAATGTAAAAGCAAGGGATCCGATTATTAGGCCTATAAGATTTGCTGTGGGTTAATCGGCGTCTGATCTGGGTCAAATATCCAAATGCTTTACTAACCAGTGTGCATATTTTTTCATGTTGAAAAGACAACAAAATAAGCAGACGGTTTTTCGACACTTTCTTAAACTAGTTACGCATTTGTACATGTAATAGGTCTAGGGCACAACCGACGGCGATAATGATCTATAATTTGGGGTTTCCCCATGCCAGAATGACAAGCGATCAAGGTGACAACCGCCGCCAGAGATCAAAGGCGGTTGGATAATGGGGTGCGAAACACCCTATATGTTAATGCAGGGACCAGCAAACTGTGTCGGATACCAGGAAACGCAAGATTCCGGATAATAGAGTCTTAATGCATATAGAAATAAGAAGGGAAATGTTCGAGAACGGCGTCGGATATGACACGATTCCGGATAATACAGTTGTTGGATAATGCAGTTTATACTGTATATAACCCTTACAGCTCATGAATTAGACATGTCCATCCTAAGTAGTGTAGACTCGGATCAGAGGGAGCCCTCTAATCAGAGTCTGTACTGTTTTTTAAAGTTTTATTGACACCCATTTCCGTATTAGTTTATACAATTTACCTGAGAAAGGCTCCTTTTGATCAGGGTCTACACTGTTTGTTAAGAAATGAACTGATCTTTTTCGGCGTTCAAGCAAAATAAATGGCTGAAAGTTATCGGCATATACCATGAATCGCACTAGCGATTCATGGTAAATTTGCTTATAACTTGCCGTATTAGTTTATACAATTTACCTGAGAAAGGCTCCTTTTGATCAGGGTCTACACTGTTTGTTAAGAAATGAACTGATCTTTTTCGGCGTTCAAGCAAAATAAATGACAGAAAGTTATCGACGTATACCATGAATCGCACTAGCGATTCATGGTAAATTTGCCGATAATTTTCTGTCATTTATTTAGCTTGAACGCTGAAAAAAATCAGTTCATTTCTTATATTTACAATATATTTGCTGTAAACAAATAAATTCCATTGTTTACATTCTAAAGTCATAAAATTGACTGTTTGGCGTGAAAATGCCTATTTGACGTCATTTGGAAATGACCTCATTTTGAAAGTAGGATAAATAAATAAAAAAAATTGCAATTAAAAAATGCAGACAGCTGCTGTTTGTAAGGTATATAAATGTTCTTGCAATTTATCTCATTGATAAAGAAGAACTTTAGTCGGTAATCATAGTTTCCACTTATAGGAAGGCATACATTGGTTAAGAAGAATTTTTTTGAAAAATTCGCCAAATGTTTGCTGTACGAGTTCCAAAGATTAATTCACGATTGAAAAATGCATATCCCAGGCCTCCTTATCGAAACTTATCCACACGTCCCCCCCTCTCGAGAAATAGTTTACACGAATTGAATGACACAAATTTAAATATCAGTAATTCCATTCCCACTAGGTAATGTATTGAGGTCCATGGTGTTGAAAGAGTTGAAGCAGATTTAAAGTAATGTAGAAAGTTCCAGTAAAATCCTGTCCCACCTGTATTAACCCTTTGAACCCTAGTCCCGCATATAGGCGTCCTTTTCAAACAGTGTACATGTGAATAGTACACTTGTCCTATGCAAACAGTGAATACCCAGATCAGAGGGCTCCGAAAGGAGCCCTCTGATCAGGGTCTTCACTGTTTGTCATAATGCCAAACATTGACAAAAACAACCCTTAAAAGTCAGAAATGGACTAGGCAAAAATGGAAACTGGAATTTTCCATTTAAAGTTTCAGGGAGGAAAGAGTTAAATACTGAAAATACTCATTGTATACATAGTTTTGAGTGGCTAAGATTTTTTTGTTTATGCTGTGTATATTTTCTTTGTGACAGGATCCATTTTGGTGTCACTTGAAGTACACACGACCGGCCAGCCCACATTAGGCCAGATGTTGTATGCTCTTGAGAATGTGATTAACACGGGCACCTTTACCAATGTGGCAGGTGACCCCCTCAACGTTGTTCCCGGCAGTTTCAGTTACATAGAGAACAAGGACAGTGACAATGGTGATGACTCAGGTATATACTGTAAAACCGGTTTTGTTTGTGAGAATATAATTTATGTGATAAATCGTGAATGTGTTGCATTGCGTCTCTAGTTTTGAAAATAGGGGACTTCTTAAAGAGACTCGCAACCAGATTTAGCATTAAAAATAGTAATTTGTAAATATGTGACAAACGCTTATAGAAACGGGTAAGAATTAATTTAGGATAAGAAATTATGTTTAAAAAATGCATTTCAATAAAAAAAAATATTGAGCTCTGGTGGGAATCAAACCCGGACCCGGTGTCATATGGTATTTTGACCCGTAAAGATAAGACCCCTGCTGTAAAAGTACTGTGTATGTGACGGTAGAGACTTGTTTGACCTGGATAAGTTGCGACTTCCGAGAGTCGGATGGGCTTGTTTTTGATGGAAATTGATCTTATATGGAATTCTATTGTGTACCATAGGGTTTTCTGCATGCGATGGTATCTTTGTATTCACAATCGATCGAGAATTGATTGCGCAACAAGACTCGGTATAAAATCCGTGCGTTTCACGAAGCACATTTGCCGTGGGAGTTGGACACCTTTCTAAGGTATATAATATAAAAAAAAATTTTTTTTTGAAAAATGAGCTTTTGGTCAGAATATGGTGTTTGGTCATAGAAAAGGACGTTTTTATGGTTTTATGCCTTTTATTTGTGTTTTGAGGTGCATATTTGGTCAAAGCATGCGTCTGGCACCTGTGAATACCATGGCTAATCTATCTGCGGTATTAACGGACCCCCCTCACACCCAAATTCAAAATTATTGTTATGGGCATGGAATTGCTGTTGGTTTTATTTATATGACTTTGACATTAAATCTATGGTTGAAAGATGATTGAAAAAGATAAAATATGCTTCAAAAGGGGGGGGGGGGGTTCAAAATACCATGGCTAATCTACCTGCGGTATTTTGACCCCCCTCACACCCAATTTCAAAATTTTTGTAATGGACATGGAACCAACAGCAATTCCATGCCCATAACAATAATTTTGAACTTGGGTGTGAGAGGGGGTCCAAATACCGCAGGTAGATTAGCCATGGTATTTCCCCCCCCCCCCCCCCCCCCCCCCCTTTGAAGCAGCTCTAATCATTTTTCAATCATCTTTCATCCATAAGATAATGTTAAAGTCATATAAATAAAACCAACAGCAATTTCATGTCCATTACAAAAAATTTGAAGTTGGGTGTGAGGGGGGTCAAAATACCATAGATTAGCCATGGTATTTTGACCCCCCCCCCCCCCCTTTTGAAGCAGATTTAATCTTTATTCAATCATGTTTCAACCATAGATTTAATGTAAGTCATATAAATAAAACCAACAGCAATTCCATGCCCATAACAATAATTTTGAAGTTGGGTGTGAGGGGGGGGGGGGGGTCCAAATACCGCAGCCATGGTATTTCCCCCCCCCCCCCCGTTTAAAGCAGATTTAATCATTTTTCAATCATCTTTCAACCATAAGATAATGTGTGAGGGGGGTCAAAATACCATAGCGGTATTTTGACCCGCGGGTCAAAATACGGCAGGTAGATTAGCCATGGTATTTTGACCCCTCTTTTGTAGCAGATTTAATCTTTATACAACCATAGATTTAATGTAAAAGTCTTCTAAATAAAAGCAACAGCAATTCCATGCCCATAACAATGATTCTCAAGTTGGGTGTGAAGGGGGGGGGGGGGTCCAAATACTGCAGCCATGGTATTTTGCCCCCCCCCCCCCCTCCCCCTTTGAAGCAGATTTAAACTTTATTCAATCATCTTTCAACCATATATTTAATGTCAAAGTCATATAAATAAAACCAACAGCAATTCCATGCCCATAACAATAATTTTGAATTTGGGTGTGAGGGGGGGTGGGGGGGGTGTTCCAAATACCGCAGGTTGATTAGCCATGCTATTTTGACACACACCCCCCCCCCCCCCCTTTGAAGCAGATTAAATCATTTTCCAGAACATTTTACAACCATAGTATGATGTAACAGCAATTCCATGCCCATTACAATGATTTTGAAGTGGGTGTGAGGGGGGGGGGGGGGGGGGTCCAAATACCGCAGCCATGGTATTTTGCCCCCCCCCCCCCCCCCCCCCCCCCCCCCCCTTAAGAAGCAGATTTAATCATTTTTCAATCATCTTTCAACCCTAAGATAATGTTAAAGTCATATAAATAAAACCAACAGCAATTCCATGCCCCATTACAATGATTTTGAAGTTGGGTGTGAGGGGGGTCAATATACCATAGCGGTATTTGACCCGCGGGTCATAATACCGCAGGAAGATTAGCCATGGTATTTTGACCCCCCTTTAAATTTGATGAAACTCTCCTCAAAATGACTTGAAAACATAAACGATTTGAGTTGTTTTGTTAATATATAGAAAAACAATAGTTTCAAGTCCTTTTCCATTTTGGGGGGGGGGGGGGGGGGGTGGGTTCAAAATACCGCAGGGGGGGGTCATTTCACCATAGCGGTGAAATGACCCGCAGGTCATCTCACCGCCCGGGTCAAAATAATATCTCACACCGGCATTGGCGGACATAAGGCAAATTAAGGAAACCACTTGACCCACTGGGCCACGGAACTATTCATATATCTGGGATCGATTTAACGTATTTCAGTGTGTAGCGATGGAGAGTACATACAACTACATAATTTGGCTCGGTTTATGTTTGAGCCAGTGATCAATTTCTATAGCGTCTTTTATGGATAAAACGATGGAAAATATCTAAAAAACTAAGATTTGAAGACTTTTCTAGAGGGTGTTTTTAGACTGGTCATATTTTTCCAATGCCAGATGCACGATAATGCTACCCTTTTGGTTATATTTGAGTATTTTCTTATATTTTTGCAAATGCACCATCTGGTTGCGAGTGGCTTTAAACCAGGTTGAAAGAAAAGCAGAATGTGCCTTAACGCACATTCTGCTTTACTTTCAGTCTGCTTTAACCTATCATCTGCTAGAATTTAGAAAAAAGTTCTTATCCTACATATTCATAACTGTAAAAATTAGATTTGAGAACCATTTTCCTCAATGGAGAAATAAATTAAAGGCATAAAAAGGCATATGTATGGTGAAATAGGTGAAGCAATCACCTGTTGTAAACACCTAATAATTAACACAGTTTAGTGGTCATAATAGAGAGGTTTTACTGTATGTGCATCAAATCTTGATTTAGATAAACTTTTCTAAGATTTACAGCCAGTTGAACTTAGTGAGTTTTGCTTAACCCATTACCTAGCTCATAGCTTGCTTCTAGTTGTGTAGACAGGAGACCACTTCAAGCAGGTTGAAAGTAAAGTAGACTGTCCCATAAGGTGCATTTTGCTTTACTTTCAGCCTGCTTTATGTTAACATCTACTAGGATATAAAAAATATTCATGACTATATAAAGCGGAACTATTTTCTTCAGTGGTGGAATAAATTAGAGGCATAAAATGGCATATTTATGGGGTAATGGGTTAAATATGGTACATGTACATGCAACTTACATAGGATGCTGCATCGGTTGTGTTTTACATGGTTAGTCTTAAAAAATATAGTTCACATAACCCATTAGCTTGTTTCTAGTTTTGAAAACAAGTTACTACTTAAAGCATGTTGAAAGTACAGCAGAATGTGCCTAATTATGTGCATTCTGCTTTAGTTTCAGCCTGTTTTAAGCAAATATATGCTAGAATATATAAAAATATTTCTTATCGAAATGGAACTATATTCTTCTTTGGATGAATAAATTAGAGATGTTAAAAGGTGTATTTATTGGGTAATGGGCTAACGCTTTTTAAACACTGAGTAGTTGTCAGCTTCTGAAAATATTGTCTGCTAAATTTAGATTTATTCCTCCGCTAAAGAAAGTAGTTCCAATTTAATCAGTCATGAATATAATTATATTATAGGGAATATTTTCTATATTCTAGCACATGATAGCTTAAAGCAGGCTGAAAGTTAAGCAGAATGCGCCTTAAGGCGCATTCTGCTTTACTTTCAACCTGCTTTAAGTAGTCACCTATCTTCAATACTAGAAACAATGCTATCAGGTAAAGGGTTAACAGAACATTAAGTTTGACTTAGAAATTTAAATTAAGACCAGGCCCTACGTTTAGTAGGGCCTGATCTTGATTAAAGCTGTTTACAAAATTCACCAATATAGGGTTCCAGGGGCCTCGATCCATGACCTAGTGGATATAGTCCCTGTGACTGACAATCACTTAATTAGCTTGTGACTGCCACGGGTTCAAATCCCGGTCTGTGCATGCACTTGGGATGTTTCATGTGGGGACACCTTTCAGCTGGCTTGAGAAAGTGGGTGAATCTACCCCTGAGTTGCCGATTTGTGTCTGAAACGGGGCATAAAGGGCTCTTCCTCTACCTGTAATTAGCTGGACGTCACGATATGACTGAAATACGTAAACTCATAAAAAAATCAAAATCCAATAAGGGGTTTCGGTGCTGAAATGGTTTATAAAAAAGTTTGTTATATATCTGCTGTCTGCTATATATCTGAAAATTACATTTAACCCATTACTGCATAGCTTGTTTCTAGTTTTGAAGACAGATGACAACTTAAAGCAGGTTGAAAGTAAAGCAGAATGTGCCTTAAGGCACATTCTGCTTTACTTTCAGCCTGCTTTAAGCTACCATCTGCTAGAATATTGAGATTATTTCTTATCACACAGTTTCATAACTGTATAAATTGGAACTTTTTTTTCCGTTAAGGAATAAATTACAAGCGTGAAAAGGTGTATTTATGGGGGAATGGGTTAATTCTTCCCACAAGAAGGGATAAGAAGTAGTTTATGGCTTTACAAAATAAACAATAGTGTATAAACAAAGCTTGGTAATTTCAGCCTTTTCAGGTGCTGTTCATCTGGAGTTACCTGCCCTTGGATTTCTGGTGGTCTTATCAAACCTGTTGTTCAGCGTTTTGATTAAAACAATATGACAATATATATGACCGAATTTCTTTTAAAAATGATATTGGACTGAATAAAAAATAAATCAAACCAAATAATTTGAAAAAGCTTTCTGTGAACCTTCCTTACATCTGAGGATTATTCAAAATATCCTAAAAATCTTAAGCTTAACCCTTTACCTGATAGCATTGTTTCTAGTATTGAAGATATGTGACTACTTAAAGCAGGTTGAAAGTAAAGCAGAATGCGCCCTAAGGCGCATTCTGCTTTACTTTCAGCCTGCTTTAAGCTATTAACTGCTAGAATAAGGAAAGAATTTAATATGACACATATTCATTACGGTATAATTTGGAACTATTTTCTGCAGCGGATGAATAAAATGAATGTGCTAAAAGTCGCTTCTATAAAGGAAAGGGTTAAGCTGCCACCTCCAGCTCAAAGACTGCAAATGCATTGTCGTTTGAGTGAATAGCTGTATGTAGGTTTTACTGTACAAAAATTTATCATCAGCATCCAACTTTAGTCTTGGACTCGTAAAGAAATTAATATTACGTGATAAATGGGATACTTACCTGCAATATCATATGTTGATTGAATAAATTACAGGTACATCAGGCGTAAAAAAAAAATAGGTTTGTTTCCTGTAACCCGACCGACCCTGTAATTTTGGTGCCGACCGTAATTTTTTTATGGCTCTGAGGAAATTTTTTAAGAACGTTTGACTTACCAAAAAAAAAGAATTACAGCATCTTTTGTTTATATCAAACTAAATTAAACCTAATAATTATCTTACATTCTGAAAGAAACTTTCCGATTTGTTGCAACATGATCATGTAATTCGCGTTTCAAAACCGCGTGTCATAATTTAGTGTGTAGACAATGCGTGAACGGACTTCACGCAGCGCGCAGCGATCCATGATGATATGGGAGAAATGATCTAACAAAAAGCATTAAATATGAAAAAGTTTCATAAACCGTCGAAGAAACATGCATTGCTTACCCCCAAAATAGCAATCCATATGCTTTACAGTTTAAAAGCTTGAAAATCCGTTCCAAATCCGACATATGTAGCCTCGATGCAATGGGTGGGGAAATAGTGTCTTGTTACCGTTGGCGTTTTTTATAATGGTAAATTACTTTGAAAAAAACACGTTAAATCAACATTTAAAATGCATATGAGTAGGATATTAAATTCTTTGAATCGATTTTGGAACCACCAAACATTACTAATAATCTCGGTAGAGACACAAAGAGATGCGTCCAAATTGCGAATAGCTCTATGCGTATATGCAAGATGCGAACATTGGGGTTTGGACATACATGTATGTGTATTGAGATAGTATTAGTGTTACACAGGAAGTGTCTGTACTTCGTGGTGTTACAAATGAAAAAGATGCTTCTTAAGCTCCTTAATTTTTTGTCATCGATTTAGTTAAGCATTAATCTAATTATGTTTCCAGGGTTCGACACTAACGGGAGTCCGGGAGCCCGAGACTCCTTATTATCGTGTCGGACTCCTGTGATTTGCATGTTGGCAGTCTGACGGACTCCTTAAATCTGGAGAGAAAAAACCTAGAAAAAAAATCATGTTTGCCGAATTTCTGTAGCACAACTCTACTTATAGAAAGTTAAAAATCAACATAAGTCGGCGTTATGTTTTGTTTATTTTGTAACACACACCAGGTAAGGGGGTTGATTGACATATTGAGTGTAATTATATAGTGAAAGTAGCGCTAAAAATAGTTCGGTCACCCATCCAAGTACTAACCGGGCTCGACGTTGCTTAACTTCGGTGATTGGCCGAGAACCGGTGTTTGTGATATGGCCGTAGACAAATAGTTTTCAGACGCAAGATCCGATTTTTAATGCTCTTCGCCGATATGCGAAACTATCGACAGCTTCGCTGTTCCAATGTCAGATAATAGAAAGCTTGTGCATAAATTCTCACATAAAAGAAAAGAACCTGAATTTATGCGTTGGACTAATGCCATAGTAGTCATTGGTTACTGTTCGGAACATATCGTAAAAGGCGGGAAAATAATTCCTTTGTCTTTGTCTTCCAAATCTTAATTTATCAACCAATGAAACACGGAATTCCATACACATCAAATATCTATAATAGATATTGAACATTAACAAGCATTAACGCGAAGGAATCAATTGATCAGCCGTGCCATTAAAAACATTCACAAAACGTTTCTATGCATAGCTCTAAACCTTTTGTCACGTGTGTGGGGGTGGCATTTTCATCAGTCACTACAAGCGGTTGTAAATGACACGAAATGAGCTAAACATAAACGTCAACTCAAAAGCCGACCATGGAAATTCACGATAATCTAGTGGAAGCTTTGTTTTATAATTATCGTAACTTAAAACCGGCAATATCCGACACCGTCCGAGTATAAATTATTAATAACGAAATGCCGACAGGAGTTATGATTGGTTAATCGTAATTCCTTCATTTCTTCATAACGAGGTTTCAGATCCGGAAAGTTTTTCTTATCCCGTAAAGTTGAAAGATTGGCAGCCATTTTACAACGATGAAAAGGGCTGTCAGTTGACTACAAACGTGTGAAGAGATTAATATAATCCCCGACTCCATCGTAATCAGAGGTACGCCGATAATTGTCTCCTACTGGGAGGAGGCTACCAATTACTCTATGCATCACTTAGCAAACTGATAATACCCGTTAGCGGATTGGATAACCCCACTTGTTCGAGAGTGGTGACTTGCGGATTTTTAATTTTTTTATTGACCAAAACATTTGGTCATTAATATTGAACAAATTCTGGAAGTATTTACCATAAATTCACCTAACTTATTACATGTATATTTTTACCGGCAGTGGTGATAAATGATTGAAAATCATGCTCGCTTCTTAAAAAAAAAAAAAAAAAAAATCCCGACCTACCGACCCATCTTTTTTTTGACATGTTACAGGAAACAAACATATTATTTTTTTAGGCCTCATCATGATGTTTGTAATTATTGTCTGATGTCCATAATTATACATTAATAAAACATCTGCAACAACCTTTAAAAAACAAAAATAAAACATTTTACATTTATAATGAAACAACCTTTAGTCTTAACCCTTTACTCCATAGCTTATTTTTATTTTTATCAACATATAACCACTTAAAGCAGGTTGAAAGTAAAGCAGAATGTGCCTTAAGGTGCATTATGCTTTACTTTCAGTCTGCTTTTAAAGCTACCATCAGCTAGGAGTTCAAAAATATTTCTTATGGTACATGTTCATGACTGGATATTTTGAACTATTATCTTTGAGGATGAATATGTTAAATGCGCTTTTACTCATTATCCCCTGAAACTTCTGATGGACAATTCAAGTTTGCAATAAAGGCTGGTCCATTTTAGACTATTTAGGGTTGTTTTTTGTAATATATTGCAAAATGACAAACAGTGAAGTCTCTGATCAGGGACTTCACTGTTTGCATAGGACAAGTGTACTCTTCACTGGTACACATTTGGTAAAGGACACATATATGCGTCACTAGGGCTCAATGAGTTAAAATGACGCTTCTTTTTGGGAAAGGGTTAATGTGGCAACACTTATTTTAGGTGACGCATACGATAGTCACTTGTGACATGCAAACAGAGTAGATTTAACCCATTACCCCATAGCCTGTTGCTAGTCTTGAAGAGGGCTGACCACTTAAAGCTGGTTGAAAGTAAAGCAAAATGTGCCTTTAAGCTACTATCTGCTAGGATACAGAAAATATTTCTTATGATATATATTCATGACTGTATAAAGTGGAACTATTTTCTTCAAAGAAGGAATACTTTAAAGGCGTAAAAAGGCATATTTATGGGGTAATGGGTTAAATGAGACGCCGGATTACCCGGTGTCTCATTAGGACCAAACTGTTTGACATGACACCCTTTTGAAAAGAAATTTTGAAAAATTACTTTTATTTCAGTAGTAGACGAAAAGATTACTTCAATGAATTAATTGAAACTCGTTAACCCCTGTCTCCCACCTAGAAGCCCATTTTAGCACATTTAATTTATTCCTCCACTGAAAAAAACAGTTCCAGTTTATACAGTCATTTAAAAAAACAAATTCTGTATCGTAGCTGGTGGTATTTTAAGGCAGGCTGAAAGTAAAGCAGAATGTGCCTTAAGGTAGCTTGATAGTTTTGATACTGCAAGCAGATTTTTCTTATTTATCATCATGATTTATAATTTATTCCCCCATTTTATAGCTGAATGGTTTAAGTGGTACACATGTCACCACAAAATGTATTTTTTACAAAAATATTTTTATGCCCCCAGAATCTACGATTCGGGGGCATATAGTTTTTGTCATGTCTGTTGGTTTGTCCGTCCGTCCGTCTGTCTGTGCCAAAAACCTTAACCTTGGCTATAACTCTTGCATTTTTGTACCTGGACCTTTTATACTTGGCATGTGTCTTCCCTGTTTTAAAACCTTTCCATCCACACAAACCTTTTTGACCTTGTGACCTTGACCTTGACATTTGACCTACTTTTGTAAATATCTTTAAATGGCTATAACATTTGCACCAGTAGGCCCAGGGCTTTCATATTTTGTATGTATATTTCTTTTGTCAAGACCTTCCCAACCATACCAACATCTTTGACCATGTGACCTTGACCTTGACCTTTGACCTATTTAATCAAACTTTAACCAAAAACCTTAACCTTGGCTATAACTTTTGCATTTTTAAACCTGGGCCTTTTATACTTGGCATGTGTATTCCTCATGGCAAGACCTTTCCAACCATATAAAACTTTTTGACCTTGTGACCTTGACCTTGACATTTGACCTACTTTTGTAAAAATCTTTAAATGGCTATAACATTTGCACAAGTAGGCCCAGGGCTTTCATATTTTGTATGTATATTTCTTTTGTCAAGACCTTTCCAACTATACCAACATCTTTGACCATGTGACCCTGACCTTGACCTTTGACCTATTTAATCAAACTTTAACCAAAAACCTTAACCTTGGATATAACTTTTGCATTTTTAAACCTGGACCTTTTATACTTGGCGTGTGTATTCCTCATGGCAAGACCTTTCCAACCATATAAAACTTTTTGACCTTGTGACCTTGACCTTGACATTTGACCTACTTTTGTAAAAATCTTTAAATGGCTATAACATTTGCACCAGTAGGCCCAGGGCTTTCATATTTTGTATGTATATTTCTTTTGTCAAGACCTTTCCAACCATACCAACATCTTTGACCATGTGACCTTGACCTTTGACCTATTTAATCAAACTTTAACCAAAAACCTTAACCTTGGCTATAACTTTTGCATTTTTGCACCTGGGCATTTTATACTTGGCATGTGTATTCCTCATGGCAAGACCTTTCCAACCATACAAAACTTTTTGACCTTGACATTTGACCTTCTTTTGTAAAAATCTTTAAATTGCTATAACATTTGCACCAGTTAGCATAGGGCTTTAATATTTTGTATGTATATGTTTTGTGTCAAGACCTTTCCTACCATACCAATATCTTTGACCATGTGCCCTTGACCTTCACCTTTGACCTATTTAATCAAACTTTAACCAAAAACATTAACATTGGCTATAACTTTTGCATTTTTGAACCTGGGCCTTTTATACTTGGCATGTGTATTCTTCATGGCAAGACCTTTCCAACCATACAAAACATTTTGACCTTGTGACCTTGACATTTGACCTACTTTTGTAAAAATCTTTAAATGGCTATAACATTTGCACCAGTTGGCCCAGGACTTTAATAATATGTATGTATATTTCTTGTGTCAAGACCTTTCCAACCATACCAACATCTTTGACCATATGACCTTGACCTCGATCTTTGACCTATTTAATCAAACTTTAACCAAAAACCTTAACCTTGGATATAACTTTTGCATTTTTTATACTTGACATGTGTTTTCCCTTTCTAACCATACAAAACTTTTTGACCTTGTGACCTTGACATTTGACCTACTTTTGTTGAAATCTTTAAATGGCTATAACATTTGCACCAGTAGGCCTACGGCTTTCATATTTTGTTTATATATTTCTTGTGTCAAGACCTTTCCAACCATACCTACTTTTTTGCCCTTGTGACCTTGACCTTTGACCTTTATTTGTATAAATCTTTATATGCCTATAACATTTGAACCAGTAGGCCTAGAGCTTCCATACTTTATATGTTTCTTGTGTTAAGACTTCTCCAACCATGCCAATGTTTCATTTACCCTACGACCATGACTTTTGACCTACTTTTGCAAATAAGCATTACATTACAGAACATGATGCTGGCTGGGGGCATTTGTGTTTCACAAACACATTGCTTTTCATTTGATCATCACCAAACTTTCTGAAAATGTTTGTTGACATAAAATGGAGACCAATTTGGATAACCAGCGGCACCAATTTATGATAGGCCCTTTGGAGTAATGGCCCTTGAAGTCCTCAAAATGGCGCTCCACTACAGTTTCAGCTCTCTAACTTTTACGTTTGATAGTCTGGATTCCCCTCCCTGTATCATCGGGGGCATTCGTGTAACTGGGACACGCTCTTGTATTTTTTTACGATTTAATAAGACAAATTTAAAAAAAATTCAAACAGCGATTTCAAAGCCGTCTTATTGTAACGCCTTTAAAATTGCCCAATATACACTTCAGTAACATATCTAGGTAACCGTGTCTCAGATTTTTAAAATTCCCCTTCCAACTATTATTATGTAACATCAAAGTTATTTTACCGTTTAAAGTCGATCTATTACATTTCTATTACGTAATGCTTTGCTGTGAACAGCTGGAGAACCTCATCAACATTCTGAGACACGGCTCCCTCGAGAAGATAATACCCTTTCATCTGCTTTAAACCGCATGAAAATCGGACCCCAACCGCGAACACAATCGTTGTTCAAACATGCTGCGTGTCTGAAAATAAGGAGGTGCCGAAAACGTCAATTAACTGATAAGCGTGTCATTTTGACTGTCTGACACAGTGCGAATACCCCCGGGGTTCAACTATGTCCTTTTTGTTTCAACCAATAAGAAGACACATATTTCGTAAGCGATTTTCCTTAGCTCCACCCTTAATAAAATATACCAATCATAATTCAATAATGATTTTAACATGCGAAACCCATAAATCACGCAACAGCAGCTGGAGATTTATTGATCAGATAGCCGTGTAATGCGTTTGGTTTGGTTTGGGAGATTTTGGTAAAATGTAAAACAGAATGTCGGCTATCAAAATCGGAAAAAAGGTTAAAAACACAATTTTTGCAGTTTTAAAGCTATCAAGACACCTTAAGGCACATCCTGCTTTACTTTCAACATGCTGTAAATGGTCACCTGTCATCAAAATGTGAAATAGAGATGACCAACCATGATGTTATCAATCGTATGTTAAATTAAATTGTATACAAGCAAAATTAAAACGTGTTTGCCTGTAGCCCAGAATGAATTAAGCCACAAGGTTTTAAAGCTCCTGAATTATGACTGAAAATAGAATAGAATAAGTCCATCAGAAGACTGGTAGGTAAGTGAAACATCAGTGTAATCAAATTATATATACGATGTATTAACTCATTCACCCCTGAAACTTTTAATGGACAATTCCAATTTTAAAATAAGTCTAGTCCATTTTTGACTATTTAAGGGTTGATTTTAACAAAATATTTCAAATTGACAAACAGTGTAGACCCTGATCAGAGGGCTCCTTAAGGAGCCCTCTGATCAGGGTCTACACTGTTTGCATGGGACAAGTTTATTCCTCACAGGTATACTGTTTGTAAATGACGAGTATACTTGTCACTAGGGCTGAATGTGTTCACTCTTTGCACACTAGCAGTGAAATTGCAATCATCTTCAAACAGCTTTGGATCCACATAAGACACAGAATAAGTCAGCCTCTTGTCAGGATTCAAACTATTTGATACCCAAATCCGATTTTGTAACTTGTAAGAAAGTTTCCAGTTCCAACTTTAGAACACTAGCTGCCCTAGCTGGGTCAATTGTTGCAGATAAATTGCTTGGCGCTCAAAGATTTAACTCTTTCAACACCAATTTCAAGTAACTCATGTGGGTTATTACGTTCCCTTGTGGATCATTTTAGTTACTAAAACATGAACAAGTCTACTTGGAGTTCTAAGTAGTTTAATAAATACTGTAGACCAAGATCAGAGGGCTCCTATAGAAGCCCTCTGATCTGGGTCTACACTGTTTGAAAATGTAATGAGTATATTTCAAACAGGTATGTGGTGTTGAAAGAGTTAATCAACAATTGGACATTGACACAAATATTTAATATAACACACCCTTTGGGAAATGTAATATATAACTAACAGTCTTGGAGTAATCCACAGTCATTGACATAATAGTACAGCCTTATTTTCAGTTTTCAAATAAATAATACAATTAGTTAATTGACTGTTCTTAGTTCACTTAATATTCATAGAAATGAATAACAATGCAGTTTATTACACCTCGCTTTGAATTACACTGTTAATTTCCCATAGACCTACAGTTAACATTTTGCATGTCTTTTACATCTATCCAAAATATACTGTCACTCTTTATGATATTCTTTTTGTGATGTCACTCTAAAGGACATTACTTTTTTTCTCCGTCCTAAAAAATACTGTCAGCATTGACATGAATTTCGCTATGGGCGATAATAGAACGTTTTAAAAAGTGGTAACTTCTAATAAACTTTTGGCATTTTCTGTACAAGTTGCTTCCTTTTGTCCATTCCTTAACGATTTGCCACCATTTCGGAAGAGAATATTTGCCACCTAGACAATGTAAAGACGCTGTTTCTTCAATTTACTTGTCATAACGTTCTTCTTTCTTTCTTGTAATATAATTATAAACAATGTGACGTCGTAAGACGGCGACATCATTTCCCGCGTTACGTACATGTCCGCACTAATTTGGTATTCACAACACATTTTATAAAATACGAATAAAACGATTCCAAAGCCAGGGTTGATAAGCTCGGCACTGTAATAAAATAAATATTAGATGTCAGTTTTCGTGACATTCAAATTGTCAACCCTCGAAAACAAGAATGTCACCCGAGGCATAGCCTCGGGTGACATGCTGTTTCTCGGGTTGACAATTTGAATGTCACGCAAACTGACATCTAATATTTATATAATGTTTACATTTAAACCCAGCTATTACTGCCATTAAATTTTGTCAATTATTTAGTGTTTGACCAATTACACCATAATACACCTTTTTACGCCTTTTATTTCTCCACTGACAAAAATAGTTCCAATTAATACAATCATGGATATGCAACATAAGAAACATTTTCTGTATCCTAGAGGATGGTAGCTTAAAGTAGGCTGAAAGTAAAACAGCATGTACTTTAAGGAACATTCTGCTTTACTTCAACCTACTTTAAGTGGTCAAGTATTTGGGATAATGGGTTAAGGAAGGTGGCTGCTTAAAGCAAGGTAAAAGTAAAACAATGATCTTTCTGTTTTACATTCATCTTGCTTTAAGTTGCCATCAGTCCTGTTTTCAATACATTTAATTAGCCTTCTTTTTGATGGTGTTAATAGAGGGATTCCACTGTATCTATTCTATAAGGCACTCCTTGGCACATTTATAAACCATGTGTATTTGAAATAAAAAAAATGCATAAGAATCTTCTGTATAGTTTGAATTAAGAATGCAAAACTAAAGGAACAGAGCTGTCAGAATTAATTTGTTCTTCATTAACTCTTTCCTCCCTGAAACTTTAAATGGACAATTCAAGTTTCCATTCTAGTCTAGTCCATTTCTGACTTTTACGGGTTGTTTTTGTCAATGTTTTGCATTAAGACAAACAGTGAAGACCCTGATCAGAGGGCTCCGAAAGGAGCCCTCTGATCTGAGTCTTCACTGTTTGCACAGGACAAGTGTACTCCTCACAGGTACACTGTTTGCAAATGACGCATATATGCGTGACTAGGGTTCAAAGAGTTCAGCTATCAATAGTCTTTACAAAGACTGTCATCACATCTTCTTTGACTGCTGGGAGTGTATAATTCCACAAAAATACACAGCCCTGGATTTATTCTACCTCACTGTTAACCCTTTCCCCGATAGAAGCGCCTTTTAGCGCATTTAATTTATTCCTCCACTGAAGAAAATAGTCCCAATTTATACAGTCATAAATATATATAATAAGAAATGTTTTCTATATTCTAGAAGATGGTAGCTTAAAGCAGGTTGAAAGTAAAGCAGAATGCGCCTTATGGCGCATTCTGCTTTATTTTCAACCTACTTTAAGATGGTCAACTATCTGCAATACCAGAAACAGGCTATTGGGTTAAGGTTTTACATAATTTTATGCAAAGAAAATTATGACGTAAATTTAATGACGTATGGTGTGATGTGTTTTGGTTGTAATAAAATATTTTTAATGATGTACATGTACTTCTTGTTTCTGAATTTTAAAAAGTAAACGTCTTTAGGATTAATGCCAGTATTCATTGAATGAATTCTGGAAACAAGTTGATTTACTTTGTGCAAGTTCTTGTTATTAGCCACAGAACATATCTCCATTTATGGAGCTATGTAAACAAAACATTCATCACTTGGTATACATGTAGTCTCATAAAACTTAAACTAAGTTCAACTTTATTGTAGCTTTGTGGGCTACGTTATACATAGGATCTTGCATTCATGTTCAATATTTACTTGGATTTATTAAATTCGTCTTTCGGCATAAACCTCGTTTTATTGGTTTTTAGCTCACCTGAGCCAAAGGCTCAAGGTGAGCTATTGGGATGGCCCTGTGTCCGTCGTCCGTCGTCGTTAACAATTGCTTCAAATGAAATCTCCTCCAATACCGCTTGACAGAATTCAGCCAAACTTTACAGAAATGTTCCTTGGGTCAAGCTCTTTCAAATTTGTTCAAAGAATTAAAAACAATGCAGAACTCTGGTTGCCATAAGTGAAAAAATACGAAAATCTTCTTGTCAAAAACTGCAAGGGCCAGAGCTTAGATATTTGGTACATTGCATCATCTACAGGTCCTCTATCAAGTTTGCTCAAAATTGGCCCCGCCCCGGGGGGTCACAGTTTTACATAGAGTTATAAAGTGAAATTTTCAAACGTCTTCTTCTCTGAAACCAATGTGGCCAGAGCTTTGATATTTGGCATGGTGACACTTCTAGATGTCCTTTACCAAAATTGTTCAAATGGTTGTGGTCGGTTGCATAACTAGGTCACAGGAGCTAAAAATAGATTTTTTCAATGAAAACTTAAAAAATCTTCTTGTCTGAAACTACAAGGGCCAGAGCTTAGATATGTGGCACATAGAATTGCCTACAGGTCCTCTATCAAGTTTGTTCAAATTATGCCCCTGGGGTCAAAATTGGCCCCGCCCCGTCGGTCACTGTTTTACAAAGAGTTATATAGTGAATTTTTCATACGTCTTCTTCTCTGAAACTAATATGGCCAGAGCTTTGATATTTGGCATAGTGACACTTCTAGATGTCCTATACCAAAATTGTACAAATGGTTCTAGTCCGTTGCATAACTAGGTCACAGGAGCTAAAAATAGATTTTTTACAATGAAAACTTAAAAAATCTTCTTGTCTAAAACTACAAGGGCCAGAGCTTAGATATATGGCACATATCATCGCCTACAGATCCTCTATCAAGTTTGTTCAAATTATGCCCCTGGGGTCAAAATTGGCCCCGCCCTGGGGGTCACAGTTTTACATAGAGTTATATAGCGAAATTTTTAAATGTCTTCTCCTCTGACACTAATATGGCCAGATCTTTGATATTCAGTATGGTGACACTTCTAAATATCCTTTACGTTATTTGGTTCAAATGGTTCCAGAATGTTGCATATCTAGGTCACAGGAGCTAAAAATAGAATTTTTTGATAAAAACTTAAAAAAACTTCTAGTAAAAAACTACAAGGGCCAGAGCTTAGATATTTGGCACATAGCACCATCTACAGGTCCTCTGTCAAGATTATCCAAATTATGCCCCTTGAGTAAAATATGACTCCGTCCTGGACATAATTCATTATCTCCATTTTGTCAGTTATTCTCAGGTGAGCGAAATATGCCCCATGGGGCTCTTGTTTAAAAGACTCATTTAATACATCCAAATAAGTTATGAACACTCATGTAAGATCCTCTATATCACAACCCCTGTTTCCAATGAAGTATCTTGTCTAGGTCTTCATTGATTGCATATCCAGTATGTAACTCAGATGAAGACTATTTGGTAGTGTTAATAGACAGGTGGTGGATTAAAGCAAGATAAGTAAAGCGGAAACTCCCATGGGAGCTTTCTGCTTTACTTTCATCTTGCTTTAGAGTGACCTGCTTTAACCTTTGTAGTGCAACTAGATATATCCCTACTTTTCAAAGTGTAGACCACCAGCTCATAGAGTTGGAGCCTTCTTATGGGGATCTGCAATTTTTGCCATGCATTATAATCTTTTTTGGACAAATATTTCAACAGTAATTAGTCACTATTATGTATCAGGGGCCTGTTTTACTAACCTACTTACGCAAATTTTTTGCGTAGGTCAATCTTTAAATTTTAATTTATATTTTTTATTATCACTTGCTACAAACACCAAATAGCCAGATCAGAGGACGCGCTTTTAGCGCATCCTCTGATCTGGCTATTGGCTGTTTGCAAACCTTTATGATTGAAACATAAGAGTTAAACGATTTTGACTTACGCAAAATTTTTGCGTAAGTAGTTTAGTAAAACGGGCCCCAGAAAACAAATAAGTCCAAAATTAAGTATGAGAAGGGTTAACTCTTTCAACACTGTAACTCTTGTGGGTTATAAGGTTCTCTTGTGGATCATTTTAGTTAACGAAGACATGAGCCAGTATGTCTGCTTGGAATTCTGGATAGTTTAATAAATACTAGTCTAAATTATCAAACAGTTTAGACCCTGATCAGAGGGCTCCTAAAGGAGCTAGCCCTCTGATCTGGGTCTACACTGTTGGCAAATGTAAGAGTTATATATTCTAAACAAGTCCAAGGTGTTGAAAGAATTTATACTCATCCAAAAGCCTTCTTTTGAGTGGTTGTACATAGTGAGCAGAAGTAATTTAAAGAATCTTGTAATGTTTTCAGAAATGTTGCCATACATCATTGGTGGTTCTCTCGGAGCCCTAGTTATCATCGGAGTGGTGATTGTCATAGTGATCCTAATCCTGAAGCACAACACCTCCAACAAGGTTGTAGCTGTTGCTCCACCCCAGAACCACTACCCTACCTACCAACCAGGTATAAACTGCTGTCATAATTCAGGCTCCGAGGTTATAAAGCTTTTGACTTGAGTCTAAACTCATTCCAAAGCATTTGATTGGTCAGATTTGAGCCTAGGCTCAAATCTGACCAATCAAATGCTTGGGAAAACACTCAGACTCAACTAAAACGCTTTATAACCTCGGAGCCAGGGCTCCAGATAAGAGGGAGTAAACTTAACAAATCCAACATTTTCACACTCATCTAAGCAACAGATCCTAGTGCTAGGATGGTCTTTATTCATAATAAACTATCTTGTATTTTGTAGTAGCTTACAGCAGGCTGAGAGTGAAGCAGAATGCACCTTCATGCCTATTCTGCTTTACTTTCAATCTGCTTTAAGTGATCCCCTGGCTTCACAACAGGCTACAAGGTAATATCCAGGGTTAAAGAGTCAGACTGATCAGTTAAACACTGTACAATATATGTACAGGTATACAATGAAACCCCTGTAAATACCGGAATTCTCTCTAAACCGGACACAAACTTTGGTCCCGTTTTTCACCAATTTTTACGCTTTTGATTTATTCCTTCACTGAAGAAAGTACATTCATGAACATGTATCATCAGAAATATTTTCTAAAATCTAGCAGACGATAGATTAAAGCAGGTTGAAAGTAAAGCAGAATGCTTTAAGTGATCAGCTATCTTCCATACTAGAAACAAGCGTTGGGTTAAAACCCCTCTAAACCGGAAACCCCTCTAAACCAGACATTTTTTTTGTCCCCAAACATGTCCGGTTTAGAGGGGTTTCACTGTATTGGTTTCCAGCAGCTTAAAAAGGGTTAAAGGTAAACATCAAAAGAGCTTTTCCAAATCTCAAGCGTTTATTTTGCCGGTTTCAGCTGTGATTCCAAACTATATCCTTGCCCCACCACCTCCATACATATATGAGGATCCGCCAGTGGATTTGACAAAGACCAACAAGTGGGTGGAGAATGAAATCCTGGGCCAGAGGAAGAAGAAAGACCCTGTGGTGTCAGCACCAACAAGTAGCAGGACAAGCAGTAAGTCTCATTAACCTATTGCATGCTGGGTAATTTTTTCGTCTGATACAATTTGTCGTCTGCTATCTTCTAAAATATGAATTTTCAAATTTTCCTTTAAATTAAGTGTCAGGATAGCAAACAGATTGGATCCTGATGAGAAGCCGTGTTACGCTGCGTCTCATGTGGATCCAATCTGTTTGCAGAGGTAATTTACACTGGCAGGTATATCCGCCACTAGCGTGCAAATAGTTAACCCATTGAGCCCTTGTGACGCATATATACGTGTCCTCTACCAAAAGTGTACCTGTGAAGAGTACACTTGTCTAATGCAAACAGTGATGTCCCTGATTAGAGGGCTCCTTCAGGAGCCCTCTAATCGGGGACTTCACTGTTTGTCATTTTGTAATATATTATAAAAATCAACCCTAATACCTAATTTCTCTAGTATTTTTTGTACAATGTACACTTGAATTGTCCATTGGAAGTCTCAGGGGATAATGAGTTAACCCATTTCTCCATAGAGACACTTTTTTATGCATTTAATTATTGAATCCAATTTTATAAAGTCATGAATATGCAACACAAGAAATATTTCTGATAATTGCTAGAATATGGTAGATAAAAGCATTGAAGCATGAAATAGTATAATACTATCTGGCAACAATTTCAAAGCTTATGTTTTATTCATTACAGGTCGTACTTCTATCCAGATTATCCTGGACAAGAAGGAAAGAGAGAACGCCCCAACTCCAATTGGTAACTAAACAACAACAGCCTAATGACAACAAACAGGGTTGTCACGAACCTGAGGAAACAAAATTCTCTGATATTTCCCCGACACACATCTTCAAATTTCCCTGACATGTTACAATGTGATATTTCATCTTTCTGTCATAGTTTAACAAATTTATGTAACATTTTTTAACTACAGTCGAAACTCTATACTTCAAACCCACGTTAGTTCAAACATACCAGTATTTCAAAGTTAAAACGTGGCTTAGCCACGTTTTAACTTTGAAATACTGGTATTTTCGACTTATCGAGATTGACGTATCGAAAATCAACTTATGAAATACTGGTACGATCGATTTAAGCAAGTTCAAAGTATAGAATTTCGACTGTAACTTCAATATATATTAGTAAAGTTTTAAAGAAATTGTTGGCCCCCATCAACCATGAAATGTGGCAACCCTGACAAGAACTAACAGTAAATGACTGCAGGCAACCAGAATGGACATGATTTTAAAAACTTTTTATTTATTTATTTATTTTATTTGCCTTAACTTACTTCCTTCTTCTTTTTTAACTCTTTGCATGCTGGGTATATATATTTTTTTCCTCTGCAACATTTGTCGTCTGCTACTGTTCTAAAGTGTGAATTTTCAAAATTTCTTTTAAATTCAGTCATAATCGCAAACAGTTTGGATCCTGATGAGATGCCGCGTTATGCCGCGTCTCATCTGGACCCAAACTGTTTGCAAAGACAATCACTGTAGCAGATATAGCCGCCGCTAGCATGCAAAGAGTTAATATCACTGAATGCCTCTTGCACATTTTTTCTAATGGAATGATGAATACCATGTAAGGATGGTCAAAGGAAATTTTGAAAAGAGCGATAAAAAATATCATGATAATATTATCCAGGCTCCTAGGCTATAAAGCTTTTGACTGTAGTCTAAACTCGTTCCCAAGCATTTGATTGGTCAGATTTGAGCCTAGGCTCAAATTTGACCAATCAAATGCTTGGGAGCACACTCAGACTCAACTAAAACGCTTTATAACCTTGGAGCCTGGTATCCCGTGATAATTGAAACCTAAAACATCATTACATAAACTACAGTTCACATTATCAACTGATATCACACAAAACATTACCGAAAATATTTTACGAAAAGCTTAACCTTGTGATCTAATATCATCACAAGCAATTTAATTTTTGGGATTGAAAACACTAATGACCAATTAGTCTATGAAACATAATGACTAACTGATCTATGAACATTATTTACAAAAGATCTAAGAATACTTTAAGTGATCTAACAATGTAACAACCAAGTTACTTCTAAAAGACCATTTAAAAAATGTCATGGCCAATAGATCTAATACATCATGACCAATGAATCTTAAAACAATTTAACCAACTGATTAAAGAACACAATGACCAATGGATCAAATACACCATGACCAAAGACTCTAAGAACATAACTCATAACTAACTGATTAAAGAACACCATGGTCAAAAGATCCAATATATTATATAGAAAACTATGACAATGAATATAATACGTCATGACCAATGGATCTAATACACCATGACCAAAGACTCTTAAGAACATAACTAACTGTTTAAAGAACACCATGGTCAATAGATCCAATATATCATATAGAAAACAATGACCAATGGCTCTAATACATCATGACCAATGGATTCAAGAACATCATAACCAACTGATTCAAGAACACATTGAACAATTGATCTAATACATCATGACCAATGGATCTAAGAACATCATAAGCAACTGATTCAAGAACACCACAACCAATTGATCAAATACATCATAATGAATGAATCTAATACACAATAACCAATGGATCTAAGAACATCATGACCAACTGATGAGCAAAAGCTGTGGCCAATGGATGTAAACCATGACCAATGGATCAGAGAACAGCATACCCAACTGATTCAAGGACACAACGACCAATGGATCCAATACATCATGATCAATGGATCGAAGAACATCATAACCAAATGATTCATGAACACCATGACCAATGGATCTAAGAACATCATAACCAACTGATTCACATCATAACCAACTAATTCAAGAACATCATGACCAATGGATCTAAGAACATCATAACCAACTGATTCACATCATAACCAACTAATTCAAGAACATCATGACCAATGGATCTAAGAACATCATAACCAACTGATTAAAGAACATCATGACCAATGGATCTAAGAACATCATGACAAATCGATCCAAGAACATCATAACCAACTAATTCAAGAACATCATGACAAATCGATCTAAGAACATCATAACCAACTAATTCAAGAACATCATGACCAATGGATCTAAGAACATCATAACAAACTGATTCAAGAACATCATGACAAATCGATCTAAGAACATCATAACCAACTAATTCAAGAACATCATGATCAATGGATCTAAGAACATCATAACCAACTGATTCAAGAACATCATGATCAATGGATCTAAGAACATCATAACAAAATGATTCAAGAACATCATGTCCAGTGGATCAAATGCATCATGACCAATGGGTCTAATCCAGTACACAAACAATGGAAAAAAACATGGTAATCAGTTGGTCTAAGAACACCATGACTAACTAATAAAGGGGCAAAAATATCTTTGAGCATTTTAAACAACTGGTTATGACAGGAACATCAGAAACAAAGGATTTAAATGCAGCAAAATCTCTCTATTTCGACTACTAAAATGAAGGCTTATTGATTGTATAAAACACAGGTGACAGCTTAAAGCAAAGTGAACAGTAAAGCAGAAACTCCTAAAGGAGCTTTCTGTTTTACTGTTGACTTGCTTCAAGCAGTCACCTGTCTTAAACACCTAGTAATTAACACAATCTAATGGTCGTAAAAGAGAGGTTTTACTGCGCATTGATTAAATAAAATAATCCAAACTTTTTGTTACACCCACACAGATGTCACTGTGATATAAGGAAGAAAATATTGAGTACTCTCCCTTCATAGGAGCCCTGAACATTGTTGTGAGTATAGATATTATTGCAGGTCAAAAGGTTGGTCAGTTCGGTTATTTGAGATATTTTGTGAGGAGAAATGTTTGCTAATCACAGAAAATTAAAACTATTGCATGGTTGCTCCTTTCATGCCAAAGTTTTCATATGGACTATTTCACTTTTGCAATATGACCATTATGTTTATTGTTTAGGGCTGGTTTTAGAAAATATTTCAGAAAAATAAAAATAAAAGTAACGATGCAGATTCTGATCAAAGAGATCCTTTCCTCTGCATAAGCAGCAGAAATGAAGATTCACTGATGCTGTTGAATACAACTTGCAGCTAAAGCATGATGAAATATTTAGGAGCCTTCTGCTTCACTTCCATCTTTCTTTAAGCAGTATATTGACATACAGACAGATTGGAATGGGTGATTAATTTGCACATTTTGGCTAAAGAGGCAACGGTTAAGGAGCCCTCTGATCAGGTTCTACACTACAAAATTAATGGTTTAAAGGGGGGGGGGTAAAAAAGTGTGACCTATGCAAGCTTGGTTACTGAAGTTGGACTTCTTTTGTTACAATCATTAACCAGTCAGAATATTTCTGTAGAAATTTATCTTGATTGGAGGCTATGCATCAAAACACTAATCTGGATAAGAAACAGCACTTTATGCTTTAATATCTTAGGAAAAAAATGTATATCCACTAATATCCCTACAGAAAAGCGGGTTGGTAAGGCAGCATCATTTTTCGTTTTGAATTATAATTTGTGACAAATATTTGAAAGTCTGAAGCAATGCAGACTAGAGCTTTGACAATGTTACTATATTCCAATACTGTTCTAGGGTTTAACTACTTTGTAAAAGCCTCTTTTTTTACCCACCCGAGTTTTGTTTATTTTGAAACAAATAGTGTTGGTGGGGCTAGTGGAATCACAATTAACATCGTTTTCAACAACTTTTGAAATTGGCAAATATTTCTCCAACAGCAAATTGACCAATTGTGCAGTAGATATGTTTTTTATAGGGAAAAGATTTAGCACATTTCTATTTTTTTAAACTATCTTTCTATCTGAGGATAGCTTTAGAAGGGCACATGATCAATTACAGTGGGAATAATGTTATTCTTCCTGTTGAAGAAATTACAAAGGCACAAGTAATACATGTACAATGGAATGTTCCCAATAATTTATATAAAATTGCTTGTTGGAACTTTATGACAATTAACCCATTACCCAATAGCCTGTTTCTAGTTTTGAAGATGGGTGACCTCTTAAAGCAGGTTGAAAGTAAAGCAGAATGCACCTTATGGCACATTCTGCTTTACTTTCAGCCTGCTTAAAGCTACAATCTTCTAGAATAGAGAAAATATTTCTGATGGCACATATTCATTACTGTGTAAACTGGAACTATTTTCCTCAATGGAGGAATAAATAAAAGGCATATTTATGGGGTAACGGGTTAATTGTTAGGCTGCATCACTTACAAGTGAAGATGTACACTTTGTTTCTTGTTTAGTAATCAATATTTTAGTTTCTCAATCATTACTTCGTTTTGATGAAACATCCAAGTCGGTGAAATTCTTTTTTTTTTAATTTATGGTACATTGATCTTGCACCAAAATCAATTGGAATGGGTATCATTTTTTTTGTTTTTAGCTCACCTGGCACGTAGTGCCAAGGTGAGCTTTTAGGATCGCTGGATGTCCGTCGTCCGTCGTCTGTCCGTCCGTCCACAATTGTTCGTTAACACTCTACCAGGTTCAAATCTAATTGGATCTTGATGAAACTTGGTCACAATGTTTGCCTCAATGAAATCTAGGCCAGGTTCGAATGTGGGTCATGTCCGGTCAAAAACTAGGTCACTAGGTCAAATTATCTAAAAACCTTGTTAACACTCTAGAGGCTACAAATTTCATTGGATCTTTATGAAACTTCATCAATATGATTGCCTCAATGAAATCTAGGCCAAGTTCGAATGTGGGTCATGTCCGGTCAAAAACTAGGTCACTAGGTCAAATCATCGAAAAACCTTGTTAACACTCTAGAGACTACAAATTTCATTGGATCTTCATGAAACTTCATCAAAATGTTTGCCTCAATGAAATCTAGGTCAAGTTCGAATGTGGGTCATGTCTGGTCAAAAACTAGGTCACTAGGTCAAATTATCGAAAAACCTTGTTAACACTCTAGAGGCTACAAATTTCATTTGATCTTCATGAAACTTCATCAATATGATTGCCTCAATGAAATCTAGGCCAAGTTCGAATGTGGGTCATGTCCGGTCAAAAACTAGGTCACTAGGTCAAATCTTCGAAAAACCTTGTTAACACTCTAGAGACTACAAATTTCATTGGATCTTCATGAAACTTCATCAAAATGTTTGCCTCAATGAAATCTATGTCAAGTTCGAATGTGGGTCATGTCTGGTCAAAAACTAGGTCACAAGGTCAAATCATCGAAAAACCTCGTTAACACTCTATAGAGACTACAAAATTCATTGAATCTTCATGAAACTTGAACAAAATGTTTGTCTCATTGAAATCGAGGTCAAGTTAGAATGAGGGTCATGCCCGGTCAAAAACTAGGTCACACGGTGTACATGGTTACCAGGTGAGCGATTTAGGGCCATAGTGGCCCTTGTTTTAAGTACAAGTGCCTTTTGTAGGAAAGAATAGCGTTTAAAACAAGACGCAAAAATGTTGAAAGGTACAGGCTCTTTTAGTACTTATGTTTGAGAAGAAATTTTCAAAATACTGATAGACAGATGAAAATAGTTGTTATAAAATGTGAATTGAAAATAAAATATAAATCGTATAAAGATAGCAATAAAGAAAATTGAAAATAGGAGTCATGACGATAAATAGAAATAACAATGTGGATCAATTTTAATAATGGAAAATAGAGGGGAACAGAGCTCCAGATAAGGGGAGTATTTCAAAAACAAACAAAATATTTCTGCATTAAACCCTATGGTACGATTCTAATGAGTAGTGACACCATAGGATTTGATAGAATAAGCGAGAAAATGTTGAATTTGTTCAGTTTATTCCCTCTTATCTGGAGCCCTGGGGGAACAATGTATATATGAAATTGATTGAAACATTATTTATGAATTGAATGGAAATAGCAGTATCATGCCGATTAAAATAGCAGTAAAAAGTCAAATAACAATAGTAATATGACAATACTAATATGAAATCAATTGAAAATAGCAATATGAAGTCCCTTTCAAAGCTATCCATGCCTTTACTATCTTTCCATTGATTTGTCCTGTCCGACCACATTATTTACCAGAAATAAAATCCAACATATTGTGACCAGTTGTACATCAGGGTCTACTATATGACAACTCTCCTAAATGCAAACTTTAGTTTAAACTTTAAGTAAAGTTCACTATTGACTAGGACAAGTGTAGGTCCTTGTATAGGACAAGTGTACTGTTCACTAATACACTGTTAGTAAAATGATGTGTGTAAGGCTCACTAAGTGTTTCTTGATTTAATTGGCTATTTTAACACTAAAAACAGACTATCTTTGTGTTATTGCAGTATCACAGTTTTAATTTGGTATTTGAACTGATCAAGTTCACATTGGGCAAATCATATACCCAATATTTTTAAAGGAGAATTTCTGTGCAATACATGAAACATTATGATAGGTTATTATCATAGCATTAGATTGCTAATTATAAACTGACATTAACTCTCCCCTATACATTTTGTAGACAGCAGCTAGGCTGCTGAAAGTAAAGCACAGAAATCCTTGAGGAGCTCTCTGCTTTACTTTCAGCCTGCTTTAAGCATCAACCTGTCAGATTACAAGAAACAAATTCCAATGGTTCTTTACCAGGACATGGTAGAAGCATGAAAAGTCATTGCTATGAGGAAAAGTTTACCCATTACCCCATAGTCTGTTTCTAGTTTTGAAAATAAATGACTACTTAAAGCAGGTTGAAAGTAAAGCAGAATGTGCCTTAAGGCACATTCTGCTTTACTTTCAGCCTGCTTTAAGCTACCACCTGCTGAAGTGTAGAGATATTTCTTATGGTACATATGTATATGAATTTATAAAATATAACTGTTTTCTTCAATTGAGGAATAAATCAAAAGCGTAAAAAAGCATATTTATAGGGTAATGGGTTTGAAGGCATTTCTATGAAGGAAAGTGTTGAGGCAGATCAACCAGGGCCAGACTTAAAAGCTTGTATTTTAGAGAGTTGTTATATAGATTGAAAGGAACGTATTTTGTACTATCAAACATACAAGTAAAGTAAAGGTTTAACCCTTTTCCCCAAGAGCTTGTTTTCAGTGTGTTTAAGACAGGTGTTTGCTTAAAGCAGGTTGAAAGTAAAGCAGAAAAAGGAAACTTTGTTTTACTATCAGGCTTCTTTATCCCAATACCCCATAGCTTGTTTCTAGTTTTGAAAATAGGTGGCCACTTAAAGCAGGTTCAAAGTAAAGCAGAATGTGCTTTACTGCGCATTCTGCTTTACTTTCAGTCTGCTTTAAGCTACCATCTGCCCGATTATTGAAAATATTTCTAATGATGCATATTAATTATTGTATAAGTTTGAACTATTTTCCTCAATGGAGGAATAAATCAGAGGCGTAAAAAGGTGTATTTACGGGGTAATGGGTTAAGCATTCACCTGTTAGGTTAAAAGGTTTTACAGCTGTATCACGGCAGGGGCACAGTTAAACGTGCAAAGAAAAGGTATCTTTGTGAGACGATAGATATGCAAAAAGATGCTTCTTGGGAAAGAGGGATGTTAATGCATTGAATGTGGAGAACAAATGTCACAAGGATTTTGCAACCTACTTAAAGGCTACTTTGTGTTTAGGATCAAAACTGTACTTAAATAAAGTGGAAGAAGTTATCAACAGTCAGCATTCTATGCACATCAATATGGTCATTGTTGAAAATTTTAATCACCGAAGAATTGCTTTTACCTAATTTGTATTTATCAATCACATAAAAAAATTATTATACCACTTGTTGGTTATTTTTTGTACTTTGTACTAAATTATAGGATAACTATTTTTGATATTACATGGCAAGTGTATTTCTTAAAGGTGCACTGTTTGTAAATTACTTATTTACACATCACTAGTGATACATTGGTTAACCCATTACCCAATAGCCCATTTCTTGTTTTGAAGACAGGGGACCCCTTAAAAAAGGCTGAAAGTAAAGCAGAATGTGCCTTAAGGCACATTCTGCTTTACTTTCAGCCTCCTTTAAGCTTCAATCTGCTAGGATTTAGAAAATATTTCTTACGGTTCATGTCCATGGCTGTACAAATTGGAACTAGTTTTTTCTGTTGAGGTATAAATAAAATGTGCTAAAAACGCAATTCTGTTGGGGAAAGGGTTAACCATAGATAGGACTTGTACAATAAAGGCCTGTTATGACTATTTAAAGGAACACTCAATGATGATGTAAAACACTGGTGTCAGCTCACAGCCAGATGAGTGTAAAGTAGCAAGCTCCTGTAGGATCTTTCTGCTTTACTTTTATCTCCCTCTAAGCTGCCCCCTGCAAGAAACACTGAAAATAATCCTTCATTTGAATAGTCATTACAGACAGACATAGTGAAACAGAAGTCTTATCTTGTATTAAGCAACCACTCAGTGAAGTAAGGTGGATACCTTAAAGAATGGTTTAAACCATTACCTACAGCCTGTTTCTAGTATTAAACTTAGGCGACTACTTAAAACAGATTGAAATTAAAGCACAATGTGCTTTCAGGCGCATTCTGCTTCACTTTCAGCCTGCTTTTAGCTTCAATCTGTTATGAAGTAATACTAATAGGTGAAGCAACTATTCAATGAAGTAGGGTGAAATACCTCTAAAGACAGGTGACTGTAATACAAGATATAAACAATGCAAAAAGTTCCTGTATGATCTTTCTGCATTATTTTTATCATGTCAATTAAACAAGCACCTGTATGTAAGACAACAGATAGGTACAGTAAAACTACTCTATTACGACCACTAAAAAGAAGGCTAATTGATCATATAAAGTACAGGTGACAGCTTAAAGCAATGTGACAGTAAAACAGAAAGCTCCTTTAGGAGCTTTCTGTTTTACGGTCACCTTGCTTTAAGTAGTCACCTGTCTGAAACACTCAATAATAAGACTAATTAAGTGGTCGTAATTGAGAGGTTTTACTGGATTCGATAGAGTGGTTGTTTGATACAAGATTTACTGCATTGTAGTGAGCTAATTGTGCCTTAGACATCATGTGCCTTGTTGTTTTAATTCACACCTTGTATGTTGGATTTGTCATTTTTTCCTACTTTTGGTACATGCAATTTATAATGATGATTTGGACAAAATAAATCAATCAGCAGTGAATGCTTTTGTTATTGTGTATGTTATTGTGTATTCCTTGATGTTATTAAATTAACATAGTGGTCAGTCTATAGAGTTTAATGGCCAATGATTTAGCCCTCAGCCAGGTCATACTAATGACATAAACTCTTACAATGCCAGAACGGAGTGACTATATTACATCCCTTTGCAAAAAGTGTAGAGCCAAATCAGAGGGCTCCTTAACCCTTTACTCCATAGCCTGTTTCTAATTTTGAAAACAGGTGAGCACTTAAAGCAGGCTGAATATAAAGCAGAATGCCTCTGAAGGCGCATTCTGCTTTACTTTCAGCCTGCGTTAAGCTACCATCTGATAGGATATAGAAAATATATATTGTAAAATTTGAATAGTTCAGTGGACTGTGGAGTACTATATTTGAAGTGCTAAAAAGGTATTTTTGCTAATAAAAGGCGCTTCTATGGTGAAAATGGTTAACACCGTCATAATCAAACCCTCTTAAGTCGATGTAAACTAGTAATCTATAAGAAAATGGAAGAGTACAATTGAAAATTCTTAATTGGGTTACATAAAAATTTAAAGAGTAGCTTGAACCTTGCAATATGTCTTTTAGGAAAGACAGGGTAAACAGAGAACCAAACAAGTAATCCCTACATTACAAAGTAAGTAGTCCTGTCAGAGGCTCTTTGGGGGAAAGACAGTTACATATTTACACACTTGCAGTGGAATAGTGATCATCTGTGCAAACAGTTTGGATCCAGATGAGATGCCACATAACGCGGCATCTCATCAAGATCAAATCTGTTTGACAATCTGACCCCGTTTGGAAAAGAAATTGAGAAAATTCTATTTTACAATAGAAGATGACAATAGTTGTTACAGATGGAAACAATTACCCTTCATGCAAAGAGTTAACCCATTATCCCATAAATACGCCTTTGAACGCCTCCAATTTATTCCTCCACCCAAGAAAAAAGTTCCTAATTATACAATTATGAATATTTATCAGAAGAAGTATTTTCTACTTCTTGTAGATGGTAGCTTAAAGCAGGCTGAAAGTAAAGCAGCATGTGTGTTAAGGCACATTCTGCTTTACTTTCAACCTGCTTTAAGTGGTCTGCTATTTTCATTATTAGAAATAGGATATGAGGTAATGGGTTAAGTATATAATCATATGAATTGTAGTAAATTAACCACGGGATAGGAGGCCAGGCAACTATAAATAATATAAGACTGTATATCTTTCAAATTATGTTGTAATCTTGTGCGCTTTACATTTTTTAACTAAAACACAAATATTTTAGCAAATGCATGTGCACTTGGCCCATGCAGTGAAAGGGTACACTCTTAGAATGCTCACCATGATCTGAATTACATCTGAAAACAGTTTAGATCCTGGTCTAATACAAAGTATCTCAGCATCTTTATCACGATTTAACCCGTTTCCCCATAAATAGGCTTTTTTTACGACTTTGATTTATTATTACAGTGATGAAAATAGTTATACATTATACAGTCCTGAATATGCAGCATAATAAATATTTTCTATATCAGAGCAGATGGTACTTTAAAGCAGGCTGAAAGTAAAGCAGAATGTGCCTAAGGCACATTCTGCTTTACTTTAAACCTGCTTTAAGTAGTTACTTCTCTTCAAAACTAGAAAAAGGCTATGGGGTAAAGGGTTAATTCATATGCTAGGATTATATTTCTAGAAATTTACTACACAATTCTTTATTCATTGCACAAATTTAGCATTTTTGGAGTACACATAGACTCCTTTAATTAAACAAATCAAATAGAAACTCCTAGTTTCCAATTCAGTCTAGTCCAATGATGACTGTTTAAGAGTTGTTTTAACAAGGCAGTGTCTAGAGTTACAGACCCTTAACTGTAGTCCACCAGATCTCTGATGTAGGGCCAGTTGGAAATAATACTGAAAGGATTTTCAAGCAATACTATTTTGGATAATTAAGTTTAAAGTAGGCAAGTATTATTATTGAACATCTCTAACTCTAGCAAATCCTATTAGGGTGGACTACAGTTACGGGTCAATATCTCTGTAGACTGGGAGTCTACGAGCTATGCGTCCATAACACTACACTTCCAGTCTTAGAGTAACTGATCCGTAACTCTGGACACTGCCTTTTAACATTATATTGCAAAATGACAAACAGTGCAGCCATTGATAGGAGCACTCCGATTAGGGTCTACAATTTGCATAGAACAAGTATACTCTTCATAGGTACTGTTTTGTAAAAATTGTGTATGTGCATTGCTAAGGATCAGTGGGTTAAGTACAGGCCTAGCACAGCTTCTTTGGTCTTTAAATTTGTTGAATAACTTGAACTCTTTACACCATAGATACACATTTTTATGCATTTAACTTGTTCCTCCACTGAAGAAAATCGTTCCATTTTATATAGCTATAAATATGTATCATAAAGCATCAATATTTTCTATATTTTAGCAAATAGGTAGAATGCTTACACAATTATCTTCAAAACAAGAAACATAAAATTATTATGGAGTAAAGGATTAAACAGTGATTAAAGGACCACTTTGCAACACTCGATGGTTACAGACAACACCAAAATGGACAGTTTCTTGTATATTTTATTTCCTTCGTAAACAAGTAGTTTGAACAAAGAAATAGGCGTGTGTTGCCATATTTTTGCGGAAACAGAAATCACTGAATACAAGACAAAACAAATCACTTAATACAGGACAAACCTTACAGGATCAAACCATGAATATAAATAATTATCACTATGAAATTTCAATTTCTCCTGAAGTTTCTGGTTGTCATGGTCTAGCCTATAAATCCTTCAACTCCTAATCCTACGAAACTTGCGTGTTATGGGGCCACTGATCAGAAGCATCATACATTTAAATAAATGTTCCAGCTTCATGCAGGATAAAAGTAAAACAGAAAGCTCTTATATGAGCTTTCTGCTCTAAGTTTGCCCTGCTATAAGCAGTCACCTGTGTTTAAGATTTAAAACAACTCAACTTCTGATTGTTGGTTTAGCACAGGTGACTTGATAACTGAGAAAAACACTGCAAATTGTGTAGACCAAGATCAGTCCCACTGTTGGGGTTTGTTTGCTTGGGTTTAAACGAAAGTATAACACAATTTTGGTTATGTAGCGCCTATGCTTGTGTGTGAATGTATTATCGTCCCTTCTTTGGTGGAGTCTTGCCACTCTGCAAGTTCAGGCAGTGGGTGTATTCATTGTCTATTTAGAGTCGACACTGTTTTCATTCATCAGAATAATCAGTCTTGTCAGCTATAGTGGAGAATACGTTATTCTTTCCTAATAAACATGTTAACGCAATAACTATTATTTCCATTGCAAACAGTTTGGAGCCAGATCAGACGCCGGGTAACCCGGCGTCTGATCAGGCTCCAAATTGTTTGCCACTCAGATTAAAATATATACTTAGAAATGTCACAATATTGCAGTTTTCTACGTGTATTGCAATGAGTTTCATTTGCGTTTAAACGGAAAGAATAACGTCTTCACCACGGTACCACTGCTAACAGGGTCTACACTTCTGCAATATGGATATGTCCCTTTCTCACAAAAGTGACAACACTACATTTTGTCACAATGGAAAGTGTTGTGTGGGTGAACTCTTATCACATAAACATAAAACATTAATCACACTTCAAATGTGGTGGATGTTTGCTTCATGGCATTGTAGATAAAACAGTTCTTGAACGGGACAAACTGGTGTGTTATTATCTTTATCACTTCCTGTGCTGCAGTGCCACCTATGAACGATGCCAAGGTATGTAACTCTGCAGCCCCATATCTACATCTGAAATATGCAATATTTTTCAATATATAATTTGAACTACGGTACAACATAAAATTTACAAATACAGCGTTCCCTCTCTACAACATACAATGAGAGACAGAAATTTTGTGCATTGTTCGGAGGGAGTTTTTATAGGGAGGGAATTTGGCTTACATTTGCAAACAGCTTGAATCCAGATCAGACATCGCATAACGCAGCGTCTGATCTGGATTCAAGCTGTTTGTCATTCGTCATTAAGGTTTTTATTTCAAAATGTCCATTATGTAACTTTGAGAAAAACAGCAGACAACAATTTGAAGCAGCCGATTTTTTAGCAGTAAAGGTGTTAGACATGGTTGTCCTGTTACGGGAACTGCGGCGAGGGAGTTGTTGTTGGGAGGGCCGTTGTAGGGAGGGAGCAATGTATTATCTATACTGTTATCCAATGATGCCAAACTAATGAAAGAATACAAGTTTATTAACTGATCAGGGTTCCAGATAAGGTGGAAACTGAACAAATCAAACAATTTCTCACTCATTTTAACACCGAATCCTATGGTGTTACTACTCTACTACTCTAATGAGTAGTGACACCATAGGGTTTAAAGCAGATATAAAGATATTTTTGAAATACTCTCCTTATCTGGAACCCTGCTGATTATTAAGGTTGAGGAACCCTAATGAGAGCAGACCAAAATCAGTACTCTACGTACAGTGAATGGCCATTCTTGTTGACTGCTGACCTCATCCCAGCCATGCTTTAGTATGGTCGGAAATGGACCGACAGTTCAAGACAATTGCCTATCACCCTCCGTAACGTCTCATATTGACAAACATTGGCCCAATCTCATTAGGAGTCCTCAAACTTAAAATGATTTTCTTTTGTTTTCAGGACATTACAAATGCATTGACATTGCAGTCAGTGGGCAATATCATTTTCACATTTGGATCCAAAATAAGTCAAGTGGAGTGTAACCAGGATTCAATTCTCAAATTGATTTGGTATATTTACGGAAACAGGCTCAGTGTAACAAATAATTTGGATGCAGATCAAGCCCCAATCTGGTAAATAGGCGCATAGTCAAAAGTAAGCACATGGCTAAAATAAGCGCAGTCCACCCTTAACGTTTTTGTCCCTATAAAATAAGCGCCTACATATTTACTTTCAAAGCAAATGGCGGTATTGATGTACCGGCCTAGCTATGAGCCGAAAGATGTGCAACGCTTTACCTGTGTCGATAGTAACATGTTTTTCACACGTCGGCGATGAATTGTGAAATGCATTGTGTAATATCTAATGTGTATACGCAAACAATAATAGGCAGGTATGCTATGGGTAATTAGTTGAATACATGACAATAACACGACCACATCTCAATTAAATTATGATACGTAAGTACAAAGTTTAATAAACCTTTAAAGGTCTTAATTGGATCCAAACACTTTGCAAAGGTCTTTAGTGTTGAAAATGATAAATTTTGAAGAATAATTCAAAGTTCTTTTTTCTTTAAAAGGAGGTACATCTTCTACTATTTGACACAGCTGATGCATTTTTGGACAAATTACTGCTTGAAGCAAGCAAGTTGTTGAGATTTTAGACAGGCCTAAGCAAACAGTTCTACTCACATTTCATGTACAAAGTCATCTTTGATCCCTCCTTGTAGGCCCCAGTCATGCATCAGTTTATTTAAACAGGTCTGAAAGAAAGAGGGAAATCCATAAAATACAGAGAACCTTATTGGCCCTAAGTACTGGGACAGACAGGCCTGAGCAAACAGTGTAGACCCTGATCAGACTGCTCCCTTAGGAGCAGTCTGATCAGGGTCTACACTGTTTGCCATTCAGTTTGCAACTTTTGAACAAATTACTGTGTGATAAATTTTTAGGATAATTACAGCAGTTACACAGGGTGTCCCAATTTTAAGGGGGTTTAGTTTTACAGTAACCTCTGAAAACTGTTACTCTCTGAAAAATGAACATTTCTTGGTACTAAACAGTCATTCTTCTTGCTCACAAACCCTTCAATATGAAGATTACAGAACTCATAGGACAGTTGGCTGATAATGTCATAGATATGCATATTTACCCCTTTTATTCCTCCACTGAAGAAAATCGTTCAAATTTATACAATCATTGATATACATGTATACCATAAAAAATATTTTCTATATTCTGGTAGATTGTACTGGACTCGAAAGCTCCTTGAGTTGATGCCAAATGTGAAGTCTCAATCGCATATACAAGTTTCTAAAGTTAAAGGCCAATGTTAAATTCAGTCAATTTGATCTGTAAATTACTCCTCGAGCGCACATGCCACAAGTCTCAATAGGTATACTACCTAAGAATGTGCTTGGAATTACAGCACAGAAGTTTTCTCACCTTTAGTTTGACTACATCTGTTTCTACCTGGTCGGTATACCAGCCGGGATAGTTACTGTAGTTTTCATGGAACTTGTCTACTGCCCTGAGTAACATATAGAACACCACATCGTCTGGGTCTTCATCATCTAGGTGCTGGGCTGTGATATATATAAGTAGTATGTGATATAAGTAGTAGCCCAGATGATAGATGTTCATAATGGGTGGAGTTTTAAATATACATGTATCAATATTTAGTAGGAGAAACGTTAAACCTTTCCTTGCTAGTAAACTTTTCCATGCCTTTTTTGATCCATGACAGAAGTTTAAGCCTTGATAATTCTGCATTCCCATTACCCCATAAATACGCCTTTAATTTATTCCACCCCTGAAGAAAATAGCTCCACTTTAAAAAGTCGTGAATATATATTACAATATTACAAAATCTTTTTCTATATCCTAGAAGATAGTAACTTAAAGCAGGTTGAAAGTAAAGCAGAATGCGCCTTAAGGCGCATTCTGCTTTACTTTCAATCTGCTTTAAGTGGTCACCCATCTTCAAAACTAGAAATAGGCTATGGGGTAATGCGCTAAGCTGTCCCCTGTAGTTAAGATTAGCATAATGCTCTTCTTTTAAGTGGAGACATAACACAGGTTTTACTGTAATCAGTAATAAAGTTAAGAATATATTATCACATAGATCAGCATACCTATATCCTTAATCTTTGAACTAGTATCACTGTATTCATTCTCTAGACTGCTACACCGTACAAGCCGAAGAAAGGCTGCATTTTTACCTGAAATAAAGTGAAACACAGTCTATGAAGACAACTACAACACCTAATTATAAACATTACTCCTTCAGAGGCGATCTGAATTGGGTCAACACTGTTTGAAAATGATGCATATAGTTGTTTTCCATACAGGAATAATTAATAGCAGTTATTTTCCTCTGTTTGAATGCATTGTCTGTACACTATTATTATCAAAAATATCTGAACCAATTACTCCATAGATATACATTTTTAGCTCACCTGAGCTGAATGTCCGGAGTCCGGCATCCATTGTCAACAATTTTAGTGTTTACACTCTAGAGGCCACAATATTTATCCAATCTTTCTCAAACTTGCTCACATTGTATATGACCATAAGAGTTCAGATGAGTTCGATTATAGCTGAAATCAGACCAATAGGTCAAGAGTAATCTACCTTTGAATTGCTGAAAATGCCATATCTAAGGGTGTTTACACTCTAGAGGCCACAATTTTTATCCAATCTATCTCAAACTTGCTCAGATTGTAAATGACCATAAGAGTTCGAATGAGTTAAATTATGGTTGAAATCGGACCAATAGGTCAAGAGTTTTCTACCTTTGAATTGCTGAAAATGCCATATTTAAGGGTGTTTACACTCTAAAGGCCACAAATTTTATCCAATCTATCTCAAACTTGCTCAGATTGTATATGACCATAAGAGTTCAAATGAGTTCAATTTGGGTTAAAATCTGACCAATAGGTTGAGAGTAATCTACCTTTGAATTGCTGAAAATGCCATATTTGACAGTGTTTACACTCTAGAGGCCACACTTTTTATCCAATCTATCTCAAACTTGCTCAGATTGTATATGAACATAAGAGTTCGGATGAGTTCCATTATAGATGTAATGGGACCAATAGGTCAAGAGTTATCTACCTTTGAATTGCTGAAAATGCCATATTGAAGGGTTTTTACACTCTAGAGGCCACAATTTTTATCCAATCTATCTAAAACTTGCTCAGATTGTATATGACCATAAGAGTTCAGATGAGATCCATTATGCTTGAAATCGGACTAATTGGTCCAGAGTTATTTACCTTTGAATTGCTGAAAATGCCATATTTAAGGGTGTTTACACTCCAGGTCACAATTTTTGTCCAATCTATCATAAACTTGCTCAGATTGTATATTACAATAAGAGGTCAGATGAGTTTGATTATGATTGAAATCAGACCAATAGGTTGAAAGTTATCTACCTTTGAATTGCTGAAAATGCCATATTTAAGGGTGTTCACACTCTAGAGGCCACAATTTTTATCCAGTCTTTTTGAAACTTGCTCAGATTGTATATGACCATAAATGATAAGAGTTCAAATAAGTGTGATTATGGTTGAAATCAGACCAATAGGTCAAGAGTTGTCTGCCTTTGAATTGCTGAAAACGCCATATCGGACAGCGTTTACACTCTTGCAACTACAGTTTTCAATGGATTTTGATTTTACTTGCACACAAAGTATATACCTATCAGTTCTCAAAGGAGTGCAATTATTGTTGAAATCTAATCATTGTGGCAATAGTTATCTGCCCTTGATATACTTTGAAATGCTAGAGAAGGCTTCATTTCAGTATTGTTTAGGCTCCAGTGATCTGCCCTTGATGTACTTTACTATACTAGAATTATGAGGTTGTATTCCAAAATTGTTTACATGCTATACTACAAATTTGAATTGATTTAGATTAAAACGGATGAAACAGAAAGGTAAAGCTATCAAGCTTCAGTACAACAGGTGAGCGATATCAGGGCCTTCAGGCCCTCTTGTTATCAATTCATTTCTACACTGAAGACAAAAGCTCTACTTTATACAGTCAGTCAGTCACGATTATGCCATATAAGAAATATCTTCTTTATCCTAGCAGATGAAAGCTTAAAGCAAGCTGAAAGTTAGGCACATTCTACTCTACACAATTTCCTCTACGGGTACTAGTGCAAATCACCAACATCCAACTGATATAGAATACAAAGTATGTGTTCTTGTCTGTTCAAAGAGAATGGCTACTTAACCCTTTACTCCATAGATGCACATTTCTAATTATCTAATTCATTCATACACTGAAGAAAATTGTTCAAGTTTATACAGTAATAAATGTGCAACATGATAAAATTTTCCTATATCCTAGCAGATGATAGCTTAAAGCATGCTGCATGTAAAGCAGAATGCACCTTAACCCTTTCCCTCATAGAAGCGCCTTTTAGCACATTCAATTTATTCTTGCCCTAAAAGTAGTTCCAATTTATACATTCATAAATATGTATAATACAAAATATTTTCTATATTCTAGCAGATGATAGCTTAAAACAGGCTGAAAGTAAAGCAGAATGCGCTTAAAGCGCATTCTGCCTTACTTTAAGCCTGCTTTACTTGGTAATCTGTCTTCAAAATCATATACAGGCTATGGGAGTAAAGGGTTATTAGCAAGATAAAAAGGAATATCCTATGCTTTACTTTCATCTTACTTTAAGCTGTTATCTATATTCAATACCATCAACGATAGATACAACACTACTTACAAAATGTTTTGATTTCTGCATCTGATATGACACCACCCTGAAAATAAAAACATAGCAGGTAATCAAAGTTCACCTCTTCCATGCTCAAAGGATTTGTAACTAAATGAAAACATTTGACATTGATGAGGATGCTGTCAAAGTAAACTGTGCATAATAATAAATAATACATTTTGTAAATCATAATGCATGGATTGTAATGTACTACAAAAGGCTATGGTCTCAAGTTTCCATGAAACATGTATACCACTTTACATTCAACCCTAGCGACAAGTATACTCGTCATTTACAAGAAGTGTACCTTTCAAGAGTACATTTGTCCTACACGAACAGTGTGGACTTTATTGGAAACTGGAACTGTCCATTCAAAGTTTCAGGTGATATTTTGAGATACAGAGCTAAGTGCAAAAACTTAGGTAGACACAGAGGTCAACATCAAATGTCTACGTCACCAAATTGTCATGCAACATGCTGTACTTATTATATCGCAAAGGCATGTGAAGTTTCTTGACCGTAGCCACAGTACTTAGTACATACCAGGTAACTGCCCTAATCACAAAAACTTAATGTTGGCCCTAGAATTCAAGTTCAAAGGTTAAGGTCACCAAAGTGCAATGCAACATGCTGTAATCGTAGAGGGGGTTCACATGTGAAGATACTTGGTCAAGAAATGAATACAAACACAAAACTTAATGTTGACCCTAGAGGTCAAGGTCACCAAACTGCAATGCAACATGCTGTAATCATAGAGGGGGTTGTCTGACAGTAGCGTCAGTACTTGGTCAAGAACTGACTGCAACACAAAGCTTAATGTTTACCCCCAGAGGTCAAGGTCACCAAACTGCAATGCAACATGCTGTTGCCAAATTGCAATGCAACATGCTGTTATCACTGAAGCATGTAAAGTTGTATGATTGTTGCTGCAGTACAACTGACCAAAACACACCACATGTCAAAGCCATTTCGAGGTCAGCTAAAGAAAAAAAAAGGACTTTACTTCAGAACATAAAGTGATGAATTTGACAAGAATTCTTCCTGATCTGAAACATAATGGAATACCAAGGTATTAGACTGCTTAACCCTTCCCCCCATATAAGCGACTTTTAGCGCATTCAATTTATTCCTCAGCTAAAGAAAATAGTTCCAGTTTATACCCTCATGAACAATTACAATAACAAATAGTTTGATATAGCCTAGCAGATAGTAGTTTAAAGCAGGCTGAAAGTAAAGCAGCATGTGCCTTAAGGCACATGCTGCTTTACTTTCAACCTGCTTTAAGTGATCACCTGTATATAATGTTATAAACGGGCAATTGGGTAAAGGTTGAAAGTAAAGCAGAATGTGCTTTAAAAGGCATTCTACTCTACTTTCTGCCTGCTTTAAGCTACCATCTGCAAGGATATAGAAAACATCTCATAAGGTGCATATTCATGACTGTATAAATTGGAATTATTTTTCTTCAGTGGAGGAATAGATTAAAGGTATCAGAATTGTATCTATCTAGTAATAGGTTAACTGTTTTAACACTGAGTAACTGTTATCTGTTGAAAAGTCTGTCTGCTTAAAGTTTTATATTGGGACAGTCTTATTTGCCATAACAGAAAAAAGATCTAAGTGACAAACAGTTTGGATTCTGATAAGACCCCTCATTTAGCAGGTCTGATCTTGATCCAAACTGTTTGCAAAGATCTTCAACTCAAATTTGTAGCACTGAAAGGTTGAAATTGAGAAATTAAGTCATTTATATTTAACCCATTACCCCATAAGTATGCCTTTTTACGCCTTTAGTTTATTCCTCCACTGCAGAAAATAGTTCCAATTTATACAGTCATGAATATGTATCATAAAGACTATTTTCTTTTTTCCAGCAGATGGTAGCTTAAAGCAGGCTGAAAGTAAAGAAGAATGTGCCTTAAGGCACATTCTGCTTTACTTTCAACCTGCTTTAACCCTTTACCCAATAACCCGTTTATAACATCAAATACTTGTGATCACTTAAAGCAGGTTGAAAGTTAAGGCGCCTTCTGCTTTACTTTCAGCCTGCTTTAAGCTAATTTATCTGTTAGGCTATATAAAATACTTATGATAATTGTTCATGAGGGTAGAAACCGGAACCTTTTTCTTCAGCGGAGGAATAAATTAAATTCGCTAAAAGTCGCTTATATGGGGGAAAGGGTTAAATAGTCATCTATCTTCAAAACTAGAAACAGGCTATGGGGTAAAGGGTTCAGCAGTACATTGTAATACTTTTCAAAAATAGCTACATTGATTTTAACCACATAACCTGTATCTAGTTTTGAAGAAAGATGGTATCATTAAGTTGTGGTCATGCTAGATGAAACAATAAAATCTGGTTAAGCTAGTACAATTGAACAGAAGGTTAACCCTTTCCCCCATAGAAGCACTTTTTAGCGCATTCAGTTTATTCCTCTGCTGAAGAAAATAGTTCCAAATTATACAGTCATAAATATGTTTCATAATGAATATTTTCTTTATTCTAGCAGGTGGTAGCTTAAAACAGGCTGAAAGTAAAGCAGAATGTGCCTTAGGGCACATTCTGCTTTACTTTCAACTTGCTTTAAGTAGTCATCTATTTTCAAAACAATATGGGGTAAAGGGTTAAATCTCTGTATGCTACCACATCAATCATACAGCGGGCATAATAAAAAGCACACACCATAATAAATACATACTATTATGCCAGTGAAGGGATTGACCCATAACTCGAATAATTACGCAGTTTTGCGCCATTAATTTATACATTCATGAAACTAGTCAATGTTAATCACCAGTTTCAGCCTTATCTGTGACTTGACTACCAACATCTCGACTCAAATATATTTATTCATTACTACACAAAAGAAAATATTTCCACATTATACAATCATGAATATGCACATTGAAAACTATTTTCTACATCCTATCTTCAATACTAGAAACAGGCTAGGGAGTAAGGGATTAAAGTATTAAAGTATAAATCATCTGAGAGACAATTTTAGGTCTTTACCCCATAGTCTGTGTCTAGTTTTGAAGACAGTTGGCACTTAAAGCAGATTGGAAGTAAAACAGAGTATGCCTTCAGCTACATTCTACTTTACTTTCAGTCTGCCATCTGCAAGAATAGGGGAATATTTCTTATAATGCATATTCATGACTGTATAATGTGGATTCGATTTGTCATGATCCCAAGTTAGAGTGTGTATAAAGTGCAACTATTTTCTTCAGTGGAAGAATACATGAAAATGTGTTTCTACACAGCTAATAACTAATAACATTTTATGATTTGGTGAAGACATGGGGACTGAAATACATGTATTTGAATATTTCCCTTATATTTCAGTCCCTAACTGAAGCTTTGATGATCTGAAAAACAAATGCACTTATCATCATGGTCAATTTCCAATCTCAAAAACATTAAAAAACTATGGGTGCAAACTGATTTCATCCTGGAACATCTATCCATGGAATAAATACATGTATATTTTCTTAATGTTTTCCTTTTACTCTTTTAACCCTTTCCGCCATAGAAGCGTCTTTTAGCGCATATAATTTATTCCTACGCTGAAGAAAATAGTTCCAATTTAATCAATCCTGAATATAAAGTGTAGGGAATATTTTCTAAATTCTAGCACGTGGAAGTTTAAAGCAGGCTGAAAGTAAAGCAGAATGCGCCTTAGGGCGCATTCTGCTTTTCTTTCAACCTGCTTTAAGTGGTCACCTATCTTCAATACAAGAAATAGGCTATCAGGTAAAGGGTTAACCTGCTTTAAGTGGCCACCTATCTTCAATACTAGAAACAGGTTATGGGGTAAAGAAGCCTGTAGTAAAACAAGCTTTGAAACTGGATTTGTTCCTTGGACAAAGTAACAAAAGAGTTCTGCAAAATGCTATAATTCAGACAAATAAAACAAAACAACTGGCAAAACAAACACACACTGTACATGGAACCTAAACCAGAGGAAACTTAACCCATTACCCCATAAATACACCTTTTTACGCCTTTAATTTATTCCTCCACAGTCTCCACTGAAGAAAATAGTTCCATTTTATACAGTCATGAATATGTATCAGTTGAAATATTTTCTATATTCTAGCAGATAATAGTTTAAAGCAGGCTGCTTTAAGTGGTCACATATCTTCAAAACTAGAAACAGGCTATGGGATAATAAACAAAAGATAAAATATAAATGTTTTTCTTAACCCATTACCCCATAGCTTGTTTCTAGTTATGAAACAGAATGCAGGTGAATGTTTAAAGCTGGTTGAAAGTAAACCAGAATGTGCACATTGAGTGCTTTACTTTCATCCTGCTTTAAGCTACTGTCTGCTAGGATATAAAAAATATATCTATCTCAAGGTACGTTCACATTGCCGTTCTGACACCCTGAACAAACTCAATAATGTGGTCGTACTTGGTCTGCTTAGGGGTCCTGGTCAATCTAAACCGGTCTACATCAATCATACTCGGTCGGCCTATGCTCGAACTCGGTCTAGTCGGGCAATCGAGGTACTCAGATCGGCAATGTGAATACACCTTTATGGTGCATATTCATGACTGTATAAAATGAAATCATTTTCTTCGATAAAGGAATAAGTCAAAGGCGTAAAAAGACATATTTATGAAAAATGGACTAATGCAAGACAGTGGTTCTTCTAAACTTCACTTAGTTTCTTCTTAACTTCTCTACAATGTTTACAGTTAATCATGAATACAGTTGAACTTTGATATTTCGAACTCGCTTAACTCGAACTATCCGGTATTTCGACACATGAACAGCAATCATTTCATGCTCGGTTAGTCGAACATACCCAAATTTCAAAGTTAAAACGTGGCTTAGCCACGTTTTAACTTTGAAATATGGGTATGATCGACTTAACAGAGTTCGAGATATCGAAGTTCGACTGTACATTGTACACTTAAGTTGAAAATAGTATTGTACATGTAAAATCTAAGCAGATGGTTGATTTAAGCAAGCTGAAAGTAAAGCCTTATGGTGAAAATCTGATTTACTTTCAACCTGCTTTAACCCATTATCCCATAGCCTGCTTCTAGTTTGAAAATAGGTGACTACTTAAAGCAGATTGAAAGTAAAGCAGAATGCACCTTAGGGCCCATTCTGCTTTACTTTCAGCCTGCTTTAAGCTACCATCTGCTAGAATACAGAATTTTTTCTTATGGTACATATGATTTTCTGTATCAATTTGAATTATTTTCTTCAGGGTATGAATAAATTAGGTGTAAAAAGGCGTATTTATGGGGTAATGGGTTAAGTAGTCAACCATCTTCAAAACTAGAAAAGGTTGGAGTAAAGGGTGAAGATGCTATCTGTTGTGTAGTAAACCCTTATTTGAAAGGTCATAACAGGAACTTTGCTCTATTTCTATTAACCCATTACCCAATAGCCTGGTTCTAGTTTTAAAGAAAAATTATTACTTAAAGCAGGTTGAAAGTAAAGCAGAATGAGCCTTAAGGCACATTCTGCTTAACTTTCAGCCTGCTTTAAGCTTCCATCTGCTAGAATATAGAAAATAGTTCTTATCATACACATTGATAACTGTATAGATTGGAACTATTTTCCTCAGTGTTGAAATAAATTAATAGCGTAAAAAGGCGTATTTATAGGGTAATGAGTTAATCATTATCCCAATGCCTGCATTTAGTTTTGAAGACAGGTGGGCAATTAAAACAGGTTGAAAGTAAAGCAGAATGTGCTGGAGACACTTTCAGCCTGCTTTAAGTTACTAAATACTATCTGCTAGGGTATGAATAAAACTTCTTAGGATACATAATCGTGACTGTATAAATAAAAAGGAGCTATTTTCTATTTGTGAAGGAATAAATTAAAGTGGTAAAACTTAATATTTATTGGGGAATGGTTTAAGTTAATCAACTTGTGTCTAAACTATGGTTTGGTTCACACTGAACGTATGTTAAAAGAAAACTTAGCTCTACAAAGTGTCCATAAACTAAATTAAACTCTATAAACCAACACCTGCAATTATGGCTTTCAACTAGAGAAAGATCACTGAGAATTTGACAAAGGGAGAGCACTGAGATTTAAGGGAGAGCACTGATAATTTGGCAAAGGGAGAGCACTGGAAATTTAAGGGAGAGCACTGAGAATTTGGCAAAGGGAGAGCACTGAAAATTTAAGGGAGAGCACTGAGAATTTGGCAAGGGAGAGCAACAAATTACTTTTGGCCTTCACTCAGCAGTAATCTATCAGACATTTATCCCCCCGAATTCAACAGAAATCTGTCTTAACTCATTACCCCATAGCCTGTTTCAAGTATTTAATACATTTGTATAGGTTTCCACTTAAAGCAGATTGAAAGTAAAGCAGAAATTGCCTTTAGGCACATTCTGCTTTACTTTCAACCTGCTTTAAGCTACCACCAGAGAGAATATAGAAAATATTTCTTGTTATTCATATTCATAATTATACAAATTGGAACTATTTTCTTCAGTGCAAGAATAAATGAAAGGTGTAAAAAGTCGTATTTTTGGGGTAAGATTGCATTTAGTTTTCAAAATGATTAGCCACTGTAAATCAATTTTACCTCTTTACCACCAAAGGCAACAAAAGTTTACTAAATTCCTCATTGCAAACAGTTTGGATCTAGATCGAACATCATGTATGTGGTGTCTGATGAGAATCTAAACTGTTTGGCACTTGTCTTTAGTCAAAACTTCAAAAATTTGAATTTAGCATAAAATTGTAGACAACAAATTTCAGCAGACATTATTTCTAACAGACAATAAAATTTGGTGGTAAAAGATTTCATGTGTAAACATTTCTCCAACAAGAATATTGTACATACAGCACTCCCTCTCTGCAACAACACCCAATGGGAGACCCAAATTATGTGCTTTGATCGGAGGGAGTCGTTCTAGGGAGGGAAATTGACTTACATTTGCAAACAGCTTGAATCCAGATCAGACGCCGCATGATTAAAGCTGTTTGTCACTCGTCATTAAATTTTTTCTGTCAAAATGTCCATTATGTAACTTTGAGAAAAACAGTAGACAACAATTTTAAGCAGACAACAATGCAGCGGCGAAAGGTTAGACATCATTTTCCTGTGTCGGGAACTGCGACAACGGTCGTTTTAAGGAGGGAGTCATTGTTGGATGGGCCGCTGTAGAGAGGGAGCACTGTACAAACTGCCATCATTTCAAATGAAATAACTTTTGAACCATTCTCTTATATTTTCAATTTATCCCTTTAGTATGGGTTAACTGTTTATATTCAACAATTTCTTTCTGAAATTCTGATTTAAGTTCATGTACAGTCTTGAAACAGAGGAAAAGAAAACAATACAGAACTTTTCTCATTGCGGAGTTGAAACACTGTGACGCAGTTGCGGGCCTTGCCAATCTCAGTGGCTCCCCCTACAACAAGAAAACCAAGTGTGAGTGGTTTCCCTTTGACATATCAATCATCAAGAGGACCACTTCATGTGCCCCAAATTTGATACAAAATTTCAATTGGCCTAAACATTTATCAGAAAACTATTATTAACCCTTTCCCCCATAGAAGCGACTTTTAGCTTATTTATTTTATTCCTCCGCTGAAGAAAATGGTTCCAGTTTATACCCTCATGAACAATCACCATTACAAATATTTTATATAGACTAGCAGATTTAAGCTTAAAGCAGGCTGAAAGTAAAGCAGAATGTGCCTTAAGGCACATTCTGCTTTACTTTCAACCTGCTTTAAGTGGTCACCTGTTTTCAAAACTAGAAACAGTACATGAGGTAAAGGGTTTAAAGCAAATTCCATTTACTCCTTGAATTGATTCCCTGTGTTTTTTCTTTATTGCCAACACCACGATATCAATCTGGCAGTTCACCCTGGTGAAGTTCTATACGACTTTGCTGCAAAATAGTATCTATATTTTTATTGTGTACCCGGCCAACAACAATAGGTCTTATCGTATGTGTGTTTTCTTTATGTTGCTCCAGTTGAATGTTTCTAAAATCTAAGTGTAAAGCTGTTCAACCAAACAGTTTTGACCTTAATCCAGTGCCAAGTAACTTGGAATCAGAACAGGATCAAATCTGTTTGTTGCTGGGATTGTACATATCAATCCTTCACCTACTTTTAACCTTATTGAAAACAGTGTTGATCCTGATCAGACAGCTCCTTCAGGAGCTGTCTGATCAGGGTCAACACTGTTTTCTTACAAGATCTGTCCAACACTAGTCTGTACTCTTTCCGATATCATATTTTTCTTATTTTCAAAGCCAATGTAATAATTCAGATATATGTTCATAGTGGGCAGAGTTTTATTTATCAATTTTCAGCAACAGAAGGGTTGAAATATATATACCACAAAATGAGTCAAATTTCAGAAGATGCCAATTTGAAGCAGGAAAAATTTATACAGTGCTCTATTAATTAACCCATTTAACACTGGAATCTAATACTGATCACCTTTGCAAACAGTTTGGATCTTAATCAGAGCTCCACAAAATGTGGGCCTGATCAGGATCCAAGCTGGGTTATTTTATAAAAATATAAAGTGGATTAACATCTAAAGACAACAATTGTTCAGTGTTGAAAAGGGTTAAATCTAGATTGTGGTATCTACAAGGTGATTTAGTGTGCTAGAAGAAAGCCTAGTTAGACATTGAGAACACACAGTAAGGTTGAAAACCCCTAATGAGATCAGCAGGGCTCCAGATAAGAAGGATTTATTTCAACAAATCAAACATTTTCTCACTCATTTCAGCACCAAATCCTATGGTGTTACTACTCATTAGAATCGTCTCTTCGAGACGATTCTAATGAGTAGTGACACCATAGGGTTTAATTCAGAAATAAAGAATTTAGTTTTTGAAAAACTATCCTTATCTAGTGCTCTGGATCAGACCAATGTTTGCACAATATCTGTATGCTGCGGAGAGAGATTGGCCATTCTCGACAACTGAAGCCCGTTTGAACCATGCTAAAGATTGGTTCTAAACAGGCCATCAGTTGACAAAATGTTTTATCACTTATGTACAGTACTGGTTTTGTTCCTATCTCATCAGGGGTCCTTAAGCTTAATTAATCCAAAGCGTACCCTTCCTATGCTCTGCTGGAGATCATGGACTCTGTGTGTAAAGACTGCAGTATCCTCCTCTGCCTGTGAGATATAGGTGTTCTGTAACTGGATATACCGCTCCGAGTCGGAGGTCATATCTGGAATAGTTCCTCTTAATGGCAAAGCTCCTGAAATATAATATTGTTTCTTCATAATGGCAAAGCTCCTGAACTATAATATTGTTTCCCCTATAATGTCAAAGCTCCTGAAATATAATACAGTTTCCTCATAATGGCAAAGCTCTTGAAATATAATACGGTTTACTCATAATGGCAAAGCTCCTGAAATATAATATTGTTTTTCCCATAATGGCAAAGCTCCTGAAAGATAATATTGTTTCCTCATAATGGCAAAGCTCCTGAAATATAATATTGTTTCCCCCATAATGGCAAAGCTCCTGAAATGAAACATAATATTGTTTCCTTATTATGGTTGGAAAAGTCTTGACACAAGGAATATACATACAGTATATGAAAGCCCTGGGCCTACTGGGGCAAATGCTATAGCTTTTTAAAGATTTTTACAAATGTAGGTCAAATGTCAAAGTCATAAGGTCAAAAAGGTTTGTATCGCTGGAAAGGTCTTGACATGAATAATACACATGCCAAGTATAAAAGGCCCAGGCGCAAAATGCAAAAGTTATAGCCAAGGTTAAGGTTTTTGGTTAAAGTTTAATTAAATAGGTTTAAGGTCAAGGTCAAATGGTCAAAGACATTGGCATGGTTGTAAAGATCTTGACACAAGAAATATACATAAAAATATGAAAGCCCTGGGCCTACTGGTGCAAATGTTATAGCCATTTAAAGATTTTTACAAAAGTAGATCAAATGTGAAGGTCACAAGGTCAAAAATGTTTGTATGGTTGGAAAGGTCTTGATACAGGGAAGACACATGCCAAGTATAAAAGGCCCTGGTGCAAAAACACAAGAGTTATAGCCAAGGTTAAGGTTTTTGGCACAGACAGACGTGGTCATTGTTAAAAAGGTGTGAAATAGACACATAAAGAAGCCACATAAACCGAAAAAAGCCACATGAACTTAACAGGGAATGAACAGCTCTATTGCTTTCTTTTGTTCTATGTTACGTCACCTAGTCACATATACCCAAAATATTAGCGCCGACAAACCAACAAACAGACAGGACAAAAACTATATGCCCCCAAATTGTAGATGTATGGTTGGAAAGGTCTGGACACAGGGAAGACACATGCCAATTATAAAAGGCCAAGGTGCAAAAATGCAAGAGTTATAGCCAATTTTAAGGTTTTGGGTTAAAGCTTTATTAAATAGGTCAAAGGTCAAGGTCACATGGTCAAAAACATTGGTATGGATAAAAAGATCTTGACATAACAACTATACATACAAAATATGAAAACCCTAGGCCTACTGGTGCAATGTTATAGACATTTAAGGATTTTAACAAAAGTAGGTCAAAGGTAAAGGTCAAAAAAGGTTTGTTTGGTTGGAAAGGGAAGACACAAGCCAAAATTAAAAGGCCCATGTGCAATAATGCAAAAGTTATAGCAAAGGTTATGTTTTTTTGCACAGACGGACTGACGGATAAACAAACAGACAGGACAAAAACTATATGCCCCCCAATCATAGATTCCTGGGGCATTAAAAGTTCCCTTGAAAGATGGCCGAGTTATTATCCGGAAACAATTATTTCTACAGGGGCATTCTGCTTTACTTTCAACCTTCTTTCAGTGGCCAGTTGTCTTCGACTAGAAACAGGCTATGGAGTAAAGGGTTTATCAAAGTAGAGATCTTCCAATTGTTAGAAAAATAAGCCGGTGAAGACTGAAAACGTTCAGACAAAATGAAAACATCTAGCTTACCTTTGCCTTCTTTATGAACAAACTCTTTTAAAGCTCGGACTAGAATCCAAAAGTTACTGCTCTGAAAGAAAATTAAAGAAACAAATTAGAAATGTGTTCATAGGAAACATATGCACCCATCTTATACTGAGCCCAGTCACAAATATAAAACTTTAATTTTACATTTTGAAATTCAATACTTTAACAACACAAAGGCCCATAACTCTACCAATGTTAAATCTTGTTGGATGTAACTAACCACATGCACCGGACCATGCTTTGAATAACATACATTCAAACTTTGATATCTCGGACTCGCTTAAGTCAAAGATATCAATATGTCAAAGTTCAAACATGGCTTAGCAATAAGCTACCATCTTTGAACCAGACAGCAATTTCATCTTTTGAGAGACAAATGCATACAGGTGTTCTATACATTCCCAACAAAACTAGCACTCTGTACAGAGCACCAGATAAGGGTAGTTTTTCAAAAACTAAAATCTTTATATCTGAATTAAACCCTATGGTGTCACTACTCATTAGAATCGTCTCTTCGAGACGATTCTAATGAGTAGTAACACCATAGGATTTGGTGCTAAAAATAGTGAGAAAATGTGGGATTTGTTGAAAAAACTACCTCTTATCTGGAGCCCTGCTCTGTAACAACTGATGTACTGTTTTCTTACCCGAGAGAAATCTATAATCTGTGAGCACATTAATGCACAAAATCTATACAAAGATAAATATTACACAGAATCATAATTTGACTGTACAGTAGAACCTCTCTATTACGGCCACTAAATTTTGTTAACTATTAGGTGTTTTAGACAGGTGACTGCTTAAAGCAAGGTGACAGTAAAACAGAAAGCTCCTTCAGGAGCTTTCTGTTTCACTGTCATCTTGCTTGATGCTGTCACCTGTTTTTATGCAGTCAATAAGTCTCTATTGTATTGGCCGTAATAGAAAGGTTTCACCAGGACCCCAGATAAGGGTGAGTAAATTGAACAAATCCTACATTTTCTCACTCATTTGAACATCAAATCCTATGGTGTTACTACTCATTAGAATCGTCTCTTCGAGACGATTCTAATGAGTAGTGACACCATAGGGATTAAAGCAGAAATAAAGATTTTAGTTTTTGAAATACCCCCCTTATCTGGAGCCCTGTTTCACTGTACTTAATTTTAGGTAAGTAAGATTTGTTTACCTCTGCAGTAAGATTCAGACAGTCTGGATCATTAAACAACATCTCAACCTGTGATGGAATCTACAAAAGTGGAAGGTAACTTAACTCTTTACTCCATACCCTATTTCTAGTATTGAAGACAGGTTACCACTTAAAGCAGGCTGAAAGTAAAGTAGAATGGGCCTTACGGCACATTCTGCTTTATTTTCAGTCTGCTTTAAGCTATCATTTGCTTGGATATAGAAAATATTTCTTATAGTGAATATTCATGACTGTGTAATATGGAATTATTTTCTTCAGAGAAGGAATAACTGAAAGGCATTAAAAGGTGTATTTATGGGGTAATGGGTTTAAAAAAACCAAGCAAAGTTATAGTAAATATTTCAATTATTACATAGCAAATACCCGTTATATAATGCGCTAAAACATCGCTGGTGAAAAACTGATACAGTAGAACGTCACAAGTAAGGATGGCCATTTCTACATCTAATTCATCTTATATATATAAACAGGCTGGAGGCATTGTGCCAAATTGCTACACATAGCAGTGCCTAGTTTTATTTTCATTTGGTTAACACTATAACTTAAGCATTCCTCTGAAGTGTAGACTGAAAAAAGCATGTTTTACTTAACCCTTTACTCCATAGATACACATTTTTAAGCATTTAAATTATTCCTCCATGGAAGAAAATAGTTCCAATTTACACAGTTATGGAATATGTATCATAAGAAAATATTTTCTTAATTATATCAGATGGTAGCTTAAAGCAGGCTGAAAGTAAAGCATAATGCACCTAAAGGTGCATTCTGCTTTACTTTCAACCTGCTTTAAGCAGTCACCTATATTCAATACCAGAAACAGGCTATAGAGTATAGGGTTAAGCCACATTCTGCTTTACCTTCAACCTGCTTTAAGCAGTCACATATATTTAATACTAGAACCACGCTATGGGGAAAAGGGTAAAAGGCACATATACTGTAACAATGGATATTATTCATGCTGTTTTCAGAGGAAAGTACAGTAGAACCTCTCTATTACGACCACTAAATTTTGTCAAATATTAGTTGTTTAAGACAGGTGAATGCTTAAAGCAATGTAAAAGTGAAACAGAAAACTCCTACAGGAGTTTTCTGTTTCACTTTCACATTGCTTTAAGTTGTCACCTGTCTTTTATACTGCCCATTAGCCATCTTTAGGTGGTCTTAATAGAGAGGTTCTACTGTATCTTACTTTAGTGGGCACAAGTGCTGTGTTGACGGCCTTGACAGCCTCGTCAAAGTTCTCCTCCTCCTCTAACACTCCCTCCTCATTCCGCCGTATACCTGAAACATAACCAATCAGCAACTCAAGACAATGAAGATAATCATGTCACCTGTATAATTAACCAAATAACTAACACGATTTAGTAGTGGTAAAAGAGGGGTTTTACTGTTCTTTTCAGAAAGCCAAAATGGCTTTATTGTCAATCAATTTGCTGATACAGTCATCCTGTTGCCTTTAATTGACCTTTACTCCTCAAAGGCTTAGATTTATTATCATTTCCTGCAACATTTGCCACTCAAATGGCAGTGATTTGATTTATTATGATTTTACAGGGCTTTAATAATATTTCAGTCCTATTGCGATGTCCAGGCATCGAGACTTTTCGAAAAACAGTGTAGATCTAGACCAGACAACTTTTTCAGAAGTAAGTTTTGTTTGTTAACCTCCGTTTCTGCCATCTAAGGGCTAATTGGACGCCCCAGAGAGAGGAAAGCGGATACAGATAACCCGGGCGCGATGCCCTACTCTTATTATAGAAAGAGTTCTCTGGTTCTTTTCGATGCCAAGTGTAAAGCACTCATACATTGGACCTCGGTTTATAAAGTCTCATCCGAAGGACTTTGTCCGGCGGGGGATCTAACTCACAACCCCCGATGTTGCAAGTGGGTGCTTTACCTCTCGACTACGTCCGCCAGTGTCTGATATGAAGGGTCTGCAGTTAGTTTTAAGACCTGTTTGAAGGAGCCTTTACTCTTTCCTCGGGAAATTTTTTCATATCGTATTAACTAATTAACAGTTCAGATGATAGATGTTCATCGCTGGCAGTGTTTTATATTATCATAAATATGGGCCATGCCATGACAAAACCTGCCTTATAGCATTGCAACATTGTACTGATCAAGCACCGTTGTCATCCCAGCCTCTGTATCTAAGGTTGGTCCACACATAATACTGCTAAATACAATGTTTTAAGTGCATGTGGGTGTCAAACAAAGTAGATCAAGACCAGCCGCTGCATCTTTGATGCCGGGGCTGGCCTTGATCTACATGTACACTGTTTGCAATGCAATAAGACAGGTTTTCCATTATGACATGACATTCGGTATTCAGCATGCGGAAAATTATCTAATGTAAAACACTTATTTCCAATATTTTCTTTTTTAAACTTCCAACAAACCTTATGTAGTGACAACCCGATTAAAATGGTTACTAATGAGTAGTTACATCATGTAGTTTGTTGGAGGCATACCAATTTCGTTTTTTGAAATATTCACCTAAATCTGGAGCTCTATGCTAATAGAAACAACATGATTATATCAAATAATCTAACCTGCTTTTATCATTTCCTTCAGTTGAGTTTTCTCACGGTAATTCTTTGGCGGTTCTCCACTGTGCTGGGAAAGAAAACAATAATTACCCATCCCGTCAACAATAAAGGCAGGTGAATGCTTAAAGCAAGGTGACAGTAAAACAGAAAGCTCATAAAGGAACTTTCTGTTTTACTGTCACCTTGCTTTAAGCAGTCACCTGTTGTAAACACTTGAAAATTAACATAATTGAGTGGTCATAATAGAGAGGTTTTTCTGTACAAGCTATGGCTATAAAGGTATAATGTGTTAAGCAGAATTTTAAATTTGGAAGTAAATGGATTAACATATGTCTTTTTACGCCTTTAAATTATTCCTCTATAGAAGAAAATAATTTAATACAGTCAGGGATATGTACTCTGAAAAATATTTTCTATATTCAAGCAGATCGTAGCTTAAAACAGGCTGAAAGTAAGGCAGAATACGCCTTAAGGTGCATTCTGCTTTACTTTCAACCTGTTTTAAGTGATCACATGTCTTCAAAACTAGAAACAGGCTATGGGGTAATGGGTTAATCTAGTGTTGAATAAGTTTCAATCAGTGCATGTATAGTCTGTGAGTACTGTTAATATATACATACCTGATTTTTCCACTCTTGTAGGTATTTATATAACACAACTAGCCATGGTGTGTGGGAATGATCCTGAAAAGGAAATATAATGAAACACTATGAATAAGAATAAATTTTCTTGTAACTAACTACATATTATTCAGTCAAACTTGTCCCCACTATGATAACATACAATTATTATATACCCATCGATGATTTATAGAGGTTTCTCAGTTAGATAAATTTGATATCGTCACTGTTGATATCGTTACTTGGTCCAGTGATGATATCACTTTTGTGACGTCGCGTCATAATAATTTTTGTGACGTCGCCACGCGTAAATAATTTATTTTGTGTGTTTTTTCTGTAAAGACGTCATTAAAATATATATAATAATTAGAATAATCAATTCCTTTGAATAGATATTAAAAATATATCACTCGAATGGGTTGTTATCTGGTTAAAAAACTCGTCCTGCGGACTCGTTTTTTAACCAGATAACAACCCATTCCCGTGATATATTTTTCATATCAATCCAAAGAAAGTGATTATCCTCTATCTATCATCTAAACATCTTCCAGAGTCTTTTTACCTTCTATTACAGAGGCCAAAATTTGGTGACTTCCGAATTGTAAAATTCCACTTTCTGTAAAAATCTTCAGTGGAGGAATAAATTAAAGAGGTAAAAAGGCTTATCTATGGAGTTATGGGTTGTCCAACAAAGTCAACAACTCGAAAGAATCTGCCATTTACCTAAAAGAAACTAGAATTGTCACCTTTGGGCTGAGTAAACCACTTACTATACTATAAAGCTACAAAAATATGAAACACTTAAGTTCAATTATCTCCCCTTGGAAATGTTAGAATGGTAACATTTCTACTAGCATATCTTGGTATGGTACTCTTATAAACCTGTGATTTTTTTTAAAAAATCTTTAGACAATTTAGGGAGAAATTTTGCTTACAAGCTACATGTACAATGCAAGATATTAAAGTTCAATTATCTCCCTTTGGAAATGGCAGAAAAGTACTTTATTTCTTTAACCCTTTACCTTATAAGCCATATCTAGTGTTGAATATAGCTGATTACTTAAAGCAGGTTGAAAGTAAACAAGAATGTGCCTTAAGGTGCATTCTGCTTTACTTTCAGCCTGCTTTAAGCTACCACCTGCTAGAATGATGGAAATATTTTTATTAATGTATAACTTGGAACTACTTTCTTCAGCAAAAGAATAAACTGAATGCGCTAAAAGGCCCTTCTATCAGGTAAAGGGTCAAGCATATCTTGAGATGGTACTTTATCAACCTGTGAAGATTTAAGGAAGTGTTGTGCTTACAAGTATTGACAGATTGATGGACTAACAGACAAACACTACTCACTTTGTTTGAAGGGCGTCTATCTATCAGTACGTAAATAAGTGATCCCTACCTTTTTGTTCATTGTGGTTAGATCTAGAGTGTCTATATATTGCACTAAACCAGGGAAAGGCCTATCAAGCCTCAAGTCTTCATGAGCACTATCTGGATGAGATTCTATCACTGAAAAAAATATAAAGTTTGGTAAAAAATCAGACAAATTATTAAGCAATTGTGCTGAAATAAAGAATAAGAATAAATAAAAATATAAATTGTGCTAAAATTGATTTAATTATTGCATTGAAAGTTGGAAAATCATAATTATCATAAAATTCAAAGTCCCATAAATGATGGATTTCACTGATTACTGAACAGTCAAAATAACAAATTTGGTAAAAATATGACTGCAAATACCCAATTCATTGTGTGGAAAAACCTAAAATTGCAATTGTTAAATATCTTAAACTCCATACTTATTGCCAATTTAACCTTTTCTCTCATATTCTGTTTCCAGTTTTGAAGATACGTGACAACTTAAATGAGATTGAAAGTAAAGCAAAATGCTCCTCAATGAGCACTTTTACTTTCCACCTGCTGTTAGACACCACCTGGAAAAATAATGAAAACGCTTTCTGTGATTTACGTCCAGTACTTCTTCAGAGGGGACTATTTTCCTTTGGGAAGAAGTAATTAAAGTCGTAAAAAAAAATCTTACACAGAGCTCCAGATAAGGGGGGTATTTCAACAAGGGCCACCATGGCCCTAAATCGCTCACCTGGTTCACTATGTAAAATTAACCTATAGTGACCTAGATTATGACTGGACATGACCCACAATCAACCTTTAGAGTGTTAACAAGATTTTTCTATAATTTGACCTAGTGACCTAGTTTTTGACCAAACACAATCCACATTTGATTTTGACCTAGATTTGATGTAGGCAAACATTCTGAAAATATTTCATTCAGATCTAACGAGATTTGTCACTAAGCCTCTAGAGGGTCAATTAACACTGTTTTTCTTTGATTTGGCCTAGTGACCTAGTTTTTGACCCGACATGACCCATATTCGAACTTGACCTAGATATCAATTGGGCAAACATTCTAACTCAGTTGCAATAAGATTTGTAGCTTCTAGAGTGTTAACAAGGTTTTCCTAAGATTTAACCTAGTGACCTAGTTTTTGACCGGACATGACCCACATTCGAACTTGACCTAGATTTCATCAAGACAAACATTTTGATAAAGTTTCTAGCCTCTAGAGTGTTAACAAGGTTTTTCTAAGATTTTACCTAGTGACCTAGTTTTTGACCGGACATAACCCACATTCGAACTTGACCTTAATATATATGAGGCAAACATTCTGACCAAGTTTCATGAAGATCCATTGAGATTTGTAGCCTCTAGAGTGTTAACAAGGTTTTTCTATGATTTGACCTAGTGACCTAGTTTTTGACCGGACATGACCCACATTCGAACTTGACCTAGATATCAATGAGGCAAACATTCTGACCAAGTTTCATAAAGATCCATTGAAATTTGTAGTCTCTAGAGTGTTAACAAGCTTTTTCTATGATTTGACCTAGTGACCTAGTTTTTGACCGGACATGACCCACATTCGAACTTGACCTAGATTTCATCAAGACAAACATTGTCATCAAGTTTCATTAAGATTGGATGAATTTTGTAGCTGATAGAGTGTTAACGAACCAATTGTGAACGCACAGACAGACATACAGACGACGGACATCCAGCGATCCTAAAAGCTCACCTTGGCACTTCGTGCCAGGTGAGCTAAAAACTAAAATCTTTATTTCTGCTTTAAACACTATGGTGTCACTACTCATTAGAATCGTCTCGAAAAGACGATTCTAATGAGTAGTAACACCATAAGATTTTATGCTAAAATAAGTGAGAAAATGTTGGATTTCTTCAGTTCACTCCCTCTTATCTCGAGCCCTGCTTACAGAGTGATGGGTTAAAGCCATGTCTTACCAGCATGTTCGCGGACAACAAGTCTCATGTAGCCAATAAAACCATAGCACCGGCATATGAGTAGAGGTATATTCTTCTCCCAGAGACACTTGGACAGCTTCAGGAGAGTTCTATAAACAAGAGGTCAGCAGGGTTAATACAGTTTCTACAGTAGGAAAAAAGTTATTAACAGCAGTTGATAGATCTATTACATGACATTTGGCCAGCTTCAGGAGAGTTCTATAAACAAGAAACATGATACTTTTGTGAAACACTATGTGTGTGTGAAATACGCTTCTGAAGGAGCCCTATTATCTGGGTCAACACTGTTTATCATAATTTTAATTACATTTGGGAGAAACTCCTCAAGAGTCTATAGAAACTGGTCATTATTTAGAAATGGAAAAGTCCATTTGAAGTCATCAGGATTAATACAGTTTCTGCAGTAGGAAAAAAGTTTTTTTTTACAGCAGTTGATAGATCTATTCTTCACATAATTTTTTCGAATCATAGGGATTAAATACATTTCAAACAGGTGTTTTATAATCAATTTCAATTGTAGATTAGTTGTGATACAGGGCTCCACATAAGGGAAATATTTCAAAACTAAAATCTATATTTCTGCATTAAACCCTATGGTGTCACTACTCATTAGAATTGTCTCTTCGAGACAATTCTAATGAGTAGTAACACCATAAGATTTGGTGCTGAAATGAGTGAGAAAATATTGGATTCGCGGACAACAAGTCTCATGTAGCCAATAAAACCATAGCACCGGCATATGAGTAGAGGTATGTTCTTCTCCCAAAGACACTTGGACAGCTTCAGGAGAGTTCTATAAACAAGAAATAATGTGGGTTTGTGAAACACTAAGTGTGTGTGAAATACAGGTCTGAAGGAGTCCTCTTATCTGGGTCAACACTGTTTATCATAATTTTTATTACATTTGGGAGAAACTCCTCAAGTGTCTATAGAAACTGGTCATTATTTAGAAAATGGAAAAGTCAATTTGGAATGGAAGTCAGCAGGGTTTAAACAGTTTCTACATTGGGAATTTTTTTTTTTTAGCAACATTTTATTTTTTGAATCAAGGCGATTAAAAACATTTCAAACAGGTGTTTTATCATCAATTTTAATCATAGATTTGTTGTGATTATTTAAGATATAAACCTTTCCACGGCTCCAGATATGGGGAGTATTTCAAAACCTAAAATCCTTATTTCTGTATTAAACCCTATGGTGTCACTACTCATTAGAATTGTCTGGAAGAGACAATTCTAATGAGTAGTAACACCATAGGATTTGGTGCTTAAATGAGTGAGAAAATGTTGATTCGTTTAGTTCACTCCCTCTTATCTGGAGCCCTGCCTTTCCTTACCTTTCACAAAGCTGTGTGGCTATAACAATGGAAAACTGATCAAAGAACTTTGAGTTTGTTTCTAACAACCTCTCAGTGTGCTGAAATAAGATAAAATAATCGATAATTTTAAGTAACAATCAATCTTGTATCAACTCTTTGCATACTGGGTATCTTTTGTTTGCTTAAATTATTGTTGTATGCTATTGTTCTAAAACTAGATTTTTCAAATTTTCTTTTCAAAACAGAACGAGTGGATTCTGATGAGATGACAGGTTATGTAGAGTTTTATCAAAATCCAATCTGTTTGCACAGACAATCACAATTCTGCGGCTAGCATGCAAAGAATTAAGTAGCCACTAATGGAAGTACATAAATGTAGCATGGAAAATCTCAAAAAGCACGGAAAGAAATACTATATCATACCTCTTCTACAAAGTCACCAGACACATCCTCATTCAATTCAGACAATAGTTCTGTAGTGCATTTGGCTCGGGACTGAAATAAAAGCAGTATTGCATTTGATGGGGAAAATTTATAATACCCAAGTCAACCAGGGCTCCAGATAAGAAGAAGTTAACTAAACAAATCCATTATTTTCTCACTCATTTCAGCACCATATTCTATGGTGTTACTACTTATTAGATTCGTCTCGAAAAGACGATTCTAATGAGTAGTAAAACCATTGGATTTAATGTAAAAATAGAATTTTATTTTTCGAAAAACTCACCGTAATTGGAGCCCTGGTCAACTTAATAATACAAAGAGAATAATTTGTTCTTGGAGGTAAATAATGACAAGAAGTTTTTATGATAAAACTTTCTTTTGCAGTAGATCTAGTTATACACCTTACTCTGCTAATGAACTAGTCCATTTTTTATACATAATATCCAGTGAACATTCAACTCTTGAGAACTTTGTCCCATAATATTTAACATTACGATAAACAGAGAAAATACTGACCAAAGGGATCCTCCCATAGCCCTCTGATCTGGGTCTACACTGTTTGCAAATGATGCAAACACTTGTTTTTCACAGTAAGGGTTAAACTAATTTTTCAGTGTTTCCTGAGTCACTTATAGCAGGTTAGAATTAAAAGCAAATATTATCTCTAGACATATTTCAGCTTTACATTTAGTTTGCTTTAACTTTACTTTAGCCTGCTTTAAGCAGTCATCAATCAGAATGCAGGAAATGTTTCCTATTGCTTTTAATCAGAAAAGGACAGAAACACTGAAATGTTAAATAATTCACCTTGAAATGAATAATACCATTTTCCAATAAAATCTAGTCTATATTTACCCTTCTAAGGTTCTTTTTTACAATTCATTGCAAAATTACAAACCATACAGACCCTTATCAGTCTCGGGTTTAACAAAAGTAACTAAAGGAGCCCTCTGATCTAGTTCTACACTGTTTACACATATTTACACTTCACTGGTACACTGTTTGTAAAACACTTGTATACTTGTCACCCAGGCTCAACGGGTTAATACAAATACCTTCTTCATATACAAAATACCTTTCCAATAGAATCTTTTTCCAGGAAGAAACTAAAAAAAATATAAATATACATGTATCAGACCTCTCCAACCTTTCAAACATAGCAGATACATGTACTGCTGCACACAGTAGCTAGAGGCAGGGCTGCCATAAGTTGGCATGAAAAATCCTAAGATTTCCAAATTTGCATTTTTCAAGTGCGATTTTACGAATCGTACCTTTACCACATAGCCTGTTTCTAAAGCATGTGACTACTTAAAGCAGGCTGGAAGTAAAGCAGAATGCACCTTAACAGGGGTGTAAAATTCTACTCGCCCACTCGCCATGGCGAGTAACATTTTGTCAGGCCGAGCAGATTTTCTGATGATTTATAACAGAAACTAATGAGCCAAATGTTATTAACACCCAACAGGGCTAGTAACAATTCTGAAAATTTTTACACCCCTGCTTAAGGCGCATTTTGCTTTACTTTCAGCCTGCTTTAAACTATTATCTGGTAGAATATAGAAAAAAGTTTCTTATGAAACACATTCATGATTGTATAAAAGAGAACTGTTTTCTTCAACTGTTTAAGGCGTCAAAAGGTGTATTTATGGGGTAATGGGTTAATAAAAAAGTTCTAGAAGAAGAAAAGCTCTCTGATCTGGGTTTTTGCTGTTTGTTGAGGACAAGTGACATATGGCCCTTATGTGGAGGAAAGCGTTATATGGCCCTTATGGAGGAAAGCGTTATATGGCCCTTATGTGGAGGAAAGCATTATATGGCCCTTATGGAGGAAAGCGTTATATGGCCCTTATGGAGGAAAGAGTTAAAGGCTTTAACATAATAATCATTAAAATAGTTAGAATAGTACTTAATATATAAACAGAGATGACAATGAGTTTGAAGCCGAGTACTTACTTGTTTCCAACATCTTCACCCTGTACTTTGTGTCCATCAACTATTGTGAAAGAACCAATACCTGAAAGATACATTTTAACATACAGTTGAAACTCGATACATGTATTTTCTTCAGTGGAGGAATAATTTAAAGCTTAAAAAGACATACTTATAGGGAAATGGATTAACAGTGGACAGTTGTCAGGTTTCCAGATAAGAGGGGGTATTTCAAAAATTAAAATCTTTATTTCTGCTTGAAACCCTATGGTGTCACTACTCATTAGAATCGTCTCGAAGAGACAATTCTTATGAGTAGTAACACTATAGGATTTGGTGCTGAAATAAATTTAGTGAGAAAATGCTGGCTTTGTTCAGTTTACTACCCCTTATCTGGAACCCTGGTTGTTTACCTGGTAGTATGAGGTTTTTCAATATTTCTGTTCCTGTCGCTGTCGCATTTATCAAGCAAACTCTGGCTGTCTCTAAGGCAGTCTGGCCATGGTCACCCCATAATCTGAAGAAAAATAAATACAGACTTCATTTACAACTAGAAATATGTTACAAAAATAGATGGGTTCCTCTGAATATGTGTGTCACCTGCCAGCAAGCATCAGTATAGCATTCTCTTTCCATAGAAGAAATTTCATTTCAAAATTTTCAGTAAAACAGAAGAAATCTGCATGAAAATAAAATGTTGAAAAGGGAAATAACTCTCACAACATTGATACAAGAGTTATGGCCCTTGTGCAATACACTTCCACTTGTCAAGCTCTTTCTATGAATGTAGTTTCATCTTAAAAGCTTCAGTAGAACAGGAGTTGAGGCGTGACACAAAAAGCGTGACGGACAGACAGACAGACTGACTGACATTCTCACAGATAGACACTTGTTGGGTATGTTTTTGGTTTAAAAGTACCCAACAGTACACAAAATACCCAACAATACACAATAGGTATAAATCACGGAATGAATGAAATCTATTGTTCTCCCTACCTAACAAAGGATCTTTTGTGTGATTTACCAGACAGACAGACGCCGGAAAAGTGATCATTTAGTGTCACCTTTGCATACAGCAGGTGACACAAAAAAAAATGATGAATATGGAATAAAATATGTTATGCTCCGGTCACACAGACGGTCGGGCTTAAATCGGTACCCAATGGGTCGAATTATTTGCTGTTTTGATCGGTTGTCATACGTGATTTAATTTCAGGCTTTCTGTGTGACCGGGTATCGGTGATAAATAATTGTTCAATCGGTGAAACGCCAACATGCCTCCGATTGGCCACCGATTGGCAACTCATGAACTCCTATGGGCCACCGATTAAAAGTGCCCAACAACCTATCAATAATCGACGAATACCGATAAAACACCGATGAAATGCTGGCGGCAACCGATTGATCACCAATTGATCACCGATTGAACTGCCATTAACAACCGATGAAAACCGACGAGATCCTGCGTTCTAATTCTCATCTTTTTTCATCGGTGGTAAGTATCAGTTCATCGGTGCTTTATCGGTGGTTTATCGGTGACTCGTCGGTGATATCGGTAGTAGACAGGTTGTCAATCGGTTATTTGTAAAATATTTTCACCGATCGAGAATTTTAAGCACGTTTAAAAATCCCAATCGGTGATTTTTCGCCGACGAAACTCATCTTTACCCAATAGCGATTGATAGGTGGAAAACAGGTGGCCAATAGGTGATGTCGGTAGTAAATAGCTTGTCATCGGTCCCCTCCCTAGTTTGGCGAAAAAAACAACCGATTTATCACCGATGGCTCTGTGTGACCGGGGTGTTAAAACATAAATTTTTCAGTACTGAGTAGAACATGGATACCCAGCAGCATGCTTGATCATAAATACAAGGGATTTTTTCACAACTTTGGGAATGGGTTGGTACCCATTCAATTGGGAAAATATGCCCTAAAACAACCTAATTTAGCACATGGTTTGGAGCTCTCGGCCAATCAGATGCCTCAAAAACCTGTGAATATATCGTTTATTTTACAAAACCATGAAATAACTAACACACTGTTCACTTATTCCATGCTTCTGTCATCCCAAGGAAATTTGACGTCACAACCCTAGCAGTCCTCCGAGGGGGCCACCGCGAAAACCTTTTGCCTGCACTGTAGGCTTAACGATAAATAATCGGAATAAACACCAGATCAAGGATTCAAACTAAAGCAATACGGTAATTCCACAGTATCAATAATGGATCTAGATCTACCCCATCCCTTTGGACCTAGATATATGCATTGTTTCAGCTGTAGATGTAAAAACCGGGATATGCATGTCTAGATTGTCTTTACTAAACAGCTGAGATCGTAGGGGAACTGCACTCGCTTGATTACGTTATATTATGTACAGTGAGACCTAAACTTTAAAGGCAATTAATAATGAATTGTGCTTACATAAAGAGCTTCAATAAGCATTATTTATGTTGGTGTTAAAGCATGCTTAATATCTCAAACTACACATTGAAATAACTTTTCAATTTAAGAAAAATATTACAAATAAAATGACTTTTTCTTCTAAAACAAAAAGCAAAAACGAAGAATCTTGTTTTCCTCGAGCCCAAGCCAGTGCTAAATAGGTTATACCATGGTTGCGCGCGAATAAACGACTATATCGTTTATTCGCTCGCAACCATGGTCTAACCTATACATACACAAAATGCTCAATTTGGGAAACAAGAGACCAATGGGCTCTAAGACGTTCACCAGAGTACAAAGTTCCAAGATTTAACTAGACTTTATCACTAAAGGTGATTTAGTGACTTGTGCCTAATGTCACAAGATGAAACTCAGGATAACGTTGATGTATGCACTCAATATGAACTAGAGGGTGAAAATAAATATAATTCAAACAGCCACTGGCCAAGAAATAGTTTCTGTAAACTTATTTTGCTTGGAAAGACAAAAATCTGTAAAATTATATTGGTAAGGGGTTTTATAGTATACCCCTAAAAATGTTAACCCTTAGCCTGCCACTCACGACTTTAGCTCCATATACAAACAGCTTGGATCCGGATGAGACGCCGAGTAACTCGGCGTCTCACCCGGATCCAAGCTGTTTGACACTCGGGAAACATTTTCAGCAATTTTGAGCAACTTGGAAGCACTTTGAAACTTGAAGCAGACGAGAAATATAGCAGACGACAATTTATTTGGCGGGCTAAGGGTTAAAATGAAATTTCTTGGGAAATACTTATTACAGCCAAAATTTATTTCGGAACTAGTTAGATACTAGTATATGTTCTTACGGCCGAAACAAAAAGCTGGCCTGTTTTTGCTCATGTCACCTTTAGATAATGTGTATGCGTTGCGTGAATAAAATAAGGAATAAAGAAATAATTCTCATTATCCGGTCGACTTAGATTTTTATCGCCGATTGATGGGCCCCCACATTTTATCTGTCACGATATCACTTCCGGCAAGGGAATGCCTAATTCATCAACCAACTGAACGTTTGGAAATTCCATAGCGACGGCTCATCAGGCTCTCCTCTATGGAAATATTTTATAGGCAATGGCTAGACGTCCTGAACTGGACGGCTAGCCCACCCTCGCAGTATAGGCTAGTCGTCCGGTTCCGGATGTCTAGCCTACACTGTGAGGGTGGGTTAGCCGTCCGGAATATATTTTCTTCAGAGAATATACTGCTTTGTACGTGGGTTAATGCCCGGATATATACGGGAAACAACTATAAATCCATTTAACTATCAAAACCATCAATTAGAACGCAAACAAATCAAATTTGAAGGAATTAATGTCCCTTTTAATAAGTACCTGAAGAGCGACGTTCGCACCTGCCATTTTAATTGATGGTTGACTTAGGTATCTACAGGTCAGTATGCTCCGCTACGCTGACACTTTCGCACCTTGTCGTTATCATAACTGACTTGGTTTATCACACTTTCATCTTATATTTAAGAGAGATCTGGATCGAAACCATATGTATTGTATTTTATAGTACATGTAGGCAAATGTAAATCAAATATTCTGTCGAAGTAATGATGCTTAATTACGCAAAGTGCTGGTAGCGAAATATCTGCACAGGGTTCCCACAGGCTTTTAGCTTTGAGGGTGCATGCACCCTCTATGTCTATTTTTTGGGGGTGCAGACAAATTTCAGAGGGTGCATATGAAAAGTTTTTCTGTTTCTTCTGATGCGAGGACGCCAGGGACAAGGTACGATGAGGCCAGGGCCGAAAGGCATATGACGTATCTACGATGAGTGGCCCCATAACAAAGTAGCAATCCGCATTCAAACAATGGATACGCACCAGGGATGATCTTTGGAAATTTGTGGTTCCACCGCTAAATTTTTACATCATTTGTTTGGATGTGTACTGTTCCTTTCTTAGCCGACATATTTGCAGACTACACGAATGCGTAGGCCTATATGCTAAGACTGTGTCTCACTAAATCAGGCATTTTCCCCAACATTGTTAATAGACGGGATAAAATACATCTGATAACCTGTCCAGTTTTTCGACTGTACGTGTTGTTTCAGGGTTTTCCCTTGTATTTTGTAAATGAGAGTCCTAAGGACCCTCAAACCTTTCACTTTGAGAGTCCCTCAGCATATTTGGGGGTCCCAAATTAATTTAATTTGTAAATGCATTACAATGTTGACAAATAAATTGCAAAACCTTTGTAAACTGTTTAACAGTGCAAATTTATGATTAATCTCTGATGGTATATGAAGCATACCCCACATCAGTATCTACATATCTGAGAATTTGCGGGTTTGGAGTAAAATGTGGTCAAAGATTTGAGGGTCCTAGGGACCCTTGGGGTTGGACAAATAGGAGTCCCAGGTGACAGAATTGCGTCCAAGATGCAGGAAACCTGCGTCCGGGAAAACCCTGTGTTTGGATTTCGCATAAAAATGGCGTCGCTGTTTTGAAATCGAAAGTGACCAGAATTAGACCTCATAATGACCGGACTTTTTGTTTTAATTATTTGTCAGCATTTTTCAAACACATATTCCTCTAAATAAGTATTGAATTCTTATAAAAACAAAAATTGATAGAAACAAGAAATATCTTTAAAAAAGATATTCCGTCGCAGGTTAAAGGTTTTTTGTGGGGTACAGTATTCACTTAACCAGAGACAAGTGTATACACTGATTCTGACTTAACATCGTAAACATGCTAAATTTAGAGCTTATCCACGCTAAATTTAGAAATGATGACATAGTAACACAGCAATAATTTAGACTGCATCTCATTGTTTTGCCAGGTTTAAACTCGCAAGATGGATGTGAAAAAATAACAGAACGCCAGTCTAGACCATTGGCCGATAAGAGTACTGCATTTCAAGCACGTGGTCATTGACCAGGATTTCTGATCATTCCTGATTGGTTAAATTGTTTCATAGAGTTGCGGTCAAAATACAAAACAGACCCGTCTGTGACGGGAAAAATTGCGACTTTATTAGGGGCACAGAGACGGGAAATCCCACAATCTATTTTAAACTGCTTAATCATCATATTCCCGATGCGGGTGAACCAGGCGCTTTACGTATTAAGAATGATAAGAATTGTCAAGCGCCTGATAGACACTATATAAGGAAAATGAAAACAAATCTAAACTGACACGTCGGACTTTGACGTTTAACTTGTATTTTGTTGTTTGTTAATAAAACTGGTCTTCTTACATCCGATTTCGGCATTAACTGCAACAAAAATCTGTACGTGCATGCACGTTCAGGGCATTGATTTTATGCGTGATTTTTTTAAATTATACGTGAATCACGTACATCTGTGCGTGAATGGGAACTCTGCTGCATATATGTACGACCCGTGGAATCCAAGATATATCAACATTACAAATATACGCAAACAAATCACATTTGATTGAAATATTGTTCCTTTCATAAAAACCTGAAAAGCGACGTTCGCAAACGCTGTTTTTTATTGATGGCTGACTTAGATATCTGCCTATATACATGTACGTTTCGCTACCCTGAAACTTTCGCACCTTGACGCTATCAGGGCATTTCGCAACTAACTTGGTTTATTCCTCTGTGCCTTTATCCAATATTTACGAGATCTCTGGATCCAAACAAATGAAACTAATTATGTAATGTAATGAATGAATTACGCAAAGTGCGAGTAGCGAAAGTTCTTTATATAACAAATGTACCGAATGTGGAATAAAGAGTTAAAAGTAGTGTTGTATAATCGGTCCGAAAACCATAATCGATTCTAAACGATTATTGGTAACAATAATCCTTTTAACATAAACTATTATATATGTACTCTGAAAAGCTGAATATATGTGATACTCATGTTTGCATTTGTATGTTATATATCTACATGATTTTGCAAACAATGCACCCATATGAAGCAAAATAAAATTCAAAGCAGCCATTTGATAAAACAGTTAAATTAATGTCCTATTTTTATTTGCAAATTAATTGAGCTTGCTTTGTACTTATTGTATACCACTTCTTTTACTACCTGTAATTACTATTGCTGCGGCAGTTCATCTGGGTAAACATTGTTTGAATAATCTCTTGGTTGGGAATCAACTGTTTCATTTATATATTTGGTGCAAGTAAGTAAAACAATTTCAGATTAACATTAGTCAAAGCTTACTTAACCATACTTTGAGGATACATACATGTATAGTGAACACATGAAAGGCAGATTATTGTTTAATGTGGGTTGGAAGTAATGCAGAACACTCCCATAGAAGCGTTCTGCATTACTTCCAACCTGCATTAAGCTACAACCTGTCTTTTATATGCACTATGCTTCTTCATAACTTTATCATAAATAATCGAACATAATCGATTACGGCAAATCATGATCAATTATGTTCGATTATGGTCATTTTCGATCGATTATAATCGATCATCGCTACAACACTAGTTAAAAGGTTCTGAAAACAAAACACAATGCAAAACTTTAGTCAACTTTTACTTTCTCTTGATAAATACTTCGCTTAGAACCGTTGATCTACTCTTTAGAATGCAACTTTATGCCGATGCTTAATAATGGGTTTGTTTGCATGCATGCTTGCTTAGTTACTTCCGAGGGGTTAACAGTTTGCTGCCTGTGATGAAACACAGAGATTTCGGCCGTGACAATTAATAAGTTAATATCTGTACTAAAAATACTTTCGGCAACATGATTAGCCTAATCATCATTATGGCTTACAATTGAAATTTTAACCCTATATTTAATTATATTCAATTAATCTCTTCATGCGTTAATTACAAACAAATCAACAGAACACAAAGAAAATACGAGCGTACATGCGATAATGTGTCGATCAATTTCTTGTACAAGCACCTGTATCATATCTCGTTACATTCAATAACAAAATCCGTCGTAACATCTCATTTATTTGCTCTATATAGGTATATATACCTGTCTTAAGTGGCCACTAATTGATAAGGTATGACAAGCTCCAAAGAAAGTTATATATATGGTGTATGGGTTGATATATCTTGGATTCCGCGGGTCGTACATATATGCAGATGTTTCGCCTACCGCACTTTGCGTAATTAAGCATCATTCAGTGTTCAATCTAGAGCGCGCCATTGCGTAATTGTCCCTCATTTTGGGTCCTTTGACACATTTTTTACAAACCCTGGGGTCAACGTGACGCAATTTGACAAATTTTCGGATCCTACCATAATTTCGGCAAAGTAATCTATCTAATTTTGACAAGTCTTTTTTTGATTACCCCGATTTTTCATAAATGACCCCCAACTTTTAGAACCATGGGTCGAATTGTCCCCCAGTGCTGCCAAGCTGGATTGAACACTGATCATTACTTCGACAGAATATTTAATTTACATTTGCCTACATGTACTATAAAATACAATACATATGGTTTCGATCCAGATCTCTCTTAAATATAAGATGAAAGTGTGATAAACCAAGATAGTTATGATAGCGACAAGGTGCGAAAGTGTCAGCGTAGCGGAGCGTACTGACCTGTAGATACCTAAGTCAACCATCAATTAAAATGGCGGGTGTGAACGTCGCTCTTCGGGTACTTAGGCCTAAAAAATAATATGTTTGTTTCCTGTAACAAGTCAAAAAAAAGATGGGTCGGTAGGTCGGGATTTTTTTTTATTTTTTTTTCTTCTTTTTTTAAGAAGACAGCAGGATTTTCAATCATTTATCACCACTGCCGGTAAAAATATCAATGTAATAAGTTTGAGTGAATTTATGGTAAATACTTCCTGAATTTGTTCAATATTAATGACCAAATGTTTTGGTCAATTAAAAAATTAAAAATCCGCAAGTCACCACTCTCGAACAAGTGCGGTTATCCAATCCGCTAACGGGAATTTTCAGTTTGCTTAGTGATGCATAGAGTAATTGGTAGCCTCCTCCCAGTAGGAGACAATTATCGGCGTACCTCTGATTACGATGGAGTCGGGGATTATATTAATCTCTTCACACGTTTGTAGTCAACTGACAGCCCTTTTCATCGTTGTAAAATGGCTGCGAATCTTTCAACTTTACGGGATAAGAAAAACTTTCCGGATCTGAAACCTCGTTATGAAGAAATGAAGCAATTACGATTAACCAATCATAACTCCTGTCGGCATTTCGTTATTCATAATTTATACTCGGACGGTGTCGGATATTGCCGGTTTTAAGTTACGATAATTATAAAACAAAGCTTCCACTAGAATAAGATTATCGTGAATTTCCGTGGTCGGCTTTTGAGTTGACATTTATGTTTAGCTCATTTCGTGTCATTTACAACCGCTTGTAGTGTACTGTGACTGATGAAAATGCCACGCCCACACACGTGACAAAAGGTTTAGAGCTATGCATAGGAACGTTTTGTGAATGTTTTTAATGGCACGGCTGATCAATTGATTCCTTCGCATTAACGCTTGTTAATGTTCAATATCTATTATAGATCTTTGATGTGTACGGCATTCCGTGTTTCATTGGTTGATAAATTAACATTTTGGAAGACAAAGACAAAGGAATTATTTTCCCGCCTTTTACGAGATGTACCGAGCAGTAACGAATGACTATGGCATTAGTTCAACGCATAAATTCAGGTTCTTTTCTTTTCTGTGAGAATTTATGCACAATCTTTCTATTATCTGACATTGGAACAGCGAAGCTGTGGATAGTTTCGCATATCGGCGGAGAGCATTAAAATCGGATCTTGTGTCTGAAAACTATTTGTCTACGGCCACATCACGTTGAAAACACCGTTAAGCAACGTCGAGCCCGGTTAGTACTTGGATGGGTGACCGAACTATTTTTAGCGCTACTTTCACTATATAATTACACTCAATATGCCAATCAACCCCCTTACCTGGTGTGTGTTACGAAATAAACAAAACATAACGCCGACTTTAATATGTTGATTTTTAACGTTGTGGTTGTGCTACAGAAATTCGGCAAACATGATTTTTTGTTCTAGTTTTTTTTCTCCAGATTTAAGGAGTCCGTCGGACTGCCAACATGCAAATCACAGGAGTCCGACACGATAATAAGGAGTCTCGGGCTCCCGGACTCCCGTTAGTGTCGAACCCTGGAAACATAATTAGATTAATGCTTAACATTCGATGACAAAAAATTAAGGAGCTTAAGAAGCATCTTTTTCATTTGTAAGACCACGAAGTACAGACACTTCCTGTGTAACACTAATACTATCTCAATACACATATGTCCAAACCCCAATGTTCGCATCTTGCATATACGCATAGAGCTATACGCAATTTGGACGCATCTCTTTGTGTCTCTAACGAGATTATTAGTAATGTTTGGTGGTTCCAAAACCGATTCAAAGAATTTAATATCCTACTCATATGCATTTTAAATGTTGATTTAACGTGTTTTTTCAAAGTAATTTACCATAATGGCATTATAAAAAACACCAACGGTAACAAGACAATATTTCCCCACCCATTGCATCGAGGCTACATATGTCGGATTTGGAACGGATTTTCAACCTTTTAAACTGTAAAGCATATGGATAGCTATTTTGGGGAGTAAGAAATGCATGTTTCTTCGACGGTTTATATGAAACTTTTTTATATTTAATGATTTTTGTTAGATAATTTCTCCCATATCATCCTGAATCGCTGCGCGCTGCGTGAAGTCCGTTCACGCATTGTCTACACACTAAATTATGACACGCGGTTTTGAAACGCGAATTACATGATCATGTTGCAACAAATCGGAAAGTTTCTTTCAGAATGTAAGATAATTATTAGGTTTAATTTAGTTTGATATAAACAAAAGATGCTGTAATTCTTTTTTTTTTGGTAAGTCAAATGTCTTAAAAAATTTCCTCAGAGCCATAAAAAAATTACGGTCGGCACCAAAATTACAGGGTCGGTCGGGTTACAGGAAACAAACCTATTTTTTTTTTCGCCTTATTAAAAGGGACATTAGTTCCTTCAAATTTGATTTGTTTGCGTTCTTATTGATGGTTTTGATAGTTAAATGGATTTATAGTTGTTTCCCGTATATATATCCAATATATTTAATGTCATACCCATTCTCTCGGTCCTTCATTCGGATGGCGTCGGTCTTCCTCAGAGAAAAATTAATTCTGATTTTCGGTAAAAGTTATGTACGATCTTTGAAGTATTCATAGGACCTATTCAGATAATAATGCGTAAAAAAGAATGAGTTTAAACGCCCTGCTGCACAAGCTTATGTAGTTTTCGGGTTTGTTGTCCCTAAGTGTGCATGCTCGCCAAGTGTAAACAAAGAGGGTATGACGTAGCACTGGAAAATAGAATTACCGATCTATAGACATATCCCCATCTCTTCTGATCAGAATCCAAAAATATTGATACTCTTACCAATATTATCCCTGTCAAAGCTTCAAAAATTCGCACCAATAAATAAAATTCAGTTAATTAGGACATGTCCGCTATATCTACAAAATCGGGCCGATTTGACCCGGTCCGATTTGGCTTTGGGCCGATGTGATCCGGATTCCATAATTTCCGGCATTTTTTTTTAATTTTTATCCGGTAACCTCAATATATTTTCTAATGTGGAAGGCACTGCTATTTCACTGCAAATTATGTTTTCATTTTTTCAGAGATTCTAGATGTATGTTACCTGAGCTGTCGATCGTATTTGTTATTTTTGTCAATTCCGTCTTTCGTCTTGCCGTTGCCGGCCATTTTGCACAATTTTACCGTAACACCGCCGGAAATCTTTGCCGACTTCCTGTCTAAAAGTACCGAAAAGGAATCAATTAAATACCGAAAAGATCCACGCAACATGAACGTTTCTAATAAAATAAAGTTGGATTGAGTTTTAAGCGACCGTGAACGTGGAAGAAATATATTTGAACATTTGGTCAGAATTTTCTTCTATTGTTGGAATGAAAATAATGACTTTCATTCGCTTGATAAAGTAGCACAGGGAGAAATAAAATGAAAATTGAGAATTGTAGAATCTGACTCAGCGCCAAAGACAACACTGTTGATAGTGGATGAAACCAGTACACGTGCTGATATATATGTAATTTCCACCCCAACTAAGCATCTGACATCGTAGTAGCCGTATATCATGATTGGCATCCACGATAAAACCTTTTCTGAAAGACACTCCATTTAATCTTACCACCCGTCTGTGGCATAGGCTGCTGCTTAATACAGGACCAAAGTAACATAATATGAAATAGGCACAGCCTACAAGCGAGCGAAGCTGTCAAATAATGGAGCATTTTAACAAATTGACACATTACCCCATAGCCTAATTCTAGTTTTGAAAACAGAATGAAGGGTTATTTAAAGCAAGTTGAAAATAAAGCAGAATGCGCCTTACGGCGCATTCTGCTTTACTCCCAACCTGCGTTAAGTCAGAATCTGCTAGGATATAGAATATAATTTTATGGTACATATTTTGGACTGTATCAAATGGAACTATTTACTTTTTGAACAGTTTGGATCCTGATCAGAAGCCTCGTAATGAGAGACTATATTTTGCATGGGCGAGAAATTTATTTTTCAAGCAGTTTGGATCCTGATCAGGAGCTGCGTACGGCGGCGAATGATCAGGATCCACCGTACACAATTGTTGACACTAATGTTAATATTTCGAAATTTTGAGAACTGAATCTTCAAAGATACTGTGGTGCATGGGTGCACAATTTATTTTCAATCAGTTTGGATCCTTATTAGAAGATGTGTACGGCGACGCATGGTCAGGATCAACATAATTATTGGCACTAATGTTAATATTAATAATTTCGAAACTTTGAGAACTGATGATCATAATGGCAAATTTGTTCCTAATTACTAAAGTTTCAAAGATACTGTTGTGTCTGGGTAAAAACTATACATCAAGACATATATTTAATACACTAGATCCAATTACGATATTTACGCGAGGTTATATAATGTGCAAAAAACAATAAATTATCGACTAATAACATATTGAAAATGTTCCCTATGTATGCTTCGACCAAAAATGGTACGTTTTGACTTGGTACGCTTTAACCATGGTACGCTTTGACTATAACCCATTAAGGCGTATTTATTGGGTAATGGGTTAATAAACTAAATGATTTAATAACCTGAGGGCCCTGATATCGCTCAACTGTTGTACTGAAGCTTGAAAGCTTTACCTTTCTGTTTCATCCGTTTTAATCTAAATCCATTGAAATTTGTAGTATACCTGATTACCATGTAAAACTTTTTGGAATACAACCTCATAATTCTAGTATAGTAGAGTACATCAAGGGCAGATAACTAGAGCCTAAACAATACTGAAATGAAGCCTTTTTAGCATTTCAGAGTCTATCAAGGGCAGATAACTATTGCCACAATGATTAGATTTCAACAATAATTGCACTCCTTTGAGAACTTATAGCTATATACTTTGTGTGCAAGTATAATCAAAATCCATTGAAAACTGTAGTTGCAAGAGTGTAAATGGCATTTTCAGCAATTCAAGGGCAGACAACTCTCGACCTATAGGTCTTATTTCAACCATAATCACACATATCTAAACTCTTATGGTCATATACAATCTGGCCAAGTTTGAAAAAGACTGGATAAAAATTGTGGCCTCTAGAGTGTAAACACTGTTAAATATGGCATTTTAAGCAATTCAAAGGTAGATAATCCTCAACCTATTGGTCCGATTTCAACCATAATTAAACTCATCTAAACTCTTATGGTCATATACAATCTGAGCAAGTTTGAGATAGATTATATAAAAATGCTGGCCTCTAGAGTGTAAACACCGTTAAATATGGCATTTTCAGCAATTCAAAGGTAGGTTTCTCTCAACCTATGGGTCCGATTTCAACCATATTCAAACTCATATGAACTCTTATGGTCATATCCAATCTGAGCAAGTTTAAAATAGATTGGGTAAAAATTGTGGCCTCTAGAATGTAAACACCCTTAAATATGGCATTTTCAGCAATTCAAAGGTAGATAACTCTCAATCCATTTGTCTGGTTTCAAGCATAATCACACTCATCTGAACTCTTATAGTCATATACAATCTGAGCAAGTTTGAAGAAAAAGTGTGGCCGCTAGAGTGTAGACACTGTTAAATATGGCATTTTCAGCAATTCAAAGATAGAAAATTCTTGATGTGATCTAGATCTATTGATATGATTTCAAGCATAATCGAACTCATACAAAATCTTATGGTCATATATACAATCTGGCCAAGTTTGAGAAATATTAGAGACATATTGTGGCTTCTACTGTAGAGTTTTAAAAACACTGTTGAACTTGGGTGGATTTGGGTGACTTTGGGTGAATTGATGAATGAGGATTAAGTGTATAGTTGGCACTAATATTATTACTTCCATATAGCTGACTGGCATTCAGATAACGAAAACTATTACAGAAAATGACTTTTTTCATTGCTATTGGACGGTGGGTTTTAATAGTGGATAGCCCTGGGGTTCTAGGTGTTTCGAAACCGGCTGAAACTGTCAACACTGCCAGACTATCTACGTAAATCTACCCCACCTGGCATGATCGAGCACAGTGTTGAAATCATCTGTGTATTATACACATGCACTTTGATATTGACAAGATTTAGAAACAACATATCTGATATCACAGAAATAAAGATCTAGGCCTAGTCGAAACCGGTCGAATGTGTGTGACATTGTACTTTTCTAATCGTAGGAAGTGACGTCATAAACATCACAACTGATAAACAAAGGGGGGAAACTCAATAAAACAGTTTTGAATGTGTTGATAATTTCAGTAGGATGGTATTAACGAGCGAGGTTTTTTTATTTAAATTTGATGTGTGATTCTCGCAATTAATTATGTTTTCTTTGGAGATAACCGGAAATGTGCACTTAAAAAATCTCAAATAGATTCGTCCAGAGCTGAGAGGTCAGTCAGAATAGTCGCGCGTGTTAGACAATAACATCCGGGTCAACCTAGGGTAACCGGAAGCAAAAATTTTAACGAAACTTTTTTTGTTCAACATATTCATAAATAAAACGCGAGCAGGGTCGACCAGTATGTGAAAAATAGCTGAGAGGTCGCAAGTGATAGACAATAACTTCCGGGTCAACGTATGGGTAACCGGAAGCAAAATTTTTAACGAAACTTTTTTTGTTCAACATGTTCATAAATAAAACGCGAGCAGGGTCGACCAGTCTGTGAAAAATAATGTAGCAAGTAGATCCGGCGGAAGTACAAAAAACCTACGAAGAAAAATCTATTCAATGTACATACAGGTCTAACATACAGGTCTACTAACATACAGGTCTAAAAATGTGAAATTTAACTTGAAATTTATTGTATACGTAGCTGTAGAAGCTCGCTTCGCTCGTTATAAAAACTAGAGGCTTTCTTACTAGAGGCTTTCTGTATAATGTTTGTCCTGTAATAAGCAGCTTTTAGTGTTTTCTTCTGACCTGTCAGAGTTATTTTTAGATTGGAACATTCTAAAACTTAAAAGGGGTGAGTTTTCTATACATCCAGTTAGAGATACGGATGGCTGTACTTTTTGTGCGTAATGTACAGTAGAGGATACATTTTTCTTTTCCGTTTAAACGCAAACGCAATGTACTAAACTGTCGAAATTTACTTTTATAAATTTTAACTACATTTTTAATCTGAGTAACAAACATGTTGGAGCCTGATCAGACGCCGTGTTACCCGGCGTCTGATCTGGCTCCAAAATGTTTCCAACGGAAACAATAGTTTTTAGCAAGTTGGAAAGTGTACGACTATATAGATCCGATGTTACCCCGTTATCTATTTACCATTATGAACTGTTCTGTTCTAAAAATAACTCTGACAGGTCAGAAAAATCGAACAATACTTACCTTTAAATATACCCATACTGTATGGTGCCTTTTATCGCCTATAATTCTATCGTCTGCTTCACCGCAAATAGTTTGGATCCTGACGCGCCGTGTATTTCTTACTCATTTCAATAGTTCTCAAGTCAAACTGCCTAAAGTTTAAATACCAGAAATAAAAGCAGACACCAATTGTTTAAAATGGATGACGTCATGACAGTGAAGGGGTTAATACTGTGGTCTGCATCATCTTTTCAAAGCTAGATTTAAAGAGGCTCGCAACCGGATTTAGCATTAAAAATGGTAATTTGTAAATATATGTCAAATGATTATATAAATGGGTAAGATTTAGTTTAGGATAATAAATTCTGTTAAAAAATGCATTTCCAAAAAAAGAAGAAGAAGAAGCTCTGGTGGGATTCGAACCCGTGACCCTCCATTGCGGAGACAAACAAGTAAAATGAGGAAACGCCTTTACCGCCTCGACCACGGACGCTCTCTATATATATGGTAGCGAATTAACGTACTTCACTGGTAGCGCTTAATACTACATTATTCGGCTCCGGTTTATGTCAGAGCCCGTGTAGAGAAACAACAACAACAGCAAAACCGTCAGTTGACGCTATTGAAAAACGATGGAATATATCTAAAAACTAAGATTCGGTGACGATTCTTGAGACTTTTTTTGAACTGATCATATCTTTTTAATGTCAGAAGCCAACTAATGCCACAAATTTGCTTTTATTTGAGTATTTTATTTTATTTTGACAAGTACACCATCCGGTTGCGAGTCGCTTTTGGCAAAATGACCGGATACATATCGAAATGATTACCAAAACGTTTTAATCCTAACCATGGCAGACTCCGCGTTAGTTTCTTGTTTTGTTTTCAATGTGTTTAAGCGACATTTTCGTAAGTAATTACATATTCTACAACATTCTGCGAATATATATGATCAGCATGGAGTTGGCCGTAAGTTTAACCCTTACAGCGTCAAATTAATCATGAGGTTTTTACCCCTTCACCGCCATATTGTCGTCTTCCTCAATAGTGATGTCTGCAATATCATTTCCAAGTTAGATTTAAGGTAGTATGATTTAACTTAAGAAATATCGATACGAGAGACAATTTCTTTTTATACTTATCAGACGCCGCGTTACTCGGCGTCTGATCGGCGTTTCGTTTGAACTGTTTGCAAAATCGACATTATGCGACTTTTGTGGTGAAAGGGTTTAAAAACGTTTTTAAAGTGTTTTCTAATGGGTTTTCCCCTTTGAAACCAAATTACAATTATTCTGAAGACAGCTTTTGAAGAGACTGATGGTATACATGTATTTGCAAAGAAAATGTAAAAAAAAAAACCTTCATTGAAAGCAAATTGGTGGCACTATCGTACATATGGCATATAACAAGTGACCGATTTAAAAACACCCTTAAGAAATTTCACGGTATCCTATTTTTTCTCCGAAACTAATATTTACGTGTTTATAAAGGCAAGGCGCCTGCCATCCTTTTACAAAAAAAGGCTTGAAGTCATATTTGATTTTCAGTCTCTAGAACCGTGACTAATATATGTATAGAGAGGCTCATTCCTTTCCCTTCCGATTTATACCTTTTTTGTTTGTAACAACAAAAAAACTAAAAAGTTGGCGTTTTCTTATTAGGACAAAATTGCCCAGACACTTACGATCCTTTTAATTTAGCCCTCTTTACCCATAAGGTCATGGGACTTACAGCAGAGAAGTCGTTATTCTTTCCTATTCATTGTGTGACGCGTTTGTGCTGCAATAATTGTTTCCATTGCAAATATGTTGGGGCGAGATCACTCAGATCAGAAGCGTGTTCAATTACTATTGTGTGCTGTTTAGGTTAGCAGTTTGTGCCCCGAGTGCAGCACGCAGAGTACAGTAGAGAAACCATTTTCTTTCCAAATACCCCCGGTTACGCTTAAACTATTATTTTCATTTAAAACAGTTTGGAGCCAGATCAGACGCCGGGTAACCCGGCGTCTGATCAGGCTCCATAGTTTTTGCCACTCAGATTAAAACTGGTAGTCAGAATTGCCAAAAAATTGTCATTTTCTATATTTCATTGCAATTTTTGCGTTTGAAAGGAAGAATAACGTTTTCTCCACTGTATTTCAGACCGGTAGCCAACTTGCAATCGATCGCCATCGATTTCTTTACTGAATACGCTACAGACTCCGGGTCACCCGGCGTCTTACCCAGCTCCAAACTGTTTACCACTCAGTTTAATTTGAATCGTAGGTTTTGATTTATTTTAAAACAACAACAAAAACAAACAACACTTGTTACTTTCTTCAATTTATTTGACTATGTTTGCATTAAGTTTTGTTCAACTCATTACTCCATAGATACGCATTTTTATGCCTCTAATTTATTCCTTCGCTGGATTTAGTACAGCGGAGAAAACGTTATTCTTTCCCGATAAACGCGTTTACGCTAAAACTAATTTTTCTTTTACAAACAGTTTGGAGCCAGATCAGACGCCGGGTAACCCGGCGTCTGATCAGGCTCCAAACTGTTTGCCACCAAGATAAACATGAATTATCAGAATTGTCAAAAAGTTGTACTTTTCTACGTTTTTGTGTTTTGCGTTTGCGTACGTTTGCGTTTAAACGGGAAAGAATAACAGATTCTCCACTGTACATGTCGTTACAATTTATACAGGCATGAACATAAGCAATGATAAATATGTTATATATATTAGAAGATGCTAGCTTAAAGCAGATGAAAAGTAAAGCAGAATGCGCCTTAACTCTTTCGCTCTTAATGACGCCAAAAAGAGCGTTTGCAAATTTGGTAGAGTCTTTTATGGATCTCCGGCTCCACCGCCGTTCCACTTCCGGCCTAACTCAGGGGTTCTAATCAGGATCAACACTCCGATCAAGTAAATCAGTTGTTTATTTCAATATGGACTGTAATAATCATGACAAAGTCATGATAAATCTGCAAATAATGAACAATAATAAGAATATGGTAATGATACCACATACTACAAAGTAAGTGTACATAGATATATAGTAAACAAACATGTATATTCGGTGTCAGCTAGACAAAATACACCGACTTGTTACATTACAAATAATTACTGTTATAAATACAAAAGTTATCTTATCCTAGCTGTATAAATATCCAATTTATTCAGACGTTAACAAATGCCTATATAATTGGCTGCCATTTAAATTTACCGGATAAAGATGACCCGTAATCACGTGATGTAAAAGTTAGTCAAAATAATGTTAGTGAAAGTTAGTTCCCCTAGACCGAAAGTACATATTCCTAACGACTGACAAGACCAAAACGTATAAACTAACAGCTAAATATCTAAATTCTACTGATTAGTCTAATGGGAAAATCGAAATAACAAGAAACTAGCTGATTACATACAGTATTTTATTGATTTATTCATATTTTATCAGTTCATAACAAAATCCACCCTACGACACAAACTGTTTGGAATCTGATCAGACACCACGTTACGCGGCGTCTGATCAGGATCAAAACTGTTTGACACTCGTATTGATATGTTTTAAGTCACACTACATTGAATCTTACTTTGAACCGATCTTGCAAACAACAAAATAGAAGCAGACGACAATGAAACGGTGAAGGGGGTAAACATCACGATTAATTTGACAATGAAAGAGTTAAGGCGGATTCTACTCTACTTTCAACGTTAAGAGGTAATCTGTCTTCAAAACAAGAAGCTGATTATTCGGTAAACGATTAACCCATTCAGCCCTGACACTTTTAATGGACGAATCCAATTTCCAAGTAAGGCTAGTCCACCTTTTACTAAACAAGAGGGCCAGAATGGCCCTTGATCGCTCACCTGTCCATGGTGACACTAGGATGGGTCACTTGATTTCAGAAAAGAAGATTTGTAAAAGGTGACCCCCAAGGGCGGGGCAAAATTTGAACAACTTTGATAGAGGACCTGTAGATGATGTTATGTGAAAAATATCTAAACTCAGTGTACTATGGTTTCAGACAAGAAGATTTTTGAAGTTTTCATTGAAAAAATCTATTTTTAGCTCCGGTGACCCAGATATGCAACAGACCAGAACCAATTCATCAATATATGTGAATGAACTCTAGAAGTTACACCATGCCAAGTATCAAAGCTCTGATCATATTGGTTTCTGAGTAAAAGATGTTTGAACATTTCACTATGTAACTCTATGTAAAACGGTGACCCCCGGGGTGGGGCCAATTTTGACCCTAGGGGTAAAATTTGAACAATTTTGATAGAGGACCTGTAGACGATGCTATGTGCAAAATATCTAAACTCAGTGTACTATGGTTTCAGACAAGAAGATTTTTGAAGTTTTCTTTGAAAAAAATCTATTTTTAGCTCCGGTGACCCAGATATGCAACAAACCGAAACCAATTCAACAATATATGTGAAGGACTTCTAGAAGTTATACCATGCCAAATATCAAAGCTCTGGTCATATTGGTTTCAGAGAAAAAGATGTTTGAACATTTCACTATATAACTCTATGTAAAACTGTGACCCCCGGGGCGGGGCCAATTTTAACCCCAGGGACAAAATTTGAACAAATTTGATAGAGGACCTGTAGACGATGCTATGTTCAAAATATCTAAGCTTAGTGTACTATGGTTTCAGACTAGAAGATTTTTTAAGTTCTCATTGAAAAAATCTATTTTAGCTCTTGTGACCTAGATATACAACAGACCCGAACCAATTCAACAATATATGTCAAATACCTCTAGAAGTTATACCATGCCAAATATCAAAGCTCTGGTCATATTGGTTTCAGAGAAAAAGATGTTTGAACTTTTCACTATATAACTCTATGTAAAACGGTGACCCCCGGGGCGGGGTCAATTTTGACCCCAGGGGCACAATTTGAACAACTTTGATAGAGGACCTGTAGATGATGCTATGTGCCAAATATCTAAGCTCTGGCCCTTTTGGTTTTTGACAAGAAGATTTTTTAAGATTTTCTCATTTTTTCTCTTTGGTTGCCATGACAACCAGAGTTCTGCATTGTTTCAAATTCTTTGAACAACTTTGAAAGAGCTTGACCCAAGGAACATTCCTGTGAAGTTTGGTTGCAATCCAGCCAGTGGTTTTGGAGAAGAAGATGTTTGAAGAAATTGTTGACGCACAACGCACGACGACGGACGCCAGACAAAGACCGACCACAAAAGCTCACCTTGAGCACTTTGTGCTCAGGTGAGCTAAAAACTTAGGATTAATTTTAACAATATACTCGTACATGTATTGCAAAATGACAAACAGCGCAAACCCTGATAAGAGAACCCATTTAAAAACCATCTGAGAAGGGTCTAAACTGTATGCAAAGGACATGTGAACTCTTCACAAGTACAAGTTGTTAATGACGAGTATACTCGTCGCTAGGGTTGATTATGTGACATAGGATATAATAACGGCATTCCCAACTGCACACGTGTGGACGTACATGTATAGATATACATTGTCAATATCTAAAACAATGATTCGTTAACCCATTTCATGCGGGATACACTTTTAGGTGTACCTCTAGGCAAACAGTTTTGATCTCAGATCAGGCCCACATTGTGGTAGGGCCTGACCTGAGATCAAAACACTGTTTGCAGCTAAGTCAATATTCTATCAGAAACTGCTAAAATCTTTTGCAAATATTTGAGTTATACCCACTGCAGACGACATTTTAAAATGGCCACCAAATATTACCCAGCATACAATGGGTTAAACAACATCCTCATTCATAATATATATACTTTGAACAAATGTTTCACAATACCCTGAATTTAAAAAGGTGAAATGGAGATATACTACATGTATTAGGTGTTCTTATTTCTCTCATGCCAAAGACATATTGATAGAAACAGAGTTAGATATAGAAATAGGGTACAGCAGAATATGACCAACAGGTTTAAACTTTGATACTGTTTTGTTTGCTGCAACGGTAGATACGAACGTAAATATTCTCAAGGCTGCAGACACTGTGGAGAAAGCGTTACTTATTTCCTTTTTAAACAAAACCAACGCAATGTCATAAAATGTAGAATATTGCAAACTTTTGAAAATGTCAATGATATTTTTCAAAAGCTCAATGGCAAATTGTTTATAGCCTGAACAGACGCCGGGTTACCCGGCGTCTGTTCTGGCTCCAAACTGTTTCCAATAATTATACAAGCGTTAGCATAAATGCATTTATTGGGGAAAAAGAACTTCTTTTCTACTGTAAAAGTGAGCTATAAGCTAAAGAAACCCTTCATTTAATCCTGAAGCTCTGCACCAAACTGTTAAGTGTGACTACTCATACCATATCATTTTTTCAACGGTGCATCAAAAAGCAGTTGTCCTATTCAGGGTGTCCCAAACTTTTAGGGACCTAAAGTAAAGGCCCGTAACCTTTTTACTAATGGATAGTTTTTGCTCATATTCTATCATGGTATAGAGTACTGATAACCTTTAATGGAGAAATACAATTTAAGCATATATATATTTCCTTTAAAGAATAGCACTATGTGATTTTAGAAAGCTAAACATCAGATTTTGTCAATTAAAGAATTTCTAGACGGATTCACTTGAAAACTAGAGCTATCACTAAAGGTGATTGATACCCCCACTCCAAACTGACCTGTCACAAACAGCACAATGACATGTAGAAAGAATAATACATGGATATTAAGGAACTAAAATTCAAGTTTAAAAGGGGCATAATTCTGTCAAATTTTATGAAAGAGTTGTCACACTTGAAGAAAAGTCTCACAGTACAACACTAATAATGTGTACCAAGTTTGAAGACAATGTCATGAATAGTTTTCAAGAAAATGGCATGTTCCAAGAAAATAGAACAAAATTTCAAGTTAAAAAGGGGCATAATTCTGTCATTTGTTGGAAAGAGTTATGTAACTTCAAGTAGAGTCTGCAAACATCACACTTATAATGTGTACCAAGTTTGAAGACAATGTCATAAATAGTTTTCAAGGAAATGACATGTCCAAAGAATAAATGCATATTAGGTACAAAATTTCAAGTTATGAAGGGGCATAATTCTGTCAAATTTTGTGCAAGGGTTGTTAAACTTAATGAAACGTCTCACAATACAACACTTATAATGTGTAATAAGTTTGAAGACAATATCATGAATAGTTTTCAAGAAAATGGCATGTTCAAAGAAAAAATTCTCAATTAAGAGACAAAAAAATCAAGTTAAAAAGGGGCATAATTCTGTCAAATATGGTGCAAGAGTTATGAAACCTGTTAATGAGTGTCCCCAAATAACATTGATAATGTATACAAAGTTTGAAGATTGTATCATAAACATTTTTCAAGAAAAAGGCAAATGTCCCGGAAAAACGTGACGAACTGACTGAGTGACGGACCGACGGACGGACAACGCGTTTCCTATATAGCCCCCAACTAGTGGTGGGGGTATAATAAATAAACAGTTTAAAGGGGCTCGCAACCGGATATAGCATTAAAAATAGTAATTTGTAAATATATGTCAAATGCTTATATAAATGGGTAAGATTTAGTTTAGGATAATAAATTCTGTTAAAAAATGTACTAGTATTTTAAAAAAAAAAAAAGAAGAAGCTCTGGTGGGATTCGAACCCTTGACCCTCCATGCGGAGACAAACATAAAAAATGAGGAAACGCCTTTACCCCCTCGGCTACCAGCGCTCTCTCTATATATGGTAGCGAATTAATGTACTTCACTGGTAGCGATTGATAGTACTTTATTCGGCTCGGGTTTATGTCTGAGCCCGTGTAGAGAAGCAACAACAACAACTATACCGTCAGCTGACGCTATAGAAAAACGATGGAAAATATCTAAAAAAAAAACTAAGATTCGGTGACGATTCTTGAGACTTTTTTTGGACTGATCATATTTTTTTAATGTCAGAAGCCAAATAATGCCACAAATTTGCTTTTATTTGAGTATTTTATTTTATTTTGACAAGTACACCATCCGGTTGCGAGTCCCTTTAAAGCTCATAATTTTAAGTTCGAATGAACCATAAGATATATTTTATGAAATAAAGTATAAACAGGGTAAAAAATTATCTCAAAATTACCTATTTTAGCACAAAAATAGTCGAGCCAAAATAAATCATGGGTAATCTCATAAGGTCAAAGTTCAAGGTCAATGGTCAAAACCAAATAGATGAAAAGAAAGGTATTGTCATGTATTAACTTCGTGTCAAATATGGTACATCTATTCAGCTTAGATTTAAAGTTATTGTAAAAATAATGTCCTATGAGGGTCATTTTAAGGGACAAAATGGCAACAAAGCAATTACTTTATCATATATGGTTTTTGAACAGGTCCACAAAAAAGTGATTTTTAGAACACACATACAAATTAGTGATATTTCTTAACTTGAAAACCTCGAAAACCTTGAACACTTTCTATCAATAGATTGAACCTTATGTCACTGTTTGACCTATTTAACTTGAACAAATCCACTTGGGTCATTGAAAAGTTCCCAATGTAGTTGAATAAGGCTCGATTCAACAGTTTATTAAAGGGGAGATACTTCATGAAAAAATTAAATGGTCGTCTTTTTCCTTACTGATATTTCAAATTTGTTTATTTGTGTATCTGTTCTGCTACTGGTGCTTAGTTTATTTCTAAATCCTGTTGAATAATGACTTACTACTTTAGGTCCCCGAAATTTTGGGACACCCTGTATAAGGTCGTCAGATTCAGCAGACTCCCTCCTCTTAGTCCCATAATAATAGTCTTATCTATTCTAAAATTGCATGAACCCTGAATTTGACCAATAAAATCAGATACAGTGGAACCCATCAAACCGGAACCTCTAAATACCGGAATTCTCTCTAAACCGGACAAAAGCTATGAACCCGTTTCCAACCCTTCTTTATTTTAACCCATTACACCATAAATACACATTTTTGCGTCTTTGATTTATTCCTACACGGAAGAAAATAGTTTATACATTCTACAATCTAGCTTAAAACAGGTTGAAAGTAAAGCAGAATGTGCCTAAATAGGCATTCTGCTTTACTTTCAACCTGCTTTAAGTGGTCAGCTACTAGTATCTTCCATAATATAGAAACAAGATATTTGCTAAAGGGTTAAAACCCCTCTAAACTGGAAACCCCTCTAAACCGGAACGTTTTGTTGTCCCCACACAGACATGTCCGGTTTAGAGGGGTTTCACTGTATCATTTTAAGCAGACGATATTCTTTAACTCTTTCACTGTTATGACATCCCCACTGTCATGGAGTCGTCTGCTTTGGACAATTTTGTGTCTCCTTTTAATTCTCAAGTTTAAAATTGAGATACATTCGTAACGAGTATCAAACAGTTTGTATCCTGATCAGACGCCGTAATACAAACTATGTAATTGGCAATGAAGATATCAATATTTCACAAGTCTTATTCATCTTCTTCAGCTTGCCTTTTAGCTTCCGCGGCCATTATCTTTTCCAATTGTTCAAAACTGAATGTCAGGTGATCACAAGCTTTCACTTTAATCTTTAACATTTTGACAGTAGCCTTTCCTTTCATGTGACATTTCCAGAATCGCAGGCAGCAATACACCTGCTTTGTCATGTCATTTGGGTTGTTCGCCTTTGCCGTATCCACCTCTCTTTGTTCAACGTCATTCTCCACGAAAAACTGCTCCCACCCACTTCCAAAACATTTGGAAATTTTAGATAAAAGTCCGTCTTTTAGCTCAGGATCAAAATGTGGGCCTTGTGATTCTGAAGAAATAATATTTACACATGATGTTTTATATGGTTTAATCAATACTGTGATTCCTCTCTACAACAACACCCAATGAGAGACCGTGTTGTTCGGAGGGAGTTGTTATTGGAAGGGAAATTGGCTTACATTTGCAAGCAGCTTGAATCCAGATCAGACGCCGTGTTATACGTCCGATCTGGATTCAAGCTGTTTGTCAATGAGAGAGCTCCCGTGAGAGCTTTCTGTATACCTCATCTTGTCTTAACCATTCTCCTCCTTTTAGCGTAAATCGTTTGCACGCCCATTTTAAATATATAAAACATTTTGACGTTTATGGCACATTTTGGCTTCCGTAAAATGAAAAGTTATGATTCGCACATCGTGTGGGAAGACTATTCTGAAAGGCCAGGTTCGGCACTTCCTATTTCTACAATATCATTTTTAATGGTCTCTTGCAAAATGTGACACTTTCAGGCAACATCGAAAATGGATCCAGACACAAAGATTGGAAAAAATGCGAATGCCAGAGGGGCCGAAACGATCCATCTTTCTACTTTTGGTTTAGAATGAACGCGACCTTTTTGTCAAAACCGTTATAATAGCACTCATGCTGGAATACAGTAACACTGACATGTCAACACAAAGCTCAAACTGAGGTCAGGATCGTATTTTTTTTTTTAAATAATTCGCGAATTGCGCGAATGTGGTTTAAATATAGCGCCTCTAAAAATAGATTGTCACTTTCGGTTTCGTTTTGACACATCTCAGAGTAATTTTGAGATGTCAGAGTGTAGTTTTTATTCAGAAAATGAGCTCCAAATAAGTCCGGCTGTGTCTGTGTTATGTGTACAAAATGGGCCTGGCTTGCTAAGGATATATGTGTATACATTATAGACTTTTATAGTACCTATACTTTCTTACCCTTTTTTCTTTTAAGATCCGGTGATCCATAACTCACAGACATCTCATCGTCAGTCATTTCCTGCAAAATTAAACATTTCAAAGGTTGGTTTTGGTATTTAAATCTAGTATTTAAGCTCTGCATGCTACCGGTTGCAAACATTTTGGATACTGATGACTCTGAAGATTGTTATAGAGGACAGTGATTCCTATTAGAAGTCCAGACACTTCAATTATCTTAACCCATTTGTGCCCACAAACCGATACATGGGACAACGGCCAACAGTGAAGACTCTGATCAGAATCGACATTGTTTGCTGAAAGGAATTTCAATATAAAACTACTTGACTAATTCAGTGTATGCATGGAAATATCCATTGGGCGAAAATGGTTTAACTAGTTCAAATGGAAGCTACCAGAGCCTGCTTGGATAAGAATAACCTACCCTTTTTGTATGCTATCAAACATTGCTAACTTACCATACTCGAGGCTCTAGTTGAGTTTGCAGGTGTTGGGAACCACATCTGGAGCATTTCTGAGGGTTTTATACTGTGAGGGACAAAACTGTCTTCATGTTGGTCACAGTTACCGCTGTCACCGAGGTTTAACAACATATCCTTTAATGAGTCTACGCTGTTCCAACCATCCGTACCATTCAATGCCCCTGTTGAATTGCTGCAGCGAATTTCTCGGGTAATGACTCTCCCAAGATCACGTGCATCAGTGTCACTAAATGCCACGCTGAGAATGGCATTCTCGATATCTTGTCTAACTTTGACACACTTGTCAATATTAATAGTGTCTTCGTTGGAGAAATCCACTATCACAACATGCAAATTTGTGTTGTTTATGGACAAAAATATTCTGGTTCGTCCTTTGGCGCTTGGGAATATAAAAACTGCACAATTACGAAATATTTGTACATTTCCTTCCTTTACAACAGGCTTCAACCCTTTTTGTACCAAGATAAAGCACACATTGCAGAACACATACCCTGGTTTTCTTTCTCTCAACGTAGGTCTGAGCCTAAGAACCGGCGTTTGGTAAGGAGAAGGGGTTAAATACGAATTTACCCCTCCACTGTCAGAATATCGACTTTTTGATTTTGCCTGCAGTTTATTAAAAGGATCGTCGTTATTTGTTTCTATCTTTAGCGATAAAATATATTGAGGTTCATGAAAACTATCACTGTCACCATATGAGTTTGTGTAGGAACTTTCACCATTCTCTGACGCTCCTGTTATGTATGCTAGAATACCAAGTTTCTCCAATGCTTTCAAGCACATGTCTGTATCTCTACTTGTTTTTAATTTGAGTTGAACATTTAAACGACTAGTAATTTTTCTTTTAGTGAGATCGCCCGGTGATATTTGACAGAGTATTGCACATGCATGTGTAAGAATGTCCGGTCGTATCCAAATGGGGGAATTGGCACCAATGAAAACAACTAGACCGTTTGAATGAAGGTACTGAATTGTTTTGACTAGGGATGATCGGTCGACATTGTCAACCTTTTGTTGTAACGAAGAAATGTCCATCGTACAGGCTTTGTAAGCTGCAATGGCATCATAGACTGGCCTCGCTAGTGGGATATTAACACTTGGACTCCTTTTATAAATACCAGGGGCGGTAAGAGCACGCTTTAATTGCATAGCGTCTTTAATTGTCTCATCCGAGTTCACCAAGAAATCATTGCTGTCTACAATGCAGTCCTTCGGCAAATTTTGATGGCTCATCTCATTACGGAACTTCTTCATTGACCTAAGGGAGATGTTTGTGGCATCGTTCTAAAAATATTCAAAAGATTTAGACTTATCAAATACACGAACAGCAGAATGAACATGTCAATATGCATTAATTAAGCAACGAAAATGGCTATTCCGAAGTGATTGACAATATACTGGTTCTGTATGCGATCTTGTAATTGTATTTCTGGTAGATTGGTTATGTATGTTTCCAAATTATCCTGCTTAACTCATTCAACTCTAGCGACGAGTATACTGGAGTGTGTATGATTGTGAGATTGTTCTAAAGCATTCAATTGATCAGCTTTGACCTCAGACTCAACTCGAACTGTTTGTTACATTAGTGCCTGGTAAAGTATAAATAAACAAGAGAAATAGCTATAGGTTCTGTCTAAAGTATGTTACCCCGGTTCTTGTGGTACATCCTAGAAGGTACAGGGTAGGGTATTCGTCTCTCTCGTGTACCCCCTTGTGCCTGCAAAGATCGCCAATCGCCTTCACCATGTCCAAGTACTCAACTACAATGAGTGAACAGAAAACACATGCAGTGTAGTAAATATAAACGAATAAACTTGAATTTACTGACCAGTAAATAGATGTAGAATGATGCAAATATGATTTAAACCGCTTCAGCGCTAGCGACGAGTATAGGCGCCCTTTAAAAAGTGTATATTTGAAGAGTACACTCGTCCTATACGAACAGTGTATACCACGATAACATATCTCAGAGCCTGATCTAGTTCCAAACTGTTAGCAATGGATATACTATGTACGTTTGTTTCGATACAAATGCGTTTATTGGGGAATAATAACGTACAGTACAACCTCTCTATTACAACCACTAAAACGAACAACTTAAAGCAAGGTGACAATAAAACAGAAAGCTCCTGTAGGAGCTTTCTGTTTTACTGTCACCTTTTTTTAAGCAGTCACCTGTCGTAAACGTATTATAATTAACACAATTTAGTGGTCGTAATAGAGGGGTTCTACTGTATTTCTACTGTACATACCTGACACTCCTGGGTTTTCGGTCATCCGGTCAACATCAATGACAAGTAGGAAGACGGAGCTGCATATAGGTACTGTGGCCCAAAACCGGCCCTTGTCCTGGTCCCAGTCAATTTGGAGCAGGTGACAGTGTAACTGTCCGGATGCTTTAGTCGAATACGAAGTCCCCTGAAAGGAAAGTGTAATTGATAAGCACATTTAGCTTATGTGCTCTCTGTGGGGCTTGTCAGTGATATGCCCGTCTTACGAAACGTCGTACGATAAATATTGTCGAAAGTCAGATTATAAAATTCTCAATTTTTATTTATTTTTCAATCTAAACTTGTCTTGTGCCATCGCTTTGGAATCGTCTTGAAAGACGTGTCCAAAGAGATGTCTCAAGACAATATTAGATGGAGAAATATTGAAATTGGATGTATTTAACAGTTTTGCCTTACGTCCATTTGTGTCGCTCGACGTTTCGTAAGACGAGACCCAGAACAAGTACTTTTGGTATATTATAAGTAAATATTGTATAATTATACAAGTTCTGAATTAATAAATCATCGTAAAAAGTTATCAAAATTGTAAGGCATTGATGCTTCTTTTGGACTTTGACTCATCAATTGTCAAAGTCATATACATTTCAAGTAAAACAGCACTTTGCTTTATTCCTTTTTCGCAAATGAACTACATTTGTATCTAGATTTCAGTCTAGTTAGAAAAATACACTTTTGGCAATACTGGCACCCAATTGCACATAATTTTACAATTGCTCATTGACGGAAAAATCTTCTGCGACACCTACCGGTTCAACGTTACTATGGCTACTGGACGCACTTGTAGACGGCAAGCTGACTGGCCCGTTGGCGCTTGTGTTCGTATAGCTAGCTGACTTCAAATTTGTAATCCGGTGACCGCCGTCATGATAACCGGCGTCACCACCGTCATTGTTAAGAGTGTCATAGTCGGGGAGAGAGTCCGTGTCCATGGTTGACGAGCTCTCGGACAGCCGATGCTCCTTGAGATTCATCATTCTAGGCTTGTCTAAGAAAAACAAATAAAAGCCGTGCCATGAGAAAAAAACCGGACTTACTGCATTGTAAAACCAAGTTTAAACCGTCTTTTTTGCTGAAAATATGTGCCGTTGGCCAATCAAAGTCGGTATTCAGTTCTTTCTTTTTCGTGAAGACTGGATTATTCCCGACAAAATGAAACTCTTGTGAAGAAAATTTGATTGGCAGATTATCACTGCTGACAGCTTAAAACAAATGACTCAGGCACGTGTATAGAATAGCAAACACCAATTGCACGCCACACAGTGACGCAGCTTTGTAAACAATATTCCTTATTTGGATTTATGGGCGGTTTAAATCGGTTAGATTACAAAGGACAAGTCTTCTTGAAATAGACGGGCTCCGCCCCGTCTATTTTCACGACGACTTGTCTTAATGCAGCATAACCTATATTTAGTCTCCTTCTGATACTCGACGTCTATATATAAGATATACATAAAGGTTAAAATGCATGAGGACAAGTCTTCGTGAAATAGATGGGGCGGAGCGTTAGCGAACGCAGTCTATTTCACGAAGACTTGTCCTTTGCAGTAACCGATTTAAACCGCCAATAAATCCAAATAAGGAATATTGTTTACAAAGCTAGCTCACTTTGTGGCGCACAATTGATGGTTGCTATCCTGTCCACGCGCCTAAGTCAGCTGTTTTAAGCTTCCAGCAACTGAAGTTTCCTCAAGAGAATGTCCGATGATTTTGGCGGGGAAATCAAGTCTTCACGAAAAATGAAGAACTGAATAACCGACTCTAATTGATAACACCGAAATAAATTTTGTCATAAACATTTAGGGGTGACATTCAGTAAAAATGGTCATTGGGCTAATCACATTGACAATATTATAGAGCCAGCCTCTAAAGCTATCAACATAATGCGTAAAGTACAATTTATACTTTCAAGGTCTGCTCTGAATCAAATATACTTGTCATATGTACGGCCAATTTTTGAATATTCGTCAATTGTATGGGATGGCTGCCCTGATGTATACGACCTATACTAATACTTTGGACAAAATGCAAAATGAAGCTGCACGTATCGTCACAGGGCTAACGAGATCAGTTTCCCTTGAGAGGCTGTACATAGAATGTGGCTGGGAGTCTTTGTTCAAGAGACGAGAAAACCAAAAACTGTTTTTATGTACAAGGTATCACATGACACTGTCCCACAGTACATAAGTGATGTTATTCCTTCATTAGTTGGTGAAAGGTCAAACTATCCTTTGAGAAACCTAGAAACTTTTGAAGTGCTACCTGCTAGAACGTCCATTTATCAGAAATCTTGTATTCCTTCTTCTGTAGTGCTCTGGAACTCTCTGGGTTCTGATCTTAGGCACATCCCTACTTTTTCTTCTTTTAAAAATAATATAGTTTCTAGATCGAAGCCAGAGAGAGTTCCAGGGCACTACCTGGTCGGAAATAGACACTTATCAGTACTACATGCAATGTTAAGGAACAGTTGTAGTAATTTGAACGAACACCTTTTTCTAAGTCAATTAAAACTAGACCCGTATTGTTCTTGTGAAAATGTAATTGAAAATGTTGATCATTTCTTTTTTAAATGCCCCAATTATATAAACTTACGACACACCTTATTTCAGACCACACGATTTTGCCTTCCGATTAATAGTAACATTCTTCTTTATGGAAGTAATCACCTCACTTTTGAACAAAACTGCTGAATTTTTTGTGCTGTACAGACATTCATAAAAAGAAACCAAACGCTTTAATTGGTACTTGATTCTTTTTTGTCTTTTTCTCTGTTTTGGTTTGTTTCTAAAATTGAAAGTTGATGCGTCTATCCTTATGTTCTATTATGCCTATGCTCACGGCTATCTTTTGTTTAGCTTATATATGCAATATAAAATATTATGGAACGATTCGAGGGCCTAAGATGAACATATCTTAAAAATTGTCATACCAGAATGTAGTTAGCCATCCCATCTTAGATTCTCGGCTAGTTGCTCATTTATGATTACATGTATATGTTTATTATATAAGTAGTTAAGCCTTTGTTCAGCAGCGTAGAACCTTAATTATATGAAAAATGAAGAGGGGTGAAAGTAATACAGAAAGCCCGTTGGAGCTATCTGTATTACTTTTACCTTACTTTAGTTAATCTGAATCTATTTACCAATTCAATTCAATTCAATTCAAAGTTTTATTGGCATTAAACATATATAATGTTCATAGCCATATAACATAGTATTATGTACATGACTAGCAATAAATAAATCTATTGTACATGATCAGGAAATACAATTAGCAGGAGAAAAGTATGAAATATTCGCATTTAGCATTCATTAGTATATATAGTAGACTATATATTATAAACTGACATTACTTATAAATAAACTAAGGTCTTGATATATCACAAAATAACAAGAAGAATATTTACTATATTTACCCTCTGCTTAACTTAGATTTTTGAATTCAGGATGGTGTTAAATTTTTAAATTACAGTTATATTTTCATCATATTTCTTTATAATAAATACGAAAGATACCCATTCATATATTATATGAGTGTGTTAATCGGTTTGGATCATGAGAAGACGACACAGTTGTTTCCGTCTTATCAGGATCCAAACCTATTGGATTTAAGAATTGCTTTGCTGTTCCGTAATAGATAATGTTAATTAAACAAAAGTATTTTATCAATTTGTACCCAGTCAGTAACTCCTTCGAAAGGGAACGAAATAGGAGTTGACCTATAAGTACAAGAGTTATAAACATATTTATAATTGCAAGTATAAGTGTAAACCACCCCTCTGTCAAACTATCAGTTTTTCCTATAAACATAGATACATGTAGCTTAACTTAAATCAATATGCTTTTTACTCATTTCGGATCCTGAGCAGCCGACACAGCCGCGTTGTTGACTTCTGATCACATCCAAACTGAGTACACGTGAGATAGCCTGACAGAGAAATGATTAGAACAATTTAATGAAGCACAAATATAGTTACCAGTTTGTACCCAGACAGCCCCTCATCGAAACGAAATAGGTACTGACATTCAGCTTATAGACCAGTTTAGAACCTCATTGCAAATTTGATATATATTCTAGTATTAACATGTGTATAATTTATGTACGTGTGTTTGACAAATTAATAAAAGGATTACCATTCAGTATTAAAATATTACATACATCACGTTACGGTGAGCTATATGACAGGTGCTTGTCTCTGGACTGCGATTTTTTCCCGATTACCAAGACTACGTTTCAGTGCTTAGTTTTACAGGCCGTTTTAACAGGAGTTTTACTGCATAGCCAATTTAGCCCTATCTCTCGTTTTGATAGTGATACACTGATGAATTACTTAGATTAGTTGATCTTTTTTTTTTTGGTCGTTTTATATTTTTTAATCACTTTCTTTACTGTTTCTTCTCATCAAATTATGTGGAGACACCTGAATGAAAACAAGTAACTCAACTTTCTCTCTCTTTCTTTCTCTTTCTTTCTCTATTTCTATATCTTTCTCTCCAATAATGTATGTATTTTTGTGAAATTGTAGGGGAAGGGCCGACTCTTAAGTTGACAGAACTTGTGGCCAAACCCCTTTTCCTGTAAAAAAAATTGGAAATAAAATATGTTTAAACTAAAAAGACTCTAATTGGCCAACGGCACAGACTTTCAGTAAAAGGCGATTTAAACATGTAAATAAGGTAGGTAGTATAATTATAGTTCCTGACGAGTGACAAACAGCATAGACACTGACCAGACGCTGCGTCAAAGTCGCGGCGTCTTGTCAGGTTCTATACTGTTTGATATATTCATTGTAGAGCTCTGACATAGGTACATTTATCACATAATTTGCGGTCTGGGAGTTGCATAAAGCGATTGTATAAATATCGTAATCCACTAGTGGAATATCGTTTCTTGGGCTCCGACAACGTAACGTTCTATATAGCGAAGGGTCTACAAACTACGGTTTCAATCAATTTAATAGGTGTCTAAACTTATTATGTGATAAATAGAATCTCACATTCGTGCTCATTATTTATCATTTTTAATAAACTCGTCGACTTTAGTTTAAACATATTTTATTGCCATATATTTGTACAACCATATAACACATATTCATAATCATATTTACAAAATACAAATATAAGAGCAAAAGGGTTGGGCCACAAGTTCTACCAACATTAGTTACGGCCCTCCCCTTTTGTGGTTGGTTAGTTGACCATTTTACTAATAAGTATTAAAAATGGTTAGTTAATTGTACTTACATATACAGTCAATCTGGTATTAATCGACAACCAAAAAGAGTTTACTTGAGAGGCTTTAATTATACGTGGTTGGCCCATGAATGCCAGAAAAATGGTTCGGAATATTCCAAGGTGTTAATGTAATAATAATCCCTGTCCTATGTGTCGCCTAATACCAGACCGACCGCATGGTTTAAACTCTTAAATAACATATAAGCAAGTTTTACTGTTTACATCTTATCAAAGGGAAGTAATTGTGTTTTTTCAACTATCGAAATTATGAAAAAAACACTGTGTTGGATTAGCAAGGCTCCAGATGAAGGGAAGTAAACTCAAGAAATCCAATATTTTCTTTCTCACTTTAACCCTCATGGTACGTAATTCTATGATGTTTCTACTCATTAGAATCGTCTCTTCGAGACGATTATAATGAGTCGTGACATCATAGGATTTAAATCATAAATAAAGGTTTCAGTTTTCAAAATACTCCCCCTATTTGAAGCCCTGATACGTAAAGTCTAAGGTATGTTAGTTATCTTTAAATTGAGAAATGAATTTTGGAATTCCTTAGAACAAATATTAATAACGACATATATTCTACAAATAGAAAAGAATAAACAACAAAATACGAACGTGTTTAGGAAAGATAACAGACAGAAGAAAAGAATTGAGAAAAAGAAGACTAAGAGAAAAATGAACTACAAGAGTACGAAGTCCCATCTTAAAATACCTAATACAGTAGGTGCTAGTGTGTTTCAAATCTTTTGGTATCCTTTATATATGTATGGACAGCATTGAAAATCATCACATTATCATTATGAGTCAGTTCAGGTGAGCCAAACAGTAAAGTATTGGCATTGAATGGGTGAAAATCCCTTATGGTATGAAATAGAACATGTCGGTAGTTTGTATAAAGGTTACACTGAAAGAGAAAATGATCTGCATCTTCTCTTTCAAAGCCACAAGAACACTTTTCCGAAAGACTAAGATGGTTTTTAAATAGATCTGCATTTAAATTACTGCATTTATTTCGTATGCGTGCATGTAAGGCAGATATGTATCTATTGCCTGTGAAGTAAAACGAAGGAACAACTTTGGGGATAAAAACTGTGTGTGATAAAGCTTTTTTAAAGGTTGTTAATGTGGTTGAATCTCTTATGGTTATTGGAAGAGTATTCCACATTTTTGTAGCTGACGGCACAAACGAATTCGAAAATAGTTCTGTTCTTCTTGATAAAATATTTAAGTCTCGAGCATTTCTTAGGTTATACGTATTTAGATCATCAACGGATGGTGGAAGAAGACTGCTCAAGTAATCTGGTGTAAGGCCAGACATTATCTTGTACATCAAAATTAACTTATGATATTTTCTTCTTTCAGTCAAAGATAGCCAGCCAATTTCATTGTACAAGTTTTCTAACGTTACTGATCTAGTTAGGCCTGTAACGATCCTAGCTGCCTCGTTTTGAAATTTGTCTAAGGTTTCTTTGTCTTGCATTGTACAGCCATCCCATACTACAGATGCATATTCTAAGATAGGACGCAGAAATGATATATAAAGTTGATTTAGGGTTTTACGATTTACTGAAAATTTAATTTTTCTCATCATATTAAGGATTTTAGAGGAAGAACTAATTAACTTGTGTATGTGTTCACGCCACTTGCCGTCTGCGCTCAGTACAACACCAAGGTGTTTATGACTGTTAACAAAAGTAACAGGCACTTGATTAAAGACCAATAAGGGTGCAGTTGCATTTGACCTTGAAGAAATAAACAGTGCTTCAGTTTTTTGAGGATTAAATGAGACCAGCCATTTTTCTGCCCAACTTGAAATTATTTGTAAGTCTTGATTCATGATTGCTTCTATATCATCCGTCGATCGTGATGTGAAAGAAATAGAAGTGTCGTCTGCAAAAAGACGAGATATACTCAAGAGTTGTTCAATAATGTCATTAACAAATACCAAGAAAAGAAGGGGGCCAAGTACAGAGCCTTGTGGTACGCCTGCATTAGTTTCCTTATACTGAGAGTATGACGAACCCACAAAAACCTTTTGACAACGATGAGTAAGATAACTATTTAACCAATTAAGACATCCACCTGATATACCATTTTGTTGCAATTTAAATAATAAACCTCTGTGCCATACTCGATCAAATGCTTTAGATATATCAAAGAATACAATACATGTGTTAAGTTTTTTGTCTAGTGACAGTGCTATTTGATGGTAAATATCAAGTAGCTGGTAAACTGTGCAATGGCCATTTAAAAACCCTGATTGTTTATTATAAATAAGACCGTTAGAAATGAGGTGATTGTATAGATGTTTATAAACAACCCTTTCCATCAATTTGCCGACACAACTCAATAGAGATATAGGTCGATAATTTGAACTTAGATTATTATCACCCTTCTTATATAACGGCATAACAATAGCTGACTTCCACAAGTCTGGAAATGTAGATTGATCCATAGATTTGTTGAACAACTTGCATAATGGTTTAGATATAGTATTTTTAACATTTTTTAGAACCCTGTGACTAATCAGATCTTCTCCTACAGCTTTGTTAATATTCAATATTTCGATGGTATCAATAATTTCATTTTCTGTAATTGATATTGAACTAAGAGTTTCATTTGTAAATTGTGTTAATAGTGGCAATGAATTATCACGATCGTCAATTGTGGATATAGAAACAAAATAATCATTAAGCAACTCCGCCTTTTCACTATCCGTAAAAACAAACGAGGCCGAAGTGTTTGATACGTGCTTGGTTAAGGGGGGCACACAATTTGAAGTTTGATCTTTTTTTAAAAATTTACGTAACATTTTCCAGTATGTTTTTTGATCATTGCAAGAAGCATCCAATACAATATTTTCTAAATTATTGAAGTAAGTTTCCTTGGCGTGTTTTTTCAAGTTATTAACCTTATTTCTGAGAGTTTTATATTTTTGCCATTGTTGCGGAATTTTAGAATTCAAAGCCTTTGTTTTTTGACGATCTCTTTTTCTACTGAATTTACGTATTTCTGAATCATACCAGGGTTTGTCATCTTTACGAATTAAGACATCTTTGCGAGGTATACATTTATGTATTAAAGCAAGAAATAAATCAGTAAATTGAACAGTGGCTTGGTTAATATCTACGTTATCTATAAAAGACCAGTCCTCAGTATTGATTAATCTATTAAGCTTTTCGAAATCGGCTTTTTTGTAAATCCATATTGTACGTTTGACTGTTCGAGATGGAAGAAAAGGGAAGTTCAAAATAATATAAGTGGCTTTATGGTCACTGATATCACTAGGAGTATCAATTACACCGGAATTGAATACTTCTAACTCATCTGAAACAAGAATTGGGTCAAGACAAGTTGAAGAATAGAGAGTTACACGAGTGGGTTCATTAATAACATTATTTAAGTTGTTTATAATACTAATTTGTCTCAGTTTATTGTTTTTAGTATTAAGTTGGTCTTCATTTATATCCCCAACTAGTAAAATGTTAATATTTTTTTCACTCGCTTTTTCTAGAGTTAGATTGAAATCCGTCCAAAATGCTGTTAGAGACGATGGTGGTCTATAAACATTACATATTAAAATACGTTTATCTTTATATTGTACCTCTGTCCATAAGGTTTGTATTGAGGGCATTTCAAGGTCACGCACGCGGGTTGACACTATATCACTACTAACGAATGTTACGAGTCCCCCTGAAAATGCCGAATTGTCTTTTCTGTGAAGACAATATCCATTTAAACTTAAATATTCGTCTGTGACGTCAGCTGCCAAGTGAGTTTCAGAGAAGCACATTATATCAAAATCAGTGAAGTTGTCCTTAATAAAATTCAGTTTCATCCTAATGCTACGAATGTTGAGATGGACTAAGGATAGTGATTGTTCACCGTTTGTGTCCAGATCGGGACCAGGATTTTGTTCTATGTCACCAGACATTAAAACAAGTAGGACAATTGTCAAAGAAAAGTTAATATTAAGAAGACTTGATTTCAAAAAACCAATAGCAAAAGCTAACGATACTGTTATATGTGCGATATACATATGTAGAGTACCTATCAAACTTCTAAAGGGATACCAGTTGAACACTAGTTTACCTCTGCATTTCTGTGTAACACAACAAAATGATCCAATGGCCACCCTCCACTGCATTACATCATTACCCATTTGGAAGTAATCTTAAACATCTTAAAATGTGAAGAGTTGGCCATTTGGATAAATTCTGTTCAATATTCATACGCTGAAGTATGAGACATAGGGATACGTAATACATGGGAACTTCGATGCGGAAAGAGAGAAGAGCGAAAGAAAGAAAAACAATAAGGAAAAGACGCAGTGAATGTTTTAGTAACATTCTGAGTTAGGGTGGACTAACGTCAACTTTAGGGTTGGTTGGTGACGGTGAATATGGTGTTCAAATTGGTTCTTATGGCTAAAATATATTCAAAAATTATCTATACATAAACATACATAGTAGACATACATAGTAGAACTTCGGTATCTCGAAGTCGGTTTTGTCGAACACACCCGCATTTCAAAGTCAAAACTTGGCTAGGCCACGTTTTAACCCTGAAATATGGGTATGTTCATCTTAACCGAGCATACAATAATGCAGCTCACATGTCGAACTATCGGACAGTTCGAGTTAAACGAGTTCGAGATACCGAAGTTCGACTGTATAGTAACAAAGGTGTTAAGGAAAAAGAAGCCAAACAATTGAAAGGTAAACTAGATCATAAATATGTACATAACATATATTCAGTTATAGATATGTACAGAACTTTCTATAGCACTTTGCAGTTAGTTCTTCGCCTACTTGTCTCATCATACACACATTAATATATGCAGACAGTTCTTATCCAGATCAGAAGCCGCAAAATGCAACTTCTAATCCTGATCCGAGCTGCCTGACGATCATTATATATGTGTAGGTTTCTCAAGCAAACGTTACTCCATAACTATTAATTTTAAGACAATTACAAATGACAACTGTTTCTGAGAGTAGACGATGTCGTTTGAGGCGAATAACGTTTAAGTATACTGAGAAACCCCTATTTATCGCAAAAGAGTGGATGACGGAATTTATCTTAATTAACAAAATAGTATAGAGTGCAGCAAGCTGTGTTTGTAAGTCACTGTGAAATGTTCTGAAACACTGTAGAACACTATTCCCACTAAAATGACCGTGACCTTTATGCCATTGACCTTTGTCTTACATGACCTAAAGTGTACTGAGCTCAAAGACAGACAGGCAGACATACGGTTGCGGTCAGACGGACAGACAGACAGACAGTTGCGGTCAGACGGACAAACCGACAAACAGACAGCCTACGGTTGACAGACATGATAACAACATTTTGTCCCCGAAGTCTCAACAGGGCATACAATCAATAGACAATATCAGTTACTCAATATCAATAAAATAAAAAGACATGTGCACACGAGATGTAAAGACAATATTACTCAGTCACTACTATTGTTTTAATGAGGAGTAGATCTACAATAATCTCTCCAGTTTAAACAATGCGACGAATAATCAAAGACACTGTTACCAGGGCTCAAGATCAAGAAAGCAGCATTTTAAATCTTCATTTCTGCGTTAAACCCCATGGTGTCACTACTCATCAGAATCGTCTCTTCGAGTCTATTCTAATGCGTAGTACCATCATAGGATGAAATAAATAAAAGCATATTGGATTTGTTCAGTTTACTCGCTCCTATCTGGAGCACTGTGTAAAAGCTGAAATATTAAGTATTTATAATCTAAGTGTTTAATTTAGTTCAGTCCGATCAGACCCTGAGTTAAATGGACTTTTTATGCAACATCGCGAACGTGGTAATATACAAGAGTTTCCGGTAATATCCGTTATACCCTTCGGTATTTTACGGGACTCCATTCGGTACCAATCGCAATTTACATCACGCTTTCTGTACGAGTACTGGATCACTCGCATACAGTGCAACCACAGTTGAGAGGATTTGGGAGAAACCTCTCCGCTGTGTCTGCACTGCCTGTATTTGAATATGGCTGGCATTTTTCTAAACGCTTTAATGTTATTAATTGATCCCAAATCCAACGAATTATTGTGAGAATGTTTGGCCTTGTTATTGGAAGAGCCATAAATGTACATTTTTTGTGGTATTTACTTCGTAAAAAACAAACGTGTCACAAGTACATTTGTAACCACTCCATATACACAGACTGACAACATTATTCATGTAGTCGGAGAAAGTTATGGTTGCTGACATGATTAAATAAATATAGACCCATAAGGCTATAGAGAGTTTGCGCCTAGTCCGAGACCGCTGTCAGGCATCAAGCCGACCAGATTTGAGCAAAAGCTCAAAACCGATCAATCAAATGCCCCAAAACGATCACAGACCCTAGCCACCACCAAAATCCATCACATCATCTGGCTAGGGTTCAAGGCCCTAGCGAGTCTGAGCCGGGTCCGAGATAGATCCCATGCATCCGACCTACCAGATCCGAGCCCCCGCTCAAATCTGAGCTTTCGAACGAGCCAAGGCTCGCGTCACATTAATTTAGTCAACTCGTTTATTAAAAATGATAAATAATGAGCACTCATGCAAGATCCTCTATGTATACCGCCATGACCTCAAGCATTCCCGTATTAGACACGTTTTGTCACGTTTTTGGATACGGCTGTGTTCGGCTGAAGTGAGTCTAAGTTATTTAAGTTTGACTGTACATGAGTTGTTACAGACGAACTTTTTGAAGCAGACGATAAGTGATAAGAATGTTTTCGTTAAGCTTGTGCTGGGAATTGCTGATGCCTCTCGTTCTGTTTGATAGCCGTCGCGGCACCACCAAGAGACACAGCAAACAGTGTATATCAGAATTATTCAGCGACACTCCACAAAAACAGTCGAACTTCGATATCTCGAGCTCGGTTATATCGAACATACCCGTATTTCAAAGTTAAAACGTGGCTTAGCCACGTTTTAACATTGAAATATGGGTATGTTCGACCTAACCGAGCATGAAATAATGCAGTTCATTTGTCGAACTATCGGATAGTTCGAGTTAAGTGAGTTCGAGAAGTGAAACATATCTACACGCTTCGAGTGTATTGTTTGTTGAAAAAGCGAGCGATTAGTTTAAATATAATTAACTTTCAAGTGAAATAAGCACCTGATATAGATTCGTATTTTACCACGAAATATCGTTATCAGACTTATTGACATACATTTCATTGTTATGGCAAGATATAGTTGGCTTATATCGAACATACCCGTATTTCAAAGTTAAAACGTGGCTTAGCCACGTTTTAACATTGAAATATGGGTATGTTCGACCTAACCGAGCATGAAATAATGCAGTTCATTTGTCGAACTATCGGATAGTTCGAGTTAAGTGAGTTCGAGAAGTGAAACATATCTACACGCTTCGAGTGTATTGTTTGTTGAAAAAGCGAGCGATTAGTTTAAATATAATTAACTTTCAAGTGAAATAAGCACCTGATATAGATTCGTATTTTACCACGAAATATCGTTATCAGACTTATTGACATACATTTCATTGTTATGGCAAGATATAGTTGGCTTAAAATTATCGTCTGCTTTTATGTCACAAATCTACTTGTTTTACTGAAGAATAGTTTGGATTCCGAGTTATTCCGGGCGTCTGATATAAATCCAAACTATATTTGCAAATGCATAGACACTCGGATTCAAACATATTTTATTTAAAGGGACTCGCAACCGGATGGTGTACTTGTCAAAATAAAATAAAATAAAATACTCAAATAAAAGCAAATTTGTGGCATTATTTGGCTTCTGACATTAAAAAAATATGATCAGTCCAAAAAAAGTCTCAAGAATCGTCACCGAATCTTAGATTTTTAGATATTTTCCATCGTTTTTCTATAGCGTTAGCTAACGGTATAGTTGTTGTTGTTGCTTCTCTACACGGGCTCAGACATAAACACGAGCCGAATTACGAAGTTGTATGCACTTTCGATCGCTACACATTTAAATACGTTAAATCGATCCGAGATAAACAGATAGTTCCGTGGTCCATTGGTCTAAGCGGTTTCCCCTATTTTGCCTTCTGTCCGCCAATGCCGGGCCCCGGGTTCGAATCCCACCAGAGACCAATATTTTTTTTTATTGAAATACATTTTTTTTAAACAGAATTTCTTATCCTAAACTAATTCTTTACCATTTATATAAGCGTTTGACACATATTTACAAATTACTATTTTTAATGCACCATCTGGTTGCGAGTCGCTTTAAAGTCTGTGATACTGTTACGAAATGTTTATAGAGTAAACTATACTATTTACCAAGCTGATATATCTAATTCTTGGTACATGTATGAATTTCGTGGAAATCGTTTATTGTATTCTGTTTATAGTTTACCTGGTATACTTGGTAAATATAATATGTTACAGCCAAAACTTGTCAATAGAGACACTTCTGTAAAGAAACAATGATCTCTAAAGTCAGACGACTGCTTTTTGATGGGGGAAATGTACGTGTATGTCAAAACTTGCCCGAGCAGCTTTCGGCAGTCATTTGTTCTAATTAAGCATGAAAATGTAGCGTGTTCAGATAATGTTTCGGAGCCCATCGGAGGTCTACGTCCGTGTTAATTTACACAAAAACGACCTGTTTGCATGCTATCGTTGGGTAGATACGCGAACAAGCCTCGAATGTAGTAAGCCATAACGAACAGGAATTCCAAAATGGCGACCAAATGAATAAATAGCTTGCCCTTCAACTGTATAGTGCACGTTATACTCCGAGTCATTACCTGAACGCACTGCTGGTATTTATACAACGTACGAGTATATATAATTATGTAGTTTCTTTTAAATGGTCTCTAATCACTGTGAGTAACCATACGTGGGTTTTATTTTGGGGAAACCATAAATCACGGAACTGGGTAGTTGCCAATGTTTAGGGTAGAAACATGAAACTACCTGCATGTACCTATGAGGTAAAGGTGCGTAAAAAGAGTCGCTATTATTCCTTTACCGCACAACGCATTTCTAGAATCGAAGAAAGGTGACACTTAAAGCAGAATGAAAGTAAAGCAGAATACACCCTAAGGCACATTCTGATTTACTTTCAGCCTGCTTTAAGCTTATATCTGCTAAAATATAGAAAATACTTCTTTTTATATATATTCATGACTGTATATAGAGTGGAACTATTTTCTCCAGTAGAGGTATTAACTAAATTCAATTGACAAAGTGCCTAAAATTAAATTTGATAAAAAGCAGACTACAATATATATTTTTTAAAATGATGACGTCATGGAAGTGAATGGATTAAAGGGGAAAGTATAACGTACTCTCGTGCACTTCAACACTAACCTTCGTTTTCCACAGCATGTTTAGCGCTGAGGTTGAGCAGGAACCTACGGTATGATTGACCAGTGTCCGACTCCTCCGGAAACAGCCATCTAACACACGCTCCGGTATCTGTCTTGGTCTTACCCAAAACATTGATATAAATGTTATCCAAGGTATCGCCCTCCATCTCTATTGATCTAATATCACTATAAGAATTGGTAACAAATAGAGCTGTTTTTAAAGCGATCCATCGATATAGATGTTAGCCCTCTCTAGATATATCGCTATGAGACTTGGTAACAAATAGAACTGTTTTTAAAACGACCCATCGATATAGTAATGACAACGCTCACCATCGCTTTAGGTATATTACTATGCGACTTGGTAACAAATAGAACTGTTTTTAAAGAGACACGTCGATATAGTCATGGCAACGCTAACCATATCTGTAGATATATCACTATGAGACTTGGTAACAAATAGCAATGTTTTTAAAGGGACCCATCAATATAGATGCTAGTCATGGAAACGTCCCCTCTCTCTGTAGATATATCACTATGAGACTTGGTAACAAATAGAACTGTTTTGTCCATTGGCTGTGTTATACCACAGTGACATCTGTCGAATAGAATTTTTTGCTGTGGTCAAGCACTTCGAAATATATGTGTAGTCTCAATTTTCGCTTATATCAGTCCTGTAAAAAACGAAAAACAAAAACGTCATTATACCCGTTTAACCCATTTAAGTCTAGTGTCTACGAAAGTGGACATTGGCAAACAATGTAGACCCTGATGAGACACCGCGTTACGCGGCGTCTCATCAGCGTCTACACTGTTTGCTATATCATATGAAATATTGTTCTGTATATGGACACACACTGCAGTGTATCTTAAAAAGATCTATACCCTATATGTCTTCGATGAAATCTCCAAGCAAGTAAACATGTACAGGGAGAGTTCATTGCAATAAATGTGTTAACCTTTTCATTACCAATTTTAACCGTTTCTAATACCAAAATATCATCCGCTATATCTGCCGTCTGCATGCCATGTGAATAAAAAGTTAAATGTTAAACAAATACAATGCATTTATATAGCGCAAACGTGTATAAATATTCGGTTGCGCTGTTCAATATCAGAACAAAACGTCGCATTAAAAACATTCACAAACATCTAAACAATTTAGCAACTCGTAAAGAAATATACTATATAAATACATTCGTTATCAACAATATGATTTTAAAGAAATTGGTATAGTCACTCTTGAATTTAGTCTATTCGGCACAGTCTTTTACACAACGATCTAAGTATTAAACCGCCCACACAAGTACAGTGATTTTTTTACCTGCGAGTCCCGAGTCCTAGACTCATTAACATCTTGTGGGACTCATAATTCTAAAATCTGTGAGTCCATTTTGGTAATAAAGATATAGCTGGGACTCATAGTTTTGAAAGCCAGCGAGTCCTGGGGACTCATGGTTTTGAATTTGTAAAAAAAAATCACTGCAGGTAGACCTACGTCTTTAGTGTATGAAATAAAAGTGTCAATCAGTTTAAATCATTTGAAACCGGCTCACACTAGTTAACATCTCCTCTACTGTATACATGTAAAAAACTAATTCAATTTTTGTAATTGAAGAAATATATAAGAAACTGAATGAAGTAATTATGAAGATAACTTAGAAAGGACCAGGCAATCATAATTAGCTATTGAATAGAATTTGTTACGAAGGATAAAACAAGAGCATGTTCATTCAGAATTTTTATTTCCGTATAAAGGCGTCCTATTTTATTATGCGTAAAAGTCACATGGCATAAGACCACCACGCGAGTTTTATCGTATGGAAAAAAAACAACAGGGAAAAGAGAATATGACACGTGCTCTTGAGGTCATCAACATGTATTTTAACAGAAACGCATTTTAGCACATCTAGTTTATTCCTCCGCTGAAGAAACTAGTTCCAATATATACAGTCATGAATATGTATGATAAGCAATCTGATCTGGCTCCAATCTGTTTGCAATGGAAATACATGTAGTTTTAACGTAAATGCGTATTTTGGAAAGGAGTAACGTTTTCACCACTGTACAGTGGAGAATCTGTTATTCTTTCCCAATAAACGCGTTTACGCGTAAACGTTTATTTCCACTGCAAACAGTTTGGAGCCAGATCAGACGCCGGGTAACCCGGCGTCTGATCAGGCTCATAACTGTTTGCCACCATGATAAACATGAATTATCAGAATTGTCCAAAAGTTGTTCTTTTCTACGTTTTAGTGTTTTGCGTTTGCGTACGTTTGCGTTTAAACGGGAAAGAACAACAGATTCTCCACTGTATGTGAAATTGAATACTATTTTGCAATGCAAAAAATGTGGTTTCCCCATTGCTGGGCTCATTTTCATTCAGAAATTGTATTTCCTTGTAATGGAGTCCCGTTTCATTAAACGTAAATGTCACATGGCAGAAAAAACATCTCGTGTATGGTATCGTATGAATAACCGGGAAAAGAGCATACCTCACGTGCTGCTTGCTTAACCCATGGATCCCTAGTGACGAGTATTCACGTCCTTTACAAACAGTACACCCGCGGGGCACAATGTTATAAAGCGTTTGAGTTGAGTAAGCACTTGACCAATCAAAATGCTTGAGCACGATCTCAGACTCAACTCAAACTCTTAACACCCTTGGGGCTAGTGACGAGTAAACTTATCGTGTGGAAAAAGTGTAGACTCTGCATTGGTAATATATACTCTTTACATTAGGGTGTAACAACACGTGTCAATATATTGTTATATCGCAATACGCATCTTAGCCATACGTATTGCCTTTTTCCGTATTGCAATATATTATATAATTATTTGAGCGCATACGAGAGGGGATGTCCTGTTAATTTGAATGTAATACTGTGACAATTATAGTATTCGAAGTTAATTAGGACCATCCCTCCTTTTATCCTTTCAATGATACAAATAAGTTTTCAAGGCTATATTTCTATCCAAATTTTGTACTAACAAGTTGCTACAATATATTGCAATACAGTTTTCACGGTATTGTTACACTCCTGCTTTACATCATACTGTTGGTAAAGGACGCGTATACCAGGGTCCAAGGTTATAAAGCGTTTGAGCAGAGTCTGGGTGTGTTCTCAAGCATTTGATTGGTCAGATTTGAGCCTAGGCTCAAATCTGACCAATCAAATGCTTGAGAACGACTTTAGACTCAACTGAAAAGCTTTATAACCTTGGACCTAGGATTCAATAGGTCCAACAATTCCATATCAAAGTACTAATAATGTGTTAAGAATACGTAAGTATTGTACAAGTATGTGTAATGTTCAAGTGTTCAGTGCTATTATTCAACCTTGTAAACGTCACAGGCGAACTTGTGATATCAAACTTTATCTAACGAGGGTAATTTAATTGGTCCTAATCTACCACGAGGCCTTCAAAAGAGCATTTTATCCTAATCATATAATTAACCCTTACCCAGTAACCCGTATATTACATTAAATATAGGTGATCGCTTAAAGCAGGTTGAAAGAAAAGCAGAATGTGCCTTAAGGCACATTCTGCTTTACTTTCAGCCTGCTTTAAACGACCATCTGCTAGGCTAAATAAAAATATTTGTTATGGTAATTGTTCATGAGGGTATAAACTGGAACTATTTTCTTCAGCGGAGGAATAAATCATTTCCGCTAAAAGGCGCTTCAATGGGGGAAAGGGTAAACAACAATCAATATACACCAGCATATTGCACGAACAAAACAGTATCTTAAAGCTATTCAATCTATTACTATTTAATATAACCAATGACAACTGTTTTGATCTAGATAAGACAACGAGTAACTCGGCGTCCCATCTTCATCCAAACTAATAGAAACTGATTTTATTTTCTGGAAAGTTTGGTGCAGACGACAACTTTTGAAGAAGGCAATTATATGGTGTGCTAATAGTTAAGTATCCACTTCCGTTAGCTGGTCTGTCAATCTTTCCAGATGTTGGCGTCGACAAAGGAAGAAATGGTCGCTAATAACCACCTTACTACATTATTTCAAGTGTACAGTGGAGAATCTGTTATTCTTTCCCGTTTAAACGCAAACGTACGCAAACGCAAAGCACTAAAACGTAGAAAAGAACAACTTTTGGACAATTCTGATAATTCTTGTTTATCTTGGTGGCAAACAGTTTGGAGCCTGATCAGACGCCGGGTTACCCGGCGTCTGATCAGGCTCCAAACTGTTTGCACTGAAAATAATAGTTTTAGCGTAAACGCGTTTATTGGGAAAGAATAACACATTCTCCACTCTACAAGGGTTATTTGCAAACAGTTTGGATCCTGACCCGACGGCATGTAATGTGACGTCAGATCAGGGTCTGCATTGTTTGACAATCATTCCAATATTCATAAAGTTAAAATACGTAAAATTTAAATTTGAGAAATAGATCTAAAAGCAGAAGACAACTGTGTAGATCTCATCGTGCTAAAGCGCGACTTGGCTAATATTTGCAATCTGCTTGTATCCAGATCAGACGTTACGCGGTGTCTGATCTTGATCCAAACTGTTTGCCTCTCATATTCATAGTTTCATCAATTCAAAAACCATAAGTATAATTTGTTTTACGTATATACAATGAAACCTCTCTGTTATGACCACTAAAATGAAGGCTAATTGATTGTATGAAAGACAGGAGAAAGCTAAAAGCAAGGTGAAAGTTAAACCGAAGGCCCCTAAAGGAGTTGTCAGTATTACTTTCACTTTGCTTTAAGCAATCACATACATCAAACACAAACTAAATGTAATTAAAAAGAATTACTGGTCGTAATAGAGAGGTAATGCAATAATTCAGGGCTGTCATAAGATGACATGAAAAATCCTAAGATTTCCAAATTTGCATTTTTCAAGTGCGATTTTACGAATCGTACCTTTACCCCATAGCCTATTTCTAGTTTTGTTGGCATGTGACTACTTAAATCAGGCTGGAAGTAAAGCAGAATGCGCCTTAAGGCGCATTCTGCTTTACTTTCAGCCTGCTTTAAGTTACCATGTACTAGAAAAAAATCCGAAGATTTAGGAAAAATCCGGAAAAATGGCAGCCTGATACTTACAGAAAGTCATAACGGTAGTTTCCCAACGTGTAAAACACGACATAAATTCCAGCCAGTACGAGAATTTTAAAGAAGTTTAATAAACTAATGACTGCGACTGCTTAAACATGGTAAAAGCGAAACTGAAACCTCTCAACGGAGAATGATTTCTTAAAATGCATCCTGCTTTAAGTTGTCATTTGTCATCATGAATCAACCAATATTTTTCAGTGGTCGTAACTTGCATAAATTTTATCCCTTCTCCGTTGGTATTTATTTAAAGACTCCGCCAACTATGTACAGTCGACACTCGCTTAAATCGATAATACAAGTTTTTCATAATTTGAATTTCGATAATTCGATCTCGCTGAAGTCGAACATATCCATATTTCAACGTTAAAGCATGGCTCAGCCACGTTTTACTTTGAAATATGGGTAAGTTCGAACTAACGCGAGTTAAAAGTTTCGAGTTTCATCAGCTATACATATGGAAACCTTTCACCCTGGAAAGTGGGCAGCCACGTATGAGACACCAGAACAGACCCTAACCAGAAAACTCCTTCAGGGGCTGGCTGATCTGGGTCTAGCCTGTTTTAAAACATTAGTGTCAATATACGCTATTAGTATTAAGCGGAGACTGAGTAGTATAACTGTATTTTACTCACAATTTATATTCCAACTTAAAACGATAGTGTTCACAGTCACCCATTCGATACTGCCAAAAGTCAATGGAATGCTATTGTATGTTCCGGTTTTACGTATTTGATCAATAGTGTAGCGACGATCCCTCTCAATTGTGCATTTTATTTACTTCCGCCTTTAAACAATAGACTGGTTCTTAAGAATCAGTTGGTAATTAGAACATCTGTTTTATCTACACGGATGTACAGTCAATAACTTACAGTCCAATCTTTTTTCGCTTAACTCTTTCATTGTCAACGGCGCCAAAAGGCGACTTGGCAAACATTGGCAATCAGACGCATATATTAGTTATTTGTATATACAAACTGTGTTTTAGTGAAGAGTACACTTGTTTCATGCAAATGCCTTTGGTGTCGAACCTGATCAGAGGGCTAATACAGGAGCCCTCTGATCAGGGACTGTCCTGCCTGTCATTTAGCAATATACTGTATATTAAACATACAACCATGGAAAAAATCATTTTGAAACATGAATTCGTCCATTTGTAGTGTCAGGGGCTTATGAGCTAAAATGTACATGGGTTGCAAGGTTTAAACTTTGACTATATAAATAAATGAAAGAATAAAAACGAATAAAGAATGAATATGTCAGTTTAACAGATTAGATTATGGCTTTTTTATGACGTGACCTTGACTACTTAACCCTTTTCCCCCATAGAAGCGCCATTAGCGGCTTTCATTAATTCCTCCATTGAAGAATATAGTTCCATTTTATACAGCGATCATGTACTATTAGACATATCACATACTAGCGAGTAACACTACACATGGATGCCACTACAGTGGAGACATAAGTGACGGTGAGTCGACGGATCAAGGATCAAGGTATATACTAGCAGGTAGTTGCTTAAAGCAGATTGAAAGTAAAGCAGAATACGTCATCTACGGTCAATACTAGAAACGGAATTTGGAGCAAAGTGTTCAAACAAGATAACTGTATAGCAGAAAACACTTATAGGAGCTTGTCCACTTTCAATTTTGCCTTAATTCCTTCACTGCCGTGACGTCATCAATTTTAAACAATTGTCGTCTGCTTTAATTTTTAAATATTATTTTTTGCTATTTTGACTGAAGAAATATTGAAATGAGTATCAAACAGTTTGGATCCTATATATATAAATGATAGTGACATGATGACAACAGGTGATGATTTAACCCACAGGTACTTGACACATACTTTATTATCTATGAACCCCCTCCCCCCTTTAAAAAAAAAATTTTTTTTTTTTTACCTATACTTCTATTATAGATACAAGGTAAACAGCGCAATTCAACACCTAGTCTTTACTATCGACTTAAGCTGATGCTAAAAAAAAGACTCGATCGCCGATATTCTCTTGTGGTACCCTCGGGAAATGATTAATTTATCAATTAACCCGAGCACAACAGGGTTTTTTTGCAAACAGTTTGCAAACAGTTTGGATCCTGATCAGACGCCGCGTTTGAAGAATTTTCATAACAGCGTTAGTTAAGTAAGTGTCGTATTTGGGTTAAAATACAAGGACATAGTAAAAATGAGGTGACACAAAGAAAGAAAGGCACTTATTATATCACGGTGCTTACCTCCGTGAGGTGTTAACTTATAAGGTGTTGTAGATTAACTGAGTGCGATGTTTGTGTTATCCGTTTGTGGTGTGAAGTGCACTTGATGCCATACTACTCAGTATACAACTCTTTTTTCTCAACTTTTGCTTTAACATTCATACGTGGAAGTGACTTATAATGCCACTACTGTAATGCATTCTAAGTTAACAAAGACCCCCTGAAAAAATCTAAGAAAATTTTAGAATCACTTTTTTATGTTGTTAAATTAAGTTAACCCTTTATCCCATAGAGGTTCTTTTAGTTTAGAAATATGGGTGCGATTGAAGCGGGTCAAAAGCAAAGCAGAATGTGCATTTTTGCTATGCTTTCGGCCTGCTTCAAGCTGTCACATGCTAGGATATAGGAAATATTTCCCTACATACGTGTTCATTAATGTATAAACTGTAACTATTTTCTTCAGTGCAGGCATAAATTAAATGCGCTAAAAGGCGCTTTTATGGAGGAAAGGGATAACAGGAAAAATATATAGTATTCTTCTTTGGTGGTAATCAAATAACTTTTATAGAATCTTAATCCACTGTCCCATAATCTGTTCAATAATAAGAATACATTTAATATGAAAAAGGGCTGAAAGTGAAGTGGAGTGCAACGTAACTACTTTCATATTTCAACCACCCTTAATTAAACCCATAATATGTAAATTGTAATTGTAATATGTAAATAAAATAACAAAAAAATGTGATTATATGAGGGGCAGTGGCTATAGATTCGCATTCCTTGTCCTTGTCTGTATATGTTTGTATTGTCTAATGTCATATATGTCATATATAGAAAAAACTTTAATACTTTATAAGTCACTGCACACGATGTAATATACATCTCATCTAAGCTGTACGGTATGTTGAGGATGGCGATTCCCCGACCTCAGCGCACCTATTACGGGGATAATAAAGTATTGAAAAAAAAAACCTCGCTAAATTTTTGTTTAAACATATTTTATTGCCCAATATTTGTACAAAAGTTAATATAACAATTCTAATGAACAAATGGTAGTATTTAACAAAAGGCTACAAGTTCTTCCAACGGTAGCAGGAACGTACATTAGATGATGATTATATACGTTCCTGACGATAGTAACAGCCCTCCCATGTTGGGAAATGTTTAGTTTATTTTTTGCTGTGTGAGGTCCAGGGGCCCGTTTCATAAACTTAGTACGACAAAAACGGTCGTAAGTCAAAACTTTAAAATACATTTAATATCTGATTTCTCAATTATTGTAAAATTGATTTCTACAAGATAATCCTGTCTTGTAACATCTCTTCAAGACGATTCCAAAGAGATGTCACAAGACAGGATTAGATGGATAAATAATAATTGAGACTTTTATAATCATGCTGACTAAAAACAATTATGTTTATGAAACGGGCCCCTGGCTTTAATGTTAGGCGAACTCGTCGTTTGTCGTGGATATAAATGGGGCTAGAAACATGACCACACCACCCGTAAAAGCAGTAAATGGACTATCAGAAATACCACGTTAAAGCTGGTAAAACTGGATGAATTTGTAGTAGCGGCTTGGATACACATCTCAAAGTGGTATTCCTGCAGGTGTTGGAGACCACACATGATAATTGCATGACACTTAGCATCGCATGGAAGCTTGTCTTTAGCGTTTGTATTATACCAGTTGATGTAAGCCTCGAATTGTAAGCTATACACTGTGTTCATTTTCTTTATAGCGATATCCATTGAGGCAGGGCTAATGTCGGGTATACCGTACAGTTCTGATGCGGTGTAACCAAGCGTCCAGTTGATGTGCCCATTAGCGTTAGCTTGGTCAAGGTCAAAATAGTACTGCAGAATATCCAGCTGCTTTCCGGTCTGTTTATCATATTTAACAAGCCGGACGCCAGGGTTATGAGCAGGTTCAACCTGAGTGCCTATTTGGTAACGCCATGGTGTCACAGATGGGGCGATGAATATTGCAACTGCCGGGTTCCCTGAAACAGAATATTTTGCAAATTATTTCCTCTACAATAACGCAAAAGACGACACTAACCCATTTTCCCACACATGCGCCCTTTATTTCTACACTAAAAAGTAGTCACAAGGCATGAACTCCTGAACATAAGAACACAGAAGCCATTTGCAGTATTTTTTCTGCAAAAAGATCGTTTGGGAGATGTATACTTTACTTTCATCTTGCTTATAAACAGCTTATTCGCACGAGATCATTCAACCCTGTCGACGAGTATATACACATGTAGACTCGCCATTTACAAATGTTGTTCAGTGTACTTGTAAATAGTATGCTTTTTCCTATGCCCGCATTAAGAAGCCATCTGATCATATTCTGCACCGTCTGTCATTTTATAAATTGCTTAAACACCCATAAATAATCGAAATGGGCTAGACTTAATTTGAAATAGGAATAGTCCATTCAAAGTGCTTGCTTATAATGTTGAAACGCCTTACCACGACCTAGAGTGTAAAGAAGTCTAAAGTTGTCATGGTGTTCGTGTCCGAAGTGTGCGCCGGTGATGACATGAGAGTACTTTCTGAATATGTCAATGAACAAGTCGTTATAGTCGGAATACATCCATCTCACTGCTCTCGGAGTGGTATATCCTGGAGGAACATGTCCCGTTAGGATAACCTTGAAATAAGACAGCGAAATATAAGTTAGTTCAGGAATTACACGAAATCCATAATTGTGTGTGTGTGTGTGTGAGGGATTTAATAAAATCCCTGATTACACATATTGCCTGAAACGTATATATTATGCATGTATGTCATATCATAGGTTATCAAATTCAATCTATTGTTTTCTTTATTTATCTGTACATTAAACATTGACTGTATCATTATATTAGAAGCTATCATACACAATGTATTTCATCAACCTTTTTAACTTTAAAACATGACTGTATTTGTAGAAGTAAGCCACGTTCTAACTTCGAAATGAAGGTACATTCGAACCAACGTCACTTCTAATTATCGAGATCGACGATTGAAAGTACAGTCGAAGCTCGATTAAGTCGAGCATACTCGTATTTCAAAGTTAAAACGTGGCTAAGCCACGTTTTAACTTTGAAATATGGGTATGTTCGAACTAAAACGAGTTTGAAGTACATGTATCGAGTTTCGCCGTATTTCTGCTTTTCGTAGTTACCTTCATGCCGCGATATTCTGCAGTTCGCAGTTGGTTTTGAAGCCAATCCAACTGATCGGCTGGATCTTGCAGATTCTCGGTTAGGGTATCTTTGGTATAATACATGTTTGTGTTCAATGCGATCACTAGAAAATTCTCCGATGTCTGGACAGAGTAGTATCCACCTTTTATAAAAACAAAAAAAAAATGGTCAAAAATGTACTAAGTACATTTTGTACAGTGGTGGCGACCTTACTCTTTGAGTTTCCAAATAAACGTGGCAACTGACACTAAAACTATTTTTTCCATTGCAAATAGTTTGGATCCAGATCAGACACCCTGTAAACCGGCGTCTGATCAGACTCCAAACTATTTGCCAATTATTTATGTTTCATACTCTTTGTCGTGTTTTGAAACATACATTGCATATTGTTGGTGAGGTTATACTTTTCAGGGTTTGCTATTTAACTCTGTACTAAGGTACCCCTTGCATATATGAAAAAGGAAATGTGCTGAAGTTTCTGATTTCTGACTCTTGAGGCGAACAGCCAGAACGGACCAATGAGTGCTTGTGTGTGCTTTGTATATCCCTCCCCATCGTACACCATAATCAAACGATGGTTAAGAGAATCTAAACATGGTAGACAGAGAATAGATGATGGTCCCAGTCCTGACAGACCCACAACAGCAACCCCACAACAAAACGTTGATAAGGTCCATGCTATTGTAATGTAAATTAGACGATTTGCAATTGGGGAGATAGAGGAGAGAACTGGTTGGCCGCGTAGCTCAATAGAAGTCATACTTCATTACCATTTGCATATGTCAAAAGTATGTGCAAGATGGACACTCAAAATGTTTACAACAGAAATGAAGGCTTACATGAGTGCATCTCTTTTAACGAGGTATATTAAACGTCCAAAGAGTTTCCGAGGTGGATTGGTGACCTTTGATGAAACCTGGTTATATTACTAAGACACAGAGAGTAACAGGAATCCATGGAGTGGAAACATCTCGAAGTTTCCTAACACAAAGAAGTTCAAGTCTTCCAGATATAAGAAGATCACGACCAGTCGGCAACCATCAACGCCAACGGGAAAGCAATACCTTGTTTTCACTTTCGTCCCTTTTATCGCAGCGATACGTTTTATCCTTTTAATCTATTGTGTTTGTGTTTACTTTCGTTTAAAACAAAGTACACATAGAATACGTAAAAGATTCTTCGATTTCCCGAACTCGCTTAGGTGGAACTAAACCGGTACTGTTTAAGTTAAATGCCTTTATTTTGATCTCGCTTCGTCAAACATGTCCGTATTTCAAAGTTAAAACGTGGCTTAGCCACGTTTTAATTTTGAAATACGGATATGTTCGACTTAACCGAGTTCAAGCTTTCGAAGTTCAAGATATCGACTGTGTTCAAACCTACCTTTCAAAAAGTTGTCATCCTGTGAAGGGTCGTTGATCCATTCACTCCAGATGTCGTACGTGGCGTTGTAGATTTCGTTTTCATATGGTGGATACTGGTTAGTCGGATAATAGTCGTGATTACCGAACGTGGCCAAGATAGACACGCCGGGAAACTGGGTCTTCATGAGACCAGTTATGTTCCGGACCAGTTCTTTGTTAATGTCTGTGCTTAGCTTAGAACTATCAATATGCGGAACACTGTCTCTGTGGAACAAATTATGTCAAAATTGTAATATTTTCCTCCGCAGACTGGAGTGAAACAAATATTGTCAATAAAAAATTATGTTTATATCTATAAATAATTCATGCTCTTGCCAAATAAACAAAGAAACTAGTATAAGATATCACCTTTCAGGAGCTATATGACCTGGGTCTAAACCCTTTGCATAAGACAAGCGTCATCTTCACAGGTACAATATTTCTAAATGACACATATACTCGTCATTAGGGGTCTGCGTTTTATTTTTATCTTGTTTTAGGTAGTCACTTTCCTTTAAGCATAAAATCAAGCATTTTATTACGTGGTCGTAGTAACGGTGATTAAAAGATTTTTTTTAAATAATTGTATACGATAAACTTACCCTGTCCATAACATGAAATCCACATCTGGTTTGATTTCTTTCATCCCTTTTACTGTTTCTTCTATTAGATTCCATGGTGAATCACACCACTGGTTCCCGAAATCGCCAGGGGAAGCCGGATCCTTTCCATTGCAGGACAGTTGGTCCGTCCAGTAGGAAAAGTCCCAGTGAAAGTCGGTCACGTGCCAAAACCAGCCTATTAGAGGTGTTGACCGTAAAGTAAACAAAAATGTCGCTGATCAAAACTTAACAAACCTCAAGTCAGAAAGATCTTACATCCGGCATATACATGCGAATAGAGATAATGTGGTGTTTTCATTGTAAAGTGTAATTGAAACTGCTAATTATGAGTAGACCTCTAACACTACATAATATAATTAACCCTTTCACTCTCAATGACGCCATAAAGCGAATTTGCAAATCGTTTTGATCCTGATCAGGGGCCGCGTCAAGCGGCGTCTGATCAGGTTCAAAACTGTTTGCCACTTGTTTTGAAATAACGTCAGTTATATTGCCTTAAAATCTAACTTTGAAACGATATTGCAGACAACAATATTGAAGCAGGCTACATGTTGTACACTATGGCGGTGAAGGGGTAAAGACTGTATGATAAAGTTGATCGTGAAAGGGTTATAACTGGTTAATATGCCAGTTTGTGTTAGCAATATGCAAAGTACAATATTACGAAAGCATTTCATTGCTTGTTTAATCTTGAACGTTACTATCCTGATCACAACTTTCCCTTACTAGTAATTATTTTTTAAAGATAAAGCTATGTCTTTCGGATATAAGTGACAAATTCGTATAACTCCTTTGGACTAGCATTTGCAAATACATGTAATTTATTATCAATATAAGAATAATCTGAAATTAATAAACTGTAATAGTAGACGGCAATTCTAAATGTGATTTATTATCAATATAAGAATAATCTGAGATTAATAAACTGTAAAAGCAGACGGCAATTCTAAACAGACGATGTAGTGGCATTGATAGAGTTAAACTGACATTATTTATTATAATAAGTAAATACAGACTAGTATCGGTTACTCGCGCTCACGTTTGTCGAAATTACCCGTATGTCAAGGTTAAAACGTGGCTCAGCCACGTTTTAACCTTGACATACGGGTAAGTTCGAAATAAGCGACATCTAGCAAACTAGATTCAACATTAAAAATACGATACCGGTTAGCGAGTTCACGTTATCGAGACGAATATAGAATCTATATCTGATATTTGTAATATATGTAAAATAAATGATAATATTACCTTCTTCCGACTGTATCGGAGACATCAGGACAGCAAGTGAAACAAATAGCGCGAAAGTATTCGACATGTTGTGATTATATATAAAAAGTATGCACAGCCCCAGCTGCTTCATCTATAGACGTATTATAATTACATATGCTTCCTAGTGTTCAGGTAAGTCACCCGGTAATCAGTAACAATGTAGTGTTTCTACCTGGTTATTCATATTATATACACACTTAAGCATATGCTATAAATAACAATAACAACCAGTCGTAATTCTCGTGTTCTCAAGTGTATTTTTCACTGCGTGTAAATCTTACGCTTTTAAATACAGTTATTGCGACAATTGAAATTAATACATGGACGTCGTCTAATTGAAGGTAGAAGCTTCATTCAGGATCAAATTAATGCAGAGAGATCCTACAGGAGCTAAGCTTTCTGCATAACTTTTGATCGACATTAAGTACGTAGTCACCTGTTTTATAAAGGTAGATCTGGGTCCAAGGTTACAAATAAAGCGTTTGAGCTAGGTCTGAGTGTGTTGTCAAGCATTTGATTGGTCAGATTTGAGCCTAGGCTCAAATCTGACCAATCAAATGCTTGAGAACGAACGACTTTAGACTCAACTGAAAAGCTTTGAAACCTTGGACCCTACTCGTGGTTTTTTAGCACAGGCCTGACTCATCATTACATGCGGTAAAACTTTAGCCACACAAATAGCAGTCTAGATCAATACTGGGACAGACACTCATTCAGACTTTTACGATAAATTTTACCGTCTGCTTAAACCTTTCGCAGATAAAAAAAATCGTCCTAAAATATGTCGCATGCAACTATATATTCAAATCGGGTGGGTTTTTTCTGGGGTTTTTTTACTGAAAAAATATTGATAGGAGGGCCAAATATTTGCATCCTGATCAGACACCGGGTTAAGTCAATCAACCCACTGAATGATCTCCCTTCAATAAGTCTAAATTTAGGGTATTTTCTGCATAGTACATATACAAGACAAACCGCGTTAAGAAACAGCGTGAAGGAAGTTGGAAGAAAAGGAGAAATAGAACAAGAAAGAGAGAGTGAAGGAAAGAGTGACTATATGTTAGAACTTATTTGGCGGTGCTACATAAAAATTTAGACACTGCGTTGAGAATTGACCAGTGTTTTGTTTCCAACGTTGAGAATCGACCCCAAGTCGATTCGCAACGATGGAAATTGACCCCGGGTTAAAATATCAAGTTTAAAAACGTCCATATTAGGATATAAAATGAACGACACTCGCTTTTAGGATGAAAACATGGTTCTGAACATAATAAGATTTTGTATTTACAAAGGATATTACATAGGTGACAAAAGAAGAAACCCATACAATATAGAAAACTTATTTGTTCAGGAATTCAACTTCATGAATTCCTTTTTGATGTCAAAACAAAGAGTGTCAATAGTCTAAGTCAAATTCAATATGCATTTGACTAAAATATGAAATGAATTACCTTATTGTATTGACCATATATTATTATGTTTGTATTTTTAAGACTGTATATACTTTGTGAAAATTGATCATAAAAGAAGTTAAAAAACTTCACCAAAAAATTTCAAAAAATAAAGATAAAAATCAAGTAATAATGCTAGACTTTAAAAAATGACAATAACAATAAAGACTTTATTTAACGATAGCGCTTATTTGATAAATTCTATCTGCCACGAGGCCCTTAACATGCATGTATGTACAAGTGCATGAAACTTCTTGGGCCCTCGAAAAGGCATTTCATGCAGAACATACATTGTGATTAACAACACTAAAACATAATCAATATTAAGAAGCAAATTGCATGAACAAAATTAAGCATGCAACATTTTGTACGTGTCACTAGTCTTGATCTGAAATGACTTGACCTGTTTCGAAAACAAAAGTCCCCTATATATTATTTACTAGTTTGGATCTAGATCAGACGATACTTATTTGAAGTTACTTTGATAATTTTTGGAGTCGACATTATTAAAGCAGACATTGACATCATTAGAATTTAATTAAGTTCATAACGTTATTTGATACATTATTTGATTTTAGCATTATTGGAAATTTAAATTTGACCGACCCCCGATTACCCGACTTCGCCGAAGTCGGACGTATCCGCATTTCTTCCGTTGAATTTCGATAACTCGAACTCTCTTTAGTCGACATGTCCGTCTTTCAAAAACAAAGCGTGACTGAGTCACAAGCTCGCTTAGGTTGAACATACCCTTATTTCACACCTGTACTGTTTTCAAAAAACGAAGAACTCTCCTTTACTGTACTAGCGATAGAGATATTCATGATAAGTTACCACTCGTTTGGCATTTCTACAACAGGTAGGTCAAATAATTTACTGATCCAGTCGTGATTTATAACCAGGTGTTTATTACGTTCGTTAACTGGAATATTAGACTTAAATACTCATCGATACCATGAGATCATCTAACATAGTTTGGTCAATTAATATAACATGCCAGATCAGCCCCTTCACTTCCTTACCCCGAGAACAACGGTTACTGATTTGCAAACAGACTGGATCCTGATCAGAGGGCGTGTATCGCAGCGTCTGATCAGGATTCAAACTGTTTGCCACTGATTTCAATATTTCTATTATTGAAAGTAGATGACTTCATGTCAGTGAATGGTTAAATTTAACCCCTCACTCTCGATGACGCCAAAAGACGCGTTTGCAAACAGTTTGGATCCTGATCAGACCCGCAAATCAATTCATGCCGATGGAATAAATATATTTCAATGAGCTTAAGCATGTCAATGATAACGACAATGGCAATTTTATTTATTCAGCAACTTAGACCACCAGTCCATAAGACATATAAAATTGCTTAAAGTACGACATAGTTACAACTATACATTACCACCATGCAGTACTATATGAATTTGTGTTCGTAATACAGATACATGGATTGCAATAATAAAGATGAAAAAGTGTTCATGCATTTAGACTTCTTAATATTAGGCCTACTCAATATAGAATACAATCATTTAAAAATGTTGGCTACACAACTGCGAGACGTAACACATTATATACCTATCATATAGTATACGTTTAGGCTTTAAAATACTTACCACAGACTGAGGACTTAGCATATCAATCATTGTAAGTATTGATATGTTCTGCTCTCAGTTTGGATGCGTATTATATAAACTTTGCTAGGTAAACAACTTTGTTTACATCACAACAAAACAGCTGGTGACATACATTGTATATGTTGGTGTAGCCAAAGTCTTGCTAATGATATTCTCAATTTCCGAGGGATATCATTTGTAAGTAATTTGCTGTTTTGCGTTTATAGGCATAATGATTATATTAAATTGGTAGAATCTCCCTTTACTATTGTCAGCAATAGAGCAATGCAGTTCTTATTTTGAACAATACATTAATATTTGCATGGCAAAGTACACAAACAATGTATCATTTTCAACACCACCATTTAACCAAACATAATCGAAGCCATACGTGAACAATAAGCGCCGGACGTTTGTAGCCCATGCGATTCGCCCAGCCTCATGCAACATGCCCTGGGCTGCCATAAGTTGATCTTGAAAATTCCTAAGATCTCCAAATTTTCTATTTTTTTAAGCGCGATTACTTAAATCATGTTGAGAACGTAAAGCAGAATGTGAATTAGGCGCATTCTGCTTTACGTTCAACCTGCTTTAAGCTACCATCTGCTAGGATAAAAATCCAAAAAATTCGGAAAAATCCGGAAAAAATGGCATCCATGCATACCATTGACATGGAAATCTATTTCTGTTCATCTTTTGCAACTTTAGCCAGTATTTGATACACCGGTCATAATAATCTACATAAAGAGGATATCTTCCACATTCTCCTCTATAAGAAACATATGAAATGCATCAAATGGAAGTTTCAAAAACTGTCTGCAGAACTTATCATGAACCTTTTCAATTTGTTCATATTACTGACTATTATAAAATATTGGTTTGATCATTGTATCAAACAATTGAAGAAATCTTTCTTTTCAAAACAACCTACACTGCGCTGAATTTTAACATCGATGTATAATAGATATACATGTATAATTGCCTTGTTGGCTTGCAATGGCCAGCAGTTTTTCGCATATAACCATATTAATCTCGGTGTGAAAATTAATAAAAAAATCCATATATTTGTACAATAAAAACTACTGTCTAACAAAATGTTGTAAAAATACCATTTAGTTTCGTTTAAGACAGCTTTTACTTCTGAAAACAATTATTTTGTCTTGGTTAGTTTCGTTTTCATCCCTGCTCTTGTACAAAATGATTCAATGATGTTAATCAGCGATTGCAAACCAAAAACAGTATCATATTTGATACAATCTTGCAGCTTGTACTTGCGGTCATCCAAAGCAAGATTAAACAACAGGATGACAGCTTAATGCAATGTAAAAGTTAAACAGAAGGCAAGCTCGTATTTCGTCTTGCATTCGTCTCAGTAATTAGAGAGTGATATGCACCTTCCAAGAAGGATGTACCGCTAAGTTTACATGTGAATAAAATTATTAGCATACGCGTGGTATGTTGCACTATTGTTATGTAACGCCTGTGCTAACTTCGTGCCTTTCTAAATGTCATTAACCGTGTAAATAGCACTTGATCTTTTAAAATGCCGTCTGCTAGTTGCGAATTTACTAGAATTTGCAAAACTGTTCGGATCCAGATTTGACTCCTGATTTGGCGTCTGATCAAGAGCCAAACTGTTTGACAATCATTAACTCATTGAGCCCTAGTGACACACATATGCGTCCTCTACCAAAAGTGTACATGTGAAGAGTACACTTGTCTAATGCAAACAGTGAAGTCCCAGATTAGAGGGCTCCTGCAGGAGCCCTCTAATCAGGGACTTCACTGTTTGTCATTTTGCAATATATTAAAAACAAACCTAAAATGTCTAAAATGGACCATCCCTTATGGTAAATTAGAATTGTCCATTGAAAGTTTCAGGGGATAATGAGTTAAATGGTTTTAAAATTACATTTAAGAAAATTGCAGACGTTAATTATGAAGCAGACGACATTGAAGCAGATAAAGAGTTAATTATGCAGTTATCTGATACGCAGGAAATATGTGTCACCATACATAAAACTATATCCGTTGATCATAGTACTAAGTAGACTAGTCGACTGAAAATCAGTGCTGCCTGTCATAAGCAGGCGGGTTTCTTAGCTAATAGCCACGCGTGTACATATATTCGAAAACAGAACTAGGTTCCAAAGTGTTAAACACTCATATAGATATTTAATTCTTCCATCCATGCCTTTAGGTAAAATCTCAATTTGAGAAATACAAGCACTTCGGAGCAGATACAAGTTTAAAGCAGACGATACTCTAGAAAAGATTGGATTAATGTTGATACACATGAACAGATATCACATTCAATACTAGTGACGAGTTTTTGTCATTTACAAACAGTTATACTTGTCCTATGCAAACTGTGTACTACACCCTGGTAATAGGGCTCTTGTAGGAGCTTTCTAATCAGAGTCTGCATTGTTTTTCATTCTACAATACATTATATTGTTTACCGATAACGCGTTCATTACAAATGAATATTTTATCTAAATTATATTAACATTATGATAATGAGTAAAACCTATCTTCAATACACTGTATACACTTCAAAGTCTGCAATCAGTTTTATCAAGATCAGATGCCTAATAACTTGGTGTCTGAGCAAGATCCAAACGGGTTGTTATTCGTAAAGTGTATCTGTTGGTCGGTGAGAAATATTCTTTTCCAGAAATAAAGCAAGTAACGTTTTAAACAATCGATAACTGTTCATGATTCAAGCGGTGTATTTGTACTCGTTGGGGTATCAAGTTATACCAATAAACAAAGAAAGATATTTGCAATATTTCAAAGTTCTAACTTACGTTTTAAGAAGCCCTTTTTCTGTTTGTTTAAACGAAAGTCCGCTAAGCACGTTTTTGTTCACCGCCTTTCATTATATACACTCACAATGCCTTGAACAATTTCTTTATTTAGCCACGCATATGATGTAATAGTGCGACAGTTATTTATAGAACCAGGGAACAATGGGGGTTTCCCCAGTTAAAAAACGTTAAAGAGAAAATATCTTTATTGATAATGTACTGTAATGTTATTGAACGCCAATGTTGATACTTGGAATTATTTTCCCCGTGAAGGATGGGGATTTTTACAGCAAAGGTGGGTCTCAATTAGATTTGATACCGAAAGTGAAACTATGCATATGGACGAGTCGAACTTTTCCGTTTGTCTACTGTTTAAACTCACTTAAGTCGACATATTCGTATTTCAAAGTGCTAGTAAATTCTAATAAAACATTGCGTCGAACATATTCGTATTTCAAAGTGCTATTAAATTCTAATAAAACAATGCGTCGAACATATTCGTATTTCAAAGTTAAAACGTGGCTAAGCCACGTTTTAACTTTGAAATACGAATATGTTCGACTTAAGCAAGTTCGATATATTGAAGTTTGATTGTATTTGATAATTTGAAGTTTTGTTGTTATCACTGTTAGCCCATTTGAGCATAGAGGTGAGTGTACGCGCACATTAGAAACAGTGCATCTGTGAACAATACACTTAGTATATGTAACAATAGTACAACCAGACCACAGGGCTCCCACTGTAATGTTTGTCATTTTGCAATGTATGGTAAAAAGTTAAAAACAACCTTAAATAGCCACATTTGACTTTCAACTTAATTGCAAACTGAATTGCCCAATTGCAGTTTCAAGGGCAACTGTTTAATTGTTTTTATACCGATATGTAATTTCAATAACTATGTCAGGGACATTTTGAACCGGAAGTTGTTCGTATGGTTGTATTGCATGTATGCGGTCAATATTATACAGTTATTTCATGGTTGTTTGGGGAACAGTCAAAACTATTGGCCCGAGGTATCAGGGAATACTTTTGAACTGTTGCCCGAGGCCGATAGGCCGAGGGCAACAGTTCGAAATGTCTTCCCTGATAACGAGGGACAATAGTTTTGACTGTTCCCCTAACGCACATGAAATAACTGTTTTATTACCTAATACTTTATATAGGGCTAACTAGATTTTTAAAAAGAATTAATGAGCCAAAATACAAATGAAATAAGATTTATTATTTCCAGTCATCATAAATTCTTGGACTCTGATAGACTGAAACTGTACACGTTATGCCACCTTTTAAGCTTGAAATACGGATATTTTCGACAGAAGCGGTTTAAAAAGAAGCGGGTTGAAATGAAGGTAAATTCTATTTATGCGAGTTCCAGAAACCGGGGTTTAACTGTATATATTTGTAGCGCGAGAGTTTTCAGTGACATGATTTCAATTTCAAGTGTCAATTTTTAGGGTCAATTGAGTAAAACTTTGTCAGATTATGTATGTTGTCTTTCTTATATTGGATCTAGACTGGACATAAATTCGTTACACGGCATTCCGGCAGGGTGTCGAAATACCGTGTAAGTAATAATATACATTTTGAGTTTTTGACAGACGTCTGATGACTGATCAGCGTCTTCTTGTAAGCGCTTGCATGTTTACATCCGCACATTATTGTAATGTTCGGGTCCGTGATATTTTCTGTATAAAGGATAGCGGCGAAACTTGTTGTGTATTATGAACTCGTTTTATTGATTATAGTATTGCTATAAATAATAATAAAGCATGAAATAAAGTATTAAACCTCCACCAGACACCAATCAATGATAATTATTCAATACTGTTTCATTACAGTACGGCAATTCCGGGTACGGGGAAACTTCTCAATGACACTGATTTGAGAACTTCTGCGCATCTTTTTCGCGCATGGAAACAGTTCGTCCTAGAGGGCAATAGTTAAAACTATTTCCCCCGGATTAGGCAATGTCAGAACAATACAGCAAAACAGTAAAAAATAACGAATTACAAGTTATATAGAGCATTAGGTAATAATACAGTATGTTAAGTGTATGGTATTGGGATAGGTTATGTAACGTTATAAGTATCGCCAATAGTGCTGCTCATTGCAAATATTACAGAAAAAAGTGAAAATTCTAATAACAAATCACGTTTTATGACATCTCTTTTCGAAAATGGTGCCATATCGTTATTTTTTTTTGGTAGAGAATTTTAATGTTGTTTAATTAGTTTACAGATACATGTTATTTAAATAAAATTAAGGCAGCGAGGATAGGCCACACTGGCTTTCAAATTTAAAAGTGAATTTTCAACTAGATCTACAAAGTGTGTGTACGTGCAAGTATAATTAAGGGCGTACAAAACAAACATCTCATAACAAAATGTTGATAAAACCCTTGTGAAGCGATCACTAACTTTGTGCAGATACATGCATAAAGAGTTGACATATTATATAGTTGAGATGAGGTTATGCAGCATGATACCATCCGAGCTCTCTGCGTAACTTTGGTTCTGCAGCAATTCATTCGTAATAGAAACTTTTAATAGAAAATTCCAATTTCCAATTAAGTCTAGTCCATGTTTAACTATTTAAAGTGTGTTACTTTGCAAAATGACAACCTGATGACAGGACTCCTCTAGGGGCCGCTGATATTGATCTACATTGTTCTCATAGGACCTGACTGATTGTGGACTCTTTACAGTGGAGAATGTGTTATTCTTTCCCAATAAACGCGTTTACGATAAAACTATTATTTGCAGTGCAAACAGTTTGGAGCCAGATCAGACGCCGGGTATCCCGGCGTCTGATCAGGCTCCAAACTGTTTGCCACCAAGGTAAACATGAAATATCAGAATTGTCCAAAAGTTGTTCTTTTCTACGTTTTAGCGCTTTGCGTTTGCGTACGTTTGCGTTTAAACGGGAAAGAATAACAGATTCTCCACTGTACAGAGTAGCATTTGTAAATAACGAGTATATATACTCGTCACTAGGATTCATTGTGTTTTTAAAACCATATCTTTACTGGAATGGAATTAAAAATAAGTTTGACTTTTCATATAGACCTTCAAGGTTCACAATATATAATTCATGCCGTGAAAAAACGATAGTTGAACAGTGCAAACATTTTAGGTTCTCAGCTTAACCCTCTACTCCATAAGTAAACCCAATTACGTCTTTAAATAGTTCCTCCACTACAGAAAATACTTTCACTTTAAACAGTTATGAATATGCAACAATTTACAATGTCTTATATCCTAACAAATGATAGCTTCAAGCCGGCTGAAATTAAAGCAGAATGCTCCTTAAGGAGCATTCTGCTTTACTCTCAGCCGACTATAAGCAACCATCGGTCATCGGTTATGAAAACAAGCTTTTGGGGAATGGTTAACCACTTTACAAATACGAATCTCACAATTATAATATGGTGGTTTAGTTCAGGTTAACCTGGGTGTATAGCTTTGCAATGACCTTATTTTTTATTTACTTCTGACAGGGCATACATGTAAAACACGTACGTAACACTACTATCTTAGCTGCATAAAGCGAATGTGTTAACATTTTGTTATCTCAAAATATAGCCTTATATACACACCCACCACTTACTTTGATTTATTGAGGTTTGTCATTCCAACTAACAGTGGAGATCCTTCTGTGGTTTTATACAGCCTGGTAAGAGAGATTCATCCTTTCTTCTCACATTTTACTAATCCTTTGACCTTTCTTTTATATAATTTTTGAAATGTTTAACACATGCTATGTAAGACTGGGGTTAACAGACAATATACATTACGATATTTATACACACGTTAACACAATATCAGATAAAACCTAAGTTTAAATTCATAGCCTAATACGCACTGTGTAAGTTTCCCGTGAATGATTGTCGGTATGCTAATTGGAAGCAGAGGTGTCCGGTGTAACGAAGTATTTTGACCCCCATCGAAAAGTGACCCCCGGTCAAAATTCGACGTCGTAGAATGACCTCCCATCGTCGAATAATGACCCCCCATTGTCGAATTATGACCCCCCTGTCGAAATATGACCCCCCTTAAAAAATCCTTGATATTTTGTTTAAAGTCAGATTTGCATATATGTTAAAGTTGTTTTAAACCTAAGTTTTGAGTGAATAAATCATATTGATTGAATTGTAAGTGTGTCTGCCTATCAATGGACAACCTTATGGGTATCGAACCCAGAACCGTTTACCCTTTTACAAGTATATATTTACGATCTACCAATTACTCTTATTCGATTATTGATTTAATTTCGACGTAGCAGGCTGAGTAAACCCCAATCTCACATGCACCACGTCTCCGAGAAAGCGTATGATCAGAATTTACAATACGCTCGTATTGACATTCATTCCAAGAAATCTTCCTATCTTGCCGCGGTTTCTTTGGGTTAACCAACTACCCCACAGCCTTGTTCTAGCTTTAAAGACAGATGACCACTTACAGCAGGTTAAAAGTAAAGCAGATTCTGCATTCTGCTTTACTTCAGCCTGCTTTAATGTACAATTTGCAAGGATATAGAAACTATTTTCTTATGGTATATATCCATGACTGTATAAATTTGATCTTTTATCTCCAGCAGAGGAATAAAAAGATCAAAGGCGTAAAATTCGTATTTATTAGGTAATGACTTAACATATTTTCATAGAGGATGTTTTGATTTGTCGGAACTTATCCCTTTTGTCAAGAAATAAGAAGAATGCAGGTCGGTTGTTTTGAGTGGGCTTTTGTGTCTTTTGTCAACACTTGCTATGTTGTGCGTTTATAGTTTACCATGTTGAGTGTAAAGTTAATTGCATTTACTAAACAACAAGTAAACAAACAAACAAACAAACAAACAAACAAAAAGCGATCAAAATCGGAAGCTGTGTTATGTTGCCTCATTGCACATAACACCATTCAGTGTCGTAGAAAGACTTCGGTCAATATTCTAGCTCGTATTTTGACACCTCGGCCATTATTCGATATCATAGTTTGACTCGCCGGTCATTATTCGATGTCGTAGAATGACCCCCGGTCATTATTCGATGTCGTAGAATGACCCCCGGTCATTATTCGATGTCGTAGAATGACTCCCCGGTCATTATTCGATGTCGTAGAATGACCCCCGGTCATTATTCGATGTCGTAGAATGATCCCCTGATATCATTCTATTTCATAGAATGCCACCCCTGCCCCGATATGGCAATTACCGTTTTTGATGTCAAAATAAGACCCATTGTCATTTTTCAATGTCGTAGAATAACCCCGCCATGGTTGCGATCAGCTCCCTGAGGGTAAATTCATATCTAAATCATTGGATGCTTCTATGTTGTACAATATACTGTCAATAATCTAATCAATTTTCATAGTCACATGCCGCAATGTTTCTGTTGCGACACATTGTTAGATGATGAATGTCATTGGAACCGATGTAAATATTACAAATACATGTTCTTTAAAAGGGGGATACATATTTGTACTCGTTCACGTAACGTTTATTGGTATAGAGTACCACTGATGGACTGTAAACTACGCTCAATAAATTGTCACATATCTTCAAGAATAGAAACAGGCTAAGGAGTAAAGGGTTAAATAATCAGGTCTGACATAATGCATCTAACAGACAATGTATTTGAAACTTTAATGATGTTATGTCCAACAGTAACATTTATACATTTTGTCTTGGTAATTAGCAGTAATTCAATTAAGAGGTATACAGGCAAAAAAGACATGCCATTTCATATAACAGGTTTAATATGTAGAAAGCACTTCAAAGAGCTTTGTACAAAACTTTTGGTCTGTATTTACCCTTTGCTCCATAGGCAAGCTTGCAAATTAACTACGTGTAACTGTGATTAAGGCAGGACAATGCATACAGCAATATGAATTTTATGCAGAAAGCTCATGTATGCTTTCTGCTTTCTGCTTTACACTCATTTTGTTGTTAGCTGACGCCTGTAATTAAAACTATTATTGGATTTTATTATCTTAATCTTATTTGCAGATGTAGGTGCAGGCGGCCTGAGGCGCTACTGTGGAGGAAAGGGTTAAGGGCTCACTTGCTTACAAAAGTATACCTTCTTACCATGTGGGCACTATAAAAAGGCTGTGACTTTTCAAACTGTAAACTTGCATCCATGTATTCTTAAGTTTAGAATCTTTGATTATTTAGTTGACAAAGAACATGTAAATGATAACCTATCAGATATATATATGATATGCTTATTAGTTATTTTTCAGTAATGTTTTTGACTGTTATCAAAATGTAATGTGTGATGTAATGCATTACTTTGCCAACGTACTTGTAATTTAATACATTACAAATGTAAACGTAATAATAATTGTAATATAATACACTCTTTAGCAATGTAATTGGTGACACTTGTAATGTAATGTATAACTTTCTCAAGTAATTCACACCATGCCTGTTCCCGCCCCACCGGCCTGCATACTCCATGACTGAATTACTACCTTAACTTATTATAAATAAGCTGTCCACGAATTATACCACAGACCCGCAGCCACCTTGTTTCCCTACCATCAGTATCCAACAGATAGGCACAAGGTTAACGGAACCCATCGGGAACAGCATTTAGCCTAGTATACTGTACGTCTCCATGGCGCGCTTATCATAAGTCTGAATTTTGACTTGTTTATCATCTAAATTTTATATATCTTTTAACTTATTCACACCTGAAACTTCAAGTGGACAATGCAATTTTTTTCTAGTTATGTCAAGTCAACTTTTGACTAGCTAGAGTTGTTTTATACAATATATTTCAAAACCAAAACTGACATATATTGCAAACATATCAGAGAGCTCCTTTGGGATTAGTCTGATCTGGGTCTACACGGTTTACAAAGGACAAATGTACTATTGCTAGGTAGACTGTTTGTTAATGACTAATATACTCGTCGCAAGGGTCCAATGGGTTAAACTGTGTCTGTTAATTGCTAAAGAGGGGTGGGTCATTTTTCGATGGGGGTCGATATATTTCAGGAGGGGTCAAAACACTTCATGAGGGGAGTCATAGTACTATGACCGGGGGGATCAAATTTCGACGTCGAATTATGACCGGGGGGTCATTGTACGATATCGAAAAATGACCGGGGGTCATTCTACGTCGTCGAATTTTGACCGGGGGGTCATTTTTCGATGGGGGTCAAAATACTTCGTTACACCGGCTCAAAGTAAAAAAAACCTGTAGAGACTCTTATATATGATAGATCTAGCACTACTTTTTTTGAGCCGGACACCTATGATTGGAAGGACAGAATTTCCCGTGGTTTAAAACCTTTAACACATTTGCGCATTGACTTGGACAAACAGTAACAGACTGAGATCAGACGCCGCGTAATGCGGCGTCTGATCTGAGTCTGTTCTGTTTGCTAACATGCAGAAAAAGAAGAATTAGACCAGGCACCCCTGAAATAAAATATTTGCTCATTCCATGTATAAGCATGAATAATCCACTTGACAAGGGTTGGTCAAATAAGACATACCTTATCAAATTCTGATTAAACATTCATAGAAGGATTTTGAAGCATCTGATATAATTATATCAAACGGTTAAATAACTTTAAGTTTTCTGTTATAATTCATACTGTACTGTTTAGGTAATAATAGCGAAAGTGTTCGTTTTTAATCATTTCGTAATAGCCATTTTTGTGGTAAAGAAGTTCACTTACTTCCGCTTTACTTCGAGTCTTAATTCAAAAAATGTTGTCACTCTAGTTTTAATGAGTTTGTGCTTTGTGTTTAATTTCATCTAAACGGGAAACGTGTTCGTCACCGTATAGTTCTATACACAGCTGTGTATTGGAACAGTACCGTAGCGTAGTGCTACAACAGACATGTTTTCTGTTATCTGTTTTTATGGGCCTATTTTACGCAACAGAACATACAACACTTAACATTTGGATTTTAAGCGCGCCTTTAGGCCGATCTATGGGGGGGGGGGGGTCTTATGCGTATGCGCCATTTGTGATTTTCATGCGCTATTTGCACGCACTGTATTTCGTATAAAGCATAACATTTTTCTGCTTGGTCTATTATTGTAGGTATTATGAATTTAAGACACGTTGAAATGGGTGTCAAACAGTGTGGATTCTGATCAGACGTCGCGTGACGCGGCGTCTGATCAGGATCCAAACTGATGGCAAATAACAATTGAACTTTTGGGCAATGCAGGGACTGGGCTCAACATTTTTACGAACAAACAATCAAACATTCATTGCCAGGCTTCCCACACAAATGTCTCATGTGTTTATCAAGACATTGACCACCAATGAAAAGACAATCTAATGACAAACTAAATACAGTCGATCTTCGATATCTCGAACTCGCTTAACTCGAAATATCCGATATATCGAAACATGAATTTGCCTTATTTCAAGCTTGGTTTAGGTGAACATACCCGTGTTTCAAAGTTAAAACGCGACTAAGCCGCGTTTTAACTTTGAAATACGGGTATGTTCACCTAAACCGAGTTCAAGATATTGAAGTTCGACTGTAACTGGATTTCTTTCTTTCACAAGTTGAAATGTTAAACAGAAGTTGAAGATACAAGTCAGCTACTTGACGAGCACACTATGGACCTGTCTACGCCAGTGTTGAAGGTCGATGGTACACCCGTGCTTATTGAAGACCTGGGTAAGAATATTTGTTTACTTAGAACTACCGTCGTACTTCGATATCTTGAACTCGTTTAACTCGAACTATCCGATAGTTCGACATGTGAACTGAATTATGTCATGTTCGGTTAAGTCGAACATACCCATATTTCAAAGTTAAAACGTGGCTTAGCCACGTTTTAACTTTGAAATACAGGTATGTTCGAAAAACCGACTTCGAGATATCGAAATTCGACTGTACAGTCAAAATATGAAAAGAAGCCACTGGATAAAAAATCACTTTCCGATTCAATGAAAAAGTCGTTATTCTTTTCTTATATATGCGTTAATGCGAAAAGCCTTATGTCCATTGCAAACCGGCTGGTGCCTGATTAGACGCCAGTTTACCCGATGTCTGGTCTGATCCAAACTGTTTGTAACATGTACTAGTTTTGTCGTGGTGGGTTCTCTGACAAGTGTTCAAATGTAAATAGGCACATTTGTGTATTGAGTAATTAACGTTTACTTATATAAATTGAACTATATGAATAATATTTCTTACTTCAGACAGAACGTTTGACATGTGGGTTCACACGGGTAGAAACATAACCGTCACGAAGTGTGCTCCTAATAGTGACGTCGCCATCAGCAAACTAAGACACCCAAACGTAAGGAACTAATAAGGATGTTTACTTTTATTTCTCAAATTGAAATTTTATGTAAATTGGCCAAAATAATTTCGTAATAAGTGTCAAATAGTTTGGATCTTGATCAGATGCCGCATTTCACATCTTCTGAACACTCCTCAAACTGTTTGCAAATAACCATGGTACTCAGGGTAAGGCAATGAAGGGATTAAACATGTACATAGAAAACTGGCTTTGTTTGAACTGTCATCAATGCGGCGGCTATTCGTATAATTATATTTTCTTCTAATATTTAAGGGTATGTAGGAATCAATTCATCTGCTAAATACTAAGTTTAAGGTTGTTTTCAAAGTGTATCCCAGCACGAGACATGTACGTAGAAAGGTTTTGTTGTCAATACTGCACTGTTAATGTTGTTTTCCAGGTGTATCCGATCACGAGACATGTACGTAGAAAGGTTTTGTTGTCAATACTGCACTGTTAATGTTGTTTTCCAGGTGTATCCGATCACGAGACATGTACGTAGAAAGGTTTTGTTGTCAATACTGCACTGTTAATGTTGTTTTCCAGGTGTATCCGATCACGAGACATGTACGTAGAAAGGTTTTGTTGTCAATACTGCACTGTTAATGTTGTTTTCCAGGTGTATCCGATCACGAGACATGTACGTGGAAAGGTCTTGTTGATCTCCAACACGGGCTACCAGGCCCTCCGTCTTCTCAAAGACTTGTTTGAACAACTGCAGTACAAGATCAGCATCTATACAGAAAAAACAAGCAAGGTTGTCCTACAGCTTATACTATAACATTGTATACTAGCTTTAGTCAAATCTAAACGCCTTTATAGACTTCATGCCGTTGCTTTTCCGGCAATGAGCAGTCACCTGTTGGTTTAGTTTAAACATATTTTATTCCTGATTCATAATTGAAAGCCGTCATCTATTGCTACCCTTTGTACAATAAATACGCCTGTTCACACATTTAATGATCTATCCACTAAGAAAAGTAAAACACATATAGGAAGTCCTGCACGTGAAATATTACATATATGTTCAGTACCTTTCTTTGATGGTAGCGATCTTAAATCATGCACACTATAAGGTAAAATGTTTTTTATTTAGGAGGAGCATTCTGGTTTACTTTTTGCATGTTGTAAGTGGTAACCTGTTATCAAAGCTAGAAAGAGGTTATAGTGTAGAGGACACCAGGCCCAAAGGTTATACCGGTAATGCGTTTTGAGCACTGATGTATATCTATCCATGTCTTGATCTATTATAGGAGGTGTTATCAATCATACAGAAAGAAGCTCTCCAACAAGACAACAGTACTATAGATTCCTTCATCGTCATCATATATGGTGCCCCTGATGATATTGATTACAGTCAGATCCCAGTCATTCTGAACCCAGAACATTCGCCAACCTTAATTGGAAAGCCAAAACTAATCTATGTCATAGGTGGGTCATGGATATTTAACAAATAGTTCTCAGCTAGTGGACGCCTTAAATTCATAATTAACTCATTCATCACTGAGACTTCAAATAGGCAAGTCCAGTATTCAATTAAGTCTAGTCCATTTTCACCTATTACTGGTTGATTAATACAATATATTGCAAAATTACAGACCGTATCGACCCTTACGTCCTCTGATCAGGGTCTATACGGTTTTCATAGGACATGTGCATTCTTTAAAGGTGCAGTGATTGTAAAGTACAAGTACGCTCGTCGCTAGGGTTGAATATGTTAATTTATCTCACATGCCAACACCTTGTATTATAATTATGAATCCAGTTTTTTCAACCTGCATTTCAAAAGAAGAAACTTATTTTAACCATTGTTCAATAGATACACCCTTTACTTCTTTAATTCATTCCGTCGCCGAAGAAAATGCCATATAAGAGATAATTTCTATACCCTAGTAAATGGTAGCTTGAACAGATTGAAAATAAAGCAGAATGCTCCAAACGGAGCATTTTGTTTTACTTCCATCTGGAAGCATGAAATAAACTTGACAATACTTTTAATAAAACAAAAAAGTTTGTCTATAATGTCACATAAAAGCATTTACAGAAACGTATGACAATGTCAGACTCATTTCATTGTTCGTACATGACTTCACCTCAGAGACCTTCCTACCTTGCAGGAATTCTGGGACTTTATTTTCATAGGGGATGTCTTTATTTATTTGACCGGATTATCGCCTCTGTCAAGAACTAAAAGTAAGGCAGGTGGATGGTTTTTATCCCATGGATTGCTTAGCAGCATATGAGATTAGCCGAAATCATCTTCCTGAAATCGTACCTCCTCATCATCTCATCTCATCATTCATCGGCACCATATGACATGTCTAGTGTTGAAGTGCCTTAAACACTGACTCATCCATCCATCGTACATGACTTAAACAACTTGAAATTATTTTTTTAAAAAAACACTGTGCTATTGATCCTTTTTTATGATAATAGTTAACCCCATTCAATGCCCTGATCCCAAGTAAAACGTTTACATATATTTGCAAATAGTTTGGATCCTAATCAGACACCGCTTTACGCGGTTACTGATTAGGATCCAAACTGTTTGACACTCAATTTTATATTTCGTAAGGAAATAAAGATCTACCTAGCATACCACAATTGGTGACGTCATGGCAGTGAAGGAGTAACATACAAATATGTTTCGTTTCCAGGCAATGACTTGATTGTTCAACAGGTAAGAGCCGTTTCACGAGTCAACGAGGACCCAGACTACCTTCTTGCTTCTACAGGTGGGTATATTTCATAAAATAACATGTCCCTAATATAGTTTGATTGACAAACACGCATTTATACTGAAGCTAATGTGAAAGTGATCGTTTGTACATAAAAAGAAACGTTTTTTGTGAGCCTCGTACGGTTAAAGTGCTTATTATTTAGCGGAATTGAGAGCAAACTATATATCCTAAAATAGGCTTATAACAATTTACAACCTGGTAAATACCACAACAATAACCCGTACTCTTTTATTAACAGGTTTCAATGGAGTGATGTTCTACATTTATGTGCTATGCTCATTTGTCCATGAGCTCTCCGCAACTGACATATGGAAACTGGTAGGATATTCTAAAATTATCCCTGACTGATTTTATATGGTTTTACATTAAAGTTACTACATTAGTAATGAAATAACATTTTGAATAAAGGTGAAAACTGAATACATGGTTAACGTAAAGTACCAAAGCACATACGGTAACTCTCTGCTTTGTATTTTGTTCTGAATTAAGCCATCACTTGCCTTTACAGATATGATATTTATCCACCCCAAAACAGTGAACGTGGACAGCAGATTTTCTATGTCAGAAAGTCTATGTTATATGTACATTAAACTGTATCTTCTGTAACTGTCTATTGCATATTAAGACTTTAAGATAGAGAGCTAGGACATGCATGCGTTAGCCCCTTCATTGTCAAACTATACGTTAGAGTTTTTACCCGTCATCGTCCTTTTGGCGTCGACTTTAATATTGTTGTCTGTAATATCAATCAAAAGATATATTAAAGGTTGTTTGACTTACGAAATGTCAAACAGCTTGTATCATAATCATGATCAGACGTCAGTGTCGGACCAGGATCCAAACTGCTTTCAAATGCGTGTTTTGATGTCAATTATAGTGAAAGAGTTACAATAACTTCGTTATTTCAGTTAAGCCAGTTTGCAGATCAGCACAGATTTTCAGCCTCCAGTCACAGCACACTGACAAAAGAATTTTATTTCTTTCCCGGCTTGACATCAACAGGTAACTGATAATACTGACCATCGTTCCATTTTTATCAGATGAAAATATAGTTTATGCCTTACTAAATATATTCTACTTGTTAACAAAAGGTTGATTATAGGATGTGTGTTTCTTTCTTTTTTTAAAACAATATCAGAAAAATAAATGTACAAACAGGGTAGCCTCTCATCATAACACACCTTGCAAAAGGTACATACCGGTATCCTTGCTCCAAGGTTATAAAGCGTTTGAGTTGAGTCTGAGATCGTTCTAAAGCATCTGATCAAATGTTTGAGAACGATCTCAGACTCGACTCAAACTCTTATAACATTGGGCCTGGTTTCCACCTCTGAATGGATTTAAAAAAAGGTCACCTTTTTTGCAGACAATTTCAAAGTCTCCCTATCGTTTTTAAATATAAACATTTATTAACAAACATGAATTTTATTATCGTCATCAAGGTTGTGAAGTTATAAACTGCCAAAACATTGCATAGTATTTGGCGAATCATTTTTCCATTTTACAGAATAGTTGGTTAAGTTTTTTGGTGTTAAAATCGTTCTCCGGCTACAGTAAAACCTCTCTTAATAGGCTCTCAAAGACCTTTTGGTATTATTATTATTTGATCAACACAGTACATGTATCGATGTTTTCTATGAAGGTATGCCGAATGAGATCCAGAACATGGACCCGGCTGACATAGAGCTGTACATGAGGATGCTGGAACACAGCAAAATGAGCACATACAATATACGGCTTATGTTTGTGGGGCTGTACGCAGCCGGAAAGACAAGTACGGCGCGAAGAATTATGGATAGGAATATTGACAACATTACAAGCACGGATGGTATTGATGTGTACATTGGTAAATGTCGAGTGAAAATAAGAGATGGAACATGGAACACGCTAGAAGGTACTTTGATAAAAATCAATTAGTATAAACTAGATATATTGTTACTATATGAAGTTTATTTGCTAGTATTTCATTTATGCACAATAGTTGTGATAGCTCAAGGTGGAGTTTAAACATTCTTTAGCGACAAACCTGCAACGAAGAATTTGTATGTATCATTGTCACGTGGTAACTTGATTTAGAACAAAATTGCAGAATGCTCCTAAACTTTAGTTCTGCAAATAGCTGAGATATTTTATTATATCAAAACTAAATATAAGATTGCCGAGATTTCTTCAATACACATGTACCGTTAATAGTGTAAAATCCATTTGTATAAGAATTGAATATAAAACAATGATTATGAAATATGCACTTTCAACATGAAACAAGTCCATTACTTATAGTATCTACAAACTGGAAATACATGTAGACGGTTTTTACGCAGAAAATCTTAGATGAAACGTTAAGAAAACATTTCCTTTTTCAAGATGCTCAGACCAACATGCCATATGAAAAACTTTCACAAATTCTTCTCACTGACGAGGAGTCTGCCGGACGAGTTCCAGACATCAAGAACCTTGAATACCAAGATGATTTGAACTTGCGACCACCTGGTATTGACTCCAATATTGCCCTAGGTGCAACGGCTGGATCTTTTCGTCAAGTTAATCGGGACGGTCAACACATATCTGATGATTTCCAAACATCTCAGGCTACAAAGAAACGCAGAAGAGCTGAAATGACGTCAACAGATGAGGCAGAGTTGATGGATGTTGATGTATTAACTCTTCCAACTATATACGTAGATTTATTTTCCAGATTAATTTCCCATTTGGCAATCAGTTTGGATACTGATCAAACAGCGAGCGACACGGCTCCAAATCTGGTTTCAAACTGAAAAGGAAACCCGTATTTTAAATTTTGAAATTATATAGGCTATCCTTCGTTCATGTAGACATTAAGATTCGTTCTTTGAATACATACTCTTACATTATTGTTTTATTATCCCCTGCCGAAAGGCAGAGGGATACTGTTTTAGGTCTGTCCGTCCGGCTGTCCGTGCGTGCGTGCGTGCGTGCGTCCGTCACGTTTTCCGTCCGCAACTGTATCTCCGAAACCTATAAACAGATTTAGATTAAACTTGGTATACTTATTTGTCATCATAGGAGCACCGTGGGAAATCAAATTTTTTTCAGAAAATTTTAGGAATTTATGAGTTATCTGCCCTTTTTGTGTTAAAAATGCCGTCCGTCCGTCCGTCACGTTTTCCGTCCGCAACTGTATCTCTGAAACCTATAAACAGATTTGGATTAAACTTGGTATACTTATTTGTCATCATAGGAGCACCGTATGAAATCAAATTTTTTTCAGAAAATTTTAGGAATTTATGAGTTATCTGCCCTTTTTGTGTTAAAAATGCCATATTTAACAGTTTTTACACTCTAGCAACTACAGTATTCAACATATTTTGTTTATACTTGCACACATTGTCTATAAGTACAAGTTCTTGCAGGTGTGCAATTATTGTAAAAAAAGGATACTTGTGACAAGAGTTATCTGCCCTTGATGTACTTAGAAATGCTAGAAAATGCTTTATTTTGGTATTGTTTACATACTAGAGCCTATAAATATGCATGGCTTTTTGAAAAAACTTTCTTGAATTATGTATGGCTATTAGTTTTTAAATGAATTTGATTATTGTTGAAAACGGAGAAATTAGTCATGAGTTATCTGCCCTTGATAAGTAAAAAAAGCCATATTTAATTGTTTTTACTCTCTGGCAACTACAATTATGAATGGATTTAAATGATACTTGCACACGATGTCTATAAGTAAAAGTTCTTGAAGGTGTGCAATTATTGTCAAAAAAGGATACTTGTGGCAAGAGTCATCTGCCCTTGATGTACTTTGAAATGATAGAAAATGCTTTATTTTAAAATTGTTTACATCCTAGTATCTATAAATGTGCATGCATTTTGATAAAACAAATTCTTAAACTATGTATGGCTATTAGTTTTCAAATAATTGTTATCATTTTTGAAAACGGAGAAACTAGTCAACAATTATCTGCCCTTGATGAGTCAAAAAAACCTTATTTAACAGTTTTTACCATCAAGAAACTACAGTCTTTAATGGATTTTGATTTAACTTACACATGATGTATATAAATATAAGGGTAGCAATTATTGTCAAAATAGGATACTTTGTGGCAAGAGTTATCTGCCCTTTATGTACTTAGTAATGCTCAACATGGCTTTATTGTTTACATGCTATTGTGTACAAATGTGAATGGATTTTGAAAAAAAATTTAAATCATATATGGCTATTATTTATAGAATGAGTTCAATTATTATCGAAAATGTGCAAATTAGTCAAGAATACTCTGCCCTTGATGAGTTGAAAATGTGTTTACACTCTAGTAAATTCTACAGTTCTGAATTTTTTTTAATAATACTTGCACACAATTATAAGTTCTTGAAAGTGTTTAATTACTGTTGAATTTGAATCAAGAGTTACCTGCCCCTGTCATACTTAGATTTATAATGCTACAAACGGCTTTATTTTTTGTATTGTTTAGGCTTTAAAATGTACAAAATTGAATGGATTTTATAAAACTTTGTAAAAAGCTTTTGAATGTTGATCTTTAAAGACAGGTGATCACCATTTGCCCCTTCCTCCCACAATAAAGTTTGCCACTTTCTTCTGGACAATCGCTGCGGCAGGGGATATCAGCTCTAAGGTGCTTGTTTATTTTAGATTTTGTTTTAATATAGCGTTAAAGGAACCAAATCCCTATTTATCATGTTAATTCTGCAATGGACTTGAAACCAGATTTTGTCTAAATGTCTATATTCAAATTTATTGCTATGCGTTTCTTCATGATTCAATTCAACTCATTCACCCTAAAACTTTTAAAGGGCATTTCCAGTTTCAGGTAAAGTCTAGTTCATTTACGACTATAAAAAGTTGTTATCTGGAATAGATTGCAAAATAGCATATAGTGCGGTCCATAATAAGAGGGTTGGTTAGGCGCCCTCTGATCTGGGTCTCCACCATTTGCAAAGGACAAATGTACTCTTCACATGTCCATTGTTTTAATAAAGAGTATGCTTGAATGTGTAAAATGAGATTGAAACTGGAGTTTTCACAGTACTAATAAGGTTTTCACTCTCTTAGGTCAAGTCACCGGCAAGCACAGGTACAACGATGTCCTCTCTATCTGATTTTGAAATGGTCGAAGCTATTGGCGCTACCAGTGAGTCCATGAGTATAGCACAGAGAGTGATGCATAGCAAGAGCATGAAAACAGGTAAATACCACAAAGAAAATGAACCATCGCAAGAGCAAGAAAACAGGTAGAAATTTCAAAGAGAGTGATCAATAGCAAGAGTATGAAAGCAGGTAAATACCACAAAGACAGTGATCCATAGCAAGAGCTTGAAAACAGGTAATTACCACAATGAGAGTGATCTATAGCAAGGGCATGAAAACAGGTAAATACCACAAAGAAAGTGAACCATCGCAAGAGCAAGAAAACAGGTAGAAATCTCAAAGAGAGTGAACCATCGCAAAAGCATGAAAACAGGTCGAAATCTCAAAGAGAGTGATCCATAGCAAGATCATGAAAACAGGTAAATACCGCAAAGAGAGTGACCATTAGCATGGGTATGACAACAGGTAAATACCGCAAAGAGAGTGATCCATAGCAAGAGCATGAAAACAGGTAAATACCACAAAGACAGTGATCCATAGCAAGAGCTTGAAAACAGGTAATTACCACAATGAGAGTGATCCATAGCAAGATCATGAAAACAGGTAAATACCACAAAGAGAGTGAACCATCGCAAAAGGAATACGACAAATGTTCATCTATTCAAAAGCCGCCATTTTACCCATCCACTACCCTGACGTTATCTGCTTTAAACAATATCCGCATGCTTTTGTTGTTCAAATTAATTGACTAAAAGTAATTTCAAATGAGTATCAACTAGTTTGGAACATGGTCAAATGCCACGTTAAGCAGCGTCTGAGAATGCTTCAAACTGTTTGAAAATAACCATCGTGCTCGGGGTAAGGCAGTGAAGAGCTTAAAAGTACAATAAAGCCTCCAATTTATGTCATTTAGCCTAGGCTCAAGACCGGAAAACATTTGTCAATTACCGGTACAATGTACGTATGCTAGTTTGTTAAATAAACAGTTGCTCAACCACATTTTCACACGTCAGTCTTCCTGCCGCAGTTGTACCGATACTTATGAAGACAATTATCTATAAATGTTTATTTATTTACCCATTGTTTCAAATATAAAGACATAACATGTTCAAAATACTTGGTGATGTATCTGACCTAGAAAGTGAGAGGCATATACGAAATTAAGATGATTGATTTATCGATTAATTACTTGATTGATTGATTGAATTTTGTTTCAGAAATGTGTGTGAAAGTTATTCGGTGTCATGTGAGAATATGCACATATATTGATTTGCTTTAAGTAGTTATTTGGCGGTGAAAGGATTTATGTTTATGATGCCTTTCATTCCGTAGGTTCCACCCAAAGAGAGGCGCACGTTTCACTGTGGGACTTTGCTGGTCAGTTTGTCTACTATGCAACACATCAACTGTTCTTCAGTCCTAGAGCCGTTTATTTACTCGTTCTGAATATGGAGAAAGATTTAGAGAAAACATTAGAGGAAGACTGGTACCAGGATCTGCGTGGAATAGAATCCATAGAAACTCAAGGTATTGTGCGTGGATTTAGTAGACTGTGCACATGTATATTTATTTGCTTTAAGTACTTTTTAAATGTTTCTTTAAAAACCTTTTCTTAACGTTAACAGTTTTATCAGACTTTTTCTGTTGTTAAGAATTGCATAATTTGTTTTAAATCTTTTGTTTTTATATTTATACAATATGTGCTCACATGACTCTATTATTTATATAACTACTTGGTCTTAGGTTATATTTCAAACATTATACAGTGCTCCCTCTCTACAACAACAACCAGTGGGAGACAATGAGTGTGTGCGTTGATCGGAGGGAGTTGTTATAGGGAGGGGGAATAAAGACAGGATTTACATTTGCAAACAGCTTGAATCCAGATCAGAAGCCGCGTTACGCATCGTCTGATCTGAATTCAAGCTGTTTGTCACTCATCATTATGTTTTTCTGTCAAAATTTCCATTATGTGACTTTTAGAAAAACAGCAGATGACAATTTTAAGCAGACGATATTGCAGCAGTGAAAGTGTTAGACATAATTGTCTTGGGGAACAACGCAACGGCAAGCGTTCTTGTAAGGAGGGCATCGTTGTTGAGAGGGCCTTTGTGGGGAGGGAGCACTGTATAAGCAACACATTCTTTTCAAACGTTATATATTGTGCTAAGAGTCCTGTTCAAAGATATGCTTTACCGCATACGTGGTTTAGATTTATATATGTTTAGTTAAGGCTAAGTTAACTTTATAGTCTTATCTTTTTAATTATTTCTTTCTATACTGACTTATTATATAATGTTCTAGAATGTCTCCTAATTGGTATTCTTTCTCTCCAAAAGGTGGTGTCATGTTCTGGCTTAGATCTATCTGTACGTATGCAAAGGGCTCACAACCAGGAATACCGCCAATAGTTCTTGTAGGGACACACAAGGACAAACTTGAAGGGGTATGTTCAGGGCTCCAGATAAGAGGGAGTTTTTTCAACAAATCCTATGGTGTTACTACTCTTTAGAATCGTCTCGAAGAGACGATTTAAATGAGTAGTGACACCATAGGATTTAATTCAGAAATAAAAAATTTAGTGTTTGAAAAACTACCCTTATCTGGTTCTCTGTATGTGTATAGTGTATAATCTAAAGTACAACTTTCACTGAGCGACCTATCACTATGAAGAATGGTGGTCTTGAAAAACAGACGACAGCTTAATACCTCACCCTGTTTGTATGACACATGCAACGTTTGTATCGTTTCAACTATTAGATGTAAAAAGACCTAAATATTTCACCGAAACTTTAGTCACAAAAAAAAACAAGTATAAACCATGATTGCTTTCCATATCTTACATACTAGTACTATACGAAACAACTTTATGATGGTATATGTATCAAGTTGAAAGACAAACAATTTTCTAGATATCTAAGATAAAACAACAAGATAGAATTACAAAAACGTGCTAATAGAATCGTTTTTTTTTACACAGGACGAAAATCAAAAGCGAAAAATTGCCGATGGCTACTTTAAAAGGATACGTAATGCATTCCAAGGAACACCTATCGCTTACAACATCCACAAGGAAACGTTTATTTTGAATAACATGTCTAACGATGAAGAACTCGACAAACTTAAAAAGGCTGTGCTGGACATCTCCAAGACAATGCCGTACTGGGGAGAAACAATTCCAGCACGATGGGTTGAGTTGGAACAAGCTCTAGAAGATCGGCGATTAGATGGAAGGTCATTTATCACAATGCGAGAACTTGTAGAAATTGACAAGGGTTTAGCAAAACCCATCGGAGAGGAAGAGCAACTGAGACTGTTTTTAAAGTTTCATCACGAGACAGGAACACTGATATATTTCGATGATGCTAAACACCTGCGGGACATTATCGTGCTAGATCCTCAATGGATTATTCATGCATTCCGGTATCTGATATCAGCTGAAGAGTTTGGAAGAAAGTATGGCGAGATGGAGCAGGCATGGAGAGAGTTCATGCAAACCGGGCAACTTCGGATGGAACTTGCCATGGAAGTGTGGAAACAAGACCCTGTTCATCATTTCTTCGAAAACCACGAAAAGCTCCTTAATTTCCTTGAGAAACTAGACATCATTGCAAGAGCAAGCACAATCAGAGATGATGGCCAAACTCTCGAACACCTGCCTTTCTATTATGTTCCTTGTCTTCTGAAGAAGTCACCTGAAACCGAGATGCTGAAGATGCCGGCCAAAGCATATTGTGTCAGCACACCTGTTCTTGTTCTTTCTTTCAAAGGTTGTTTCCTTCCTCCGGCTGTATTTAACAGGCTGGTGGCTGTCTGCTTGGGGAAATGGCCGGTTGCTAAACAAGGAAAACGGAATCTTATTTACTGTGGTTGTGCTGTTTTTGTGGTGAGTCATGGAAAGAACCAAGACAAACATCGGATGACAATCTTCTTCAGGAAATCAAAAATAGGTGTTAGAATCACACGCTATAGCAGCAAAGGCGCACGCATCGTCGATACTAAATCTGTGACAGGGTCCGCAGAATTGTTTCTGCAATAGTTCGAAGAGAGTTCAGCAGATTTCAAGCCCAAGAAACCAGCTTCGTTGAACCGTTCGATTATCAACTTCAGTGCAAAGACACACACGAAAAAGATTACCTTGATGAAGGTCTACTTGATATCGGTAATCTTGTTGATGACATTGATTCCGACTACTTCTGCGAGGAGCATACCGATCAATATGAACCACATGCAGTCTCGGCAGTGGAAATGCTTCAGGAATGGTTTCCAGACAAGGTATGGATAGCAGTATATATGATATTCTTTTGTTTAAAAATCAAATTTAAGTATATTTTCTAGAATGTACATGCACTGAGACAAAACTCTCCCATTATCAACCAGAACACTGCTTATGAATACAAGGATATTCAAATTAACTCTTTGCACGCTTACGGCACACCTGTGATTACCAGTGCAAACAGTTTGAATTCGGACGAGGCGCCGCGCAATGCGGCGTCTCATCATGATCCAAACCGTTTGTCACTCTGACCCTATTTTAAATGAAATTATGAAAAATTTATTTTAGAACAGTAACAGAAAATAATTATTGCAGGCGAAAAAATTACCTAGCATGCAAAGAGTTAAATCATAGACAGGAACTATGTCTGTATACGAAATAACTACAAACCAGTATCACACAAAGGGGAGTATCATGCACTTAAATGAGAATTAACTGATTGTGTTAATACAGCTAGCAACTGACAGAAGGTTGAAAGTTAAGCAGAAAACTCACAAAGGAGCATTCTGCTTAATATTCATCTTGCTTTAGAAGCCATCTGCTCTCATCCTTTAATAAAAGTTTCACGATAAATTTGACCATGAATGGGTTAACATAAAGAATTACTGACTATTTCATACGTACGAGTTAAAAAATATATATACCACTTAAAAATGTTGTAATGGCTATCTAGGAAAGAAGTAAATCCTGTTTACATGTACACGTAAACTCTTTTGCTTATCGTGCATTGTAAATTGTTTCAGATACCTGCCAATTTCAGACTGGATTCTAAATCAACTGTTGGTAAGCATCAGTGTTTGTTACACAAACCGATATACGTTTAATCCATTCACCAATGAACCTTCACATGGACAATTTCAGTTTACCATATAGTCTAGTCAACTTTTGACATTTAGTTGGGGTTGATTTTATATTATGTTGCAAAATGACAAACAGTGGTAAATTAAGAGTTCACCCGTCAATAGGGTTCCATAAGTTAATCAGTATATTTTATACATTTTTATATTATTACCATGACTTACTTTCAATATTGAAAACAAATCGTTTTACCCTGTTCTTTCGAATAAATCTCATTCGTTTGTAAGTTACAGTTTTTACCATTTTATTCTTTTAGAGTATGCTGCCTTGAATAGTAATTTGAAAGACTATCTGCCAGGTATCAGCGCATATATTCACACAATCGGAACAAACCCACACCCTTCTTCCTGAGCCAAATCCTCTATCACCATCAAACTAAGTCCATTGATAAACGCAGTTCCCAATTTGATAAATGGAGTTCTCATTTTAATAACACTTTTGCATCATCATTGTATGATCCAAACATCAACCTCCGCTACAAAGGAGCATGCAAAACAACCTTTATTTCAGCCCATCTTTTCAAGAACAAAGTAGTACTGTGCAATTTCAATAATATTAAACAACTGGCATGTTTGAGCCGAAAAGTTTCTTTTCATGAAACAGTTTGTTCGTTCTTCTCAATTGTTTAGGTTTAAAAAAGGTAAGAACGAGTTTTGTTTATTAAAAGAACTATTTGATTTATGTCGATCAAATCTAGCTCTCCGAACCACAGGGACCCGACACGATTGATTTTTAAGAGAAAAAGATTGTCAGAAGGTATATATTGAGACTCTATATATACCTTCTGAGAATTTTTCTCTCTCAAAACTCAATCGTGTCGGGTCCCTGTGCTCCGAACTATGCTTGTTCTACTTTAAATAACTATACCTATATTATAAATATATGTCTCTTTCAGACACATGGCTTGAAAAGCTCTCTGATTCCGTTAAGACAGAGAAACTTGCTGATGCAACACTTTCCAAGATGACACGAGCCATTGGTAGGAACTGGAACTTTCTCATGCTTGAACTGAATGTTCCGGTAGGTTGACTTGTCCTACGTAGTTTACTCTATTTACGTATGCCATGCCCAAATCAAGACCCTGATATGAGGGTGTGTGACCCGCCTGAACTATAGTGAACATTTAGCCTTTGTATTCATTTATTACCGACCGGTAGGAGCTGGAACTTTCTGATGCTTGATATATGAAAGTTCCAGTGGGTTATACTAGATAGTTTACTCTATATTCATAGATCTACATAGCGTTCAAACAGTAACACAGTGTTCCCTCCAAACAAAGACTCCCTCCTTACAACGACCCATATCGCAGTTCCCTAAACAACACAATAGCCCTTTTCACCCCGAAAATGTACGAAACTTGACGGACGCCCTCCGATCGGTTCCGAGCATTGTATACATTTAAAGTGACCAATCAAAAACGGGGGATACCGGGGGAAAACATTGCAAATGGCTGCGTTCATGTTTTTATAATCAAACACTACAAACAAAACAAAAATGCCGACACATTGCTGTGTTAAGAGTTGTAGGAAAGTTAAAGTTATGGGAGAAGATATGCGATATTACCTGCTCTCATGGAAATACGATAGGCTTGTGAGAGAGTGACTCCTTAGAGCCATAATTTAGTTCTAAGTAAATAGTGGATGTAGCCTAGTGTTGTTATCATGTAATTGTCAGTCAAGTATTTAACCCCGCCTACAGCAGGCTGATGCCTCTCAAATTGCATCATAGCAGATGTAGAATGGACATTTAATTAATAGGGGTCAGTTGAACTCAGTTCCCATTCAGAGTTTCAGGTCAACAGTACCAATCTTACAATCCTACTGGTGCATTATAAATAGAGGCATTCCGATTAGCTTATAGAGTCACATGGTTTTGCACCGCGTGACTAAATTCCGAAGCTATTTCCGAGTTATGCCGAAGCTCTGGTGAAAAGGGCTATTATGTCCAACCTATTCACGGCTGCAATGTCGTCTGCTTAAAATTGTCGTCTGCTGGTTTTTTTAAAGTTACGTAATGGACATTTTGACAGAAAAAAATAATGACAAGTGTTACGCGGCGTCTGATTTGGATTCAATCTGTTTGCAAATGTCCCTCCCAATAACGACTCCCTCCGAACAACGGACACAATTCCCGTTGGATGTCGTTGTAGAGAGGGAGCGCTGTACATCAAATTCATCAATTGGTCTTCTTTTGAGTGTTCGTAATGAAAGGTTTCACTGTCATGATCTAGAAATGCCAATAGTCTATAACTTAAGTACAGTGAAACCTCTCTATTACGACCACTAAATTATGTTAATTATGAGGTGACTACTAAAGCAATATGACAGTATAACAGTATAAGAGAAAGCTTTTTAAGGAGCTTCTCTGTTTATCTGTCACATTGCTTTAAGCTGTCACTTGTCTTTTTTACAATTAGCCTGCGTTTTAGTGGTCGTATAGAGATGTTTTCTGTAACTCATTTTGTTTGGGTTTTTTTGGTGTTTGACGTTGATTTCAATTTATGTTTTATTTACAGGAAGTCCATTTACAACAAACAGAAGAAAACTACCCACGAAATGTGAAACAAAGAATCTACCACTCTTTGAGGTACTGGAAATACCACGTGCTAGAGGACGAATGTCTGGCGACGACCGGGGCATTGCTTAGTGCTATGAAGAGTCGAGATGATGTGTACATAGAATGGGAGTTTGTTCAAAACATCATTGAAGGAATTGAATAAAACTTACCTGTACCTTCAGATGCGACAGGAAGCAAGTCACAATACAGTATACTGGCATATATAAACAATAGGGCTCCAGACATAGATATCTTAAAATATCTTAAGATATCTATGGCTCCAGATAAGAGGGAGTAAACTAAACAAATCCAACATTTTCTCACCTATATCAGTACAAACTCCTATGGTGGAAGATGTATATGTGTCCCAATAAACACGTTTGTGCTAAATCCCTTATGTCAGATTTGAGCCAGATCAGATGCCGAGTAACAGGCTCAAAACTGTTTGCAACTAGGACTTAAATAATAATGGCACCGTTGTTTCCAAACATTTTTTTTTCTTCACATTTTGTTGTAAAGTATTTGCGTTTAATTTCGCTTAAGGGTGTATCAAACCCATAAGCGAATTTTTCAAAGTGTTTAACTTTTTTTCTTTCATGTTTAGTTTGAAAGAGCTGTTTATGATAAATTAAAAAAAAAAACCAGGAAAAAACATATGTTTGTGTACTTTATTTTGCACTACGGCAATTTGGAAAAGATGTGTCAAATTCAGACTTTTTCTCAAATTTTGTCAAATTTAAAGTATAAGCTTCAATAAAATCTATTTTAAATAAAAACAAACATGGAAATTTTGTTTTTCATTATGTATTTCATGTCTGTGGAAGTATTTTGACATAAAGAAACTAAATCAAGACCAAATAGGCACCAGATTTGGAAAATATGAATCTCTGAATCATCAACATGGTTTTTATGGGTAAAACAGAAAAATATGAGAAATAGTAAAAAAATAAATATTTCTAGTATTTAACTTTTTCCTATATTCTACCAGATGAAAATCCATACAAAAGGCAATTAAAAAATATGAAAAGAAATTGATAGGTTAGTGTTGAAAATTTTGAGTTATTGAAGAAAAAGGATTTATCTCACTTTACAAAATTTACAAAAAATACCATATCGACGATATTTAGAGCTTTATAAATTTCACATTTGGTGCCTGTTTTAAATATCTTAAATTGTATGACGAAATACTACCATAGACATGATATAAATAACACAAAACCAAATTACCATGGTTGTTTTCATTTGAAATGGATTTTATTTAAACGGGCTGTTTGAAAAGGACAAAATAAGATAAAAAATGGTGGGGTAAATTTTACACCTTTTAAAATGGCCATACAGCCAAAAGATGCACACCAAAAATTACACTTTGTCTATTTATTCATTCATCTTAAATAGCTCTTCAATACAAAACCACCATAGAGTGTTTTCATATACTTTGAAAAATTCCCAAATTCATGAGTTTGATACACCCTTAAGCAGAATAGACTATTGTTTTATCCAGTGTAACCAGTGATAATAACTTTACTACCAGTGTTAAACCTTTCGCTGCCATGCCGTCATCTGTTTAACCCATCAACCCATAAATACGCCTTTTTACGCCGTTAATGTATCACTCCGCAGAAGAATATAGTTCCAATTTATACATTCATGAATATGTACCATAAGAAATAATTTCTATATCTTAGCAAATTGTAGCTTAAAGCAGGCTGAAAATAAAGCAGAATGGGCATTAAGGCGCATTCTGCTTTACTTTCAACCTGCTTTAAGTGGTCACCTGTCTTCAAAGCCAGAAACTGGGTATTGGTTGATGGGTTAAATAACGGACTTGTGCTATTATTTCTCAAATTTAAATTTGGACAAAGATAATATCGTAGTGAGTGTCAAACAGTTTTGATCCTTGTCATACTTCTGATCAGGGTCCAAACTGTTTAGAAAAGCCCGTTATACTTGTGGTAATGCAGTGAAGGGGTTAACAAATTAGATGGCATTTGTATTTGACGGAAAGTGCGTACTTGGGCGCACAAGCGAAAGAAACTTAAAAACCTGTTTTACTAAAGATTTTCAAACTGAAGTGAAGGGTTATTTCTTGCACTAGGCATAAGGAGAAGCAAGGCTTTAGTTAAGCACTGTTTTTGTATTTGATTGAATTTCTACCATTATCTATCTCTCTCCCCTCTCTCTTCCTTTAACTTCCTTTAACTCATTACTTTATAGCCTGTTTCTGGTTTTGAAGCAAGGTGACAACGTAAATCAGGTTGAAAGAAAAGCATTAAGGCGCATTCTGCTTTACTTTCATCGTGCTTTAAGTCACAACCTGCTAGGATACAGACAATATTTATTTCTTATGGTACATATTCATGACTGTATAAAATGAAACTATTTTTTGCAGTGGAGGAATAAATTAAATCCGTTAAAAGCGTATCTATGAAGTAAAGGGTTAATCTTCTGCTTCTTTCTTCTGTATGGTAGGTCATCCATATTGACAGGGTCAGTCAGTTTTGACTTATGAGACACCTATATTTTGCACCCACAGTACCTCCCGGATCCATTCTATTATTTCTGGGTGCCTGACAGAGAAGGGTCTTAGGTAACCATTCGTTTAACTAGCTGGCGGTTTACCAACTGACCACATCAGTTCCAACCCAGCCTCCGCAGGGATTCGAACTTTCGATTTCCCGCTTCCAATGCGGACGCCCTTACACCTCGGTCAGTTTGTGACGTTTCTACAAAATATATTGCACTGTTTGTTAGTTAATATATGTCTAATTGTCTTACATGAATAAAAATGTTTATGATTTTTGTGCTGCTCGTTATATTATCAAAGTCTCGTGAAATTAACCACTTCAAGGTATAGTCTGCTAAAATATGTCATCTACATTGTTCTCAAATCAAGAGTTATGCAATAAAAAGTAAAGTAAAGTACCAGTTAAAGTCTACTTTCAGTCCGAATGACCGCTCAGCCGACTGTATATTTACCCCCTGATCATTGAGCCATCTTAAGACCAAAGAAACATCGATATGAATTGTACACAGTTCAGAAACACGGTATTTAACACCTTCACTCTCAATGACGTCATAAAGCGCATTTGCAAACAATTTTGATTCTGATCAGACGCAGCGTAACGCGGCGTCTGATCAGGATCAAAACCGTTTGCCACTTGTCTTGAAATTACGTCAGTTTTGCTGCCTAAAATATAACTTTGAAACGATATTGCAGACAACAATTTCGAAGCAGACGACAATATGGCGGCGATTGTGTAAATATCTCACGATAAATTTGATCATGAAAGGGTTAATGATTCTTTTCAACAAATACAAAGGCGATTCCGTTGACGGTTCTATCAGCAGGATTGATGGAGAGTCGGGCAATGGAAAGGGCAATCACGGGTTCGAACTTTTATTTTAGATTCTGCCAAAGACTTAGAGTAAGCGAATTAGTTTGGTTTTACGCCACCGCGACTCTGAATAGTTCATATAGTACCGACTAAAAACTTAGAAATGGCACCATTATCCCGTTGACCATTATGTGATGATAAAACAGAGGAAAGCACTAGCTGGTTTCAGAGTAAAGGGGCTGATGTAGGTTACCCTTTATCATGCTGAATTGTCGTGTGCGTCAAATATATCGTCTGCGAAAAAATATTAAAATTAGTTTTATTCTTTTATAAACTGAATAAGGGTTGAATAAGAGAGTCAAACAGTTTGGACCCTTACCAGACCCGTGTTTACACAGCGTCTGATTCTGATTAGGATCCAAAAAATTGCAAATAATGATTGTACTCGGGAAAGGCAGTAAAGGGGTTTAATGGGCGTGAAACAACAACAAACTAAAATGCATTGTGTGGTTCATAAAAATGACGTTGCTTTGAATTAAAGAATTGGCATTCGTATACTACATTATTCATCAGAGTAAAACGTGCATGGTGTTAATATAGATATATAGTAAAACCTCTCTACTACGACCACTATGTTGTATAAGTTACCAGGTGATTAAGGTAGGTGGCTGCCTAAAGAAAGATGAAAGTATAACATGGAGAAAGGAGACAGACAACCTAATTTAGCGTAAACATTAGTTCAGGATACGAAATTTTGTGAAAAAAAATATTTCTAAGAATTTGTTTTTAGTTCGGGTGGGATTCGGACGCGGGATGGATACAAGAGAGTCAGGTGTCTTAATCACGGGGCTAACGAGTCATTCATTTATCGACGACGATTTAACCTATTTAAGTGTACAGTGAGTCACAAGACGTTATTCGTTTCCTGTTTATGTCTGCACGTGCGCAAATTATACGGAATGTCGAGCTCGCTTAAGTGGAACATACCCGTATTTCAAAGTCACGTTTTAACTTTGAAATACGGGTACGTTTCACTGAGACAAGTTTGCAATATCAAAGTTCGGCTGTATATCTAAAACCTGCTTTAAGCGGCACAATGCTTTATCCGACATCATCAGTGTGTACCAAAGGATGTCGGATAAGGCAGGTTACACTGTACTTCCTTTCTCCTTAACACCTAGAAGTGACAGACTGGGTCTCCCACATTGCCATAGTAAACATACATGTCCAGTCGATTCTCGGTCGCCTTTCGACACCTCGAGCTCGCTTTTAACGAACATACATGTACGCTAAACCACGTGTTAACTTCAAAATACGGGTGAATTCGACCTAAGAGAGATAACGTGGTACGACTGCGTATTGTTATATGAGTCAATTATGTAACAATTCTGATATCAAGGATGATATTATTTTGATATTCTCTCTGAGGTTAATGGCACCATGCAATAAGTTACAGACTGAGCTTAAATGTATACATATTGTTCAGGGGTTGCGTATATTCAACACTACTGTAAAACCATTTCCTTGATGTAACAATCCTTTAACAAGTACAATGACATTCAATGTATGAAAATAATTTTATTAAGTGTTTCGTCACAAGGAATAGCATCTAATAGGTTTCCTAAATAGTATTTCTTTCCAATTTTATCACACGATTTATTTCCCAGTCATGTATGACCTGCGTCTAAAATAACTTAATTGACATTTTGTTTTCAAACTGACGAAACATTCAGAACTTGAACTATGAAAAGTATTCACCTCAATGTAAAATACCTGTATGCTTAGAGAAATATTTTTTACTGATCTTTAGTGACTGGTTTCATTGAAATAATGGTATCTCATCCTTGATTTAGCAATTAAGCTATTGAAGTGATACGATTGTAAAATGACTTTATACTTACAGCTTATCATAATTTCAAAAATGGTCACTCAAACATTTTTTTGATTAGTCAATACTTACTTTGTACCACCTTTCTTTGTAATATTCCTTTACAGAATAACTTAGCATCCTTGCTGTAACGATTTCACTGTCACATAACCAAGGATGTATTTAATCTAAATGACCTTCTAACCTCATTCATTTTCATAAATACTGGAAATTACTACATGACACAATTCTATTATAACTGAAATGCATATAGTTTGTGCAAAATGAGAATAATTATTATTGCAATTATTATTGCAGTCAAAAACAGAATAATACATAGTACATCAAAGAAGTGTTTAAAATGTATTTAGTCTTAGCACTAAAAGTTTCCGTCATTCTTTTCTTCAAATCAACAGCCTAAAGCTTCTTTCCGCCATTGTTGCTGCAATGGGCACTTTTCAAAAAGGAGATGTTTTGCCTTAAATACCTAAGGGAAGCAACTCTGTACTTAACTATTATTGGAAATTGTTACATGACTGAGCAGGATTATACGCACAGTGATTAACAATAACAAAAAGTATTGAAAATGAGGAATTCCCACAATTTTATTATCTATATGAAGAAATATATAGTTAAAGTTACCTATATTAGCGAAATACTGAAATATTTCAGATAGAACTCAGAACGTCTATTGAATAATTCAAAAATAACTATTTTAGGGACACTGCACAAATGACATTTATTCTGTTCCATTGTCAATTAGTTAAAATTTCTGCATATCCCTTGCTCTTTTTTATGAAATTTAAAAAGAAACACGTATTAGCTTCAGGTGACAATTATCCAATCTTTCTTAAATTTACAGGGACTTGATTTTGTTGCAAAAAATTAAATAGAAATACATTTGGTGCATTTGTTATAAATTATTTTACATATTACATCACTCTTTTAATTCATTATTCACTCAATGCCTTCAATAATGTTTTGAACTATTTCCCATTCAATGTTTACATCATCTTTGGTGTTTTTCATTGCACTAATCAATGCCACGGTCGTCGCCATGCTTTCCTCCTCTAGCACTTTGTATTTCCAATACCTTAATGATCGGTAGATTCTTTGTTTGACATTTAATGGGTAGTCATCTTCACTGTGGTGTAGCTGTACTTTCTGTAATAAAAGATTCGCGAGTCAGAGTAGAAAACCATCATCTTTAACAGATAGATTAGCAATCATGCTATATCAACAGTCAATCCTGTATTCAGCGACAGCTGTGTGCTTATCAAATACTTAATAGATAAGTACGGTAATTTCATTCTGCCTTTGTTTTGCGATCCGAGGAAGGAACCACAGAATAGCAAAACTTTAAACTGAGCAGAAAATACCAGGTATACGGTAAATTGTTAATGTTATGTTAATGTCATGTAGGCTATTTTACCAATATAAGTGGTCGCCTAATATAAGTTTTACTGTCTGTATTTTGATTATAAAAATATATAAAGAATAGATGTATGCGCGCTTAATTTTAAATATTTTAAATGAGCTGCATAGAAAAATTGAACGGTAGATCAACTTTTTTTTACATATGCATAAGTCCAACGGATAGCGAGAAACATTAGCATTATAACGTTAGAGTTTACAAGCGGTTAATTTCCAGTAAACAAATTATAGCTTTTCCAATACCATATATTTTTCTCGTAAAACGGCTTTAACATAATGACGATCTTATACGCGCATTCCTCGCAGATTAGAAACAAATATGATTATAATGGTCGACATTTCATCACTGTTTTTTACGAAACAAAAACAAATTTCGACGCAGTCAACCCGACATAAACGGAACCAAGCACGTGAAAAGTTTTATACTAATACATTTTCTAGTATGACCTACCGAAACGTTTAATTCACACATGAGAGTTTCCCAATTGTTTCCGATGGCACGTGTCATCTTCGACAGCATTGCATCAGTAAGTGTCTCTGCTTTCACATTAGCAGACAGCTTTTCAAGCCAAGTATCTGAAAGTAACAATATTTTACCAGAAAATAAAAAGTTACATTTATCGTTAAATCATCAATAATCGGCGCTATATGACCTATTTTGTGTCGCAGTGCCGTAAAACCCAACGCATCCATACAGACAAACAAACTCTCACACAGAACCACAGACAGACGCACAGGCATATAAAAAACCAATGTGTCCCCGTTATTCTATCTCAGGGGCATTATAACATGTAATCTCGACTTTATCTAGCTAGTAATCGGTATTCCACTGTATGAACAGTGGAACCTCAGTATCTCGATTTCGCTTAATTCAAAAGTACTTGCAATTCTACAGTTTAATTTTGTTATTTGAATTCGGTTAGGACGAGATATCGAATTTCGATATATACACATTACCAGTTGACAGAGCGATACAGAGTGATGTATTTAGCTCGAGACGTTTTTGGCGGAAATAGCCGATCTGACGAGCACCTTGGCGCGAGTCTGATCGGTTGTTTCCGCCAAAAACGTCGATAGCTAAATGCAACACTCTGTTGTGCACTGCCAACTGGTAATGTGTTTATTATATGCATTGAATACAAACCAGAAACAACTAAATAGTTGTTTAAATCATTTCATTTTCAAAATGTATTAGTTATTTGAAGCAGAACAAGAATTTTATATGCCACAAAGAATAACGCGGCACTCGTACATGTACGTTAAATCGAAAGCGACGTCAGAGTAAAATACAAAGTGGCTGATACAAGTTGGCTGATACAGACTCTTGTATTTTACTGAGCAGATACACGCGGAAACGCTCGATATCATTCGAAGGCATATAATACAAAATAGGACAAAGGGCTCGTCGTATACCAGGGTTGGGGTTTAACCGGCAAAAACAGGTTTTTTCCTTGCCAGTGGTAAAAACTGGGAAAAAACTGAAAAAGGGCTAAAATGGCAAAAACCGAAGACGGTAAATATATATGGGGGAAATTGTTAAAAACAAGGCTTGGTGTACTTTCAACTAGTTTTATCTTAATTTAAGTAATCAAAATTATGCATAGTTATATAGAAAAGTGAAACAGTAATAAAAGCTGGACTACAAATGAGAATGATTAAACAAAACTGTTCAACTGTTTTCTCCAAAATGTTGCAAAAAACTTTTTTGTTACTTCTTATATTATAGAACTGTATGTTTGAGACAACCTGTAAGGCGAAGTAACAAACAATACAGTGGTCAATGAAGAAATATAGATATTAACTGTGGATGTGTATTGTGCATTTTTCTGACAAATGACATAACCGGCAGGTCCACAATACTCAACTACAGCCGTCTACTGCAGTGCATGCGCATAAAGGTATAAACCTATGACGAAGAGTAATACCAGTGTGCTTAAAGAGGTTAATCAAAATTCAGTTTTTGTCACCTTTTTATTTTTATTTTTTTTTGGGGGGGGGGGGGGGTAAGGTTTTTTTCTTCAGTGTTTGCCACCCATTTTTTTCTGCTTGTCGGGTTTTTCCAGTTTTAACCATGTTTTTGTTTTGCCATCCTTGGCAACAACTTACAAACCCTGTTGTATACGGTATATTCAACAGAGTTTTGAAGTTAAGAGTGTGCTTAGTGATTAGTTAACTCTTACTATGCTGATATTTTCAACTTGACTATTTCACTTTTTAAGAAATGGATAGGGTTTTTTAAAATCTGGTCTGAAGTTAGGAAATATTTCAGAAAATAAAAGTAAAACAGCGCAGACCCTAAACTATGGACTACTCTGACCAGGGTTTAAACTATTTGCAAATATTACATAAGTGTCCTAATTTTCAACATAGAAATAGTTAAATAGAATAAATAATCAGTCCTTGAAGCTCGTCAAAGTGTGAAAATACAGGTGAATAAATTGTATAAACAGACATTTTATACTTTAAGAACTTCCCGAATAAAAGTAATTTAAATGTTTTGCAGATCTTAAATATAGATATAAGTTACTTACCAACAGTTGATTTAGAGTCCAGTCGAAATTTTGAAGGTATCTGTAACAAATTCATTTCTTTTTATTGAAAAAAATGATTCATTTTGGAATATGTTCTGCCTGCCTCTTTGTTGAAACTTTCTTGAATTAACCTCTCAGTACTTGTTGGCTGGTGTTTTAATTTATTCATATTGCAAAGATTTAATTCATAAACAATCAGTATCCAGCAACAACAGCTTGTTAGTTTAATTCCTCTTCACTGCGATAATGCGCCCAACCTACACTCCCTTCCTATTTATAGTAATTATATTTATAGATGACTGCAATGGGTCTATATATGTTTCATTGAAATAAATCAGCAACATGTGAATTTGTCTTGAAGAAAAATATATACATGCACTGTAGTTTTGTAGAAATAAGACATTTGTATTAGTAATTTCGACAGGGTTCAAGATAATAGAGGGGATAAGCTTGGAGATAACATTTTCTCACTCATTTCAGCACCAACTCATATAGTGTGACTACTCATTAGAATCGTCTAGAAGTAGTGACACCATAGGGTTTAATGCAGAAATAACGATTGTTGTTTTTGAAATATCCCCCTTATCTGGAGTTCTGTTCGACAATAGCTGATGTCTGAAAAATACCGGTAATATGGTTCAATACCACATTCTGTTTGATATTTGTATGAAGATAAATAATGCTAATTGTACATAGCATCAGCTGTTCTATCATACATATTCAGGAAACTACTCGCAAATTGAAAACAATAAGTGCGTGTCTTAACAACGAAACTCTGTTTTGTATCATTACGAACGTATGTAATATTACCAACTAGTGAGCGTGCTTGATTAAGATTTAGTTATATACTGTTTAACCTGTGTTAAGCGGCCACTCAATGATAAGGCATAGAAATCTCAAAAGACAATTTATTGATTATTGCAGAATAAAGGAGCTTTCTGTACTACGTTTACCCTGCACTATGCTGCTAACTGTATATAAACATACCGGATAATCATGTTTTAAGTGACCGCCTAACACATGTTGCCCTGTAATCCATTGCTATACCTTGTCAGGAAACCATTCCTGAAGCATTTCCACTGCTGAGACTGCATGTGGTTCATTCTTGTCAGAGTGCTCCTCACAGAAGAAATCGGAATCAACTTCATCCACAAGATTATCTACACCGAGCAGACCTTCATCAAGATAGTCGCTTTCATTTGTGTCTTTACACTGGAGTTGGTATTCAAATGGCACAACGTAAGTGTTTTCCTTAGATTGAAATCTGCTGAACTCTTGCCTCACAATAACAGTAAGTATTCTACGGACCCTGTCACATATTGAAGTATCGACGATACGGGCGCCTTTGCTGCTGTAACGCGTAATTCTAACACCTATTTTGGATTTTCTGACAAATATGGTCATCCTATGTTTGTCTTGGTTTTTCCCATGGCTCACGATAAATACAGCACAACCGCAGTAAATAAGATTCCGTTTTCCTTGTTTAGCAACCGGCCATTTTGCAAGACAGACCGCCATTAGCCTGTTAAATACAGCAGGAGGTAGGAAACTACCTTTGAAAGATAGAACAAGAACAGGTGTGCTAATACAATATGTTTTGTTGGGCATCTTTAGCACATCCGTTTCAGGAGACTTCTTCAGGAGACATGGAACATAGTAGAATGGCAGCTGCTCAAGAGTTTGACCATCATCTCTGATTGTACTTGCTCTTGCAATGATGTCTAGTCTCTCCAAGAAATGTAGAAGCGTGTCATAATTCTCAGAAAAATTATGAACAGGGTCTTGTTTCCACACTTCCATTGCAAGTTCCATCCGAAGTTGTCCGGTTTGCATGAAATCTCTCCACGCCTGCTCTATCTCACCATACTTTCTTCCAAACTCTTCCGCTGATATCAGATACCGGAAGGCATGAATGATCCATTGAGGATCTAGCACGATAATGTCCCGCAGATGTTGGGCATCATCGAAATATATCAGTGTCCCTGTCTCATGGTGAAACCTTAAAAACAGTCTCAGTTGCTCTTCCTCTCCGATGGGTTTTGCTAAACCCTTGTCAAGCTCTACAAGTTCTCTCATTTTGATAAATGACCTTCCATCTAATCGCCGATCTTCTATAGCTTGTTCCAACTCAATCCATCTTGCTGGAATTGTTTCGCCCCAGTACGGCATTGTCTTGGAGATGTCCAGCACAGCCTTTTTAAGTTTATCGAGTTCTTCATCTTTAGACATATTATTCAAAAGAAATGTTTCATTGTGGATGTTGTAAGCTATTGGTGTTCCTTGGAAGGCATTCCGTATCCTCTTAAAGTAACCATCGGCGAATTTGCGCTTTTGATTTTCATCCTAATAATAAAGACATATTTATTTTTATATACATGTACACACAACTACCGTGTAGTTACAAGTTCTCCGAAAACAAACTGTAATTAAATAAGCTCTCTATTTTCTTGCGTATAATCATTATTTTCAGTTGAAAGTTAAAACAGTTTGAGGATTTTTCACGGTGAAGTATATAATATTATCGAATATGTAGCCAACAATTATTAAAAAAGCGACATGCGTATCAAAGACTTGTACTTGCTTTCAAGTGTTCCTTCAAATGAAGATTAATGATAGCCCTTAAGACAGCTGACAGCTTAATATATGAAGAATGTAATGCAAAAAGTCACTGTAGTACCGTTCTGCACATTTTTGGCATATCTATGTACATTCAATAAGTGGAGCTTAACGCAATCGTGTCTTTCTTCATAAGCATTGTTATATAAATTAATACACATGAAACCTTTATATCATTTACCCCGTCAAGTTTGTCCTTATGGGTCCCTACAAGAACTATTGGCGGTACTCCTGGCTGTGAGCCCTTTGCATACGTACAGATAGATTTTAGCCAGAACATTACACCACCTTTAAAAGAAAAGAAAATATACATTTGTATATTTATCTGACAGCATTATAATGTTTCAAAATCATTAAACTTTTCTGAAATGTAAAACTAGGTTGAATAATAATTATAATACCTTGAACCGAACCCAACTTTAAAACACTTATCTAAGTCAAACTATTATACCACATTTGGGGCAAAACACTGCTTTAGCATTTCAGAACGAGCGTTATTTTCCAGTATAATACATGGTATATGTTTCTGTAAGAAATATCAATCCCTTCGCTGCCCTGGCGTTATCTGCTTTAAACAATTGTCGGCTGCTTTTATTTCTTTAGTTTAAATTTATATCAATTGGCTACAGTAACATCGTAATTAGTATCAAACGTATGGATACACGGCGTCGTCTGATCAGTATCCTAACTGTTGGCAATTAATCATTGTACTCAGGGTAAAGCTGTGAAAAGGATTATTAACTTCAGTACATGTATTGGTAATTAACCCTTAGCCCGCCAAATAAATTGTCGTCTGCTATATTTCTCGTCTGCTTCAAATGTCAAAGTGCTTCAAAGTTGCTCAAAATTGCTGAAAATGTTGTCCGAGTGTCAAACAGCTTGGATCCGGATGAGACGCCGAGTTACTCGGCGTCTCATCCGGATCCAAGCTGTTTGCATATGGAGCTATAGTCGTGAGTGGCAGGCTAAGGGTTAAAGTTATGTCATAACATATACCTTGGGTTTCTATGGATTCTATTCCACGCAGATCCTGATACCAGTCTTCTTCTAGTGTTTTCTCCAGATCATTTTCCATATTCAGAACTAGTAGATAAATGGCTCTGGGACTGAAGAACAGTTGATGTGTTGCATAGTAGACAAACTGACCAGCAAAGTCCCACAGTGAAACATTGGCTTCTCTTTGGGTAGGGCCTTTGGAAATAAATGTAATCTACCTGATGAAGCATATTTCTAATATTGAAAACAGATGACCATGTAAAGCAGGTTAAAAGTAAAACAACACCTGAAGGCGCGTTCTGCTTTACTTTTAGTCTGCTTTAAGCTACCATCTGTTAGTATATAGAAATATTTCTCTTTTTTTAAAGTGAAACTACTTTCGTGAGTGGTGGAATCGATAAAAGGCGTAAACAATGCGTACTCGTGGAATAATAGGTTAGATAGATGAATCACTGCCTATTCACTGGTATAGGTAAAATACGGACATTCTCTCAGCTATGTTACTTTTAACAGTGATATACGTAAACTTAACCACCTTTCCATAACATGTGTTTAGTCAGTCATGAACTGTTTCCCGAGTCAAGCTTTTGTAACAGCTTTCAATCCATTTTCATGAACTCTTTCCATGCCAGTTCAAACGGGTTTTCATCTAGACTGCTATGGATCACTCTCTGTCAGATATAATTATTCAAGTATTGTGTATTTCCTATGGATCACTCTCTGAGCGTTTTCATTCTCTTTTTATATGGATTACTCTTTTTGCGATATTTTACCTGTTTTCATGCTCTTGGTTTGGATCACACTCTTTGCGATATTTACCTGTGTTCATACTCTTGCATTTCAATCACTCTCTTTGCGATATTTACCTGTTTGCATGCTGTTGCTATGGATAACTCTCTTTTGCGATATTTACCTGTTTTCATGCTCTTGCGATGGATCACTCTCTTTGAGGTAATTACCTGTTTTCATGCTCTTGATATGGAGTGGTTTGTTGTATTTACCTGATTTCATGCTCTTGCCATGGATCACTCTCCGAGCTATACTCATGGACTCACTAGTAGAGCCAATGGCTTCGACCATTTCAAAATCAGACAGAGATGACATCGTAATACCCGTGTGAGCCGAGGAGTCCATCTGAAATTATTAAGTTTCCATCGGTCTCCAAAATAATAATATATAAATAATAAAATTATAAAAAGCGATTGATGTAAAGATAATGATAATTTGGTTTTCATTAATTATTTGTCGAAAGTCCAGCTCCACATAGGGAAATTTTGTAAAATGCTGAACTTCTAATTCGACAACAAAACCTTACGCTGTAACTTCTCATTTTACTTATCTTTTCGGGACTCTTGCAAAGAGTAGTCATACTAGTTATCACAACTGTTGAGTTTACAGCAGATATACACAAATTTTGGACATGATCAATTTACTCCCTATTTTGTAAGCTCTGTGACCAAAATAACTTTTAAATACAGCACTCGCACGGTTAACTTCAAAATATATAAAGTCATTAGATTTAGTATAAATGTGACAATATTTGCGATGTGTGTATGCAATAAAGTCTTAGATCTAATAGTCTCTTAATAAGAAACAAAGATGAACCAGGGCCCAAGATAAGTTGGGTATAAAAATACTAACTTTCTAATGTCTCAATTAAACCATATGTTGTTATTGTTCATTAGAATCGTCTCTTCGAGACACGATTCTAATGAGTGGACACAGCCTCGAATAAAAAAGGAGAAAAAGAAAAAGCGTGAATATGGAGCCCAATATTAAAATGTTCTTCATATTGGAAAAATACATTATTCAACCATATCACACAGCATAAATATGTACATACATCAGAAACATCAAATTCCATAATTTCTGTCCTTTCTGGAGTCTTTAATTCTATTTTTCTGCGCTTCTTCGAAGTTTGAGATGTTTCAAAATCGGTGGCTATATGTTTGTTTCCCCCACCGTCTGTCCTAAGGTTGTTAGGATTTGATCCACTTTCGACCTTGTCCTCCGAGCAAAATGACATGACACTGATCTCTTCTTGGTATTCCAGATTTTTAATATCAGGGACTCGTCCGGCAGAAATCTCATCCGTAAAAAGTATTTCCGAAAGCTTTTCGTACGGCATATTGGTATCTTAAATGAAACGATCATTTAATTCATTTTAAAAGAAAACAAAAACTCTTACTATCCTGAACATGTAGATATGGTTTCACATATCAACACGACTGGAAAGGAGTTAAAACAATTCAACCGAAACTTATATATGCACCAGATATATATTAGCATAAAACTCTTATTCCAAAATACCTCCTAGGGTGTTCCATGTTCCATCCCTTATTTTCACGCGACATTTGCCAATATACACATCAATACCATCCGTGCTTGTAATGTTGTCAACATTCCTACCCATTATTCTTCGGGCCGTGCTTGTCTTTCCGGCCGCGTATAGTCCCACAAACATAAGCCGTATATTGTATGTGCTCATTTTGCTGTGTTCCAGCATCCTCATGTACAGCTCTATGTCAGCCGGGTCCATGTTCTGGATCTCATTTGGCATACCTTAAAATGCAGTGAATCCATATATCTTAACACTTTCAGCCATGGGTTGTTTTCAATGTTTAAGACAGTAGGCTCCTTATAGCAGACTGAACATAAAACAAAATGTCCTGAGAAAGGAAGAAATGAATTGTTTCCTATGTCTATTTAAGGTTTAAACTTGATCAACCCCAAAGCAGTATTTCTGTATAATACTGTGATTTAATGCGTATATGTTTTCAATCAACCGACGATAGTTTTAGAGAGTACTTCGCTAGTAATACTCACCAAGTTCTTTCTTCAATACGATACTAGTACATGTACATTATATTGGTATTACGTATTTATATAACTATTACTTCTAGCCCCCAGTGTCAATAGAATTAACATGTAAATTACACATACAGTTTACAGTTTAGCGGAGAAGCATAAATAAATCGACAGGCAGGAATAACAATCACATATGCAACATTTCTGTACACAACATTCCTGAGATTTTACTCAAGTACCGATTAGCAGTAAAGATTGGTTGTTCATTCAAACAGTGTAAATATTTAGTTTTATTTCAACTTAAACCGCCATTTAAGATTTTACTCGATTTATCAGTTAATATAAAGTTTAAGTTTCAAAAGATGTTAATGAAATAACCTTTTAAGAGCTTCATAGACATTAATCTCATACGGCATCTATTTCAAAACACTATTCATCGCATAGCTATACAGTGCCGTTAAGTTCATTCAAATACATGTACATGTTATATATTGGATCCAACAACGTTAAAATTATGGAAGTTGGTATTGTCACAATTTTCCCGAACACGTTTTTGTTTTAAACATAAAAAAGATTTTTAAAAAAAAGATTAGCATTGCTGATTACACCAAAACCAACGATTTCATAATAAAATCTGATTAGACAAATTGATGTTAGTTAGTAACAGAAAAAACGTTTGTGTCTCAGCATTGACTATGGACAAAACAAACTGTAGCATGTATGTCCTGCACATATCAGTCAACTACATTTTAAAAATTGTGGTACTTCTTGAGTCATTACTAATTAACCACTAGCTTGGCTGTTTTCTGGGTAACAGCCAGCACTCTGGTTTGTGTATAAGTTTTCCATACCTGTTGACGTTAAGCCGGGAAAGAAATAAAAGTCCTTAGTCAGTGTACAGTGACTGGAAGCTGGAAATCTGTGTTGATCTGCAAACTGGCTTAACTGAAATAGCGAGGTTAACTGTATGTTATACAAGTATAAAGCATGTATTTCTTAAATCAACGAAGTATAATTATGAAAAGGTTATTTGTAAATATCATTTAATGTACATGTTTATTTAATATACGTTTTTATCACATAAACGTGCAAAATATAGAATTAAATAAAATTTGTACAGCGGTCTGTGCATATATTTTATACTTATTTTCGAATCACCAAAATACTGTATTACTACGCCGACTGTGAAACAGTTCAGTTTCACAAACTTGGATCACCAGGAGTGATTGGAACATTCCCAAGTGTGTTAATTTCTTTCTCCCCAGCAGTCCCGCAAATCAGGCTTATTAACATTTACTCAGAACAAATATGTTGATTTTTAAATTAACGTTACATCACATTGACGTCATGTTTCAATAATGACGTAATTCCGAAAACGAAAATAAATGTCTATATTATTTTTAGTCAATAAGAAAAGAATGGATTAAATATTAATTTAGCATTTTGAAAATGTTATCAGAGAAGTCCTTTCACAAAAAAATGATGTTCTTTTCCTTTATTTTAGTTTGATAAGTGTTTTATCTATGGATGCATTTATAAAACCTAATAACACTTATGACGCATCATTTTCCTAAGAGCTGAGAAAAAATGAAAGTAAGAACGTTCGGATTGTGTGTCAATTGGGGTTTATGTGATAAATAGAACATTAAATTCGTGCGTTTTCAGCATTGAATGTACTGAGCGAGTTGAATAAAATGATATGTTGCTCGCCAACGCTCGCAACATTATTACTTACCAAACTTGTTCAATAAAGTCACTACTGAAAACACACACATGCAACGTCCTCTATATATCACGCATGCATTAAAACGCAGAAAACTATGTCCTGAGCGACCGACCAGCAAGGAAATCTGCACATTTCTGGTCGATCTCAAGCTAGAACCTGAACCCATTCTTTGTCAGCATTTATGGTAAAACTTCTGTACTTAATCAGGACAAAACAATGCTGTTTTCTAAAGTGTGGAATTTAGTTCAGCTGAAATTTTCGAAGTGATAACTTGATCAAAGTGTGTTTAGATCTACTTTTATACATATTAACACGACAAAACAGTTCTGACACGCAACACACTTATTAATTTATTGTTCACACATGTTTACTAACAAAGAGTCATATCTTACCAATTTCCATATGTCAGTTGCAGAGAGCTCATGGACGAATGAGGACAGCACATATATGTAAAAGATTACTCCATTGAAACCTATTCATGAAATATAAGCATATATAGATCTATAAGCCTTTCAACACTAATGACTACTTTAATAGCATTTATGCAAAAATATGTTTTGCGTTTATTTGTTAATATTTGGAAATACAAAATATATTGGCATTTCGATTAAAACAAACACTGACATGGGTCTCACACATCATTTTATTTCATTGTGATCAGACACCGCGTTACACGGTGTGTGATCAAGCTCCAAACCGTTTACAAATGATGTTATAGTTGATTTGTAATATGAAGAATCTAGCCTTTTCATTTTGATAACAGTTTGAATCCAGATAAAATGCCGCGTTACGCGTCATCTGATCAGGATGTAAACTGTTTCACACTCGTATCGATATTTCTTAAGTCATACTATCTTGCATCCAACTTTAAAACGATCTTGCAGACAACAATATTGAAGCAGGCGACAATATAGCGGTGACGGGGTAAAAACCTCACGGTTAATTTGGCACTTAACCAATTACCCCATAAATACGACTTTTACGCCTTTTATATATTCCTCCACTGAAGAAAATAGTTCCAATTTATACGGTCATAAATATGTATCATCAGATAAGTTTTCTATATTCCATGAGGTGGTAGCTTCAAGCAGGCTGAAAGTAAAGCAGAATGGGCCTCAAGGCACATTCTGCTTTACTTTCAACCTCCTTTAAGTGTTTACCTGTCTTCAAAAACTAGAAACATGCTATGGGGTAATGGGTTAAAGGATGAATGGGGAAAACATATGTAATCGACCTGCCATCTCCATACATGTATCTTACCTGTAGACGCGATGAGATAGTCGGGGTCTTCGTTGACGCTTGCAATATCTCGTACCTGTTGAACAATCAAATCACTTCCTAAAACACAAATTAATGCTACTTTCAGAAAATTGGGATTCCAACTACGATATAGGAACCAACACTTGTTTTCTTATCGTAATATTTATAAATGAAACTGAATATATTGTCATACCTGACTGTTTTTTAAATAAATACTCTTTAAACTAACTACAATATATCTGGCAAGCGTCCATCTAAAAGAATTCAAGTAATCTAGACATTTGTCGGAGCATTTCATGTTTGGTTATGGTGAATTCAGAGATGTTAATCATTTGCTTGATACTCACTCGTCTATAATTTGTATATACTTTATATTAATGGGTGTATGTCAACATTCATGCCGTCCGGTTGTTAAGTCCTTTTAGATTTATTGAATCTTTGAATGGTCATTTTAGAGGGTTGGTATCAGCAATTTAATTTTTCAGCTACAATTTTCAATAGATTTGGTACAAGATTCTAAATTAACCAGCAAAGGGTAAACTCTTGGCATAAATGTGACGGTACTCTAAAAGAAACAAATTGTACTGGTAACCTTATTTAAACCCGTTACATCATCCAATAAATCAATTATCAATCGGTGTAGTGTTTTTGATTGTTGATTGTGAGTTCCCGTCCGCTTCCCAACACTAGTATTATGTCATGTAGGACAACCATATCTGGTATGTGGATACATATTGCGATTACCAGTTTCAGGTTAATTTGACCCTGACATTGATAATAGAAAAATCTTGTTTTGACCTTGACCTCTGACCTTGATTATTGAAAATCCTTGTCCTAAACCATTTCTTTTATACGATGCTATTTACAATAACCAAACATTGGATGTGGATACATTTTTGGATAGCTGAGTGCCATGTACCACTTTCTGGCAAGTTGCCCCTGCAAGTTGACCTTGACCTTTGACCACACCTTTTCCTGAGTGTTTCCTGTACCATATCATCTAGGATTCATAGCACATGAGGTGTAGATACATGTTGGCATGGCAGAGTGTCACAAACCACTTTTAGGTATATTTGACCTTCAAATCTGACCTTGATAATTGACAAATCTTGCACTGTCTGAGGACAACTCCTTTACCATAGCATCTACAATTTCCGAACCTGGTGAGTGCAAATAATTGCCAACTATCTTTAGATTGAGGAGTTTTACATACCTTTTAGCTCAATACGGCATTGACCTTGAATACTCTTGCCCAGAGCATATATCGTTTACTATATCGTCCGGGATTATCATACATAATGTATTGCTTTATTTTGACTTTGCCAAATGTCATGAAATATGTTCAGGCCACTTTAATCTTGTTCAGGTAATTCCTGGCAGACATGTTCTTAACACCTTCACTGCGACGACCCGAATACACTGAATGGTTAATTGAAAACAGTTAAGATCCTGAGCAGTCGCTGCAAAACACACAAACAAAACCCCCTAACTTAACTCTCCTTAATTCATGTATCAAATATGGGCAGCATTAAATTCTTTCCATTATATTCTCTGTAAAGGTTCGATCCGTCAAATTGGAATTTTATCACTGAGCATGTGAAAAAAAATTTTAAACTAATATACAAACATCTCTTTCCATATAGGCCTACATGCAGATCTAACTTAAAAATCATAAATGAAATTATTTCTGTTTCTTTTATTAACAAAATTACTTTATAGTGTTATAAATTTTTACAATAGTTCTTACGTTAGCTCATTGTACACTTTGTTTTCTCAATATAAACTGGCTTCTTGTACTGAAATTAAAAAGTGGTCCACTTTGGATCTGGGCCGCATTTGAAAAGCTAAGTTACACGTGCAAATCTGACACTCGTCACACAAACAGTTTTATCTTCAATCGGAAATACAATTGGTTAGCTACCACAATAACAGGTTTGTTACGCTTGCAATAAACCGAACTAATTTACTACAGAATACCAGTAAATTGAGCGAAACCGTTCGTATTCAAGTTGCTCTTACTCTTTTGTTTTTCGTTTGAGTGTAGCAAAGATAAAAGTATCACATTAGCCACGTGGTATACTGTTTTACGGTCAATCCACTCATTCAACTAGCTATATGCAGCAGGTTGATTCCTGGTCTCGCTACAATAAAATAGCTACAGACCGACATAAAATATGTATATTGTTGGGTTGGAATTTTTTTTAAATCGCCCCTCGACTCATTTTCCCCATTATCCGTTAAGCATAGGGGACATTAAGATACATACCGAATGTCATGTCATCAAAATTAATCTCATTTATGTTTTTTCAAAGACAGATCAAGTTGGCCGGGGTCATCGGGTATTCATTTAAGACGTCATCAGTCCATTTTGTCCAGTCAAACTTTTACATGAGTATTTATCTGTCTGACTAAATGCCAAATATGTCAAACCACTCACTCGCAATCAGTTCACTGCCGCAGCCATCTGTCGAGTTATGTGGGCTTAAATATCGCAGCATAAGTTCCCGCGAATGCTGTCCTATTCGGTATCAAACCACACACTCGCTATCAGTTCAATGCCATTCTACAAAAAGCACTTAAGTCCTTAGGGTTATATGAGACGTATTTCCTGTTCAATTCCTTCAGATTTGGTGCTGCTACAATCATGGTAAACTTGGGGTTTTCTTCTGAAGCACTACAGACTGGCTGGTTGCTGGACTCCGAAAGCATTTAAATATTATACTCGGTGTGGTGCTTTAAGGGCCATTCCGCGACATGCCTGAGTAAGCTACTCAATTTGTCAAGAAAAAGGGTAAATAAGCATGCAGCTTGTCCGATTTGAACTTCATTGCTGCATACTCGGGCTTAGTAGGTGCGTTTGATTTGGCTGCGAGCTTTCACTACTGTGTTCTTTTCGCATGGCCAATTGGTTTGGCGGTGGTCTGGGTAACTGCTACAGTTCCCAAGACCAGTTGGCGGATGCGAAAAGATGACAGTTTTAAAAATAAGAGGTTACAAATAATCATTTTGTACCTTCCTGGACTGGCTCCTGTAGGATCATGTCGCCTCAGAAGTCCAGTCTCAGTTAATTGCTAACATTGTAATTGGAACTAGTCTCAGTTAATTGTTACCATTGTATTAATTTGGAACTTTGGTGGTAAATATCAATATGTTGCCCAATTTGTTAAGGACTGTGATATTTATGACAAGTTGTCTTCTATGGTAACAATTGACATGTTGTGATGCCCACTGTGCTAAGGGCTATGTTGAACAATTGACATTATGTGTTGCCCACTTTGCTAAGGGCTTTGATGAAGCTATTTGTTGACATGTTGTGATGCCCACTTTGCTAAGGGCTATGCTGAACAATTGACATTATGTGTTGCCCATGTGCTAAGGGCTTTGATGAAGCTATTTGTGCTGTTTGGGGTCTGCCATATACTGTTGCGGCGACCCGGTTTTTGTCTACATATAAATGAAAGCCGCAGCCAAATATTGGCCATTCTTATTTAATTAAACATCAAAAATGTTAATACAGGTTTTGTTTGCTTTATGCATCCTTCGATAATAACGACTACTGAATGCATATGACCGTAGGCGAATTTATCGAAGGGGCGAATGTGATTCTTTTTATGTGTTATTCTTACAACATAGCTTTTATCATAGCACCGTTTACATCATGTTTCAGTTTGGAACAGAATGTTTCTTAAATCTAGGTAAAAACCCACCCTCCACACCCTTTCTTTTACTTTTTGACCTGGTTGTGAATATCAATATGTTGCCCATTTTGTTAAGATTTTGTGTTGCCCACGTTGCTACGGGCTATGACGAACAATTGACATTATGTGTTGCCCACTTTGCTAAGGGCTTTGATGAATCTATTTGTGTTTTTAGTGGTTTGCCATGTACTGTTGAGGCGACCCGCTAATTGTAAACATGTAAATGCAAGCAATTTGTGTTTTTGAATTGTGTGACCTTCATGGCTCACTTACTTTGGTTCAGTCAGTACTTTAGGACAATTCTAAACATAAATATGTTATAATTCCTAGTATGTCTGGTGTGTCCCTTATTTGTCTCTGCTTACTTGGGTTATAAGCCTGTCATTTGGTACAGTTGCTGCTGCCTAGTTTGTTTTATTTTACAGACGCTGTGTTCCCCATCTTGGTTACAGTTTTAAGTTGCCAGCAGCCTTCAAGACTATCGTTCGGCGCGGCTTTCAGTTGGAATCTGCATTATTGCCAGAAAGCTATTTTACATTCTGTGGGACTATTCAGTTGTGCGATGAACTTGTCAATATTGTTTCACCAGTTCCATGTCAATGGTTCAGCCAGGTCATGATTTGGTTGGCTCAGCTAGTGTCGCTTCTGATGCTAATCAGGTTATGCACTGGCGGATGCGAAAAGATGACAGTTTTAAAAATAAGAGGTTACAAATAATCATTTTGTACCTTCCTGGACTGGCTCCTGTAGGATCATGTCGCCTCAGAAGTCCAGTCTCAGTTAATTGCTAACATTGTAATTGGAACTAGTCTCAGTTAATTGTTACCATTGTATTAATTTGGAACTTTGGTGGTAAATATCAATATGTTGCCCAATTTGTTAAGGACTGTGATATTTATGACAAGTTGTCTTCTATGGTAACAATTGACATGTTGTGATGCCCACTGTGCTAAGGGCTATGTTGAACAATTGACATTATGTGTTGCCCACTTTGCTAAGGGCTTTGATGAAGCTATTTGTTGACATGTTGTGATGCCCACTTTGCTAAGGGCTATGCTGAACAATTGACATTATGTGTTGCCCATGTGCTAAGGGCTTTGATGAAGCTTTTTGTGCTTTTTGGGGTCTGCCATATACTGTTGCGGCGACCCGGTTTTTGTCTACATATAAATGAAAGCCGCAGCCAAATATTGGCCATTCTTATTTAATTAAACATCAAAAATGTTAATACAGGTTTTGCTTGCTTTATGCATCCTTCGATAATAAACAATAGCAGTATACATTTGTTTCATAGGTACTGAGGGAACAATCAAATCATTGACCGAGGTAGCAGGGAAGACCTTGAGAACTGTTGCCCGAGGCCAAACAAATGATTTATTACCCGACTCTCTATTTAGATTCTAGAGATGATTCTATATTTCATCTTTATTAAATTCAATACAACAACTGAATGTGAACATCACTGTGATGTGAATAGATTTCTCTACTATATTCCTTTTTTCAATTACCATTGACATAATTATTGTTTCTTATTGACTAAAATTGATTGACACTTAGTTTGGTTTTCAAATTACGTCATTATGATGGCATGATGCCATTTATGTTGTAACCTCATAATTTGTTTAAAAAAGGAAAGATACGAGATCTGCAAGCGGTTTTATCAATCTTATTTGGAGTCACTCTTGATACGAGATCTAGATCTATAGCATTTTAAGCGGATTGTTTGGGAGAGAAAAAATGACCCGAACAACCCTGCAAAAGGCTAGATCTACGTAGAAACTGGTTTGATTTTATTGTAGTTTTATCATATTCAAATTTTTAATTAAAAATCTGTATCATAGAGACGCCTTATTCGGCTCCGCGATGCAGAAAATGTTTGGGCACCATTTTCGCGCATGTAACAGTGCTGTGCAACAGTCAACTGTTGCACCTTGGCATACGTCTGGTAAATCTTTACGGAAAAACAGTCAAAAATGCTTAATAATCACTTAAATAGAGAGTCAGGTAATAATATATAATAAATACAGTGAACAGATTGCCATTTTAGAAAACTCGACCTGTCATGTATCACATGGTCACGTTTTTTTTATTATTTTATTGTGTGTGTGTGTGTGGTGTTTTTTCTCTCAATTTTTGAAGGCTAAAGGTGTACAATTTATGTTTGATGAGAAAAAAATGTGAACTGATTACTTATATCTACGTCTTGTATTTACGAGTATTCAACTATGAAGCTAGAATATATAGTCATAATGAAACACGGAAGAAGTACAACTCCAATTTCATAATATATGCCAAGTATAACGGTTATTGATCGGATATCGTGTAAACTAAGTAAATAGTATACCTACCTATGAAATAAATAAGTTTTGGCTTTCCAATTAACGCTGGTGAATTCTGTTCATTAAGTATGACAGGGATCTGGCAACACTCTATATCATCAGGTGTACCAAAAATGATAACGATGAAAGAATCTATGGTACTGCTATCTTGTTGGAGAGCCTCTCGCTCTATTATTGAAAGCACCTCCTGTAAACAATACAAATTATTATTTAGTGGCAAGGCTGACAACATATGTAAACAGTTTGGATCCGGATCAGACGCCGCATAACGCGGTGTCTGATCGGGATCTAAACAGTTTTGAAACTCATATAAATGTTTCGTACATAAAAAAAGACTAAAATTTCCTAATTTTATAAATAAAGGGAGACGAAATATTCAAACAGACGATACTGTGCTAGACGGGTTTCACGGCATTATGGTAGTGAAAAGGTTAACCCCTTCACTGCCTTACCCCGAGAACAACAGTTTTTTGCAAACAGTTTGGATCCTGATCAGACGCCGCGTTACGCGGCGTCTGATCAGGATCCAGACTGTTTGACACTCATTTCAATGTTTCTTGAGTCATAATAGCAAAAAAATAAAATTTAAGAAATAAAAGCAAACGACAACTGTTTAAAATTTATTACGTCACGGCAGTGAAGGGGTTAAAATAAAAGTGGGTGCAGTTTGTTTGACTCAATAAGTGTGTAGTTAATATAAAGCGCAACTGGACTCTCATTCAAAAAGATCACACAACCAATGTCTGATCAGGATCCTAAATGTCTGACACTAGTATCAATGTTTCCTTATTAGAAATACAAATTAAGACTAAAAATTGTTTCAAATAAGCAGCTAGAACGTCCATTTGTATTTTGTTTTAACTGGTATTAATAGAAGTATCATAAGCTATAGGACAACCTTGCTTGTTTTCTCTGTGTAGATGCTGATCTTGTACTGTAGTTGTTCAAACAAGTCTTTGAGAAGACGAAGAGCTTGGTAGCCTGTGTTAGAGATCAACAAGACTTTTCCACGTACATGTCTCGTGATCGGATACACCTATAAAACAATATTAACATTGCAGTATTATTGGAGATCAACAAGACCTTTCCACGTACATGTCTCGTGATCGGATACACCTATAAAACAATATTAACACTGCAGTATTATTGGAGATCAACAAGACCTTTCCATGTACATGTCTCGTGATGGGATACACCTATAACATTAGCATTCCAGTATTGAGGAACTATGAAGTCCTTATGTAATACGACAATTAAGGCAAATGTTCATATATGACTGCAACCAAAAATTGATAAAGGTATATCTAAAGCAGAAAGCTTAACTTCAGTCGTAATTTATGTCACTGACTCCTAGTACCAGGTTTTTCGTCCTTTACAAACAGTGTAAATGCGAATAGTACATATGTCCTATGTATAAACTGAAGATTCTCATCAGATGGCTAAGGAGTCCTCTGATCAGGGTATTCGTTGTTTGTCATTTTGCAATATATTACAAAATACAACCATGCATAGTCAAAATGGACGTGACCTAATAGGAAACCCCAGCTCCCAGTAAAGTTTCAAAGGTGAACGAGTTATGCAGCAAACTGGCAAACACGCATATTCTTTGGTGTGGTCGTATTATGCGACTCGACGATTTTAGGTATGATATGTGTTGTTGTTGTTTTTCTGTTTTAAAAAAGAACAAGATGGAAAACATTGCAACATACTTTAGTAACTTTAGTTTGAGCGATTAGAAAGTAGTCAAACTTGAACAATTGCAGACGACAACTTTAAAGCAGACGATAATATGACAATAAGAATGATAAACACGTGTGCCTGATGACGTACGTTTGGATTTCTCAGTTTGCTGATGGCGACGTCACTGTTAGGAGCACATTTGGTAATGTTTATATTTCTTCCAGTGTGAACCCACATGTCAAATGCCTTGTCTGTAACAAAAAACATGCATTTTATGTGAGCATTAACCCCTTAACTGCCTTATCCCGAGTAGATCTACAATATTTATTTGCAAACAGATTGGATTCTGATCAGACGCCGCATACGTATCTGATCAGGATCCAAACTGTTTGACACTGATTTCAATATTTCGTAAGTAAAAATACCTAAAAATTTAAGTTTGAGAAATAAAAGCAGACGACAATTAATTAACGTTGATGACGTCATGACAGTGAAGGGGTGAATCAAAACCTCCAGACATGATCAATTTTTATAACTACGAGAAGAGAGCTTAGACAAACACGTTTTTTTTTTTATAAAAAATACATGTAAAGATACATGTACAGTGCAGAAGACACTATTTCTCGTTTCACTGTCTGAACTTCAACTGATATTTGCAAACAGTTTGGATCCTGATCAGACATCGCACAATGTGACGTCTGACGAGGATCAATACTGTTTGACACACATTACACATATTACTTTAGTCAATTCATCTTGATTTGAAAATTGAGGCATAAAAGCAGACGACAATTGTTTAATGCAGATGACGTCATTGCAGTGAAATGATTAAATGTCCAAATGCCCTTTTATAGTGACACGAGTTACCTATAACAGTTCTTATCCTCTTACCAAGGTCCTCAAATGTCACGGGCGTTCCATCAATCTTTAAAACCGGTGTTGAGGGATCCATTGTTTTCTTCTGAAATGCAACTGACTTGATAACTCAAACTTGATTTATTCGAACTAATCACGATCGCAATTGTTAATCCCATCACTGCTTTACTCCCGAGTTCAATGCCACAGAGTCCTTGACAGGGCTGCCATAAGTTGACATAAAAAATCCTAAGATTTCCAAATTTGCATTTTTCAAGTGCGATTTTAAGAATCGTACCTTTACCCCATCGTCTGTTTCTAGTTTTGTTGACACGTGACTGCTTAAAGCAGACAGGAAGTAAAGCAGAATGCGCATTAAGGCGCATTCTGCTTTACTTTCTGTCTGCTTTAAGCTACTCATGTACAAGAAACAAATCCGAAGATTTAGGAAAAATCCGGAGAAATGGCAGCCCTGCCTTGATTTTTGTGTTTGCAACTAGTACATGTAAAGTTTGCAAACAGTGTAGACTCTGATCAAAGAGATCCTTAAGGCGTCATCTGATCAGGATATACACTGTTTGTTATACTTATGTTTTACAAAAATATGATATAGATATAACCATAAAATCAATACAAATTGGTCAATTTTCGAAAGTGGAATAGTACATTTGTAAAAGTTTGCATTAAATGTGTTAATATTGTCCAACACAATATGTAGGCATTTACAATATACATACCTTATATTTCGATATACTTCATGTCATAAATCAAAATATGAATGCACTCTTTATCATTATCATGGTCTGCCATGGAAGTATTTATATACATTTAAGCACATGTAGAAGTAACACATAGTTATAAGTAAGAATATTCGTCCTTATTAATATGGGGAAATCCCATTCTTAACTACGTTCTATGAATAGCACAAATTTCCTGCGATCAATAGTATCAAATGAAGATCTACATAAAGTGGTGAAATACTTAAACCACCAGTATAATTATGTATGTTTTGCAAACAATGTAGACATTGATCAGAGGGCTTTTAGGAGCCCTCTGATCAGGGTCTGCACTGTTTGTTCTACTTTTATTAATTTGAAATAGTTTCTCAATTATCCCTAAAATCAACATAAACTAGTCTTTGTTACAAAAGTGGAACAGTCCATATGAAATAATCGGCATATAAAGCGTTATACATGTAAGTGTTTCAGCTGTGTTGTATAACTTCCTTGTTGTACTGAACAAATAGGCTACATACAGTGGAGAATCTGTTATTCTTTCCCGTTTAAACGCAAACGTAGGCAAACGCAAAGCACTAAAACGTAGAAAAGAACAACTTTTGGACAATTCTGATAATTCTTGTTTATCTTGGTGGCAAACAGTTTGGAGCCTGATCAGACGCCGGGTTACCCGGCGTCTGATCTGGCTCCAAACTGTTTGCACTGCAAATAAAAGTTTTAGCGTAAACGCGTTTATTGGGAAAGAATAACAGATTCTCCACTGTATCTATCTTGCGCTAGTTAATCCGTTACCTAATACCCTGTTTCAAGGTTTGAAGACAAGTGTCCACTTAACTCATTCATATATGAAACTTTTAATGGACAATTCCAAGATCAAAATAAGTCTGGTCCATTTTTGACTATTTAGGGCTGATTTTAACAATATATTTCAAAATGACAAACAGTATAGACCCTGAACAGAGGACTCCTTAAGGAGCCCTCTGATCAAGGTCTGCATTGTTTGCATGGGACAAGTGTAATCCTCTCAGGTACACGGTTTGAAAATGACGAGTATACTCGTCGCTAGGGTTGAATGTGTTAAAGCAGGCTGTAAATAAAGCAGAATGCGCCTTTATGCGCACTCTACTTCACTTTCAGTCTGCTTTAAGCTAGCAACTGCTACGATAACATAACATAACATAACATAACATATAGTTTATTGTAATAGAAGGCCTCCAGCCCATAATACAAGTATTTGATATATATTCTATCATGTTAAATATTATAATAGCATGTACAAATGGTATTCTTTTCCTACTTGTTTCATATGTTAAACATATGTTACGAATGATTCATAGCCTATTGCTACGAGTTTAATCGTACGTGACACGTGCAGTTTTGCTTTTCAGATTAAATATTCTAAATATCTAATATTTTAAAACATTACATAAACATTATTATGTAGTTTATACCGATATCTGGAATAGCTATTTGCAAGTGTCATTTACGATTAAATACTTGAATACCAACAAACTTATCCGGTTATGGAATAAACCATAAATATATTGAATGCATGTAGCTAAACATATACATTGTATCTATGTCTTACAGTTAGCTTTCAAATATTCCTCTCTGACCTCGAATGCTCGAAATATAAATTTTGCAGCAGCATGTATACTGCTATCACTAGAGTCTGACATTATCAATTGAAATGTTCTTATGCAAACTAGTCGTTGCAACCAGCATGTTTTAAAACATTCGATTCTTGTATCGTTATATAACGGACAAACTAGGAACATGTGGAATTCATCCTCGACGACATAAATGTTATTATGCCGGCAATATTGACAATGTCTGAAATCCCTGTCGATATTTAGATGCCGGCCTTTCTCAATCATTAAATTATGACCAGAGCACCTGAAGTTGGAAAATCTTCTTTTAACCATATACGGTAGTTCCAATGAAAGGTAACGTTCCGTATTCAGAAGTGTTTTAAAATGTCTGTAGTGTTCTGATTTTGGTGATGAGTTAACACTGGCGAATAGCTTCTGAACTGCACAGTCTTTAAGTCTATTTGTAAATTGTGAAAGGAACAATTTGGTGTCACCAATGTCCTGTGCTACCCAAACAAATCCGAAACCATTTTCAAAAAGTAAATGTTTCACATTTGACGCCCAGGTACGCCTGCCTATTTCGTCCAAACCCTTTAGCATTGTATAACACTGATGAGGATATCTAGAAGCAGGCATTTGTATAAGTTTCGTCCAGTATTTAACACAACGGGACATGTAATTTACGCAAAGCGGATGCCTTCCACATTCACTAAGTGCAAAGAAATTCGAAACTGATTGATTCAGACCACAGACGCGTTTACAAAAGTTTGCATGGATTCTCTCTGTACATTCGGAATACTGGTGACCCCAAATTTCAGATGAATAGCACAGGATTGGCGATACCATAGAGTCAAATAGCTTGAATGCTTCAGTGGCTGGGAAGTAGCCGAAATACTTCTGGAACTTGAAAATGTTTGCTATTGCCTTGGATGCCTGTTTAGATAAGGTCTCCTTGGTCATTGTCCAGCATAATTTAGGCGTAAAGAAAGCACCCAAGTATTTATAGTATGGCACTACTTCTATTTGAGAGTCTTTAAAGTACCATCTTTCATAGTTCCGTAGGTATCCACCATTACGGAATACCATGATTTTTGATTTGTCTAGGTTTAACTTCATACCCATGTCGTCACAGAACATTTCAATGTTTCGTATTTGTCTTTGTAAATTAACACGAGTATCAGCAAAACTTGACACATCGTCGGCAAACATAAATGCTAGTAGTTTACCGGTTTCTTCTGTCACATATATTCCATCATTAGAATGTCCTTTTAGGTACAACATTAAATCGTTAATAAAGAGGGAAAATATATTCGGTGATGATACACAGCCTTGTTTTGTTCCGATATCACACTTGAAAAATGGTGTAGTACCACCAGAAACCTTAACACACGATTTCAATTGTTCATACATAGACTGGAATATCGACAAAAACTTTCCATTAATACCATTTCGTCTGAAACATTGCCATAGCTTTATATGTGAACAACTATCAAATGCTTTTAGAAAGTCTATGTAGAAAACATAAAATCTACCACGTTTGCGTGAAATATATTTCTGAATGACTGATTGTAGATTAAAAATATTGTCTATTGTGGAATAACTCTTTCTAAATCCAGCTTGGGATTCGTCAATAACATTGTTGTGTTCACACCACTTTGTCAATCTTTTATTCAGAATGTTGATAAATATCTTGCTGATACTGTTGGTTAAAGATATTGCCCTATAGTTATTTGGATCAGTTCTAGGGCCTTTTTTATGTATAGGTGATATAACAGTTTCACTCCACTCAGCCGGGAAATTACCACAATTATACACAGAGTTAAACAGAATGACCAAATACGGCAAAATGATATCAACAGTGCATTTAAACTACGATGAACATATGTAATGTATTTATTATGGTGCATATTCATGACTGTATAATTTGGAACTACATGTATTTTCTTCAGTGGTGGAGGAATAAATTGAAAACGTAAAAAAGCGTATCTATGGAGTTATTCACCCCTGAAACTTTAAAAGAAAATTCCTTAAATTGTTTTTAAAAAAGTTTTTTTTACAAGTCAGGGGTGCTTTAACAACATAAATAATTGAAATATGTACAGCTCCTATAGGAGTCATCTGATCAGGGTCTACATTGTTTGTGTAGGACAGGTATATTCTTTACCGGTACACTATTTGTTAACCATTTCATGGTCAAATTGACCGTGAGGTTTTTACCCCTTCACCGTCATATTGTCGTCTACTTCAATATTGTTGTCTGCAATATCGTTTCAAAGTAAGATTTAAGGCAGCATAACTGACGTAATTTCAAAACAAGTGGCAAACAATGGATTAGGTGATCACAAAGCAGTTTATTGGTGTTATATATATATATATAAAACACACCAATAAACTGCTTTGTGATCATCTAATCCATTGTATTTATACATGTATATATAACTGAATGTTTAATATAGGATCAAAGTAAAGCAGAAAGCCGCCACAAGAAAAATGTGAACAGAAAGGAAAATTGAAATTTATCATCCTTCCATAGGCTTATGTAGTCAGCTCAGAAATCATAATTTTTAAAACAAAAATCAAAATGGATCCTGATCATTCACCGAGATAATCGAAGTGTCTGATCTAGATCCAAAGTGTATGTCCCGTGTCAGTCAGATTACATTGAACAGAAAATTGTTGGAATGCCAAAGACACTCTCAGATGATTTCATGACTAATGCTACTTATCTACTGGGGCCAGTTATTGTCATAAGATACAATAAAACCCTTTAATACAACCACTATAAAACATTTAATGATAGTGGTAAACATGGGTTGCTCCTTAAAGCAGGATGAAAGTAAAGCAGGAAGCTACATCCGGAGATTTCTGCTTTATCTTTTATCCTAATTTAATCCTTTACCACACAGCCTGTTTTTAGTTATGAAGACATGTGACTACTTTACTTTAAGCCTGCATGCATGAAGCTACCATCTGCTAGGATAGAAACTAATTCGTATGGTACAGTGGAGAATCTGTTATTCTTTCCCTATAAACGCGTTTACGCTAAAACTATTATTTGCAGTGCAAACAGTTTGGAGCCAGATCAGACGCCGGGTAACCCGGCGTCTGATCAGGCTCCAAACTGTTTGCCACCAAGATAAACATGAAATATCAGAATTGTCCAAAAGTTGTTCTTTTCTACGTTTTAGTGTTTTGCGTTTGCGTACGTTTGCGTTTAAACGGGAAAGAATATCAGATTCTCCACTGTACTTAATCATGACTATGTAAAGTGGGACTATTTTGTTTGAGTGGAGGAGTATATGAAAGGCATAAAAAGACGTATTTATGGAGCAATGGGTTAACTATACCGTCTCCCCATCCACCATACACCACTTCCACCACCACTGTCTTAGAAAACCAATCCATAACACTGCCGATCATAGGCATGATTTATGTTGGTAAAAATTGAATTATTTTGTTTCCAAGTGAACCCTTTGAACCCTAGTCCCGCATATATATAGGCGTCCTTTTCAAACAGTGTACATGTGAATAGTACACTTGTCCTATGCAAACAGTGAAGACCCAGATCAGAGGGCTCCGAAAGGAGCCCTCTGATCAGGGTCTTCACTGTTTGACATAATACCAAACATTGACAAAAACAACCCTTAAACGTCAGAAATGGACTAGACTAAAATCGAAACTGGAATTGTCCATTTAAAGTTTCAGGGAGGAAAGAGTTAAGAAAAATTAATGTTAGATACACACTTAAGCGTAATAATTACTTTTGGGCTCTTTTTTTCCAAAGGATTTCCATTGACATATTCAAGGTACCTATATCAAATTCAAACGAAGAGTAAAGAATTAAATTCATTTGAGAAATATTCAGACCCGAGTCCGCCTCAAGATTAATTCTCTGCAAGATAAGGAACAAGTACAACATGTAGCAGTACTTGTAAATTTCGTAAATGACCTTTTAGCTGGAATGGCAATAGGTTTCGATGTATTTTTCCTTCTGATAAGATATCTTCACTTCGTTTGCTACAACATCGTCTGCTTCACAGATGTCGTCTACGATTATTTAATTTTTCATTTTAATACCATTTTAGCTTAAGAAACCCTAATATGAGGGCCAAATAGTTTGGATCCTGATCAGACGTCGCAATTCGCGGCGTCTGATCTGGATCCTAATTGCTTGTAAAATTATAGTAAGATCGCGACTAGCAGACAAAGGGTTTATCATTGGAAAAACTTTCACTTGTCGTTATAGAGAGTCTACAGAGACGATAGAAGATGCACTTTGTAACGAGCATTTTAATTGGAACTTTCCTCTGTTTTCCACCAGCAGCATCCGAGGAGGGTAAGATTTAAACTACTTATCATGTCACTGAAATGTCGTCTTCCGTAAACTTTTATATTAAGCAACAATACATTGCTATTGTCTTACAGTTGAGAAAACGTTATTCTTTCCCAATAAACGCGTTTACGCTAAAACTATTATTTGCAGTGCAAACAGTTTGGAGCCAGATCAGACGCCGGGTAACCCGGCGTCTGATCAGGCTCCAAACTGTTTGCCACCAAGATAAAGATGAATTATCAGAATTGTCAAAAAGTTGTATTTTTCTACGTTTTAGTGTTTTGCGTTTGCGTACGTTTGCGTTTAAACGGGAAAGAATAACAGATTCTCCACTGTAACACCCTCACTACCTTGCTCCGTGTATAATCGTATTTGTAAACCGTTTGGATCTTGATGGGACGCCGCATAACGTGGCGTCTGATCAAGATCCGAGCTGTTTAACACTCATTTCATTATTTCTTAAGACAAAATACCTAAAACTTAAATTTGAGAAAAAGAAGCAGACGGCACTTGTTTAAAAATTGATGACGTGCAGTGGAGAGTTGATGTTGAAATTGACCCTTTCGCACCTGTAATTGAAGGAATCTCTACGACCCGAGAGTAAAACATTTTGGATCACGAATAGACATAGAGCTACTGGAACAGCAATATGATGACTGAGTAGGTTCCATACTGCCAGCCCAATGTCCACTTTAGTAGACACTTGGCTTAAATGGCTTAAAGCCGCATTGTGCGTTTGAGAAACCTGCATAAAACGGTTGTTTGGGGTCCCATTTGAACATTTGAACTCGCTTTGAAACCATTTGGCTAGGGGTCTATGGTGTAATTCTTGGACAGCTTTATGTTTATGAACTAAGGGTGTACCACGGCCATGGATTGTACAATACTCAACCAAACAACACGGAGAGTATTGTTTTAAACATTCGTTTTACGACTTGTGAACTGCTCTCCGGCTCTACACTGAAACAAACAAACAAATTCAACCAAACAACACGGAGAGTATTGTTTTAAACATTCGTTTTACGACTTGTGAACTGCTCTCCGGCTCTACACTGAAACAAACAAACAAATTCAACCAAACAACACGGAGAGTATTGTTTTAAACATTCGTTTTACGACTTGTGAACTACTCTCCGGCTCTACACTGAAACAAACAAACAAACAAACAAATTCAACCAAACAACATGGAGAGTATTGTTTTAAACATTCGTTTTACGACTTGTGAACTATTCTCCGGCTCTACAACGAAACAAACAAACAAACAAACAAATTCAACCAAACAACACGGAGAGTATTGTTTTAAACATTCGTTTTACGACTTGTGAACTACTCTCCGGCTCTACACTGAAACAAACAAACAAACAAACAAACAAAACACCACTCTGTTTTTAATCATGCCATTGATCTTTTAATTATTTGACTCATTTTAAAAATGATCTTACAAACTTACTATAACAATTTTATAATCTTGGTAATAATATTGGAAGAAATTCCATGTTTCCATGCATCTCAATATTGTATCATTTTTATTGTGAATGTAGTTATTTGTCTTTCTCGCTTTGTAGGTACATTTACATTTATATAATTTCATGTGAAGCGCTTTTGAACGCACAACTCCTGTGTGAAAAGAGCGCTATATAAATCGGGTATAATAATAATAATAATAATAATACGTGGGACGTGATTCTTTCACAAAAACCGGTTTTATCTAAGCAATTCGCTTTTTAAATTTTATTTATAATATTTTTGTGCTAGCACCAATTAAAAAGCCTCCCTTGTGAATGGAAAGAAGGACAACTCTGTAAATACAGGGCTCCAGATAACGGAAGTATTTCGAAAACTTAAATCTTTATTTCTGCTTTTAAACCCAATGGTGTCATACTCATTAAAAGTGTCTCGAATAGACGGTTTAATCAGTAGTAACACCATAGCATTCGGTGCTGAAATGAGTGAGAAAATGTTAGATTGGTTCAGATTACTCTCGCTAACATGTTTAGCTGGAACATCTGGATAACCCTTATTCTGCTGCACAGACGTCTGCTTCGACATTGTCGTCTGCAAAATGTGTTCAGTTTAGATTTATGCATTGTTTTAATTAAACAAACCTTAAGACGAGTGTCAAATAGTTTGGATCCAGATGAGACGCCACGTTACGCGGCGTCTTTTTAGATTCAAATAGTTTGTAAACTCCGTAAAGTAGGCACAGGGTTAAACACTATGAGATTCAATAACAACGTGTACATATCTTTCACTGTGGGTAAACGGTCAAATAAACTATAGAGAATGTATACCTTGAGCTTGCTGAAAATGACTGTTTCAGCCTTGTCCGCTCTCTAACTCAAGCATTTCTTTTTGGATCTTCACCAAACTTGCTACAAATGTTTATTAGTATAGAAGCTAGGTCAGGTTCAATAACTAGCAAAATCGCATAAGGCATGTCTGAGTTATTGCTGAAAAATGCTGAAACAGTCATTTTTTAATACATAAAGGGCAAAAACTCAGATATGCCACATGCGATTTTTGTAATAATCAAACTAAACCTAAATTTTATATACTTAAACATTTTCAGCAAGTTTAATGAATATCCGATAAAGACTGTATGTGTTAGAGTGCAAAAAGTGACTGTAACCGTCATTTTTTCATTAATAAACAGGCAATAACTTAGATATACCTTATGCGCTTTTAGTAGTAATCATACTAAACCTTGATATTATATCAATAAATATTTTCAGCAAATTTGGTGAAGATCCAATAAAACGTATTTGTGTTAGAGAGCAAACCTTGCTGAAAACAGTCATTTTTTAATACATAAAGGGCAAAAACTTAGGTATGCCACATGCGATTTTAGTAATAATCAAACTAGACCTGAATTTTATATGAATAAATATTTTCAGCATGTTTGGTGAATATCCGATAAAAACTGTTTGTTTTAGAGTGCAAAAATGACTGAAACAGTCATTTTTTATAAATTAACAGGCAATAACTCAAAAACACCTTATGCGATTTTAGTAGTAATCAAACTAAACCTTGATTTTTTATCAATGAACATTTTCAGCAAGTTTGTGGAAGATCGGATAAAAGATATTTGAGTTAGAGAGCGGACAAAAAAGTGTGATAGTCTAACTGACTGATGGATCGACCGTCGAAGGTAATTGCGGTTGCACACGGTGATGTTGACTCCGGCTGTATCACGTGATACTAAGCCGTGTGGTAAGATTTATGGCAGACGCTCTATTTTCGGTTTGTTATGATTTTAAATCGCCCTTTTTGGTGATTTAGGTCCGTCTTCATCATTTCATAGATCAGTTTGGCCCATTAGAATGTTCAAACATTATTATTAACCGTTATTGTATTTCAGACATTATGAAAAGGTCTGAAAACACAATGGGACTTTAACACACGTATTTATTTTTTCTTCAGTCCAACTACCGCCAATATAATTTCTTTTTAAATAAATGCAGATGGCAATCCTTGAGCAGATGATATTACAAAGGAAAAGGGGTTAACATCTAAACTCTTGTCACAGGTTGGTTTTGGCACGTGACCGATTTCCATTGGGATTTTTCCTACTGGACTGATCAATTGTCTTGTAATGGAGTCGGACCCAAGAACCCAGGTACCTTCGGGGATTCGTGGTGCGACTCCCCGTGGAGGTTAGTTGAAGAAACCATTTCTAGGATGAAAACAACCAAACCAGACGTGGATTTCTTGTTATGGACAGGGTATGTAAACACAAAGTGTAATTGTAAAACGCATCTATTACGACCACTTAATGCGACTCAGTTTTTCGTTAAGACATGCGGTCGTTTAAAGCAAGATGAAAGTAATTTAAAAAACATGTAAAGCAGGAAGCTCCCACAGAAGCTTCGTGCTTTACTCCCATGTTGCTTTAAGCGGTCATCTATCACTCAAGACCGTCATTCAGTCTTATTTTCAGTGGTCGTGATGGAGAGGTGTTAATCATGTATTTCATCGTTTATGATAGAAGGGTTCTTACGCTCTCACAATGTCAGATCATAAAACATTGAAGAAACGTCAACTTACAAAGGGTAACTGCGTCCAAGGTGAAAATGTGTCTGTCTCACTGACTGCAATAGCAATAATACCCCCTCTCTCTCTCTCTCCTCATCTCTCTCTCTCTCTTCCTCTTTCTCTCTCTCCCTCTCTCTCTGTGCATGTGTTTGCTCCTCTCTCTTTCTATGTTAAGGATATAGATCTACGTAATTCTTTTAGCTTAGCGTATCGGGTGTACTTGACAGTAAATATTCATAACTGCATGATTCCCTCCTCTTCCAGGGACAACGTCCCTCACGTGTCGGACTCCCATCTCAGCAGGCAGTTAAATGAAGAACTGGTTAGAAACATATCAGAAGCCATACAGTCAGAGTTCGGGACTACCCCTGTGTATCCAACATTCGGAAACCATGACTACTACCACTCCAATCTGTACCCACCACATGGAAACGAGATCTATAACGACACATACCAAATTTGGAAGGCCTGGATAAGTGATCCATCCCAGGAAACTACCTTTCTAAAGGGTAAGGTGACTGGGTTTTCGTATTGGTATAGGCCGATTTTATTGACTTGGCAGGGCGGAGTTTCGATGTGGACCTTTGGATTTCAATTTTGGGGGCGACAGCACGCTCTTTCATTATCGTAAATAACCGTTGTCGTCTGCCGGTTTTTTTCTCAACATTACATATAAGTAGACCTTTTGACAATAGGAATATAATGAAGAATGACAAACAGCTCGAATCCAGATCAGACGCCGCATCACGCGGCGTCTGATCTGAATTAAAGCTGTTTGCAAATGTAAACAAAGTTTTTTTTTTCTCCCTATAACAACTGCCTCAGAACAACACGCGCAATCTTTTTCTTCTATTGGGTGTTGTTGTAGAGGGGAAGCACTGTACACACATTTTGCACGTGGATATGGCTGCACGCCCATGTGTTTCTTCATGTTGAAAGTATCGGAAAATAATCAGTTCACACCTGTCACCCCTAAAATCAAATGTAAACTAGTTTATCTATGCCAAAGGTTAGCTCCGCCCTGTCAGGTGAATAAAATCGGCCTATAGCAAACTCTTCAGACATAGAATAATTGTCGTCTGCTTCACAATTGTTGCCTTTCGTATTGTAACCCTTTCGCCAACAGGCTCTGTAACTCTTTACTGTTATGCAAACAGTTTGGACCCAGATCACAGAAGAGCATTTTAAGTCAAACTATATAAAAAAGAATTGAACCTTAGAATGAAAGCAGACGATAATGTTAACTAATAATGGTATTAATTATTCTTGTAATCTTAATGATAATACTAAAAGAATGTTTCCTTATTCAGAATTTACTTTGATTTTGCTTTATTGACAATGTATTTATTTGTCTTTATTTTTCACTTTAATGATACATGTATATTTTCGTGTGAAACCCCTTTGAGCGCACAAGTCCTATGTAAAAATATCGCTATATAAATCTGGTATAATAATAATAAAAATAATAATATGTTTACGAGCAGATGATGTTATGTCAGTAAATTCGTTAGACGGGTTATGGCGTCATACTGGTAGTGAAAGGGGTAAAAATAGGACTAGATCTCTAGATTTAGTATAAAAAAGAATTTACTATTTTAAAGTTTAAGGGGTTATTGAGTTATAACAGCGTATATCTTGATAAATCACCATATGGAACACCAATTTATTTCAGGTGGGTATTATACGGCCATGGCGTCCAGTAACATCCGTATAGTGGCGCTGAACACCAATATGTACTACTACAAAGATACAGTAACCCAGGGACTGGCCGACCCTGCTGACCAGTTTGTCTGGCTAGAGAGTGTCCTCACAACTGCAGCGAGCAATAATGAAAAGGTGAGTAACCCCGCTCTCTACCAAAAATCCATTGTACAGGGTTCCATTACAGGAGTCCTCTTAACAGGATCTACACGGTTTGTCATTTTACAATACACGTGTATTGTAAAAGAAAATGTAAAATATTTAATTGGAAACGTGAATGGTCGATTTGTTTCAGAGTCCAATGAGTTAAGAAGATACAATGTGCTACAATAAAAGTATAAACAGATTTCGATGACCTTTATTATGGGACAGTTTATACTATCTAGAGTAAAAACTCTATTATAATCACTGAATGGGGTATGGGAGTTGTCTGCCTTAGTAAGCTATCACCTGTCTTTAGTTATATTATAGTATTCTTACATAGGTCGTAATAGAGGAGGTTAAATGTATAATAAACAAGTAATTGCCACCGTAACTGATACAAAAATTTCTCGACACAGCAAATTATAGTGTATATATTGTAATATTGTATAAGAAAGATTTACCATTTATGCCTGGATATTGCATTGAACTCTCCCAATGTGTGTAGTTGCTGGAATATTCCATTATAGATATATAAAGGTTAATCTAAAGACACTATAGAGGGCGTGACCATTCCGCTTGTCATTCAAATGAAACGGCAAACAGAGCAGACCTCGATGATACGTCCAAAATTAAGGCGTCACGTCAGGGTCTGCATTGTTTGTTTGCTTGTCTTCTTTTGTGGGCGATAGGCATTAGTGAGTTGAAACATTGAGAGATGTGTGTCATAGTTACAATCATTGTTACACCCATAGGTATCTTGAAATAACCTCAAGTGACAGTGAATGGGGTCAAGTATTTCCATTTAACAGTACATGCAGTTCATTTCAAAACCCCATGTTGGTTTCCCCAGATACATGTTTTCAACACTATTAAAGTTTTAACTCCTGCCTAACCCTAAGTAGATCTACAAAAATTATTTTCAAACAGGCATATTGTGTGTAAAGGACGTCTTTAACTTTATAAACAGTAAATTTAATTATCAGAATAAATGATTATGCAAACTGTGTACATATTGATCAGCGTATTCGTATATATAGGAACCCTATAATCAGGGTCTAACCTATTTGTAAGCTGTCAAAAATCATAGTAATCACCCTGAAACGTGAAATACTTGTCTGTTTGAATTTTAAAAAAATCTCGAAAGAGCGCTAACTGGCTTGCATCGGAAAACGCTGCGTCTGATCGGGATCAAAACTGTTTGCAAATGTTGATGTTATAGAGAGCTTGGCGGCGAAATAGTAAAGGTGTATAGTCTTTATACACGTGAATCAATGTTTTTGTCAGTTAAAACTATTCATACAACTGAATATGAAATATTATACAGGCGATACACTAAATGGTAATTTATCGGGATAAGGGTAGAGAGTTATATGGCCTTCCTTCGGGATATAACAGGCCTTTTGGGAGTAATGTATTTGTAGTGTAGATTGAGCCCTCATCCTGAAAATGTGTCTACTTGTAATGCATGTGTAAACAGTTTGTATCCTGATCAAACGTCAAGAAAATCGACATTTGATCAGGATATATTACAAAAATTCAGTAAAAAGATAGTTACGTTATTTTGTTGCGTTTTTTTTAAACTTTTGAATGTACACATTGTTTGGATCAGACCACGTAAATGATAACAGGACATAAGTGAGATAAATGAAAAATCCATACCAGGTATGGGGGACAGTCGATATTCTATTAACCCCTTCACTGCCATGACGTCATCAAATTTAAACAATTTTTCTAAAAAACAATTTTTTTGGTATTTTGACTAAAGAATTATTGAAACGAGTGTCAAACAGTTTGGATCCTGATGAGACGCCGCGTTACGCGGCGTCTGATCAGGATCCAAACTGCTTGCAAATAACTATTGTACTCGGGGTAAGGCAGTGAAGGGGTTAAGGGACCATTCAGTAAAATAATCATATGTAGGAGACGGGTTTGTGTCATGCAGGACATAATAATGAAGAGAGCTCAAATAGAAGCTTTCTGCATTAATGTTTATCCTGCATTTAGCAGTTACCTGTATTTGTTAAACGATCTCGACGTTAATTCAATGAAAGGTTCCTTGACACAATACTGACTGAACTTTTAAACGGAGATAGTTTAAACACGTCATTTATACGCTTTAGTCATTATTCTATACTGTAATATAGTCTGCTTTGAAATTGTCGTCTGCAAAAATCAATTAAGATTGACATATTGTAAATAAAAGAAATTTAAGAACGATGGTCAAAATGTTTTGGGTCCAAAATCTTTACAAATACCAGTCATGTAGCGATCGGTAGGATAAGGGTTAATTTTAAGATATTGAAATCGGGTATAGAGAGTGTATTTAGTTGCTGTCAAACGACTTTAAAATGGCGTCAAGAAAACTTAATTCTGTTTCGAGTATAACAGAAGTGGGCTCGGAGGAGCTGTTTGACTTCTGTTCGCGATGCAGAAGACAAGAGAAGATGAAAGAGGCCTCGCACTATTGCCAGACCTGTGAGAGCTACTATTGTACCAGTTGTCTTGTCCTTCATGACGAGTTTATTGGGTCAGATGATCACAAAGTGTTAGACTCGTCCAAATTGGCCGAATGGGGAAAGAGGAGCGAGGATGAGTGCCCGAAACATGTTGGAAACAAGCTGACAATGTTCTGCAAACTTCATGGACATCTGTGCTGCCATATATGCGTATCAGTGGACCACAGGTCAGTAGACAAATACAAATGTAAGTAGGTCTTTGACATGGTACGCACAGTCCCGTGTTTCAAAAAAGCGATGGCGAAATTCTTAAACACTGGCAATCTTAAAAAACTAAGATTAAAGTGATTTTTCTTGCAAATGTGTTTATACCTATCATATTTGCTATCTTAAAAACTAAGATTAAAGTGATTTTTCTTGCAAATGTGTTTATACCTATCATATTTGCTAAATGTCATATACATGTACACGATAAGGCCAAAATCTGCTTTTATTGCTCCTTTTTTCTGCTAAAACGCCATTTGTGTTTCAGTCTTTTCAAAGCAGGCTGAACGTAAAGCAGAATGTGTCTTCAGGTGCATTCTGTTTAACTTTAAGCTACTATCTGCTAGGGTATAGAGAGTAAATCTTAACGTACACGTACATTATCATATTTATCACTAAATAAAGTGGAACTGTTCTTTTCAATGGAGGGATAAATTATAGGAGTGTGTTTGTGGAGTACTTGGCTAAATATTGCATACTTATATTCTTTTAGATCTTGCCGAGCAATGGCGTTTATCCCAGATGAAGCTAAAGGAATTCTACAGAGCAGAGAAGTGCGCTCCATGAAGAATGATATTCAGTGTCTTAAGTCAAAGATTAACCAGCTGAAATTGGATAAAGAGAGCACGAGAAAAATGTCAGAAATGTCTCGCAAGGAATTTCAGAACACAGTGAGCGATTTGCGAAAAAGAGTGCGGAAAGCATTGGACAGGTTACAAAAGAAAGCAAACGATGAAATGGAAAAGATTTATAGTGAACACGAGACAGCAATATCACGAGATATAGACTTATGTGAATCTTTACTGGGGAACTTGGAAAGTGAGCGAAACAATTTAGATGAGTTGGGAGATGTTAGTGACAACGAGTCTCTCATATTCATCCGAATAAAAGGCCTTCAGAATAAAATGACAAAATATATGAAGTGTCATGAAGATTTGTCCAGACAGAATGTCAATGGAGCTTTTACAATGCATCAGAAAGCAAGTCCGTGAACATCCTATAAGGATACAATGATGGCTATATATGTACTCTATATAACAATATTACCGACTTCTTCGAATTTAGATTTGTTTTTAGCATTTTGACTAAAGAATTGACACGAGTGTGAAACAGATTTGTTTCCCCATTCTATATTAAACTGTGTAAGCAGATAAGCTTATCTTGAAATAACCTCAAGTGACAGTGAATGGGGTCAAGTATTTCCATTTAACAGTACATGCAGTTCATTTCAAAACCCCATGTTGGTTTCCCCAGATACATGTTTTCAACACTATTAAAGTTTTAACTCCTGCCTAACCCTAAGTAGATCTACAAAAATTATTTTCAAACAGGCATATTGTGTGTAAAGGACGTCTTTAACTTTATAAACAGTAAATTTAATTATCAGAATAAATGATTATGCAAACTGTGTACATATTGATCAGCGTATTCGTATATATAGGAACCCTATAATCAGGGTCTAACCTATTTGTAAGCTGTCAAAAATCATAGTAATCACCCTGAAACGTGAAATACTTGTCTGTTTGAATTTTAAAAAAATCTCGAAAGAGCGCTAACTGGCTTGCATCGGAAAACGCTGCGTCTGATCGGGATCAAAACTGTTTGCAAATGTTGATGTTATAGAGAGCTTGGCGGCGAAATAGTAAAGGTGTATAGTCTTTATACACGTGAATCAATGTTTTTGTCAGTTAAAACTATTCATACAACTGAATATGAAATATTATACAGGCGATACACTAAATGGTAATTTATCGGGATAAGGGTAGAGAGTTATATGGCCTTCCTTCGGGATATAACAGGCCTTTTGGGAGTAATGTATTTGTAGTGTAGATTGAGCCCTCATCCTGAAAATGTGTCTACTTGTAATGCATGTGTAAACAGTTTGTATCCTGATCAAACGTCAAGAAAATCGACATTTGATCAGGATATATTACAAAAATTCAGTAAAAAGATAGTTACGTTATTTTGTTGCGTTTTTTTTAAACTTTTGAATGTACACATTGTTTGGATCAGACCACGTAAATGATAACAGGACATAAGTGAGATAAATGAAAAATCCATACCAGGTATGGGGGACAGTCGATATTCTATTAACCCCTTCACTGCCATGACGTCATCAAATTTAAACAATTTTTCTAAAAAACAATTTTTTTGGTATTTTGACTAAAGAATTATTGAAACGAGTGTCAAACAGTTTGGATCCTGATGAGACGCCGCGTTACGCGGCGTCTGATCAGGATCCAAACTGCTTGCAAATAACTATTGTACTCGGGGTAAGGCAGTGAAGGGGTTAAGGGACCATTCAGTAAAATAATCATATGTAGGAGACGGGTTTGTGTCATGCAGGACATAATAATGAAGAGAGCTCAAATAGAAGCTTTCTGCATTAATGTTTATCCTGCATTTAGCAGTTACCTGTATTTGTTAAACGATCTCGACGTTAATTCAATGAAAGGTTCCTTGACACAATACTGACTGAACTTTTAAACGGAGATAGTTTAAACACGTCATTTATACGCTTTAGTCATTATTCTATACTGTAATATAGTCTGCTTTGAAATTGTCGTCTGCAAAAATCAATTAAGATTGACATATTGTAAATAAAAGAAATTTAAGAACGATGGTCAAAATGTTTTGGGTCCAAAATCTTTACAAATACCAGTCATGTAGCGATCGGTAGGATAAGGGTTAATTTTAAGATATTGAAATCGGGTATAGAGAGTGTATTTAGTTGCTGTCAAACGACTTTAAAATGGCGTCAAGAAAACTTAATTCTGTTTCGAGTATAACAGAAGTGGGCTCGGAGGAGCTGTTTGACTTCTGTTCGCGATGCAGAAGACAAGAGAAGATGAAAGAGGCCTCGCACTATTGCCAGACCTGTGAGAGCTACTATTGTACCAGTTGTCTTGTCCTTCATGACGAGTTTATTGGGTCAGATGATCACAAAGTGTTAGACTCGTCCAAATTGGCCGAATGGGGAAAGAGGAGCGAGGATGAGTGCCCGAAACATGTTGGAAACAAGCTGACAATGTTCTGCAAACTTCATGGACATCTGTGCTGCCATATATGCGTATCAGTGGACCACAGGTCAGTAGACAAATACAAATGTAAGTAGGTCTTTGACATGGTACGCACAGTCCCGTGTTTCAAAAAAGCGATGGCGAAATTCTTAAACACTGGCAATCTTAAAAAACTAAGATTAAAGTGATTTTTCTTGCAAATGTGTTTATACCTATCATATTTGCTATCTTAAAAACTAAGATTAAAGTGATTTTTCTTGCAAATGTGTTTATACCTATCATATTTGCTAAATGTCATATACATGTACACGATAAGGCCAAAATCTGCTTTTATTGCTCCTTTTTTCTGCTAAAACGCCATTTGTGTTTCAGTCTTTTCAAAGCAGGCTGAACGTAAAGCAGAATGTGTCTTCAGGTGCATTCTGTTTAACTTTAAGCTACTATCTGCTAGGGTATAGAGAGTAAATCTTAACGTACACGTACATTATCATATTTATCACTAAATAAAGTGGAACTGTTCTTTTCAATGGAGGGATAAATTATAGGAGTGTGTTTGTGGAGTACTTGGCTAAATATTGCATACTTATATTCTTTTAGATCTTGCCGAGCAATGGCGTTTATCCCAGATGAAGCTAAAGGAATTCTACAGAGCAGAGAAGTGCGCTCCATGAAGAATGATATTCAGTGTCTTAAGTCAAAGATTAACCAGCTGAAATTGGATAAAGAGAGCACGAGAAAAATGTCAGAAATGTCTCGCAAGGAATTTCAGAACACAGTGAGCGATTTGCGAAAAAGAGTGCGGAAAGCATTGGACAGGTTACAAAAGAAAGCAAACGATGAAATGGAAAAGATTTATAGTGAACACGAGACAGCAATATCACGAGATATAGACTTATGTGAATCTTTACTGGGGAACTTGGAAAGTGAGCGAAACAATTTAGATGAGTTGGGAGATGTTAGTGACAACGAGTCTCTCATATTCATCCGAATAAAAGGCCTTCAGAATAAAATGACAAAATATATGAAGTGTCATGAAGATTTGTCCAGACAGAATGTCAATGGAGCTTTTACAATGCATCAGAAAGCAAGTCCGTGAACATCCTATAAGGATACAATGATGGCTATATATGTACTCTATATAACAATATTACCGACTTCTTCGAATTTAGATTTGTTTTTAGCATTTTGACTAAAGAATTGACACGAGTGTGAAACAGATTTGTTTCCCCATTCTATATTAAACTGTGTAAGCAGATAAGCTTATCTTGAAATAACCTCAAGTGACAGTGAATGGGGTCAAGTATTTCCATTTAACAGTACATGCAGTTCATTTCAAAACCCCATGTTGGTTTCCCCAGATACATGTTTTCAACACTATTAAAGTTTTAACTCCTGCCTAACCCTAAGTAGATCTACAAAAATTATTTTCAAACAGGCATATTGTGTGTAAAGGACGTCTTTAACTTTATAAACAGTAAATTTAATTATCAGAATAAATGATTATGCAAACTGTGTACATATTGATCAGCGTATTCGTATATATAGGAACCCTATAATCAGGGTCTAACCTATTTGTAAGCTGTCAAAAATCATAGTAATCACCCTGAAACGTGAAATACTTGTCTGTTTGAATTTTAAAAAAATCTCGAAAGAGCGCTAACTGGCTTGCATCGGAAAACGCTGCGTCTGATCGGGATCAAAACTGTTTGCAAATGTTGATGTTATAGAGAGCTTGGCGGCGAAATAGTAAAGGTGTATAGTCTTTATACACGTGAATCAATGTTTTTGTCAGTTAAAACTATTCATACAACTGAATATGAAATATTATACAGGCGATACACTAAATGGTAATTTATCGGGATAAGGGTAGAGAGTTATATGGCCTTCCTTCGGGATATAACAGGCCTTTTGGGAGTAATGTATTTGTAGTGTAGATTGAGCCCTCATCCTGAAAATGTGTCTACTTGTAATGCATGTGTAAACAGTTTGTATCCTGATCAAACGTCAAGAAAATCGACATTTGATCAGGATATATTACAAAAATTCAGTAAAAAGATAGTTACGTTATTTTGTTGCGTTTTTTTTAAACTTTTGAATGTACACATTGTTTGGATCAGACCACGTAAATGATAACAGGACATAAGTGAGATAAATGAAAAATCCATACCAGGTATGGGGGACAGTCGATATTCTATTAACCCCTTCACTGCCATGACGTCATCAAATTTAAACAATTTTTCTAAAAAACAATTTTTTTGGTATTTTGACTAAAGAATTATTGAAACGAGTGTCAAACAGTTTGGATCCTGATGAGACGCCGCGTTACGCGGCGTCTGATCAGGATCCAAACTGCTTGCAAATAACTATTGTACTCGGGGTAAGGCAGTGAAGGGGTTAAGGGACCATTCAGTAAAATAATCATATGTAGGAGACGGGTTTGTGTCATGCAGGACATAATAATGAAGAGAGCTCAAATAGAAGCTTTCTGCATTAATGTTTATCCTGCATTTAGCAGTTACCTGTATTTGTTAAACGATCTCGACGTTAATTCAATGAAAGGTTCCTTGACACAATACTGACTGAACTTTTAAACGGAGATAGTTTAAACACGTCATTTATACGCTTTAGTCATTATTCTATACTGTAATATAGTCTGCTTTGAAATTGTCGTCTGCAAAAATCAATTAAGATTGACATATTGTAAATAAAAGAAATTTAAGAACGATGGTCAAAATGTTTTGGGTCCAAAATCTTTACAAATACCAGTCATGTAGCGATCGGTAGGATAAGGGTTAATTTTAAGATATTGAAATCGGGTATAGAGAGTGTATTTAGTTGCTGTCAAACGACTTTAAAATGGCGTCAAGAAAACTTAATTCTGTTTCGAGTATAACAGAAGTGGGCTCGGAGGAGCTGTTTGACTTCTGTTCGCGATGCAGAAGACAAGAGAAGATGAAAGAGGCCTCGCACTATTGCCAGACCTGTGAGAGCTACTATTGTACCAGTTGTCTTGTCCTTCATGACGAGTTTATTGGGTCAGATGATCACAAAGTGTTAGACTCGTCCAAATTGGCCGAATGGGGAAAGAGGAGCGAGGATGAGTGCCCGAAACATGTTGGAAACAAGCTGACAATGTTCTGCAAACTTCATGGACATCTGTGCTGCCATATATGCGTATCAGTGGACCACAGGTCAGTAGACAAATACAAATGTAAGTAGGTCTTTGACATGGTACGCACAGTCCCGTGTTTCAAAAAAGCGATGGCGAAATTCTTAAACACTGGCAATCTTAAAAAACTAAGATTAAAGTGATTTTTCTTGCAAATGTGTTTATACCTATCATATTTGCTATCTTAAAAACTAAGATTAAAGTGATTTTTCTTGCAAATGTGTTTATACCTATCATATTTGCTAAATGTCATATACATGTACACGATAAGGCCAAAATCTGCTTTTATTGCTCCTTTTTTCTGCTAAAACGCCATTTGTGTTTCAGTCTTTTCAAAGCAGGCTGAACGTAAAGCAGAATGTGTCTTCAGGTGCATTCTGTTTAACTTTAAGCTACTATCTGCTAGGGTATAGAGAGTAAATCTTAACGTACACGTACATTATCATATTTATCACTAAATAAAGTGGAACTGTTCTTTTCAATGGAGGGATAAATTATAGGAGTGTGTTTGTGGAGTACTTGGCTAAATATTGCATACTTATATTCTTTTAGATCTTGCCGAGCAATGGCGTTTATCCCAGATGAAGCTAAAGGAATTCTACAGAGCAGAGAAGTGCGCTCCATGAAGAATGATATTCAGTGTCTTAAGTCAAAGATTAACCAGCTGAAATTGGATAAAGAGAGCACGAGAAAAATGTCAGAAATGTCTCGCAAGGAATTTCAGAACACAGTGAGCGATTTGCGAAAAAGAGTGCGGAAAGCATTGGACAGGTTACAAAAGAAAGCAAACGATGAAATGGAAAAGATTTATAGTGAACACGAGACAGCAATATCACGAGATATAGACTTATGTGAATCTTTACTGGGGAACTTGGAAAGTGAGCGAAACAATTTAGATGAGTTGGGAGATGTTAGTGACAACGAGTCTCTCATATTCATCCGAATAAAAGGCCTTCAGAATAAAATGACAAAATATATGAAGTGTCATGAAGATTTGTCCAGACAGAATGTCAATGGAGCTTTTACATTTAGTGTGGACCCGGGCCTGATCAAGTTTATAGAAAACATAAGAACCATTGGACGTTTTGACCAATCCCATGATGAGGCTGCGGAAAGTTTGAGAACTGAAGGGATTGTGAGGAGAAAAACGGGAATATTGAAGAAACAAACAACACCAAGGCCGACAGAAGTCACGCCAAGACGTAAGGAAAAGGAAGCATTAGATTTTAAGAAGCTGTATAGTGTTCGTACAAAACAGGATGAAAATGAATGTTGTATACAGGGGATGTGTCAGTTACCAGGCGGTGATATATTACTATCTGATTACAGTAACTGTGCACTGAAGCGTTTGGACAAGGCTTACAACATAGTTGACCGTTGTAAATTACCTAGTGAGCCAAATGGAATATGCTGCATGAAAGGAGACAAAGTTGCCGTTGCTTTGGATAATGGGTCTATACAGTACTTAAGAATTGGTGAAAACAGAATAGAGAAACTGACGTCAATTCAGCCCAACCATGAGTGTTACGGACTGGGTTATCATGAAAACAGGTTGTATGTGACTGAATGTGGAGGCAGCAAGCTATATATACACGATACAGCTGGTGCTTTGGTCCAAACTGTAGATACTGATATAGCTGGTAACGGCTTGTTCACTTGTACATATCATATATGTGTGGGTTTTGAAGGTAGGGATATGTGTGTTTACGTTGTTGATAGGGACAGGGGTCTGGTGGTGATTGATAAGCAAGGAAATTGTCTATCCGCTGTTACCTGTCAGAAAGTAAGTGATCCCCGCAGTGTGTGCAATGATGGGACTGGAAATGTGTATGTCTGTGGAAGCCTATCGCACAATGTTGCTCAGATCGGAAAGAGGGGAGAGAAGTCAACTAAAGTTGTGGTATCGCAGGCAGATGGAATAAGAGCCCCAGAGTCTATATTTTTTGACAAAGTGAACTCGTCGCTTATTGTTTCGAGTGCAGAATCAGGACATTGTGATGTGATGTATGTATTTACAATGCATCAGAAAGCAAGTCCGTGAACATCCTATAAGGATACAATGATGGCTATATATGTACTCTATATAACAATATTACCGACTTCTTCGAATTTAGATTTGTTTTTAGCATTTTGACTAAAGAATTGACACGAGTGTGAAACAGATTTGTTTCCCCATTCTATATTAAACTGTGTAAGCAGATAAGCTGACACATTCACCCTTTAACGTTCTTCAATAAAGATTAATAAGACAATGAATTATAATTTGAAAATCGGGATTTAAATGACATTGAATTGTATTCGACGATTTGGGGATGAACTAGTCACAAAATACCCACGCCATATAGTGGCGATTCAATTAACACATGCGCTGAAATAAATATTTCAAATACGAACAGTTGTGAGCTAGATCAAACGCCGGATAACCCGGTGTCTGGTCAAGAGTTTACCCTTTTGACGGTCAATGTTTTTTTTTAAATAGTGTGGATCCCGATCAGATCCCGAATAGTTCGGCCCCTGCAATGGATTCGAACTGCATTTATTATACGGCATACACATTTATGTAGGGTTTTTTCTCACCATCGACCTGCCCCACACAAAAAAGAAATGTTAATGACAAATCTTAAGCATAAATATATCATCTTAATGAATTATTAAACCATTCAATTGCCTAACGTCATCTTCGTCTGCTTCTATTTCTCAATTTCAAGTTTTAGGTATTTTGACTTATATTAAGAACAATTGAAATGAGTGTCAAACAGTTTGGATTCTGTTATGTATCTCCGAGCTATGTGGAATCTAATCAGGATCCAAACTCTTTGCAAATAAATATAATTATAGTGTACTCGGGGTAAAGACAGTGAAGAAGTTAAAGTGTCACAGTGCTGCCATTTCTCCGGATTTTTCCAAAATCTTCGATTTTTTTTCTAGTACATGGTAGCCTTAAGCAGGCTGAAAGTAAAGCAGAATGTACCTTAAGGCGCATTCTGCTTTACTTCCAGCCTGCTTTAAGCAGCCACGTGTCAAAAAACTAGAAACAGGCTATGGGGTAAAGGTACGATTCGTAAAATCGCACTTGAAAAATGCAAATTTGGATATCTTAGGATTTTTTCATGTCAACTTATGACAACGCTGGTGTCACAGAGTCAGAGAAAGGTTTAATTAACACGATAGTTAGTTAGATTGTGAGTGGACGGATGGGATACGTAAAAATAGATGGATGGGTTTTACGGTATTGCGACACAAAATAGGTCATATAGCGCCGATGATGAGATGAGTTGAGGGATGATGATTTATGGAAGATGATTTCGACTAATCTCATTTTCATTCGTTGCCAGGCAGCGCATGGGATCAAACCCACCACCTGCCTTCCTTTTAGTTCTTGGCAGAGGGGATAATCTCGGTCTTATAAACAGAAAACTTTGCCTACAACAGTAAGCCCCCAGAACACCGACAAGGTAGGAAGGTTCATGCATGAAGGGAGGCGCAAACAGAGGATTAAAGAATAGAAAGAAGAAAAACATTCAGTGGACATTTAGCCAGAATTGGGATTGGTTATACATATACAGGGTTCCAGATAAGAGGGAGTAAACTGAACAAATCCAGCATTTTCTCACTTATTTCAGCACCAAATCCTATGGTGTTACTACTCATTAGAATCGTCTCTTCGAGACGATTCTAATGAGTAGTGACACCATAGGGTTTAAAGCAGAAATAAAGATTTTAGTTTTTGAAATACCCCCCTTATCTGGAGCCCTGCATATACATATGTATACATACATTTGCAAACAAAATCGTGCAACTATTATATTCTTGGCATAATTCCAACCCTTCAAAATGATAAGATATAGATATAATTAAGTTAGCTCAAACATTAATACACACACGAAGTAAAACAGTTAAAACTTCCTTATTCCTTTAAACTTCAATATAGAGTATTTCTCCTTAATGTAGGCCTAAGCACGTTATCGGCGAAACATGAGTAACTCGGTGTCTCATCAGGATCCAAACTTTGATCCGGTTATGATTTTTTTATTTTTAGTGTAATATTAAAGTTTACAAACAGTTGAAGCGTGTTCAAACCTAAAACAGCTACACTGTTAACTGTTAATTTAACCCTATCATAATCAAATTTCAACCGATGATGATCGTGAAGTTTTTACCCTTTCATCGCCATATAGTCTTCTGCTTCAATATTGTTGTCTGTAATATCGTTTCAAGGTTAGATTTAAAGAGGCTCGCAACCGGATCAAGCATTAAAAATAGTAATTTGTAAATATATGTCAAATGCTTATATAAATGGGTAAAATTTAGTTTAGGATAATAAATTCTGTTAAAAAATGCATTTCCAAAAAAAAAAAGAAGAGGCTCTGGTGGGATTCGAACCCGTGACCATCCATGCGGAGACAAAAATGAAAAATGAGGCATCGCCTTTACGCCCTCGGCTACTGACGCTCTCTATATATATGGTAGCGAATTAACGTACTTCAATGATAGCTATTAATGGAACATTATTCGGCTCGGGTTTATGTCTGACCCCGTGTAGAGAAGCAACAACAACAACTATACCGTTAGCTAACGCTATGGAAAAACGATGGAAAATATCTAAAAAACTAAGATTCGGTGACGATTCTTGAGACGTTTTTGGACTGATTATATTTTTTTAATGTCAAAATCCAAATAATGCCACAAATTTGCTTTTATTTGAGTATTTTATTTTATTTTGACAAGAACACCATCCGGTTGCGAGTCCCTTTAAGGCAGTATAACTGACGTAATTTCTAAACAAGTGGCAAACAGTTTTGATCCTTCAGATGCCGCGTTACGCTGCGTCAAACCAGGATCAAAACTGTTTGCAAATGCGCTGTATGGCGTCATTGAGAGTGAAAAGGTTTAGCATTGACAAAAACATTAACACAGGGGATTTTTATATTCCCAAATGGAATTAACTATTTAAACGCGAAGTAATACGAGTACATTGCCATCTGCAACAATTGCCGTCTACAACTTTATAAGTCTTTTCTAAAATTAAAATTTTTAAAAAAAACCAAGAGCGTGTCCCAGTTACACGAATGGCCCCGATGATACAGGGAGGGGATTCCAGACTATCAAATGTAAAATGTACGAGTTAGAGAGCAGAAACTGTCATGGAGCGCCATAAAAGCGCCATTCTGAGGAATTAAAGGGCCATTACTCCAAAGAGTCTAGCATAAATTGGCGCCGCTGGTTATCCAACTTGGTCTCCATTTTATGTCAACAAACATTTTCAGAAATTTTGGTGAAGATCAGATGAAAAGAAATGTGTTTGTGAAACACAAATGCCCCCAGCCAGCGTCGTGTTCTGTAATGTAATGCTTATTTGCCAAAGTAGGTCAAAAGTCATGGTCGCATGGTAAATGAAACATTGGCATGATTGAACAAGTCTTAACACAGGAAACATACAATGTACATGTACATACAAAGTATGGAAGCTCTAGGCCTACTGGTTCAAATGTTATAGGCATATAAAGATTTATACAAAAGCCGGTCAAAGGTCAAGGCCACAAGGGCAAAAGCGTACGTATGGTTGGAAAGGTCTTGACACAAGAAATATATAAACAAAATATGAAAGCCGTAGGCCTACTGGGGCAAATGTTATAGCCATTTAAAGATTTTAACAAAAGTAGGTCAAATGTCAAGGTCACAATGTCAAAAAGTTTTGTATGGTTGGAAAGGTCTCGCCACAGGGAAGACACCTGCCAAGTATAAAAGGCCCAGGTGCAAAAATGCAAAAGTTATAGCCAAGGTTAAGGTTTTTGGTTAAAGTTTGATTAAATAGGTCAAAGGTCGAGGTCAAGGTCACATGGTCATAGACTTTGGTATAGTTGGAAAGGTCTTAACACAAGAAATATGCATACAAAATATAAAAGCCCTGGGCCAACTGGTGCAAATTATATAGCCATTTAAAGATTTTTACAAAAGTAGGTCAAATGTCAAGGTCAAAGTCACACGGTCAAAAAAGTTTTCTATGGTTGGAAAGGTCTTGCCATGAGGAATACACATGCCAAGTATAAAAGGCCGAGGTTTAAAAATGCAAAAGTTATAGCCAAGGTTAAGGTTTTTGGTTAAAGTTTGATTAAATAGGTCAAAGGTCATGGTTAAGGTCACATGGTCAAAGATGTTGGTATGGTTGGAAAGGTCTTGACAAAAGAAATATGCATACAAAATATGAAAGCCCTGGGCCTACTGGTGCACATGTTATAGCCATTTAAAGATTTTTACAAAAGTAGGTCAAATGTCAAGGTCAAGGTCACAAGGTCAAAAAGTTTTCTATGGTTGGAAAGGTCTTGCCATGAGGAATACACATGCCAAGTATAAAAGGCCCAGGTTTAAAAATGCAAAAGTTATAGCCAAGGTTAAAGTGTTTGGTTAAAGTTTGATTAAATAGGTCAAAGGTCAAGGTCAAGGTCACATGGTCAAAGATGTTGGTATGGTTGGAAAGGTCTTGACAAAAGAAATATACATACAAAATATGAAAGCCCTGGGCCTACTGGTGCAAATGTTATAGCCATTTAAAGATTTTTACAAAAGTAGGTCAAATGTCAAGGTCAAGGTCACAAGGTCAAAAGGTTTGTATGGATGGAAAGGTCTTGATACAGGGAAGACACATGCCAAGTATAAAAGGTCCAGGTACAAAAATGCAAGAGTTATAGCCAAGGTTAAGGTTTTTGACACAGACAGACGGACGGACAGACCAACAGACATGACAAAAACTATATGCCCCCGAATCGTAGATTATGGGGGCATAAAAATAAATTCAAACTAGGTTCAGTGTCAAACATATTTGATCTTGATGAGACACTGAGTTACTCAGCGTCTAATCTGGATCAAATTAAGCTGTCAGCTAAGGTAATCGGAGTTTCACCGTAAGCGTGAAAGTAGTACATGTAATACGAAATTCTTGAATATGCGGAACGTTAATAGTTCGACCCTGCAGACGACACTGCCAATGCAGGGTTAAAGCAGACGATAAAACTTGGCAGGGAAAGCGTTATTATGTCTTTTAAGGAATAGTGCACACTTGAAAAAATCTTCTCAAAATGAAATTAATATCCGTTGTCACAGTGGTCTGCATCGAGCTGAATTCTTTGAATGAATTAGGCGAAGAACCAGAATAAGTTGGTATCTAATCAGAATGCAAACTGTTTTGACACCCACTTAACTCTTTCCTCCCTGAAACTTTAAATGGAAAATTCCAGTTTCCATTTTAGTCGGGTCCATTTCTGACTTTTAAGGGTTGTTTTTGTCAATGTTTTGAATCATGACAAACAGTGAAGACCCTGATCAGAGGGCTCCTTTCGGAGCCCTCTGATCTGGGTCATCACTGTTTGCACAGGACAAGTGTACTTTTCACATGTACACTGTTTGAAAACAACGCCAATATGCGGGACTAGGGTTCAAAGGGTTAAAATACTCAATTCCAGTTCCGAAATAAGTCTAGACCGTTAATTTTGAAACTATTTAGGATTGTTTTTCACAATATACATGTATTACAAAATAACAAACATTGCAGAGCCTGATCAGACAGTACTCCTGTTGAAGGCCTCATATCAGGTCTATACGGTTTGCATAGGACAGGTATACTTTTAACAAGTACACTGTTTGTAAATGATGTGTATACATGTAGTCTATGCCAATCTAGTGGTTAACGGATGGAAGCGTTGTGAAGGGGTTAAGAAACCATGTGACCCAATGTTGCCTTTACCATTTATGCCATAGATACACATTTTAAGTCATTTCTCATCTGAAGAAAATAGTTCAAATTTATACTGTCATGAATATATGTCATAAGAAATAATTTCTATATTCTAGTAGACAGTAGCTTGAGGCAGGCTGAAAGTAAAGCACATTCTGCTTTACATTAACAGGGCTGCCATAAGTTGACATGAAAAATCCTAAGATTTCAAAATTTGCATGTTTCAAGTGCGAATTTACGTATCGTACCTTTACCACATAGCCTGTTTCTAGCTTTGTTGACAGGTGACTACTTAAAGCAGGCTAGAAATAAAGCAGAATGCGCATTCTGCTTTACTTTCAGCCTGCTTTAAGCTACCATGTACCAGAAAAAAATCTGAAGATTTTGGAAAAATCCGGAGAAATTGCAGCCCTGCTTTAAACCTGCTTTAAGTGGTCCCACTAACCAGGCTATGGGTTACTAAGTAATTGTTTTGTCAGGTCATTGTAACGGGTCATGTACCACCTGGCTATACCACCCCCAGGGCAGTGAGATGGATGACCACGCCCTTCAACAACAGACTAATAGACATCTTGTCCCGCCATTCTGCTATCATCGTGGCCATGCACTTTGGGCACGAGCATCATGACAACTTCAGAATCATCTACAACTCCTCTGGTGAGAAGACCATGGTCTCCATGCGTTTAAACCTTTACTCCATAGATATACCTTTTTACACATTTAATTTGTCCCTCCACTGAAGATCATGGCTCCATTTTATACTGTAACGAATGATGAACATAGAAAATATTTCCTATATAATATATTTGAACAGATAGTAGAAGTAAAGCAGAATGTGCCATAAGGTGCATTCTGCTTTAGAATCTACTATCAACCTGCTTTCAGTGGCCATCTGTCTTCAAAATTAGAAACAGGCTATGGGGTAATGGGTTAAAGCGTTCCAGATTAGTCTGATTGTTCTCAATCTTTTGAATGGTTAGATTTGAGCAGAATGATCTCAGACTCACCTCAAATTTTTTATTAGTACATGTGTATTGGGCCACATATGTTTTACCCTGGTGAACAAGATGTCTTGGTGACCATGAAGTAAAGCTCACTTTTATCCATTATCCCATAGATACACCTTTTTATGCATTTAATTTATTCTTTCACTGAAGAAAATAGTAATTTATTCAGTCTGAATATGTTCTTTAAGAAGAAGTTTCTATATCCTAGCAGACGGTAGTTTAAAGCAGGGTTAAATTAAAGCAGTATGCGCCATAAGACCCTGAGAGGGTTCAAGAAAAGGTTAAATTTTGCTGTTGTTTTCTATAAATCTGATAATGATGTTTTCTTGCCTCCAACAACAGAAGTGCAATCAGAATGTCAAACAGTGTGGATCTGAATATAATGCTTGCATAAGTCATCAGTATACAATAAAACATCTCTATAGCAACCACTGAATTAATTAAATATTTTGTGTTTAACCCTTTCCCCCATAGAAGCGCCTTTTAGCACATTTAATTTATTCCTCAACTATAGAGAATAGTTCCAATTTATACAGTCATGAACATGTACCAAAAGAAATATTTTCTATATCCTAGCTGATGGTAGCTTAAAGCAGGCTGAAAGTAAAGCAGAATATGCCTTAAGGCACATTCTGCTTTACTTTCAACCTGCTTTAAGTGGTCACCTTTCATCAAAACTAGAAACAAGCTTTGGAGTAAAGGGTTAAGGTAGGTGGCTGCTTAATAAAGCAAGGTAAAAGTTTAAACAGAAAGTTTTACTTTCACCTTGCTTTTGAATGGCACCTGTCAATCAAACAGTTATTAAGCCTAAATTTTAGTGGACATACTATCTAGAGAGGTTTTATTGTATGTGATAAGAAAGTGACCGCTAATTGAATACCATGTAGATCTTTAAACCCATTACACCATAACCCGTTTCTAAAATTGAAAATAGCTGACCACTTAAATCAGGTTAAAAGTAAAGCAGAATGTACCTTAAGGCACATTCTGCTTTACTTTCAGCATGCTTTAAGTAACCATCTGCTAAAATATATAATGTATTTCTTTCAATACATATTCATAACGGAATGAATTTAAACTATTTTCTTAAGTGGATGAATAAATTAAAGACGTAAAAAGGCGTATTTATGGGGTAATGGGTTAAGACAAACCACTGTTTAATGCATGGCAAAAGTAATGCAGAAAGTCTCTAGCTGTTTGAGCATTGCTGAAGAGAACCTTAATGTTATTTTGCCAAAGGCATGTGTTGCCATGGACCTCTGTCATTTCATCAACTGTAACTTTTCACTGTTGTTATTCCACTCCAGGTGTCCCTCTGATATCAGTGTTCATAGCCCCATCAGTGACCCCATGGAGATACCGCATAGCACAAGAGACTGAACCATCTCATAACCCTGGTGTCCGGCTTGTTAGATATGACAAGCAGACTGGGAAACAGCTAGAAATTGTCCAATACTATATAGACCTAGCTGGTTCCAATGCTGGCAATAGCATCAAGTGGACCCTGGGTTACAATGCTACACAGCTGTACGGGGTACCAGATGTAAGTGCAGTATCCATGCATGAGGTGGCAAAGAAACTGGACAATTTCAGAGGTCATGAGTTTGAGTTTTACCAGAACTGGTACAATACCAACCCCGTCGGGACTCCGGGATTGTGTGACCAGAGATGTCATAAAGCGGTCATGTGTGGTATCCGAAACCTGGGTGATGATGACTTTCAGAAATGTTTGAAAGCTGTAAGCATATTTAAATCTATTTGACTGTTTTGTGCTTCTGAAATAACCTGTCAAAGTCAGACTTAATTTTTTTTTATTTCATGTGACTGTTTTGTGTTTCTGGATGAATCCAGATTAGATCTCATGTAACACAGGGTTTAATCTGAATCTAAACTGTTTAGCACTCATATTCAACTTATCCTCAGTTCAAATAGCTTAACCCATTACCCGTTTCTAGTTTTGAAGACATGTGACAACTTAAAGCAGGTTGAAAAGAAAGCAGAATGTGCCTTTTATAAGGCACATTCTGCTTTACTTTCAGCCTGCTTTCAGCTACTATCAGATAGGATATAGAAAATATTTCTTATTGTTTAACTATTCATGACTTTATAAAAAAATTTTTTTTTTAGTGGATGATTATATTAGAGGCGTAAAAAGGTGTATTTATGGGATAATGGGTTAAACAATTATTTTGGGTTTTCAGACTATTCATTTGAAAGAGAGGACACTACATCATGATGAGGGTTAAGGGGTACTAAAAACACAAACTTTCACAGTATTACTTACTTAAATGTTTTTAGGTTAATTAGTTTTCAGAAAAGATTTCTTATGTTGCACATTTATTACTTATTAAATTGGAACTACAGTAAAAACTTGATTCTCCGAACTCGCGTTACTTCGAACATACCCCTATTTCAAAGTTAAAACGTGGCTTAGCCACGTTTTAACTTTGAAATAGGGGTATGTTCGACTTAAAACGAGATCGACATATCGAATTAAACTTACCAAATACTGGAAAGATCGATTTAAGCGAGTTCGTAGTATCGAGTTTCGACTGTATTTCTTTTCAGTGTAGGAATGCATTAATTGTTTATAAATGTGTATCTATGGAGAAATGGGTTAATTTCAATATACTCAATCAGAGGTACACTGTAGAGGGAATTGCACTAAGACAAAGATACACATTGATTCAAGTTTAACAGTTCTATTGCCCAACTCAAAATATTTATGCATCTTCTGGTTTTATTTTATTTTTCAGCAAACAGCATGTTCAACAGGCATCAATGCTTGTCCGATTGTTGGATAATCAAAACGAAGAGACTACCATTGAAAAAGTTATGTATATACAAAAGACCAACAAATAAAAAGTTTATGTTTCCGTGTCTTTATTAACGTAACATGTCTGAGATAAAATAAGAAAAATGTTAACCTTTCTCCTAATATAAACACATCACCAGCTGGCCAAGTGATACAGGGCGATGTATTCAGTTTGAGAAGTTCTTGGCAAAAATAGCCGTTAAGACTTGCGTCGTGACGAGAGTCTGAACCGCTGTTTCCCCAAAAACTCTTAAAACATGGTTACAGTAAATCAGAAAGCTCTGTTTTACTTTCGACTAGCTTTCAGCAGTAACCTATCTAAAACACCCGGTAATTAACCCTTAGCCTGCCAGTCACGACTATAGCTCCATATGCAAACAGCTTGGATCCGGATGAGACGCCGAGTAACTCGGCGTCTCATCCGGATCCAAGCTGTTTGACACTCGGACAACATTTTCAGCAATTTTGAGCAACTTTGAAGCACTTTGAAACTTGAAGCAGACGAGAAATATAGCAGACGACAATTTTTTTGGCAGGCTATGGGTTAACATAATTTAGTGGTTGTAATAGAGAGGTTTTACTGTACTTGAAGAGTAGAGATATTGTTTGGGTTGGTTGAGACACAAGGATGTTAGTATACAAAATACTCTTCAACTCCAACATCTGATCCATGTTCATAGTAAAGATTGCCAGTCCATCATACACTGGTCTTCTTCAGCCCAATCCTCCCTGGCCCAGTCTGGTAACTGTGTGTTCCTGGTCAAGATTGCCAGTCCATCATACACTGGTCTTCTTCAGCCCAATCCTCCCTGGCCCAGTCTGGTAATTGTGTGCTATACTCCCACTCTGGGCCCTACAAATATAAACAGAGACTATCAGGCTAGAAGATTATTCTCTAATCTTGAATTAATTTGCAAAATACTCCAAAGCCTGTTTCTAGCTTTGAAGACAGGTGACTACTTAAACTTAAAGCAGGTTGAAAGGTGCATTCTGCTTTACTCTCAGCCTGCTTTAAGCTATTATCTGCTAAGCTATGTTTAATCTCTGAAATATGGGTAAAGATGTTTGAGGTAACTAAGTATGTTTCATATGAGACCTGTAGGCATCATTTACACAGAAAATGAGATTTGATAAGTTTCAAAATAAGCAACATAAGCAACCAACAAGATAATCCTTTCAAATACTCATCATATATGTAATGTGCATATCTTCCCTTGATAGTGAGTAGTAAAGAATCCTTGCAAAATTTCCGGGCTCCAGATAAGAGGGAGTAAACTGAACAAATCTAACATTTTCTCAATCATTTTAGCACCAAATCCTATATTGGTATACTCATAAGAATCCTCTCTACGAGTAGATTCTAATGAGTAGTGACACCATAGGGTTTAAAGCAGAAATAAAGATTTTGGTTTTCGAAATACGCCCCTAATCTGGAGCCCTGAATTCATAAAATTCTTACAAGTGGTTACATTACAATGTAACAGTCAAGACACGAAAACTTAGGTCAAAGTCTGACGTTGATGCCTAGAATGTCAACTAAAAATCAAGGTGAGACAAAAAAAGAGTAAGATTTATCGCATTAACCCCTTTGTGCAACATATATAAGCCATTTTACAAACAGTGTACCTGTGATGAGTAGCCTTGTCAAATGCAAACAGTGAAGTCCTAGATCAAAGACCCTCTGGTCAGGGTTTGTACTGTTTGCCATTGTGCAACATATTGTATAAACCAACCCTACATAGTTCAAAATGGACTAGACTTAATTGGAAACTGGAATGTCCATTTAAAGTGTCATGGGTCACTGAGTTAACCCTTTACCCCATAGCCTATTTCTAGTTCAAGACAGGTGACCACTTAAAGGAGGCTGAAAGTAAAGCAGAATGTGCCTTAGGGCACATTCTGCTTTACTTTCAGCCTGCTTTAAGCTACTATCTGCCAGAATAATGAAAATATTTCTTATAGAACATATTCATGACTGTATAAATTGGAACTATTTTCTTTAGTGGATGACTGATTCAAAAGGCGTAAAAAGGTGAATTTTTAGAGGTTATGGGTTAACTGTACCTACCTTGTATCTAACAGCATGTAGGAAGAGTACCAGCTCCTTGGAGGACGGTTCCCTGTACATGTTCTTACAGATATTAAACACTTTCTCTAGCTGATATCTACCCTTGTCAAACTGTACCTACCTTGTATCTGACAGCATGTAGGAAGAGTACCAGCTCCTTGGAGGACGGTTCCCTGTACATGTTCTTACAGATATTAAACACTTTCTCTAGCTGATATCTACCCTTGTCAAACTGTACCTACCTTGTATCTGACAGCATGTAAGAAGAGTACCAGCTCCTTGGAGGATGGTTCCCTGTACATGTTCTTACAGATATTAAACACTTTCTCTAGCTGATATCTACCCTTGTCAAACTGTACCTACCTTGTATCTGACAGCATGTAGGAAGAGTACCAGCTCCTTGGAGGATGGTTCCCTGTACAGGTTCTCACAGATATTACACACTTTCTCTAGCTGATATCTACCCTTGTCAAACTGTACCTACCTTGTATCTGACAGCATGTAGGAAGAGTACCAGCTCCTTGGAGGACGGTTCCCTGTACAAGTTCTTACAGAAATTACACACTTTCTCTAGCTGATATCTACCCTTGTACCTACCTTGTATCTGACAGCATGTAAGAAGAGTACCAGCTCCTTGGAGGATGGTTCCCTGTACAGGTTCTCACAGATATTACACACTTTCTCTAGCTGATATCTACCCTTGTCAAACTGTTTACTGGCCACATGCTTCTCCCAGCCTTCAGCTGGGCTTAAAAACTTCCTTCCACTGTTTGAAACACTCTGTAAGTCACCTGAATTGTCTGGTAATGATTGTACAAGGCTTTGTTCTGAGCTGTATTCTTGTTTATCATTATCAGCTGCTTGCACCGCTGAATTATCTTCAAGTCTAGTCGAATGTTCATCAGTTACAGGTTTATCATCAGAAAGACATTGGTTGTTTTCTTTTGAAAAGCTTTCACTATCGCCATTAGCACCAGATTTATTCCCTGACGAGGAGCCATCTGTCACTATAACACTAGTCACACACGCTGTGTCATCAGTTCTTTCAGTAGCTGTTTTATCACCATCACATATATCACTAACAATACTGCCGTTACCAGTGTCTAGTTCTGTAGAGTCTGTACCGGGCTTATCATTGCCAGATGAAGTATTGCAGTCATCGGTCTTGTCACTGCAAAATGCCAGTTTATACTCTGGATTCTCTCCCAATATCCACTCAGATGTATTATGATGTTTACTGAGTATCTTCTCCAGCTGAAAGATGAAATTAAATAATAATCAAGATGGGTTTAGACAGATGGTCTAAACATTTATAAAGCCTATGTTTTAACCCATTACCCCTTAAAAACGCCTTTTTACACCTCTTTTTTATTCCTCTACTGAAATAAATAGTTCCAATTTATACAGCCAAGAATATGTACCAGAAGAAATATTTTCTATATCCTAGCAGATGGTAGCTTAAAGCAGGCTGAAAGTAAAGCAGAATGTGCCTTAAGGCACATTCTGCTTTACTTTCAACCTGCTTTAAGTGGTCACCTGTTTTCAAAGCTAGAAATAGGCTAAGAGGTAATGGGTTAACATCATTACTGAGTCTTACTAACCCATTACTCCAAATTTACTCCTCCAATTAAGAAAATAGTTCCACATTATACAGTCATGAATATGATCCATAAGAAATAGTTTCTATATCCTATCAGAGGGTCGCTTAAAGCAGGCTGAAAGTAAATCAGAAGCATCTCACAGAGCATTATGCTTTACTTTCATCCTCCTTTAAGTGGTCACCTATCTTCAATATTAGAAACAGGTTATAGAGTAAAGGGTTATGACAATGTTTTCTCACATAACTACCCCTGTTTTCTATGGCGAACAACAATCACGAATATCCTTGTCTCCAACATGTTTGAGATAAATTTGATGACGTCACTCTTAAGTCATTATTTATAAAGGTTTTATTACGTCACCTGGGTTCAAAAAAAGCCTATTGCTTTAAAAATAACTTAAAACTGTTGGCTATGTTAGAAAAGGAATCTGTAACAAGGCTCGCTTAATAACATTTCAATTCTAGATTCGTTGAGATCAGCTTGTCTTAAACATTGACTCATGACAGATCCTAAATGTATCATCATTTATGAAATGGACCCCAGATCAAACCAGGTCTTTACTTTACATATGACAATGCTTATCATAAGATTGTTTATGAAACAGCCCTCAGATCAAACCAGGTCTTTAATTTACTTATGACAATGTTTATCGTAAGGTTGTTTATGAAAGGGCCCCCAGATCCTGAAAACATGTCTCACCTCAGGTATAGACTTGTCTATCACTCCTCCTTTCCCCTTCTCTGGTCCAAAGGCTGTACTATTGTAGACTGGGTCATTTAATATAGGAAAACCTGAAATAAAGATGTCACTTATTATCTTGGATCCAAAGGCTGTGCTATTGTAGTCAGGGTAGTTTAAAATAAAGTCATCACTCCTCACTTTAGTATATGAAGGAATTTCAAATACAGTCAAACTTCGATATCTTGAAGTCGGTTTTGTAAAACATACCTGTATGTCAAAGTTAAAACATGGCTAAGCCACGTTATAACTTTGAAATATGGGTATATTCGACTTAACCGAGCATAAAATAATGCAGTTCATATGTCGAACTATCGGATAGTTTGAGTTAAACGAGTTTGAGATATCAAAGTTCCACTGTACTAAAATCTTGATGTCAAATCTGTATGAACATATTCACCCATGAAACTTATAATGGGAAAGTCCAGATTCAAATTAAGTCTAGTCCATTTTAACTGTTTAGAGTTGTTTTTACAATTTATTGCAAAATGACAAATAGTGCAGACCCAAGAAACTTTGTTTTACAGATAATAAGGACTGAAGCAAGTTCAAAATATTCATTTGTACAAATACAGGTAAATTCAACTTCAGTGAGTTTGAGATATGGAAGTTGGACTGTATTAAATACTGCGACCTCCAGCAAGTCTATGAAAACCTTGGCATTGTGGCCTTACCTAAGAACTGCAGGTGCACCCGTATCTGATGGGTCCGTCCTGTGTAAGGTATACCTGTAATATAACACACGAAAAATATAATATTGATGTATCATTAGTTAAATTGCCTAAAATCTAAAATTTACAAATAAAAGTAAACATCAATTTTTAAGCAGACAACATACTGAAAGTAATTGGGTGATAAACGGTCCATCCTAATACCGCAAACCACCTCTAAATACCGCAAACCAACGCAAACCAATTTCATCCTAATACCGCAAACCACTAGTAGTGACGAGACAAGCACTGTTTTCCATGTATATGACGTCATCCTATGAAGATGACGTCTTGGTTTGCATGGTTTGCGGTATTAGCATGGACCCTGATATACGTGTAACACGTATTCGTGACGTCATTTATGATGTCATTTACACTAAATTCAAATTTTTGAAAGTGTAACTGGATCTAGATGTAGATATTCGCAAACTGTTAAATTAAAATGAAATATGTTTGCAGTATTTAAAGGGGGTTTGCGGTATTTAGATGTGGTTTGCGGTATTTAGAGATGATTTCCAGTGGTTTGTGGTATTTAGATGTGGTTTGCGGTATTTAGATGTGGTTTATGGTATTTAGAAGTGGTTAGGTGTATTTAGAGGTGGTTTGCGGTATTAGGATGAACTTGGTTTGCGGTATTTAGAGGTGGTTTGCGGTATTTACAGGTGATTTGCGGTATTACAGGTGATTTGCGGGAGTTTGCGGTGGTTTGCGGTATTAGGACGGACCTGGTGATAAATATCAAAGTACAGTCAAACTTTGATATCTCGAAGTCGGTTTTGTCGAGCATACCCGTATTTCAAAGTTAAAACGTGGCTGAGCCACGTTTTAACTTTGAAATATGGGTATGTCGACTTAACCGAATGAAATAATGCAGTTCATATGTCGAACTATCGGATAGTTTGAGTTAAACGAATTCAAGATATCAAAGTTCGACTATAACTATTTCCTTATCATCAGTTAAATTGCCTAAAATCTAAATTTGACAAATAAAAAGTAAACATTAATTTTTAAGCAGACAACATACTGAAAGTAATTCATTATTGGGTGATAAATATCAAAGTACAGTCTAACTTTGATATCTCGAAGTCGGTTTTGTCGAGCATACCCGTATTTCAAAGTTAAAACGTGGCTAAGGCACGTTTTAACTTTGAAATATGGGTATGTTTGACTTAACCGATCATGAAATAATGCAGTTCATATGTCGAACTATCGGAAAGTTCGAGTTAAATGAGATCGAGATATCGAAGTTTGACTGTAACTATTTTCTTACATTTAACGACACTGGACCTGCCATTATAGCTCAATCTAGTGAAGGTTGTATGACATTCCTTCCCGTCTGGTTTGATGGCAGACACTGCATAGGCTATAGATATAACACCAATACGCTCCTTACACTCAATGATACCCCTGAAATACAAGCATAGGCTATAGATATAACACCAATACGCTCCTTACACTCAATCGTACCCCTGAAATACAAGCATAGGCTATAGATATAACACCAATACGCTCCTTACACTCAATGATACCCCTGACATACAAGCAATGGCAAATTTAGATGATGGGGAAAAAAAGAAAATAATTGAAACACAGTAGTACATTCATAAATTATTATGGTATTTGAGATATAAGAATAAAATTTAAATAGCCAATCTTGATTTGGAATCACAATAATAAACAGTTTATATTCAGATCCGATACTGTGTATCTTGGCATCTGATCAAAATCCAAACTGTTTGACACCAACATTGATATTCTTCAGTTGAAATGTTGCTTAACCCTTTACTCCATAGATATGACTTTTTACGCATTCAATTTGTTCCTCCACTGAAGAAAATAGTTTCAATTTATACAGTCATAGATATGTATTGTAAGAAACATTTCTTTATTCTGGCAAATGGTAGCTTAAAACAGGTTAAAAGTCAAGCAGAATGCGCCTTAAGGCGCATTCTGCTTTAAGTAGACATATGTCTTTAAAACTAGAAACAGCTTATTGAGAAAAGGGTTAAAGTATGCTGAAAGAAAATCAGAATGCTCTTTCAGGAGCGTTTTGCTTTACTTTCAGCCTGCGTTAAGCAACCATCAGTTTTCAAAACTGAAAACAAGCTATGCTTGTGGTGATGGTGGGGGTTTATGGTTAACTTACTCTGGGAACTCGCCCTCCACTCTACAGACATACTCCTTCAGCAGCTGTTTAGTGGCCAGCTGTTTCTCCATCAGCACAGACTTAGCTGTTGTCTTAGGTAAAAGCAACACACCAGATGTAAGACGATCCAGTCGGTACAGGGCTGAAACAATACAGTAAGAAATCATACAGTTACAGTAGAACCCCTCTAAGCCAACTAAAAAGTAGACAAAATTGATTGAATTGTAAACCGATGACAGCTTGAACGTACCCGATTCAAAAAATGTTTCCATCCTTTAACTCCTTGACTGCCGTGACTTTATCGATTTTAACAATCTCCATCAGTTTTTATTTCAAAAATTTATGTTTTAGGTGTTTTGACGCAAGAACTACTGAAGTGTCAAACAATTTTGATTCTGATCAGAAGTCACTTTACTGTCTCCAAATAGTATCTGTACGCAGGGTAAGGCTTTGAAGGAATTACCCCATTACCCCATAAATACACGATTTTAGGCCTTTAATTAATTCTTCCACAGAAAAACAGTCCAATTTAGTTTAATTTAAACAGTCACGAATATGTGCCATAAGTTTCTATATATTTGCAAATTGAAGCTTAAAGCAGGCTGAAAATAAAGCAGAATGCACCTTCTGCTTTACTTTCAACCTGCTTTAAGTGGTCATCTATCTTCAAAACTAGAAACTGGCTATGGGGTAATGGGTTAAAGGATGACAAAAGTAAAGCAAAAGGCTCCATACTACCAAATACTATAGCAGTAAAGGGAGAAAACTCTTACTTCTAAGATTACTGTAACTATACTCTTTCTACATCAACACTATACTTCCAACTATTATAGCAGTAAAGGGAGAAAACTCTTACTTCTAAGATTACTGTAACAATACTCTTTCTGCATCAACACTATACTTCCAACTATTATAGCAGTAAAGGGAGAAAACTCTTACTTCTAAGATTACTGTAACAATACTCTTTCTGCATCAACACTATACTTCCAACTATTATAGCAGTAAAGGGAGAAAACTCTTACTTCTAAGATTACTGTAGCCATACTCTTTCTGCATCAACACTATACTTCCAACTATTATAGCAGTAAAGGGAGAAAACTCTTACTTCTAAGATTACTGTAGCCATACTCTTTCTGCATCAACACTATACTGCCAACTATTATAGCAGTAAAGGGAGAAAACTCTTACTTCTAAGATTACTGTAGCCATACTCTTTCTGCATCAACACTATACTTCCAACTATTATAGCAGTAAAGGGAGAAAACTCTTACTGCTAAGATTACTGTAGCCATACTCTTTCTGCATCAACACTTTACTTCCAACCATTATAGCAGTAAAGGGAGAAAACTCTTACTTCTAAGATTACTGTAGCCATACTCTTTCTGCATCAACACTATACTGCCAACTATTATAGCAGTAAAGGGAGAAAACTCTTACTTCTAAGATTACTGTAGCCATACTCTTTCTGCATCAACACTTTACTTCCAACTATTATAGCAGTAAAGGGAGAAAACTCTTACTTCTAAGAACTATTATAGCAGTAAAGGGAGAAAACTCTTACTTCTAAGAACTATTATAGCAGTAAAGGGAGAAAACTCTTACTTCTAAGATTACTGTAGCCATACTCTTTCTCCAACAATACAGTGAGGGAGTTGAACCTGTATCTGCCACAAGGATGAACTGGGATAGAGGAGGGCTTGTTCAGTACCAGCAAGTCGTCAGTGTCAGCTACAATCTCTAATGGCGCTGCTACTACTGGATTCTCATGCCTGTGTAATCAAAGAAAAACGTGTTTACTCTAGTATTGAAAGCTAGATTGTTAATTATCTTATCATTTTGACACAATTTGTATCTATTTCATATAAAACAAGAGCCCCATGGGGCATATTCGCTCACCTGAGAATAATTGGAAAAATGGAGATATTGATTTATGTCCAGGACTGACGTAGATATGCAACAGACCGGAACAATTTGAACAAAATATGTAAAGTATATTTAAAAGTGTCACCATACAGAATATAAAAGCTCTGGCCATATTAGAGTCAGAGGAGAAGACGTTTGAAATTTTCTCTATATAACTCTATGTAAAACAGTGATCCCCGGGGCGGGCCAATTTTGACCCTAGGGGCATAATTTGAACAAACTTGATAGAGGACCTGTAGGCGATGATATGTGCCATATATCTAAGCTCTGGCCCTTGTAGTTTTAGACAAGAAGATTTTTTTAAGTTTTCATTGTAAAAAATCTATTTTTAGCTCCTGTGACCTAGTTATGCAACGGACCAGAACCATTTGTACAATTTTGGTATAGGACATCTAGAAGTGTCACCATGCCAAATATCAAAGCTCTGGCCACATTGGTTTCAGAGAAGAAGACGTATGAAAAATTCACTATATAACTCTTTGTAAAACCGTGACCCCCGGGGCGGGGCCAATTTTGACCCCAGGGGCATCATTTGAACAAACTTGATAGAGGACCTGTAGGCAATTCTATGAGCCAAATATCTAAGCTCTGGCCCTTGTAGTTTCAGACAAGAAGATTTTTTAAGTTTTCATTGAAAAAAATCTATTTTTAGCTCCTGTGACCTAGTTATGCAACAGACCACAACCATTTGAACAATTTTGGTAAAGGACATCTAGAAGTGTCACCATGCCAAATATCAAAGCTCTGGCCACATTGGTTTCAGAGAAGAAGACGTTTGAAAATTTCACTTTATAACTCTATGTAAAACTGTGACCCCCGGGGCGGGGCCAATTTTGACCCCAGGGGCATAATTTGAACAAACTTGATAGAGGACCTGTAGATGATGCTATGTACCAAATATCTAAGCTCTGGCCCTTGCAGTTTTTGACAAGAAGATTTTTTAAGATTTCCTTATTTTTTCACTTTGGTTGCCATGGCAACCAGAGTTCTGCATTGTTTTTAATTCTTTGAACAAATTTGAAAGAGCTTGATCCAAGGAACATTTCTGTAAAGTTTGGTTGAATTCTGTCAAGCGGTATAGGAGGAGATGTCATTTGAAGCAATTGTTAACGACGACGGACGACGGACGACGCACAACGCACGACGCCGGACACAGGGCCATCCCAATAGCTCACCTTGAGCCTTTGGCTCAGGTGAGCTAAAAATTATGAGATTTATAAAAGGCAATAGCTGTTTGGCTTGCCCACATTTTTTTTATGATTTGTTGCTTGATTTTTCTGAAAAAATACTAAATATTTCACTAAAACATGTGCTTTGGTGACTGAATGTAATAAAGAGTGTTACTTTTAACTATTATGGCATGACTTATATAACCAAAGTACTGACAGTCACTTGACTCTTTGACTCCTGAGATTTCAAATAGACAATTCCAGTTTCCAATCAAATCTAGTTCATTTTCTACTTTCAACCATTGATTTTTATGATATATTGCAAATTGACAAACAATGCATACCCTAATGAGAGGGCTCCTGTAGGAGCCCTCTCATCAGGGTCTGCACTGTTTGCATATATCACATTTACTCTTTACAGGTACAGGGCACATATAGTCTAGGATTCAATGGGTTAAACCCACACCTACCTGTGCATTTTATGCTCCAAATACTGCTGGTTTTGTAACTTGAAGTCCATGGTCACTGGTTTGCCATTCACGGTCAACATGCCTTTCTCAATTTCTTCTTCCTGCAAATGTACACATGCATACATGGTAAAATCAGTTTAACCAATATCCCCACAGCCTGTTAATTAAGAATTTTTTCCAATGCTGTTTATAAACAAGACGCATACAATCATTTGTGAAAGTGCTCTTAAGCCCATTCCATCCTATCATAAGGAACTTTGGGACCAATTTAGCAATAATTAATGTCTTATGATACAGTATATACCCACTTGTATGATCATGCAAATAAGAATCACTGGTGGCAGCACAAAGCAGAATGGAAGTAAAGGAGAATGTTTATATACAAGCTGTCTACTTTACTTTCTACATGCCTGAAGCAGCAACTTGTCCTATACAATGAAAACAACAGTTCTTTTGAAAGGTCAAACTGGTGGTTTTTTCGGTATTCTATATGCCAACATGGTTCCAGATAAGAGGGAGTAAAGTGAACAAATCAAACAGTTTCTCACTCGTTTCAGCACCAAATCCTATGGTTTTACTACTCATTAGAATCATCTCAAAGAGACGATTCAAAAGAGTAATGACACAATAAGGTTTAGTGCAGCTATAAAGATTTGTCCATATCAGTGTCTGTGACTGAGTCTGTACTTACGAGGTTTGTGACACCTTTAAACTCCTGTGAGAAAACATCTGCCACTGTTCTACCAATCCATCTACCCTTTACGAAGGTAGAAAAGCTGTAGAAGTAGGGATACACCTTCCTCAAACCTGTAATATGAAGAGCCATGCCATGAGATACAAGACTTATTCCTTTGCAAAATATTTTTCACCTACCCTACAGTTAACTCATTCACCCGGGACCCTGAAACTTTTAATGGACAATTCCAATTTCAAACTAAGTCTAATCCATTTTTGACTATTTAGGGTTGATTTCAACAATTTATTTCAAAATGACAAACAGTGCAGACCCTGACCAGAGGGCTCCTGCAGGAGCCCTCTGATCTGGGTCTACATTGTTTGTATTGAACAAGAGTACTTTTTATAGGTACAATGTTGATAAATGATGAGTATACTCGTCGCTAGGGTTGAATGTGTTAAACCTGTGTTAACCCATTACCCCATAGATACACATTTTAACACATTTAAAGTATTCATACATTGAAGTAAAATAATTCCATTTTATGCAGTCATGAATGTGTACCATAAAATTTCTTCTTCAAGCAGATGGCAGCTTAAAGCAGTCTGAAATTGCTTAAAGTGGTCACTCTTCTCCAATTCTAGAAACAGGCTATGAAGTAGGAGTTGGCAACAACCTGTTAGGATTTCGGAAAAGTGTCCTAGATGTAGTTAAACTTAAAGGCATAACTTGGAGAAATATGTTATGGCATCAATAAGCACATCTATGGTGGAAATGGTTAACTCATTCTCTTCTGAAACTTTAGATGTATACCGGTAATTCCAATTTCCACTTAAGTCTAGTCCAGTTTTTACTATCTAGGGCTGATTTTAGTAATTTATTGCAAAATGATAAGCAGTAATGTCCCCGATCAGAATGCTCCTGCAGGAGCCCTCTGATCAGGGTCTACACTTTTTGCATAGGGCACAAGTATTCTTTACAGGTGCACTGTTTATGGATTATAAGCATACTCAACGCTATAGGGTTGAAAGTGTTAAAGTTGCAAACGAGCCTCTATTTGAGTGGTCTTATAAATGTAGATTATATTACTTATATCTTAAGAGAACTCTTTACATATACCTAAATCCTTACTTACCATTTTCAAAATAGTAGTCTGTAAGATCAATAACATCATGACCGACTTTTGGCATTTTAGCTTTACTGTTCTTCTTTTTGTAATGAGCAAAGCCTCTTTTCTACAACAATAATTAAGCATATTCAATTTAATAAAACATCTCTACAAGTTACTTTCTAGTCTTATAATCTTTACATTAAAACTGCTCTATTACACGAAGGCTAAAGCCTAATTGATTGTTAAACCAGAAATGGGTGTCAAAGCCACCAGATGCTCGCCTGCTTGAACTTTCAGTCTAAAAACATCTTGTATCCAAAACAAATCAATTTTCAGTTTACAAAGATTATCAAAAGAATGATGAGTCTCAATCTAGTTAAATTAAAACATCATAACATCAATGTTTGACTCCAAATAAACCACCATATAAAACTTCAGCACTGTAGCACAAGTATTAAACTTTAAAACAACCTGTCCAAAAAACTTTAACCTGGGGTTTTGTAGCCAAATACCTAAGTCCAAAACATGTTGAAAATTGAAAAAAATTAAATTTTATTTCAATTCCAACTTTATAATATCAATATTTGTTCCCAAATGAAGGTCTATACAAAATTCCAGCACCCTAGCACAAGTATTCAACTTTAAAACAACCCGTCCAAAAAACTTTAACCTGGTGATTTGTAGTCAAAAAACCTAAGTCCAAATCATGTCGAAAAATTGACAATTATTAAAATTATTTTTAAATTCCAACTTCATAACATCAATGTTTAACCCCTAATGAACCTCCATTCAAAATTTCATAAGCCTAGCACAAAAACTAAGCTTTAAAGAACCCGTCCAAAAAACTTTAACCTGGTGATTTGTAGTCGAAAAACCTAAGTCCAAAACATGTCGAAAAATTGACAATTATTAAAATTATTTTTAAATTCTAACTTCATAACATCAATGTTTAACCCCTATATGAACCTCCATTCAAAATTTCAGCACCCTAGCACAAAAATTAAGCTTTAAAACAACCCATCCAAAAAACTTTAACCTGGTGATTTGTAGTTGAAAAACCTAAGTCCAAAACATGTCGAAAAATTGACAATAATTTAAATTATTTTTAAATTCCAACTTCATAACATCAATGTTTAACCCCAAATGAACCTCAATACAAAATTTCAGCACTCTAGCACAAATATTAAGCTTTTAAACAACCCGTCCAAAAAACTTTAACCTTGGCCACGCTCACACTCACACTCACTCACGCCGGGGGTATGACATGTATAAGCTCTGCTATTCTACGAACAGGCGAGCTAAAAATCGGTTGACAGCTTAAAGCAAGGTGACAGTAAAACAGAAAGCTCCTATTACTGTCACCATGCTTTCAGCAGACACCTGTTTGTTTGTTTGTTTTTGTTAACGTCCGTTTCTGCCATCTATGTGCTAATTGGACGCCCCCAGAGAGGGGAATGGATACATTGAACCCCAGCGCAATGCCCTCACTCTTATTATCGAAAGAGTTCTCTGGTTCTTTTAGATGCCAAGTCTAAAGCACTCATACATCGGACCTTAGTTTATAAAGTCTCATCCGAAGGACTTGGTCCGGCGGGGAATCAAACTCTCAACCCCTGACGTCGTAAGCGAGTTTTTTACCCCTTGGATACGGCCGCCAGTTCAGACACCTGTCGTAAACACCTAAAAATAAATACATATTTAATGGTCGTAATTGAGAGGTTTTACTGCATCTGTTGCGCCACTTTTCAAGTTTGTTTCTATCACCTCCGAAAGGAGCCATTTCATTGGAGAAACAAGCTTGACATATGATATCTGTGATGTCATGACAAATTTTGTCCAAAGAATAAGGACGTATATAGACCCCTATGGAAAACACCAGATATGATTTTGCTGGGCTCGAGATAAGGGGGAACTGAACATATCCAACATTTTCTCATTTAAACACCAAATCCTATGGTGTTAGTAATCATTAGAATAGTCTTTTCGAAAAGATTCTAATTAGTGACATCATAGGGTTTAAAACAGAAATAAAACTTCACGTATAGCCCCGATTCGTCCAAGGGCGAAACGCCTTTTGACCGTGACGAAGTCGCAATGTGCGGTCACTTACCCTTTTCGAGCATCTTTTCGATTCATTCTCAACAAATTTTGAAGCCATATTGAGGGGGAAATAGTTTGTACTATGAATCTGACAGTTTGATAAAATTCCTCTCGATATTAAAGCCTTAAAAACATGAGAGTGTCTCTGTCGCATTACTTCACACGATTAACCATGGGCGCAGACATATTTGTTGTTGTTGTTGTTGGAGACTAAAACGCGGACTACACTATGTTTTGTGACAGGTTGCGGTAAATATAATGCGGGGTATCGATCGTGTATTAATTCACTGGCAGACAGTGGACCGCTGAAATGTCAAATGGACAATTTCAGTTTTCAATTTTAAGTCTAGTCCGTTTTTCACTATCTATGTATATTTAAGAAATAATCAATTCATACCAGTGTCTTATCTTGCAAAAAAACAAGGGTAGGAGTTGAGATGCATACTAATTAAATCACGAGGACGAAGGCTGAGTGATTTAATTACCAGCACTTCAATGACTACCCATGTTTAATTGCATGATAAAACATAGGCATTGATTTATCATTTCGATTCTTACACTTCAATTTAACCACAATTTGCACCGATGCAACAGCGCTACATATCTTGGTGTACGCATTTTTTAAGTCATATGACGTCACGTTAAGACGTTACAACGCATCTGAGATTTATTAAGAATTTAAACACAGATACGTTCCTTCTTTGTATATTGTAGCAAGAGTTACTTGGGTGTGCACAGGTATCTGGTGGATGACCAACAAGTCCTAAACTGGAGGGCTTGGTAGCTCAGTGGTTACTGGTTAGAGTGCTGGCACGGTAAGCCAGAGACCCTGGCTTCGAGTCCCGGTCGGTCCAAGATTTTTTCACTCGGTCCTGTTACAGTTTGGTGCAGTGACCGCCCGTTGCATTGCAAACCATGATTCCATGAATGAGATTCAGGGCGAATCTCAGGTAAAAAGGGGGAGTAATGTAGCGGAAGTTACTTGGGTGTGCACAGGTATCTGGTGGATAATCAATAAGTCCTAAACCGGGTGGCTCGCTACTCAAGTGGTTAGAGTGCTGGCACAGCAAGCCAGAGACCCTGGGTCCGAGTCCCGGTTGGGCCATGATTTTTTCACTCAGTCCTGTTACAGTATATAGGGGTGTGCACGAGGTGTGTTAGAATTTACAATATGTCACTGAAATGTATTCATTTGGCTGTAAAATCAAATCATACAGCAGGTATGGTAATGTTGTGATGAAAATGGTTTAAAATCTAGAAAAAAGCTTGTTTCTTTGTACATTTTCATCACAACAACATTACTGAGTTATAGCCAATTTAGAATTAACTTTATTTGACCACTTTATACTTTGTCTGACATGACCCCAACTGTACTGAGCTTAACAGCTTCTTGAGTTGAGTACACATGCTAAGTACGAATCTCTATCACATGTAGTTCCAGAGTTGTGGAAAAAGTCAAATTAACCATATTTGACCTCTAAATGACCTTGACCTTTGTTGGACATGACCAAAGTTGTACCAAGCTCAACAGCTTATTGAGTCGAATACACATTCCACATATAAAGTCTCTATATTCCAAAGTTATGGCCAAAATTAAATTCCCCCCATTTTACCTCTAAATGACGTTGACCTTGGCGGGAAATGACCAAAGTTGTACTGAGCTCAAGAGATTAATCTTGAGGTGAGCACACATAGCAAATATAAAGTCTCTATCCTATGTTACTATGTAGCTCCAAATGTATGGCCAAGTTAAAGTTGTGGACAGACAGACAAACAGACCAAAAACAATATGCCCGACTAAGTTGTGCAGGGGCATACAAATTCAACTTCTAGTTTAGGAAAATTATTAAGTGAATGGCGAGACTTAATCTAGTGATTCTGGGGGGAAAAAAAGCAGTCAAAACAAATTGTGCTTGTGAAAACTTATGTTGAAGCTATCTCACCTCATTGACACTGGAAAAGTTAGTCTCACGTTTGCTCCTTCATCACGAAGAGACAAAAATGGACTAGATTTAATTGGAAACAGGAATTATCTCATTTGATGTTTCAGGGGGGAAAGAATACAACACATGGTACAGTAAAACCTCTCTATAACGACCACTAAACTGCATTAACTATCAGGAGTTATGGTAGATAACTGCTTAAAACAAGGTCAACGTAAAACTCTGTTTTGCGTTCACCTTGCTTTAAGCCATCACATGTTTTTTATACATGTACAAGCAATTAGCCTGATTTTTTTTTGGTCGTAATAGAGAAGTTTTTTCTGTATTTGTAAATCTAGGTCTACAAAGGCAATCGGATTGAATAAGAAGAAAGAGCCAATTTTAATGCACATTTTTATTTAAATTATTTCTTTTCTACAAATACTTGAAAATGGTGACATTTGACATACAAAAGTAGCATTTACAAACCTGTCTTGTAAAGGAGAAGAGACAATACTCCACTTCATGAAATGTATTTCAATTACACAATATTAACAATGGATTCAAAAGCCTTTCAGATATGTTAAACCGAAGTCTTCCAGAACACTAATCTCTTGTTTTAACTCGTTGATCAATTAATGGTTGTGAAAATACTGTGTGGAATACAAAGCTGGTATATGGTGGGAAAGCAAACAGGTGCTCTGTAATCGATACAAACAAGTCTATTAAATGTCCATCTAAAAGTTTGCTCCAAAGCACTTTTAACGTGCCGAAGCTTGTGTTAATTGACCACTTTAAGTCTTAAGGGAAGATGTATTGGCATTCAAATAGAAAATACTATGCCTTTTTACACCTTAAACTTATTCCTCCCCTGAAGAAAATAGTTCCAATTTATAGTGTCACAAATAAGAATCATAAGAAATATTTTCTATATTCTAGCAGATAAACAGCTTAAAGCAGGCTGAAAGTAAAGCAGAATGTACCCTAAGGTGCATTCTGCTTTACTTCCAACCTGCCTTAAGTGGTCACCTATCTTCAAAACTAGAAACAGACTATGGGGTAATGTGTTAACCCTTTACCCCATAGCCTGTTTCTAGTTTTGAAAATAGGTGACTACTTAAAGCAGGTTGAAAGTAAAGCAGAATGTGCCTTAAGGCACATTCTGCTTTACTTACAGCCTACTTTAAGCTACCACCTGCTAGAATAAAGAAACTATTCCCTATGAAACATATTGATAACTGTATAAACTGGAACTATTTTCTTCAGCGGAGGAATAAAACAAATGCGCTAAAAGGCGCTTCTATGGGGGAAAGGGTTAATGCAGTAATACAGAAAGCTGTAATTGAAGATTTCTGCATTAATAGTGTCATGAATCAAGCACTCACTTAAAATATGATATAAGATTTTCATGCCACTATATTAAAGTGATATATTCATTACTTGATAGTTGACACAAATTTTACTAAATTTGAACATTTATCTGCCTGATCAACTACTGATCTTCATTATATTATTCAATTAGGCACCAGACTGAATAAATACTTAACCCATTACTCCATAGATATGTTTTTATATGGCTTCAATTTATTCTTACACTGAAAAAAATAATTTCACATTATGCAGTCATGAATATGTACCATAAGACATATTATCTATACATTTGTATCCTAGTCAACAGTAGCTTCATGCAGGCTGAAAGTAAAGCTGAATGTGTGCCTTAAGGCGCATTCTACTTTACTTTCAACATGCTTTAAGTGGTCACCTGTCTTCAAAACTAGAAACAGGGCGATGGAGTATAGGTTTAACCCATTACCCCATAGCCTGTTTCTAGTATTGAAGATAGGTGGCCACTTAAAGCAGGTTAAAAGTAAAGCAGAATGTGCCTTAAAGCACATTCTGTTTTACTTTCAACCTGCTTTAAGCTACCATCTTCTAGAAAATAGAAATTATTTCTTATGATATATATTCATAACTGTATGAATTAGAACTATTTTCTTCAGTGGAGAAATAAATTAAAGGCAATAAAAGGCGTATATATGGGGTAATGGGTTAAGTCAAAAAACCATTTACAAGCTAAAGTTCCGGCAGTTTGAGAGAATCCAGTTAACATCCATTCAAGAATACACAACACTGACTGTACAGGTGTAAAAATAACTGATCTCACGAGAAAAATGCTTGGGACTTCACAATTTCACAGCGCCCTGAAGCGGGCCATCAAAATGCATGACATCAGTTGAATACCTTTCCAAACAATTTACATAAGTCTTGACAGACAGACAGACAGACAAACATTTCAACCCCTTCCCTGCCAAGCCCAAACAGCACTAGGATTTGGATCAAGATCATGACACTTAGTAACTGAACACCTGATCTAGGACTTCCATTTCTCCGGATTTTTCCGAAAACTTCCTATTCTTATCCTAGCAGATGGTAGCTTAAAGCAGGCTGAAAGTAAAGCAGAATGTGCCTTAAGGCGCATTCTGCTTTACTTTCAACCTGCTTTAAGTAATCACGCTTGAAAAATAGAAAATGTGTAAATCTTAGGAATTTTCAAGTCCAACTTATGGCAGCTCTGCTGATTAGGATCCAAACTGTTTGATAAATGTATCATGTTGTTATTCATTTTAAATGCCTAAAATATAAATTTAAGAAGTAACATCAGATGCTAAGCATTGTGGCAGTGAAGGGGTTAAGGCATGTGACAAATAACTTGCAGTCTCTCTCTCTCTCTACACTAACACTTTTTCAACATTACTACAGTTAAACCTCTCTATTACAACCATTAAATTGGGCTAAATATTTGGTGTTTAAGACAGGTGACTGCTTAAAGTAATGTGAAAGTACAAATTAAAGCTTCTTCAAGATTTTTCTGATTTACTTTCATCTTACTTTAAGCTGTAACCTGTCTTTTATTTAATCTTCTTGTTAGTGGTCATAATAGAGAGATTTTACTGTATTTCATTTTAATGAACTGGTCACCTTTCTGATACTAACAAAATATGTCTAAATAATTGTAATCAAATTCCTTTCACATCTATAAGTAAAACTGTCAAATATTTTTGATGTCCTTACGAATCATTCTCTCTGAAATATGCTAGTTTAATGCAGGACTAAAGTAATGCACAAAGCTTCTATAGGAGCTATTGTGCATTACTTTTGTCCTGCATTAGGCAGTCAACACATCAAGTGTTTACAGACTTCAAAGAATCTTACTTAGTGGTTGCTTCTTGACAGTGTGATTCAAAAACATGAAAAATATAAAAGTACTGACATAACAGAATTTATGTTAACTCCACTGAACACTAAACATTCAAATTCAGCCAATTTTGAACCATTTTGGATCGTTCTTGAAATATTCTGCATAATAACGAGCAGTGCAGAACCTAACCAGAAGGCTCTGGTCTGGTTCTACCCTGTAAGTACAGGCGAACTTCCGATATCTCGAACTCGCTTAATTCGAACTATCCGATTTGTCGAAATAATGATTGCAGTATTTCATGCTCTGTTAAGTCAAACATACCCGTATTTCAAAGTTAAAACGTGGCTAAGCCACGTTTTAACTTTAAATACGGGTATGTTTGACCTAACCGAGTTTGAGATATTGAAGTTCAACTGTATATGACAAGTTTAGGGCATACACTGTAAGCATATGACAAGTTTACTCTTGACAAGTACAGTCTGTATAAGGTTTAACAGGTTAACTGTATCACATCAGTTTGGTACTCTATACCACGAAAAAAGTCAGTTTGACATTTATAACAAATACATGCAATTCAATGGGGTCTTGTATCCTCGGCTTCTCTAACATACCAAATCACAAACTTGATATCCTCTGCCAACTCAACTACCATACCATGATGTCAATCAAGGTCTATCTGTATTTCCTTAGAAATTGGGATTCTCAAATGACTGAATGACAATCTGGATGGTATAATTCGATCCCTGATTGGGGTCATATGTGAGAGGGTACACTGGTCACCCATGGGACACATGGGTCTTCCCACTGGACTCCCATTTCCTCCAACAGCAATGACCATAATTATATGCCACCGAAAGTGATTTGTATAAGTTGTTCGAACTTATCTTCTTTTTCCTGGTTGTATTGGCCAAGTTAGGGTACGGTAAAACCTCTCTATTACGACCACTTATAAAGAAGGCTAATAGACTCCATGAAAGACAGGTGACAGGTTAAAGCAAGATGAATTCACTTTGCTTTAAGCAGTCATCTGCCTTAACCCTTTACCCGATAACCTGTTTTTAGTTTTGTAAATAGGTGACCACTTAAAGCAGGTTGAAAGTAAAGCAGAATGCGCCTTATGGCGCATTTGCTTTACTTTCAGCCTGCTTTAAGCCACCACCTATTAGAATAAAGAAAATATTATTTTTATACATATTCATGACTGTATAAATTGGAACTATTTTCTTCAGCGGAGGAATAAATTGAATGCGCTAAAAGGCGCTTCTATGGGGGAAGGGTTAACATATTACCCCACATCCACTTTATGAAGACAGGTGATCACTTCAAGCAGGTTGAAAGTAAAGTAGAATGTGCCTTAAGGCACATTCTGCTTTACTTTCAGCCTGCTTTAAGCTACCATCTACATGGATCTGGAAACCATTCCTCAGCTGAATATTCATGATTTTTTTAAATAGAATTATTTTCTTTGGTTAGAAGATAAATTAGAGGTGTAAAAAGGTATAGTTATGGGGTAATGGGTTAAACATATGATAATTAACACAATTTAGTGGTCCTAATAGAGAGGTTTTAATGTATATGATATGGACATTTGTTTTACAACTACTACAAACATGTATGGCAAAGAGCTCACAAATACAAGACAACTGTTTATTTTCAAGGATCATCCCTGAGACAAAACATTGGTGGCAAAATAAATAACTTCCAACCTCATTTCTTGTAACCTCTAAACATTCTATGGAAAATGTACCCTCACAAAAGACTATACAATCTACTAAGATACCGAATATTCAATTAACACATTCAGAGATATTTGTACACAATTATTTTGCATGCCGTAGAATTATAAAATCACTTAACATTGTAAATTACATCCACATAATTTTTCCAGGCAACTCTATTTCGCTTGTAGAAAATACATGTATGTTCATTTGATATAATGTATGAAATTTTTACAAGCTTTTACTCATGATTTTTTCTTATTGATATTGTCTTTCACAAAAATATAAGATATGCACCGATCGGAACAGGTCTCTTGACACATCAGTCAAACATACAGATACTTTGTTAATCCATTCCCCCATAGCTTGTTTCTAGTTTTTGAGACAGGTGACCACTTAACCCATTGTATGCTGGGTAATATTTGGCCGCCATTTTGAAATGTCGTCTGCAGCGGGTATAACTCAAATATTTGCAAAAGATTTTAACAGTTTCTGATAGAATACTGAACTAGCTGCAAACAGTTTTGATCTCAGATCAGGCCCCACAATGTGGGGCCTGATCTGAGATCAAAACTGATTGCCTAAAAGTACACCTAAAAGTGTTTCCCGCATAAAATGTGTTAACTCTTTCCATGCCTGAAACTTTAAATGGACAATTCCAGTTTCCATTTTAGTCTAGTCTATTTATGACTTTTAAGGGGTTGTTTTTGTCAATGTTTGGCATTATGTCAAACAGTGAAGACCCTGATCAGAGGGCTCCTTTTGGAGCCCTCTGATCTGGGCCTTCACTGTTTGCACAGGACAAGTGTACAATTCACATGTTGACTGTTCGAAAAGGACGCCTATATGCGGGACTAGGGTTCAAAGGGTTAAAGCAGTTTGGAAGTAAAGCAGAATGCACCTTCATTCTGCTTTACTTCCAGCCAGCTTTAAGCTACAATCTGTTAGGATATAGAAATTCTTTCTTACAGCACATATTCATGACTTTATAAAATGAAACTATTTTCTTCAGTGGAGTAAATAGGGGCATGTATGGGGTAGTGGGTTAAAGCCACCATTCTTTGAAAATGCAATCATAGGGGCCCAAGATAAGGGAGGATTAGGAAAATCAAAGTCATTAATTATGTCTGCACAATACATTATGATGTGACTATACTCATTAAAATCTTAAAAGAGATGACTTATGAGTAGTCACACCATCGAAATTAAGTGCAGACATTTTGAGAATATTCTATCGAGTAGTCACACCACATGGTTTGGTATGAACATTGAGGAGAACAATTTGGAAATCTTCAAATTACTGTCCCTTACCTAGAGCTTGAACATGATAATGAAACTCATTAGACAAGCCACTGCTTAATACAGAACAAAAGTACTGATAAAGCAGAAAGCTCCTATTGGAGCTTTCTGCTTTACTTTTAGTCTGCATTAAACTGTCACCTGTCTAAAACACTGCAAAAACACCTCATTTTCAGTGCCTGTTAACGTTTTGTGTACATAATCATGTGCCACGTTGCTTGGAAAAAGGGCTCTCAGACAATTTGAAGTTTTGGGACCCACACAGGACACCAATCAGTTAAACACATTGGCTGATGCACGTCAACACTATTTTCTCCCCTAGAGTCCCTATTCTTTTGCTGTGATGTGGAACATATTTAAGTACATCTACAGATCAATTTTAATAAATTAAAGCATTTCATTGTATTTATCATCAATACATTAATATATACTGGCCTGCTGTGATGAAAAGCCTCATAACTCTACACAAGGGAGTATTTCCAATTACAGTCAATATTGTATTAAACCATTACTCCATAGCCAGGACCAGCGCTTATAAAGCGTTTGAGTTGAGTTTGAGTTCATTCTACACTGTCTGCTTAGGACAAATGTACTCTTTACAGATGCACCGTTTGTAAAGAATGAGTACACTTACCGCTAGGGTTTGATGTGTTTACATTTACTACAATTTCTCACACTATCAGCAAATTCACTTTTCACTCAGTTTTCTATTTTATTGCTCCCTATTGAGATATGTCAGCTTTAAACATGAAATCTACACTTCCTCAATGAAAATGTCAACATTCTCTCCAATAAATACATTTTCTCTACACATCAACAATAAGGGATGAACAATGGCAGATTTTTACAAACAAATGATAAACGTTGAAAACACATTGGCAACCACAAAATAGAAGAAAATACTTTCATCAAGGTATATCTAAGAATCTAAGAAACATACAAAACCCCATTTGTTTGTTAACCTTTTACCCCCCTAGCCTCTTAGTTTTGAAGATGTGACCACTTAAAGCAGTTTGAAAGTAAAGCAGAATATGCCTCAAGGTGCGTTTTGCTTTACTTTCACCCTATTTTAAGATAACCATCTGCTAGAATATAGAAAATATTTTCTATGTTACATAATTTTATTCATGACTGTATAAATTGGAATAATTTTCTTCAGCGGAGGAATTATCTAAGGGCGTAAAAATGTGAATCTATGGAGTAATGGGTTAACATTGAAGCAAATTGTGACAGGAGAATGAACGACGGAACCTCATTTGAGAACAAATGAGCAGAACACTAGGTGGGAAGTTACTATCACATTACCAACAGTATCCAAAGTCAAGATTGAAAATTACAGTCCAACTTCGATATCTCGAACTCGCTTAATTGGAACTATCCAATTTGTCGACACATGGTTTGCATTATTTCATACTCGGTTAAGTCGAACATACCCGTATTCCAAAGTTAAAACGTGGCTTAGCCACGTTTTAACTTTGAAATACGGGTATGTTCGACCCACCAAGTTCGAGATATCGAAGTTCAACTGTGAACCTTCTGAACTTTACAAACTTACTGTACAAATTTCTATACACATGGGTGTGAAAAGGCCACAGCCAAACTTATAAAATGCAACCATTCAACAGAATATGTATGTACATGCAGTCTACAGTACAGGGGGCAGCTTAACCCTTAGCCCGCCAAATAAATTGTCGTCTGCTATATTTCTCGTCTGCTTCAAGTTTCAAAGTGCTTCAAAGTTGCTCAAAATTGCTGAAAATGTTGTCCGAGTGTCAAACAGCTTGGATCCGGATGAGACGCCGAGTTACTCGGCGTCTCATCCGGATTAAAGCTGTTTGCATATGGAGCTATAGTCGTGACTGGCAGGCTAAGGGTTAATCCTTTACTCCATGAACATGTTGTTTAACGCCTTTTATTATATCCTTCACTGAAGAAGATAATTCCATTTGACAGTCATGAATAAACTAGAAATGTGTATTCTAGCAGATGATAGCTTAAAGTAGGTTGAAAGTATAGCAGAATGTGCCTTAGGGCACATTCTGCTTTACTTTCAACCTGCTTTAAGTGGTCAACTGTCTTCAAAACTAGAACAGGCTATGGTGTAATTGGTTGACAAATTACCCCATAGCCTGACTCTAGGTTTGAAAATAGGTGACCACTTAAAGCAGGTTGAAAGTAAAGAAGAATGTGTCTTAAGGCACATTCTGCTTTACTTTCAACCTGCTTTAAGCTATTATCTGCTAAAATATAGAAAATATTTAACATGATTCTTATTTGTAACAGTATAAATTTGAATTGTTTTCTTCAGTAGAGGAATAAATTAAAGGTGTAAAAAAGGTGTATTTATGGGGTAATGGGTTAAGCTGCCATGTTTTCAGGAACTTCTATACTACTTCATTGAAAGGTTGCTTTGCAGAGTTCTGACTGCATCCATTTGGTCCTACAGGTTCAACCTGGCATGTAGAGAAAATAGCATTAACCCTCGGCTAACTAAATCATTATTGCATTCTGTTTTACTACATTCATAAACAATGGGAAATAATTATTCAGATGAAAAACTTCCTGTTAGCCCAATACCCAATTGCCTGTTTCTAGTTTTAAAGACAGATGATTACTTAAAGCAGGTTGAAGTAAAGCAGAATGCGCCTTTAAGGCGCATTCTGTTTTACTTTCAGCCTGCTTTAAGCTATGATCTGCTAGGATATAGAAAATATTCATTATGGTACATATTTATGACTGTATAAAAGTGAAATTATCAACATTGGAGTAATAAATTAAATGCGTCAAAAGGCATATTATTGGGGTAATGGGTTAAACTACAGAAAGTCCCATGCATGCAGCCAACAGAGCAGAAAATAGTGTAAGAAACAACAAAACTATAGTATTCCCCTTAAAGTATGATATTTGGCACTCAGCTGAAAATGTCAGTACAAGAAAAATAGATTGCTGTTTAACTAATGATGACTACTTGATGGTGTTACCCCATTACACCATAGAGCGTTTCTTGTTTTGGGCACAGTCTGCTTTACTTTCATCCTGCTTTAAGCAAATTAATAACCCATAGCCTGTTTCTAGTATTTAAGATATTTGACCTATTAAAGCAGGCTGAAAGTAAAGCAGAATGTGCCCTAGGGCACATTCTGCTTTACTTTCAGCCTACTTTAAGTTAATATCTGCTAGTATATAGAAAATATTTCTTATATTACATATTCATGACAGTATAAAATGGAATTATTTTCTTTGGCGGATGAATAAAATGATTGCGCTAAAAGTCGCTTCTATAGGGGAAAGGGTTAAGCAAAAACCAATTTTTTAAAAACTAGAAACAGGCGATTGGGTAATGGGTTAATTTACAAGGGTTTGACTAATACAAGAAAGCTTGGGTTCATCAGAAAATAGACTTACAGTAAAACTTGTTTTGAACAGTCACTAAAATGACAAGTTGGCAGTCTGCTATAGGTGGTAGCTAAATGAAGGACAAATGTAATTCAGAATGCTCCTACAGAATTGTTCAGTTATATTTTGTAACTGCATAAAGCAGAAACTGTCTTGTGAAAGCTAAAGACAGGCAATTAATAATGTTGAAAGCTTCTATAGGAGCTTTGTATGTTACTCTTGTACTGCATTAAGTTAAAGCTTTTTTTTAACCCTTGCCCCATAGCTTGTTTTCAGTATGGAAGAATGATACAGGCTGAAAGTAAGGCAGAATGCTTTAACCCATTACCCCATAGCCCGTTTCTAGTTTTGAAAATAGGTGACTTCTTAAAGCAGGTTGAAAGTACAGCAGAATGCGCCCTAAGGCGCATTCTGCTTTACTTTCAGCCTGCTTTAAGCTACCTCCTGCTAGAATATAGAAGATATTTCTTATGAAGCATATTCATGACTGTATAAATTGAAGCTATATTTGTTATTTGAGGAATAAATTCAAGGCGTAAAAAGGCGTTTTTAAGGGGTAATGGGTTAAAGGAGTATCCATCTGCTACGATATAGGAAATGTTTCTTACGGTGCATATTCATGAACTTTTTACTTTAGAGGATGAATAAATTAAAGGCATATTTAATATATAACAGGTGTTTTTATGCAGTAATTGGTTAAGGATATCTCAATGAGTGACTGCTTAACACACCCTTTTACTTATCCCTTTCCCCCATAGAAGCGCCTTTTAGCGTATTCAGTTTATTACTCCACTGAAGAAAATAGTTCCAATTAATACAGTCATGAACATGTACCACAAGAAATATTTTTCTACATCCTAGCAGAATGTAGCTTAAAGCAGGCTGAAAGTAAATCAGAATGTGCCTTAAGGTGTATTCTGCCCTTTCTTTCAACCTGCTTTACGTGGTCCCTGTCTTCAAAACTATAAATAAGCTATGGGGTAAAGGGTTATTTACATGCTGTTTACTTCCATATAAGAAATATTGCTTGACACCATAGTTTTTCTACATCTTCGTAGTTGAATAATTTTAGCAAAAATACAAGTAAACAAATCAACTGTGTATTCTTCAAGACAGAATCAAATCTTTTTTAACACATATGAACAATGGTAACAGGACTGCCATTTCTCCGAAATTTTCCTAAATCTTCGGAAAAAAATTCCAGTTCATGGTAGCTTAAAGCAGGCTGAAAGAAAAGCAGAATGCGCCTTAAGGCACATTCTGTTTTTCTTTCGGTCTGCTTTAAGCAGCCACGTGTAAAAAAAAACAACTAGAAACAGGCGATGGGGGAAAAGGTACGATTCGTAAAATCGCACTTGAAAAATGCAAATTTGGAAATCTTAGGATTTTTTACGTCAACTTATGGCAGCCCTGTGGTAACATGATACTTATACAACACTCAAATCTACGATAGATCTATCCAAATCATCAATTGTTTCTTTTACACATCTGTGCAGTGATCAACCTTGATATAAACTCTTTGACACAACGTCCTCTCTTTGATACGACACACAACAAACCTCTGTAAATTCCCAACGCAGCACTTTGCTAGTGACGATAAAGCAGCACTAACACCGACAATGGACAAACCAGCCCTGACATAGCCACTCAGGGCTCCAGATAAGAGCGAGTAAACTGAACAAATCCAATATTTTGTCTCATTTCTGCACCAAATCCTATGGTGCTACTACTCATTAGAATCTAATGAGTAGTGACACCATAGGGTTTAATGTTAGAATAAAGATTTTAATTTTTTGAAAAAACTCCCGTATCTGGAGCCCTGGCCACTGTATGCCATTTCACACAAAACAAAAAAATAAGTGGCAATGTTCAGAGTCATTTTTACACAAAATCATTTTCATAAATCTTTACAAAAGGCAGCAGCTTCAATGATATGCATAAATGGCACACAGTTGGCACTTCCTCTCCCTCTCTTTCTCTACAAGGACAGACCACAGGTGCTTGTATTGTATGCATGTTCCCCCTGTGTTTGTAGATCTAGATCGTTTTTAAAAAAAAAAAAAAAAAAAATAATTTTTTTTTAAAAACAATCTAGATCTACATACACAGGGGGAACATGCATACAATACAAGCACCTCTGGGACAGACAGACAGACAGAACCCCCAGCATGTAGTCAATCAGTCATCACACCATCACACTGTAAGCAGGTAGAAAACAACACCACTCCAACCCATGTTGTTCATGGAGGAGCTTCCAAAGGAATTGTACAAATCACAAGCTTTAAATGCTCCAATGATCCATTCCAACCATGTAATACTGTATCTACGTTTTAAATACTACACTCCACAGCCATAACACACATTAACCCTTTCCTCTGTAGCCAAAATTATAATTAGACCGCCTTTTGGTGAAATTCTATGCCGTTGGCCAATCAGAGTCGGTTATTCAGTTCTTCCTTTTTCTTAAAGACTGGATTATTCCCGCCAAAATGAAACTCTTGTGAGGAAAATTTGATTGGCAGATTATCGTTGCTGGCAGCTTAAAACAGCTGAGTCAGGCGCGTGTATAGAATAGCAACCACAAATTGCATGTCACATAGTGACGTAGCTTTTTAAACAATATTCCTTATTTGGATATATGGGCAGTCTAAATCGGTTAGACTGCAAAGGACAAGTCCGTCTATTTCACGAAGACTTGTCCTAATGCAGTCGAACCTATATATAACCTACATACAACCAGTGCTCCAGATAAGAGAGAGTGAACTGGACAAATCCAACAGTTTCTCACTCATTTCAGCACCAAATCCTACAGTGTCACTACTCATTAGAATCATCTCGAAGAGACGATTCTAATGAGTAGTAACACCATAGGGTTTTAAGTAAAAATGAAGATTTTATTTTTTAAAATACTCCCCTTATCCGGAGCCCTGTAGATAAGGTTGTGTCATCCTAAGGCTCTTCTGTGGAGGAAAGGGTTAACCTTTTCAAAGCACTAGTAGCAAGTCCTGTACGACTGTGATTGTCCGTGTTTGGACACACACTAGGACATTCCTGGACTAGATTGACCGTCGTCTTCATCCATCTCTTCCTCCCTGACATCTGATCCCTGAGCACCTGCCAATTTCTGCTTCACAGCAGCTTCAATTAAGAGTTTCTCTTTCTTCAACATAAGGCTATCTAACTTCTGCTGCTGTTTAATCATCAGTTCCTCCTTATCTCTCTGTTGTTTGGCCGCGAGCAACTCTTCCACAATCTTTGGCAGTGGTTCCTTTACTGCATGGTTTGGAGGTGAATTAGCAGAAATCTTTTGCTGCAAAGAGTTCAACAGTTCTTTCTTTGATGGTCCTGATTCTGTGTGTTCTTTCTTACTGACAGGAGAGGCCGATGCCATCTCTTTCACATTCAACATAGGGTCTATGCTACTCCTTTTCACTTCTATCTCGCTACCCCCTTTAATTTCTATCTCCTCTTGTCCAGATCTTAAAGGTTTCTCATCCATTTTGTTCACTCTAAATTTCAATGTGTCTACAATACGACTAAGTTTATCAGAGCTGCAGATCTTTTGTTTCGATTTATCTTCTTTTGATTTTGGTTTGATGGACAAGTCACAAGGCATGTCCTCTTCCTCTAATGTCAATTTAGATTCAGACTTTCGTCCACTAGAGTGAGCCTCTGTCATATTCTCTGTATGTTTTTTACTTTTGCTTTTTACACTGAGATCCTCTGCTTGATTTGGATCACGATGGTCCGAATGTCGTGACTTAGATTTAACAGGTTCTTCCTCTGCTTGAGGATGACCATTGATCAAACCTGAGCCAGAGGTTGAAAGACTAGTTGGCAGCGGGAAATTGAGACCTTGGCTGGCCAATAAAGCTGGGTTGTACATTAATGGATTGAACATGAATGGAAATGTGGGGTGAGGACTTGAACTTGAGGCCTTTTCCTCGTCTTTGATTTTTTCACCTTCTTCCTTTGTTGAACACTTTGAATCTTTGCTTGGAGTTTCAGACTTCTCAGTGGCCAATGGCGAGGCTCCTGGCATTCCAGGAAACCCGAAGCCTGACAGGCCCAGTAGAGGGTTCATGCCTAGCCCTGGAAGAGATCCAAATGGCATGGGCAGCTTGCCATACCCGGCAGCCATGAGGTTAGCAGCATTCATGGCCTCTAATGACGCTGCAAGGGCTGCAGCCTGGTGAGGGTCTGTTACCCCTGTCATGGAATGTGAGAGAGGACTGTCCCGTGGTCGACGCCCTCGCCGAGATGGAGCAACAACACGTGGCAGTAGAGTTTTAGGTAGAGAGCCCTGAAATAAAGAATATAAGTTAATGAAACTATTAAATATCATTCATACTTTTTTTGTTTAAAAGACATTGTTCCATCTGTCACAGTACGAATAGTAAGCATTTGACTATGAAGGGTTGTTTTGAAATTTTATTGCAAAATGACAAACAGTGTAGACCCTGCATAGAGAACTGTACATTGGACAAGAGTACTCTTGACAGATACACTGTTTTAACAGGAATGTATTTCCTGCTAGTGCTCAGGGATTTAATAACCTAATACTACTAGATAGCAGATGTGTACTGTAATGACCCTATGAATTGGGACAGACAGGCCAGAGCAAACAGTGTAGACCCCAATCAGATGCTCATTCAGTCTGATCAGGGTCTGCACTGTTTGCCTTCAGTTTTCACCTTTTGGACAAATAATTGTATGATAAAACCTGTATGTTTAAATTTTGGGATAATAACAGCAGTTATACAAGGTGTCCAAATTTTTGATTTTTTTTTTCCTTTTGTTCATTTGTTTTATTTCTTAACGTTCCTTTCTGCCATCTATGGGCTAATTGGACACCCCAGAGAGAGGGGAGCAGATACGGAGAACCCAGCCTTGATGCCCTACTCTTATTACCGAAAAAGAGTTCTCTTGTTCTTTTAGATGCCCAGTGCAAAGCACTGATACATCAGACCTTTGTTTATAAAGGTCTCATCCGCAGGACTTGATGGGCGGGGGATTGAACTCACGACCCCTTTTTGTAAATTTGAAACTATAATTGAAACCCGAGAATTCAAACTTACTCATATTTCAGTTAAAACTTGGCTAAGCCATGTTTTAACTGTGAAATTCAGAAACGTTGGACTTTAATGAGATCGAGTTATTGAAATTCAGCTTAAGAAATACAGACAATTTCGAATTGACAAGTTTGACATATCGAGTTTTGACTGTACCTCTTAAAAATAGGTATATCTGATGATAATGTCTGAGACTGCCTTAAGATGTTTTTTTCTTTCTATCAGAGCAACAGATAAGGGTAGTTTTTCAAAACTTAAAATCTTTATTTCTGAATGAAACCCTATGGTGTCACTACTCATTAGAATCGTCTCTTTGAGACGATTCTAATGAGTAGTAACACCATAGGATTTGGTGCTGAAATGAGTGATAAAATGTTTGATTTGTTGAAATAACTACCTCTTATCTGGAGCCCTGTTCTATGACTGTATGCAAGTCCTTTAACCCATAGTCTGTTTCTAGTATTGAAGACAGGTGACCATTTACACACTTTCCTTCCCAAAATTGGACAATTCCTGTTTACAATTTAGTCTGGTTCATTTTTTTACTATTTAGGACTGTTTTTGTCAATGTATGGCAATATGGCAAACATTGCAGCAGAGCACCAGATAAGGGTAGTTTTTCAAAACCTAAAATCTTTATTTCTGAATTAAACCCTATGGTGTCACTACTCATTAGAATCGTCTCGAAGAGACGATTCTAATGAGTAGTAACACCATAGGATTTGGTGCAGAAATGAGTGAGAAAATGTTTGATTTGTTGAAATAACTACCTCTTATCTGGAGCCCTGTTGGTCTTCACTATTTACATAGAACAACAGTACTCGTCATAAGTACACTGTTTACAAAGGACATTTAAATGCCATTTTTGGGTTCAAAGCAGGTTGAAAGTAAAGCAGAATGCACCTTCAGCACATCCTGCTTTACTTTAAACCAGCTTGACGCTAATATTGACAAATTCTTTAATTGTACAGAAATTGCTTATTGTTAGAATTATGCCCAACCCAGAATAATAGTACAATAACCCAGCCTTGAGATATATTTGTACAAATAAAGCAAAGATTTAGGGAAACATATTTGTCTCACTGCAAGCAAAGGACTTTTGGACATTTCAAACGGTTGACCAATATAATCCATTGTCTTAACCCTTTACTCCATAGCTTTTTTCTAGTATCGAAGATAGGTGGCCACTTAAAGCAGGTTGAAAGTAAACCAGAATGTGCCTTCTGCTTTACTTTCAGCCTACTTTAATGTCTGATCAGAGCATTTAACTTATTCCAGTTTCAAGTTAAGTCTAGACTATTTTTAACTATTTAGGGTTAATTTTTACAATGTATTGCAATATGACAGCGTAGACCCTGACCAGAGAGCTCCGACAGGAGGTCTGTTTTGGTAAACATTGTTTGTAATGTTCAAAAGTCCTAAGACACTGCCCATTTCATTCCATTGATGCATGCAACCTTTAAATACCACCCTTTTCAAAAAGATATTACCACTAAATTACAATTAACAACACTCAAGCAGCCAAGATATTTAGAGAAAGCAATTTCAACGCATTGACCTAAATAAATGTAATATTACAGTAAAACCTCTCTATTTCTACCACTAAATTGTGTTAACTATGAGGTGTTAAAAGCAGGTGACTGCTTAAAGCAAGGTGGCAGTAAAACAGAAAGCTCCTTTAGGAGCTTTCTCTTTTTACAGTAACCTTGCTTTAAGCTGTCACCTGACTTTTATAAAATTAATTAGCCTTCTTTTTAGTGGTTGTAATAGAGAGGTTTTACTGTAACTAAAGACAAAGACCCAAATGAATGTAATTTTACATGAGCTTTATAAATAAGTCAAGCTTGTGCTACCCAGCAATGGAAAAAACATGGATATCTCTTCCCTCATTAACCCCTGAAATTTTTAATGGAAATTTCCACTTTCAAATTAAGACTAGTCCATTTTTTACTACCTAGGGTTCTTTTCTGCCATATATTGCTAAACGACATACAATGTAGACCCTAATCAGGTCTCCTTCAGGACCTCTGATTTGGATCTACACTATTTGCAAAGGACATGTGTACTCTATACAGGTTCTGTTTGTAAATGACAAGAATAGGTGTTGCAAAGGATTAGTTGTCGCTTGACAGGTGACTGCATAATGCAGAACAAAAGTAAAGCTATAAGCTCCTATTATATCAGGGTTCTGCATTACTTTTTATCATACATTTATACATATGAGCCGTGCCATAATAAAAACCTGTCTTAATGCATTGCAAACAATATAGATCAAGGCGGCAGCTGGCCTTGATCTACTCTGTTTGACACCCATCTAAAGCAATGTATTTAGGAGTTTTATATACAGTGTTTGGCAGTGTAGACAAACTTAGATGCAGAGCCTATGATGACAACGGTGTTTGGTTGTTACATTGTTTTCCATGCAACAAGGCAGGTTTATTTCATAGCCGGCTCATATAGATTGGCCATGACTGGAAACAAGTTTGTCTACAAGAAGACTTGTTTTAATGAAAAAATATTAGTAAGAGACAGATAAAGCTGATTATATTGAAGCCTGTTAATTATCAGCTTGAAGAGACTGAATGTACTGTTTCTATTACTGTTCCACAACAGTTTATAAACATATTTTAAAGACCAATTACTCATTCATGTAGATACAGTAAAACTTCTCTATTACAACCACTAAAATAAAGATGTTTGTATGAAAGACAGGTGACAGCTTAAAGCAAGGTGGAAGCAAACCAGAAAGCAAGGTGGAAGTAAAACAGAAAGCTCCTAAAGGAGCTTTCTGTTTTACTTTCACTTTGCTTTAAGCAGCCAATATATTTAGTAGTTGTTATAGAGGGGTTTTACTGTATATCACATGTCCCATTTGTTATGTGTCCCAATCTCTCACAATACCTTAGCCCTGACTAGATCGGCCCACTTGGGGTCAACATCCCACATTGGATTCTGTTCTAACCATTCTGCGAGGTAGCGTAGAGGCGGGGCTTTAGCACCTGTGATCTGTAGAAAAACACAAAACACCTAATCCAGACAACAGCCACAGACACATATTCTGGTAACAGTTATATGACACAGGTAACACAGGCAGTCTCTCATGCAACTTGGATTAACTCTTTCCTCCCCGAAACTTTAAATGGACAATTCCAGTTTCCTTTTAAGTCCAGTCCATTTCTGACTTTTAAGGGTAGTTTTTGTCAATATTCGGCATTAAGACAAACAGTGAACACCCTGATCAGAGGGCTCCTTTAATCTGGGTCTTCACTGTTTGCAAAGGACATGTGTTCTAATCACATGTATACTGTTTGAAAAAGACGCCCATATGCGGGAATAGGGTTCAAAGGGTTAACCTGCTTCGAGAAGGGGTACTTTGAGATACTTTGCTGCTAGGAGTGGATCATTTGGTTCAGAAAGTCTCTCTTGTTAATTATAGAATTCTGCTGGACTATTTGCTTGCTTGCTTTTATTTACATCCATTTTTGCCAACTTTGGGTTAATGGGAGTCCCAGAAAGAAGGACCCAGGCAATGCCATACTCCTTTTCAATAGAGCCCTGTTTCTTTTACATGCCTAGTGTATAGGACTGATACATGGGGCCTGGATTTAAAGTCTCATCTGAAGGACTGTTGCTGAACAGTCAAACTTGTTTTTAGGTGACTTCTTAATGCAGGAAAAAAGTGGTACAGAAAGCTCTGAGCTTTCTGCATTATTTCTGTTCTGCATAATGCCTCCACCTATTTTAATACTGCCTACTTTTTATTGGCTGCTTTCATAAATTCTACTGTATATATTTAGTCTACTACTAACTAATTCTTAATAGTTCTCTAAATCTCAATTCATCAACAGCAAAGGCAATGCTTAACTTTGCAGACTTCTTCCTATTATTATTATTATTGAACAAACTTTACATCATTTTTTATGTAGTGTCTCTTTTAACCTTAAACATTCTATTTTTCTATTATTTCACAATAAATTAAAACATTCTAGGAGTCTTTCTTGCATACATAAATGAGTCATTGTTAACCTTTCCTTCATTATGCTGTTTAGTGAAGAAACTTGACATATGGACTGTAAATTGGCTTCTGTACAAAAGAACTTGCAAGAACACTAGAACAGTGAGGTACAGTGAGGTACTCGATTTTACGAAATCGCCTTTGTTCGAACAACCCCATATAGCTTAGCCACGTTTTAACTTTGAAATACGGGTATGTTCGACTTAAACAAAATAGACTTACCAAATTTCAACTTACGAAATACTGGTAAGATTGATTTAAGCGAGTTTGTATTATCGAGTTTCGACTGTATTTCCAATACTACAATCCTCATGTCTAAACCAAACCTTGTGTTGTGACAACTCATTAGAATTGCATTTGAGAGCTTCTTCTAATTAATAGTCAAATCATGATTTTCATGCTCCTTTAATGAAGTAATTTTATATTGGTTAAACTGTATTTTAACAAAGCTAAGATAAAGCTATCAATTCAAAAGGGGCAAGGGTTTGTTACTTATTTTACTCAAATCAAATCTATTTGATTGCCACAGCTTTACACTTAATAACAATGATACCACAGTACAAACTCAGTCCAATCACTGCGTAAGAGCAAGCTGAATATAGACTGTAAGCAGACAGACAAGCATGTAAAGACATAGACAATATAGCTGTAGATTACACAGCAGCATCACAATACCACCAGTACTTTATAACACCACCACCACCACAAGTCAGATACCAATATACTTAATCCATTACCCCATAAATATGCCTTTCAATTTATTCCTTCACTGAAGAAAATAGTATTAATTTTATACATTTTGAATATGTATCATAATAAAAAGTTTGTATTTTCTAGAAGATGGTGGCTTAAAGCAGGCTGAAAGTAAAGCAGAATGCGCCTTAAAGCGCATTCTGCTTTACTTTTAACCTGCTTTAAGTGGTTACTTATTTTCAAAACTAGAACAGGCTATGTGGTAATGGGTTAACTCATTCACCCCCGACATTCACCCCCATCCTGTTTCTAAATTAAGTCTAGTCCATTTTTACTGGTACATATTTAGGATTAATCTTAATAGTATAATGCAAAATGACAAACAATGCAGACCCAGATCAGAGGGCTTCTAAAGGAGACCTCTGATCTGGGTCTTCAATGTTTGCATATGACATGTATTCTCTATACACTGGTACACTGTTTGTAATTAACTCTTTCCTCCATGAAACTTTAAATGGACAATTCCAGTTTCCATTTTAGCCTAGTCCATTTCTGACTTTTATGGGTTGTTTTTGTCAATATTTGACATTGTGACAAACAGTGAAGACCCTGATCAGAGGGCTCCTTTCGGAGCCCTCTGATCAGGATCTACACTGTTTGCATAGGACAAGTGAACTAGTCACATGTACACTGTTTGAAAAGGACCCTTATATGCGGGACTAGGGTTCAAAGAGTTAAGGAGTATACTTGTCACTAGGGTTGAATGTGTTAAAAGAACAAAGCCTCCAGTCACATAGCTCGTATTGTTACAAAAGAGCTTAGATGATTCATACTAGTTTTTGATTAATTTAAATACAGATCTGCATCCGTAACTCATTCACCCCTGAAACTTTTAATGGACAAATTCAGTGTCCTTTTAAGTCCAGTCCATTTAGGGCTATTTAGGGTTGTTGTTGGTAATACATGTATACTGCAAAATTGCATAACAGACCGGTGACAGCTTAAAACAAGGTAAAAGTAAAACAAAAAGTTCCTAAAGGAGCTTTCTGTTTTACATTCACTTTGCTTTAAGCAGTCACCTGCCTGAAACATCTGCTAATTAACACAGTTTAGTAAGTGGTTGTTTGGAATAGAGAGGTTTTACGGTAATTTGCCCTGGTGATTATAGAGTTAAGCCAGATGATCTTACCTTCTTTCCTGTTAATCTGTTAATCACAGATACATTCTCCTCTCCTGTAAGCTTATCTACATCCAAGAAAGCCGGGTCAAACTTTGGCTTCCTTCCTTTCCTCCGCTCAGGAAATTCTGGCACCTGGAATATTACATTGCATGAAAGTGTACAAGTATCCCCCAGTATGCTATCTACAGTATGATTTTAACTCATTCACCTCCGAAACATTCCTCCCGACCTACAGATTTTTATTTCAAAATCTTTGGATCTTATTGAAATAAATTTTACTGTGGGGGGGTTTTGTGTATAATGTGGATGTTTTGTTTGTTTTTTGTTTTTTTAAAGATCATGGCTGTAATGGTGTGATATACTTTTTGAAAAGATGGCTTTGAACATAAAAGCACACAAAGTGTGTTTTTAAGAAAGATTCCTAAAATCCCATTAAGAACAAGAGACCCAGAGGGTCACATTTCGCTCACCTGAGGACACTGTACCATAGAATCTGACTGGGCAAGTCAACATTTTGATATAGCTATGACCCAGGTGCCATAATTTGATCTTGGTAGAGGACCACAATGCGAAGCTACATGTCAGATATTAATGATCTGGGCCTTACGGTTTAAGAGAAGAAGATTTTTAAAGGTTTTCCTATAAAAACTGATAAGCCCCTGGGTGGGGCCAATTTTGGCCCGGGGGTCATAATTTGAACACACTTGGTAGAGAACCACAAGGCAAAAGCTATATGTCAAATATTAAGAATCTGGGCCTTACAATTTCAGAGTAGAAGATTTTTAAAGGTTTTCCTATATAAGTCTATGTAAAACTGATAAGCCCCGGGGCGGGGCCAAATTTGATCAACGGTTCATAATTTGAACAATCTTAGTAGAGTACCATAGGGCAAAGCTACATGTCAAATATAAATGATCTTGGCCTTACAGTTTCAGAGAAGAAGATTTTTAAAGGTTTTCCTATGAAAAACTAATAGGCCCGAGGGCGGGGCCAAATTTGATCAACGGTTCATAATTTGAACAATCTTAGTAGAGTACCATAGGGCAAAGCTACATGTCAAATATTAAGAATCTGGGCCTTACAATTTCAGAGTAGAAGATTTTTAAAGGTTTTCCTATATAAGTCTATGTAAAACTGATAAGCCCCGGGGCGGGGCCAAATTTGATCAACGGTTCATAATTTGAAAATCTTGGTAGAGGACCATAAGGCAAAGCTAGATGTCAAATATTAATGATCTAGGCCATACAGTTTCTGAGGAGAAGATTTTTTTCCTAAGAACATGGGCCACCATGGCCCTATATCGCTCACCTGGTACACCATGTAAAACTTCACCTATAGTGACCTAGATTTTGACCCGACATGACCTATATTCAACAGTAGCCTTGACTTTAAGGAGGCAAACATTTTTGACCAAGTTTCATCAATATCAAATGAGAAATGTAGCTTATAGAGTGTAAACAATGTATTTTCATGATTTGACCTAGTGACCTAGTTTTTGACCAGACATGACCCACATTCAAACTTGATCAAGATATCAATAAGTCAAACAATGTGACCAAGGTTCATGAAGATCTGATGAGATTTGTAGCCTCTAGAGTGTTAACAAGGTTTTTCTATGATTTGACCTAGTGACCTAGTTTTTAGCCGGACATAACCTACATTCGAACTTGACCTAGATATATCAATGAGGCCAACATTTTGACCAAGTTTCATCAAGATCAAATGAGATTTGTAATCTCTTAGAGTGTTAACAAGGTTTTTCAATGATTTGACCTAGTGACCTAGTTTTTGACTGGACATGACCCACTTTCGAACTTGGCCTAGCTATCAATGAGGCCAACATTTTGACCAAGTTTCATCAAGATCAAATGAGATTTGTAGCCTTAAGAGTGTTAACAAGGTTTTTCTATGATTTGACCTAGTGACCTAGTTTTTGACCGGACATAAACCACATTCGAACTTGACCTAGATTTCATCAAAACAACCATTGTCATTAAGTTTCATGAAGATGGTATGAAATTTGTAGTCTCTAGAGTGTTAACAAGGTTTTTCTACGATTTGACCTAGTGACCTAGTTTTTGACCGGACATGACCCACATTCGAACTTGACCTAGATTTCATCAAAACAAACATTGTCATTAAGTTTCATGAAGATCCAATGAAATTTGTAGCCGCTAGAGTGTTAACGAACAATTGTGACAGACGACGGACGACGTACATCCAGCGATCCTAATAGCTCACCTTGGCACTTCGTGCCAGGTGAGCTAAAAATCATTGGATTTTTCTTAGCAACTTATGGTAACCCTGCACTGTATGACGTTACTCACAACAAATGCAGGGTTCCAGAACCTAGGAGTAAATAACAATATTCTCTTAATGTCCGTACCAAACCCTACGGTGTGACCACTCATTAGAACCATCTCTTGGGTGTTCAAACTGAAGGTTTAGTACATATATAAGGGTTTGAGCTTTGTTAACACTCCCTCTATCTGGAGCCATGAGCATTCACTCACTATTTCCCCTTCTTCTATCTCCTCCATGTCTCGGGTGTCCACCATGAAGCCCGGGTGCTGGTCCAGCCAGCTCTCCAGCTCCTTCTTCCGCGGGGCTTCATCCCCTGTCAGACGACTGCCATCCTCCAGGTTTATCAAAGGTACACGGGCATCTGAAATGAAAATACAGTACAGTCAAACCTCTCAATAACAACCACTAAAACGAAGGCTAATTGATTGTATAAAGTACAGGAGACAACTTTAAGAAAGGTGACAGTAAAACAGAAAGCTCCTAAAGGACCTTCCATTTTACTGTCACCTTGCTTGAAGCAGTCACCTGTTTTAAACACCTAATAATAGGGAGGGTTTTACTGTATGCTTAACCCATTGCCCTATAACTACGCTTTGTGCACATCTTTAGTTTATTCCTACCAGGGCTCCAGATAAGAGGGAGTTATTTAAACAAATCTAACATTTTCTCACTCATTTCAGCACCAATCCTATGGTGTGAATACTCATTAGAATCGTCTCGAAGAGACGATTCTAATGAGTAGTCACACCATAGGGTTTAAATCAGTAATAAAGATTTTAGTTTTTGAAAAACTCCCCTTATCTGGAGCTCTGATTCCTACGATGAAGTAAATAGTTCTACAATGTACTTTACACTGTCATGAATATGCATCATAAGGAATTTGTTCTATTTCCTAGCAGATGATAACTTCAAGCAGTCTGAAACTAGAAACAGGCTATGTTGTCATAGGATAAATCTTAACTATCAACTAACAGTTGAATCTTATATATATTATATTACTGTACATATCTCATTCAGACAGGAGTTTGTCTTCAACTTTCAATCAGAGTTGGATCTCCTATATCATCACAATATGCTGATAGTCCTTACAATTTATTATTTTAGCCTCTTAAATCTTCAGTATCATTTACTGAACAACAAACAAGCCAATCCTATATATGTTTTACTATACTTTTTATCTTATTCAGACAGGAGTTTGTCTTCAACCTTCAATCAGAATTGGTTTGATTTATTTTGATTTTTCGTCGCTTTCAACAGTATTTCAGTTATATCGCGACGTCCAGGTGGAGGAAGACCCCAGAAGCCCTTTATGCACTGTTTCAGGCACAAATCGGCAACTGGATAGAACCACCAACCTTCCACAAGCCAGCTGGAAGGCTTCCCCACATGAAAAATCCGAACGACCCTACTGGGATTCGAACTCACAGCGGTGAGGAGTTTAGTGATGTAAGTCACAGTGACTATACCACTAGGCCACGGAGGCCCCACATGTACATATCTCATTCAGACAGGAGTTTGTCTTCAACCTTCAATCAGAGTTGGATCTCCTTTATCATCACAATATGCTAATAGTCTTTTAACATCTATTATTTCAGCCTCTTATATTAAGTATCATTTACTGAACAACAAGCAATCCAATGCTATATATGTTTGACTGTACATATCTCATTCAGACAGGAGTTTGTCTTCAACCTTCAATCAGAGTTGGATCTCCTATATCATCACAATATGCTAATAGCCTTTAAAATCTATTATTTCAGCCTTTTAAATCTTAACATTATCACTTACCAAACAACTACCGGTAAAATCAAATCCTATATTACTATACCTAACTAATTCAGACAGGAGTTTGTCTTCAACTTTCAGTCAGAGTTGGATCTCCTCTATCATCATTATATACCATTCACTTATTTTGCTAATTATATAACATTCATTCTTCTAAATCCATTACCCCATTGCCTGTTTCTAGTTTTGAAGACAGATGGCAACTTAAAGCATGTTGAAAGTAAAGCACCTTTTTGGCACATTTTGCTTTACTTTCAGTCTGCTTTTAGCTACAGTTTGCTACAATACAGAAACTATTTCTGATGGTACATATTCATGACGGTATAAATTGGAACTAAAATTAAAGGCGTAAAATGGCATAAACAGTCCAAACTACTAATTCCAAACTCGCTATAGGAGCCCTCTGATCTTGGTCCACACTGTTTGCAAATGTTATGACTACATTTAAACAGGTCCATGGTGTTAAAAGAAGAGCCTTTTAGCGGATTCACTTTATTCCTCTGCTGAAGAAAATAGTTCCAATTTAAACAGTTGTGAATATCTATCATAAGGTATTTTTTCTTTATTCTGGCAGGTAGTAGCTTAAAGCAGGCTGAAAGTAAAGCAGAATGCGCCTTAAGGTGCATTCTGCTTTACTTTCATCCTGCTATAAGTAATCAACTATTTTCAAAAGTAGAAACAGGCTATTGGGTAAAGAGTTAAGTTTGTGCCACCCAGTTTCCAGTGCCCTACCTGCATCCAGTGTTGCCAGTGCCCTCGCTGTCTGTCGTCTTGCTAGAGCTTCAGCCATAGCAATCTCTGCCATTTTCTCAGCCTTCCTCTTCCTCCCTCTCCGACCACGAGCAAACATCATACCTTGCTCCATCTGCAAAAATTCCAAGTCTTCTTCAACAACTAGTCTTAGGTTTTAACACTTTACCCCATAAATACGCCCTTTTCATTTTATTCAGAAGAAACGGATTGGACAACAGGCAAAGCCTATGTGAGTCCTCTCCAATTTTAACACATTACCCCATAAATACACTTTTTTTTTTTTTTTAACTTATGTCTTTAAGTCCTTAATTTCTCCTCCACTGAAGAAAATGGTTCCCCTTTATACAGTCATGAATATGCACCATAAGAAATTATTGCTACGACATTCTGCTTTACTTTAAATCTACTTTAAGCAACAATCTGTCTTGAAAACTAAAACCAAACCTTAGGGTTGAACTCTATTTTTATCACACATCAAGTTCTCTCTGGCTGCCAAATTCTTTTTATATGGTTATATCATTCAAAGTCGAAGAAATAACACTTTTTAAGTAAGTCAATCATCTTACGCTTTGGTTGATATCAATTATGAAATCCAAGCAAAGGAGTTTCTGATATGACTTTTGTCACGCAGGAAGCTGTCATGAAGACAGTATATCAGTAGTCATCTCACTTGAATAGCAGCAAATTTGTATTTGATCAGGCCTTCCAGAAATACGATATTTAGAATAGATATCAAAATAATTTGACAGAGCTCCAGATAAGGGGAGTCTTTCAAAAACTAAATCTTTATTTCAGCATTAAACCCTATGATGTTACTACTCATTAGAATTGTCTCTTTGAGACAATTCTAATGAATAGTTACACCATAAGTTTTGGTGCTGAAATGAGTGAGAAAATGTTGGATTTGTTCAGTTTACTCCCTCTTATCTGGAGCCCTGAATTAGATATATTTAGATGTGTGCGTATAAAGCGCAAGTCTGAGAGACTGCTCAAATCTGACCAAGCTCGAGATCAAACTCAAAACTCAATTCAAATGCAAATTATAAGGATTGGACCCTGGTATAACTACAGGAACTACTCACCATGGTTCGGTTCATTAACATTTCCTCCTCTGACATGTGGCTACCATTCAGAAATGGACTCTCAGCTCCACCCTGAGTTACAGAAATTGTACAAAATGAAACTCAAGAAATAAGAGCAATGTTCACATCTTGAAATATATGTCAAGCAATTACAACTTTCAACACTGAAATACCTAAATGGATAGAGTTTGTTTCCAAATCTGACCAGGTTCACTCAGATCCTGCATATGTTTTCTATATAGAAGATCTTAAACCAATAAATACGCCTTTAATTTATTCCTCGTCAGAAGAACATTGTTCCATTATATAGTCATGAATATGTATCATAAGAAATAGTTTCTGTATCTTAGCAAATTTTAGCTTAAAGCAGACTGAAAGTAAAGTAGAATGCCCCTTTAGGTGCATTCTGCTTTACTTTCTACCTGCTTTAAATGATCACAAGACTAGAAACAGGCTATGGAGTAAAGGTTTAATAAAGGGTTATGATAAATTGAAATTTCAAGAATTTCTATAATCTAATTTATGACTAGCGAAAGTAACTCTTAGATTTAAACTTGTACATAAACAATTCTTTTTAAGCAGAACACATTTTAATGAAAGAAACAAAAATATGCTGTATTAAAGCACACACATAAATGCTGCAAATATCCATTTACCAAAAAAGAAAATATGCTCTATTTACCCAGGGCCCCATAAATACGACTTTTTTATGCCTTTAATGTATTCCTTCATCGAAGAAAATAGTTCGAATATGTACAGTCATGAATATGTATCTTTAGAAATAGTTTCTATATGTGGGAGATTGTAGCTTAAAGTAGGCTGAAAGTAAAGCAGAATGGGCCTTAAGGCACATTCTGCTTTACTTTCAACCTGCTTTAAGTAGTCACCTATCTTAAATACTAGAAACAGGCTATGGGGTAATGGGTTAAAGCACACACATAAATACTGCAAATATTTATTTACCAACAAGAAAACAAAGTATACTAGCTTCAAAGTAAATCATGAAATAAATACCCATGCTGCTTTGAAACTTAAGATAAATCATTTTTCTTTTAAAACAATTTCAAGCATTTAAACAATAAAATCTTGTTTTTAACTTTTTACATGCTAGCCGTGAAATCATGATTACCTGTGCAAAAAGTTTGGATCCAGATGATGCCGCATAATGTGGCGTCTCATCAGGATCCAAACTGTTTGACACTCCCGATATTGTTTTCAAAATATATTTCAAATTCATTTTTTAGATATGGTAGCAAATGGCAATTGCTGCAGACGAAAATATTACCCATCATGCAGAGTTAATATAGGTTCAAAGTAGAACCACGACTGAATTCACAATTTCTGTTACTTGTGATTCAATTCTCATTTCAAAATGAAGAATGTAACTTTCAAAATAAGGTTCAAAGCACGGATGGGTATTATCAAAATGGGAATATTAGAACTAAGAGGGAATTAACTATCCCATTCTCACAGGCAGGTGACTAACGACAACACTGAAAGCAGAGCTAAACGATCATAAAATCTTGTTTAAAAAAAAATTACAAATATATTTTTTCATTTAAAACTGTTAGTATAGATGTAATTGTCATGATTCACATATGCTGTCTTGTGCTTGCAATGAACTGGAATTGTTTAAACTTTCAGATACACTAAAGGCCTGAAGCAAGGCTCCAAATAAGGGGAGTTTTTCAAAAACTAAAATCTTTATTTCTGCTTTAAACCCTATGATGTCATAGGATTTTGTGTTGAAATAAGTGAGAAAATATCGGATTTTTGCAGTTAAATCCCTCTTATCTGGAGCCCTGCTGAAGTTACAGTTTTTATTATTATTCCTACTCATACTTCGAACAGCATGTCCGCCAGTTTATGCCAATATGGTAACATCTGACAATTATGGAACATATGAAATATTCAACTTCGTGATTTGAACCCAGGTCATGGGCTTAACGTAACTACTCAGCAATCAATAGTACTTCATCGCTTATTACCTAAATCCATTCATATCTACAGTGTTCCCTCCCTACAATGACTCCCTCCTTACAATAGCCGCAGTTTCCCAAACAAAACAATTATTATTACAATTATTGTTTACTGCTGCAATATCGTCTACTTAAAATTGTTGTCTGCTGTTTTTCTCAAAGTGACATAATGACCATTTTGATAGAAAATAAATTAATGACGAGTGACAAACAGCTTGAATCCAGACCAGACGCCGTGTTACGCGGTGTCTGATCTGGATTCAAGCTGTTTGCAAATGTAAGCCAATTTTCCTCCCTATAACGACTCCCTCTGAACAAGGCACACAATCTTTCACCCATTGGGTGTCGTTATAGAGAGGGAGTGCTGTATAATCATATACAGTTGAACTTTAACTTGTTGAACTTGTTGTTTTTTTCTTAACTTACCTGTATTTCTAATGGTGACGTGTATCAAGCAACTGCTCAACAGAAAACCTATTGGTCAAAAATTTATTATGACCTCTCAGAAAAAACCCACCAGTTTTGTTAAATACAACTGTCAGCTGTGGGATGAATGCAAAGCTGAAAGCTCCTACAAAAAGATTCCTGCTTCACTTTTATCCATATACAGCGTTCCCTCTCTACAACCACCCTCCTTACAACGACATTCAACGCTGTTCCCACGAAAATTATGTTTTATGCTTGCACTGATTCAACATCATCTACCTAATATTATTGTCTGCTGTTTTTCTTACATAAATGAAAGAAAAAATCATAATGACAAATGAAAAATAGCTTAAATCCAGATCAGACGCCGCGTAACGCGGCGTCTGATCTGGATTCAAGCTGTTTGCAAATGTAAGCCAATTTCCCTCCCTATAACGACTCCCTCCGAGCAACGCACATATTTGTTTCCCATTGGGTGTCGTTGTAGAGAGAGAGCGCTGTAGTACATATATATATGATAAGAGGGCCACTACTTTTCTATGCTCTGAGTAAATAAATGCCTAACCATAACTGCAAATGGAGGTCTCAATTTAAACTTACTGTTTGGGCTAAAAACAAAACGTCATTGTGCACTAATGCATTACTTCATACAGAAAGTATCTTGCAAAGTGTTGAATTATAATTCTTAAAAGTTATGATATTGCTTGTAACAACAATGATACCATGCTGGTATCTGTATCACACAGCAGCATGGCAAGCCCATGGCATTCCTCAGTTAGTGAAAGTTGTTCACATTGCACGGCTGGGACACCCCATAGAGTATCAACCAGCATCACATGCTCGGAATTAGCATGGGTATTTCATCATAGGAATCTTTTGAAACATTTAAAACCAAATTGTATTAACTTTCAAATATCCTGTTACTCCAACATACTCCTTTTTAGGTCTCTATTATTTTTAGACTAACGAAAGAAGACCCCATCTAGGAATTTCTGAACATAAAATACAGAAGGCATTTGCAGTATCTTTTCTGATGATAGCTTAAAGCAGGTTGAAAGTAAAGCAGAATGCTCCTTAGGAGCAATCTGCTTTACTTTCAACCTGCATTCAGTGGTCACATGACTTCATACCAGAAACAGGCTATGGGGTAGTGGGTTAAGGTACATGGCGCTCTCTCTAAGAATTGTGGTTTTATGTAGAAGAGCTGCAGGAGCTACAATTTTCTGCAATAAGCCAACAATTACCTTAACGAGTGTTCCTTCATTTATTAGTCAATTAACATTAACTGCATGGGAGGCCCCTGACATTCCTCAGTTAGTGAAAGTTGTTCACATTGCACGGCTGGGACACCCCATAGAGTATCAACCAGCATCACATGCTCGGAATTAGCATGGGTATTTCATCATAGGAATGTTTGGAAACATTTAAAACCAAATTGTATTAACTTTCAAATATCCTGTTACTCCAACATACTCCTTTTTAGGTCTCTATTATTTTTAGACTAACGAAAGAAGACCCCATCTAGGAATTTCTGAACATAAAATACAGAAGGCATTTGCAGTATCTTTTCTGATGATAGCTTAAAGCAGGTTGAAAGTAAAGCAGAATGCTCCTTAGGAGCAATCTGCTTTACTTTCAACCTGCATTCAGTGGTCACATGACTTCATACCAGAAACAGGCTATGGGGTAGTGGGTTAAGGTACATGGCGCTCTCTCTAAGAATTGTGGTTTTATGTAGAAGAGCTGCAGGAGCTACAATTTTCTGCAATAAGCCAACAATTACCTTAACGAGTGTTCCTTCATTTATTAGTCAATTAACATTAACTGCATGGGAGGCCCCTGACATTCCTCAGTTAGTGAAAGTTGTTCACATTGCACGGCTGGGACACCCCATAGAGTATCAACCAGCATCACATGCTCGGAATTAGCATGGGTATTTCATCATAGGAATGTTTTGAAACATTTCAAACCAAATTGTATTAACTTTCAAATATCCTGTTACTCCAACATACTCCTTTTCACTTCTCTTTAATATTTCTATACTAAAGAGAGGACCCCTTCTAGGAATTCCTGAACATAAAATACACAAGAAATTCACAGTATCTTTCCTGATTACAGCTTAAAGCAGGTTGAAAATGAAACTTTCAGTAGTCACGTGACTTCAGTACCAGAAACAGGTTATGGGGTAGTGGGTTAAGGAACATGGCCCTCTCTCTAAGAATTGTGGTTTAATGTAGAAGAAAAGAAATGCAGAAAGCTCCTGTAGTTTTCTGCATTACATCTTTCTGCATTAAGCAACAATTATCTTAAAGACTGTTCCCACATTTAATAGTCAATTAACATTAACTGCATCGGAGGCCCCTGGCATTCCTCAGTTAGTGAAAGTTGTTCACATTGCACGGCTGGGACACTCTATAAAGTATCAACCAGCATCACATGCTAGGAATTAGCATGGGTATTTCATCATAGGAATGTCTGGACCACTTTACCCATTATTATGTCAAACTTGTGCTGAAGTGATCATTCAATAATGAAAGTAAAGCTAGTCATTCCTGTATTAAAGGCAGAATACTGCCCAAATTTGTGTTTAAAACATGCAATTTCTTATGTGTATTTTCTATGTATTAGAACTAAGTGAAATCGGCTGTAATATGCCTGACATATGCCTCCATTCATTAAGAATCATACATAAGTGTGTCTAGTTTGTATCAAGATGGCTAGCAAAATAAGCGATTTGTTTACATAACAAATCTTCGGACGGACTCCAGAGAATTTTCGGAAGGTCACATGATCGATACGGGCGGTTAAAAAATTGTAGGACTTGTCTGTCTTTGAATGAAAGAGCCAAGAGTTCCCACTGAAAATAGCCAACGTGTGTGTATAGGATATGCTAATGAGCTTTTACCAAATATCTCCGTAACATTGTCGTTATTCAGATATTCTCGACTTGTTTCAAGAAATTTCACTGGTTTGTAAGTAATATTGCCTCAAAAAGGACCATGTATTACTTCTTTTTATATGTAACGATTACGATAGTGCCATAAATTGCTGCTTAATGCTGTATTTATAGGAGCTGTCTGCATTCATTTAACCTGCATTAGAAGTCACCTGTCTACTTAAATCAGTGAGCATTAAATTCAAGACTGACAATCTCAGGCGCCTTCTTCATTACTTATCTCCATTAAGCCAACACTCACTTTGACCCATTATTCCATAAATACAACTCTTTACACCTCTAAATCATTAATCAACAGAAGAAAACAGTTCCAATTTATAGTCATGAATATGCACCATAAGAAATATATTTTACATGTATATCCTAGCAAATGGTAGCTTAAAGCAGGCTAAAAGCAAAGAATACTGTGCTTCAATGCACATTCAGCTTTACTTTCAACCTGCTACAAGTGGTCATCCACCTTTAAAACTAGAAACAGGCTATGGTTAATGACTGTCCACTTATCATTTTTTATGTTTACTTAACACTATATAACTGTACTACCTAGACCATGAGAAGAAACCATTTCCTATATTTTTTCAGTATGTATATCAATGACGGCTGACAAACCATGCAGTTAACCTTTTACTCCATAGCCCGTTTCTAGTTTTGAAGACAAGTGACCATTTCCATTTAAAGCAGGTTGAAAGAAAGGCAGTATACGCCTTAAGGCGCATTCTGTTTTACTTTCAGGCTGCTTTAAGCTACCATCTGCTAGAATATAGAAAATACTTCAAATGATACATAATACATAAATGTATAAATTCAAATCATTTTTTTCAGTGGAGGAATTAATTAAATGTGATAAAAGGCTCCTCTATGATAGAAAGTGTTCAGCAATAGGCTAGAGGGAAAACCTAACCAATCAGAACACTAACAGCCATGCCATTTAATATATATTATCAGCTTACGGATCAAACTCAAAGGCGTTAAGGGATTACAAGCTGACCTAAGGCCTTAAACAAGGCAACATACAATTGATTAGTCTACAAAGATCTGGCATGCAGTCAAATGAGTTTTAATATCTTTCAGACACTTATTAAGTTATTAATTATCTCTCTAAGAACTTATCCTAATGGTGTATCAAAAGAAACATGCACATAAGTCAAAATGGGACCTTTCCTAAGCTTCATATTGATAAATTAGATATTGGCACAAAATAAGAAAATATGTAAATAAGTATATCAGTCAAACCTGTGTTAAGAAATAATCTGAAATAAGATTTATGACATGCTTTAAGACAGATGGCTGCTTGATAGAGAACAAAAGTAATGCCAAAAAGGCCATTTGGCCTATTTGAGATGTTTTTGGTGTAGCACAAAACAAATACCTGTCTTCAACTATATCTATATCATTTTCTCTTTATGATCACTATACACAGGTTTAATTGTACAGTCAAACACCTCTGCTCTATTACGACCCCTTGAAAAGGAGACTTACTAATGGGATTTAAGACAGCTGACAGCTTAAAGCAAGATGACAGTTAAGCAGAAAGCTCTTATACGAGCTTTCTGCTTTACTATCATCTTCCTTTAAACAGACACTTGTCTTTAACACAAAACAATGACCTTATTCAGTGGTCTGAACAGAGAGGATTTACTGCAATACTTTAAGCACCTTGATTGTATTTTAAAGGTAGCAACAAGACAACTAGCGAAAATGTATGTGAAATATGAAATGGTGTAAATATCAATACATCAAAAAATCTAAAACAAGCCATGCATTCTACAAGGCCATGCCCTAAAATCCAAATCAATACCAAAAAAAAAAAAAAAAAAGAAAAAAGAAAGCTCTGCTCTGCTTTGACTAGAAAAATCTCCATGCTTTTCAAATAACATGAGGATTAATCTCCCCTGGCTTCACTAGCTGTTACCCACCAGGGGGCAGCGGTAGTGTGTGTTGTCATAGTCACCAACCTGCGGCACCATGTAGTATGGAGGAGAGGGTTGCCATGGTGACGGCCATGATACCTGAGTGAAGGCGGGCTCTGGTTGACTGTCCCCGCTGGAGGCCTGGGATGCTGCTAGGCTCTGGGCGAGAATGGCTTGGATCTTGGCAGCTGGAAGAAGTGAATTTATCAGCTTGAAAATTTATCAATGACATGTAAGCATTGAGTTATCAGTCATAACCCATCCTGACCATTTTTTCCAGTTTTATACAAGTGGTTGCTATAAGCAGGTTGAAAGTTAAGCAGAATGCTTCATGGGGAGCATTCTGCTTTACTTTCACCCAGATTTAAGCAAACATTTGATAGAATATAAGAAATGTTTCTTATGAAGCATATTCACGACTGTATCAAGTATAACTGTTTTCTTGTGCAGAAGAATAAACAGGCTAGTTTAGTTTAACCATTTACCCCCATAGCCTTTTTTTTAGTTTTTAAAAAAGGTGACCACTGAAAGCAGGTTGAAAGTAAAGCAGAATGCGCCTGAGGGCGCATTCTGCTTTACTTTCAACCTGATTTAAGCTACCATCTCTGAGGATATAGAAAATATTTCTGTTGAAAAATGTTTATGACTGCATAAATTGGAAGTATTTTCTGTCGTGGAGGAATAAATAAAATGCGCTGAAAGGTGCTTCTATGATGAAAGGATTAAACAATATTTTATTCAGAGAAAAGGATTTGACAACAGGCAAAGCCTATGCGAGTCCTCTCCAAACTAGTGAGTAAAGGGTTAAATAGCAGCCACATGAAAGATATGCTTATGAACCATTACATATTCAGTATTGATATATAAGTACTACAGTCTCCAAATATTACCCTAATCTGATTTGATTTGATCTTGCTAAAATGCATATCAGCAGAGGAATATTTATGACTATGTGTAATAGTGTGATCATTTACCTGTTTGAACAATGAAAATACTTAAATTATACTGAAATTGATCCTTTTACATCAATAGTGGTGGATACCTTTTATATTGATCCAAACTCCTCGTAAGGTTCTGTACCACTAATTTCCTACTTGCAAGGCTTCAACCACAGACTCTTTGATCACTCATATATATGGCTTAAAGGGACAATACTACCGAAATTTGTGTTTAAAACGCTGATTTCTTTTATGTGTGCATTTTCTATGTATTAAAACTAAGTGAAATCGCGTTTAAGAAGCCTGACATATGCCCCCACTTCGTAAAGAATCCTACCTAAATGTGTCGAATTCTTATCTTGTTGGTTTACATTTTATGCAGGTTTGTTTACAAATAAGACTAACGGGCTGATTCGTAGGATTACGTAAAGGTCACGCGATTGATACTAAGCGCAGCGATCATTCATATACACTGTGTGACGTCATACGAATGAAGCCGAACATTTCCGTTATGATTCGTCTTCTATCATATGTCAACAAACAGATTTAAAAGTCGACTTGTTTTAACCAATTTCACGGGTTTGTAAGCAATGTTGCCTCCATAATCATCGGGGATTACTTCTTTTTATAGGTTTAGATTACGAATGTGCCTACCTTTTCAGGTTTTAAAATTGCACGATTTTGGCAATTTGACAGTAATGTTGGGACTTTAACTACAGACTCTGTGATCACTTATATATAAATATCCAACTAAACAATGACTCGCATATTCCTTGATCATTCAAGTAATATAAATCATACAGTTAAACCTCTCTATTACGACCACTAAAACAAGGGCTAATTGATTGTATAAAAGACATGTGACAGCTTAAAGCAAGGTGACAGTAAAACAGAGAGCTCCACATTCACCTCGCTTTAAGCAGTTTTCTGTATGAAGCTCCTTATACAATTCAGTGGTCGTAAAAGAGAGGTTTTACTGTATATCAATATCTCAATAGACAATGACTCGTTCAAGTTAACTCACCATATTTTTTCAAACTACAGTCGAAACTCGTTACTTTAAACTCGCTTAAATCAGCCTTATCAGTATTTCATAAGTAATAATTTTGAAAACTCGATCTTGCTTAAGTCGAAAATACCCATATTTCAAAGTTAAAACGTGGCTTAGCCACGTTTTAACTTTGAAATATGGGTATGTTCGAACTAATGTGAGTTCGAAGTATCGAGTTTTAACTGTATCAGGCCTTTTTCTGGCCATTTTTGGAAAAGTGCAATGTCTAAATTGGGAATTTTTTAGCGCGAAAAATCGAATTATTTGGGAAGAATTTTTAGAATTGATTACACATGTTAAAGCTAAATGGCCAGAAAAAGGGAATTTGGTAGTTTTTTCCACTTGTTTTATTAGTTTTGATGTGATTTTGACTTGTCCGGAACAACCTGTATCCAAAATTGGGATTTTTTTTTTGAAATTGGGAATTTTTCTTACAATTTCCCATTGGGAATGGGTCCGTTTACCAGACCCGTGGATACACCAGAAAAAGGCCTGTGTATATAATTCTAACTCTATCATACCTTTCTCTGCTTCAGCTTCCATTGCCAATTTCTGTTTCTCTGCCTTTTTATGGAATGTCATTTTCAGGCCTTCATTTTGCTACAAGGAGAAAAAAATTGCATCATTCAATTGACTTTTTTCTTTATAGAAACATCTTTTCACTTAAGAGTTCCAGGTAAGAGGGTGTATACTGAACAATCCAACAATTTCTCATTTGTTTCAGCACCAAATCCTATGGTGTAACTACTCATTAGAATTGTCTCTAAGAAATTATTCTAATGAGAAGTGACACCATATGTTTTAATGCAGAAATAAAGATTTTAGTTTTTGAAATACTCCCCCTTATCTGGAGCTCTGTACATTTGTTCTTCCTTATACAAGATACTATTCATGTTCAACACTGTCCTGAAATATTTTACTACATTCTTTACTTTCAACCTGCTTTAACTGGAAACAATGTCTTCAAAATAAGAAACAGGCTATGGGGTAATGCAAGATGGAAATGAATTCTTTTCATCCTCCATTAAGCATATACTTATTTCAAGATATCTTGCAAATTCAAAACCTATTCTGTTCACATCCTAAGATTGCCTGTATTAACTCTTTGAACCCAAGTCCTGCATAAAGGCGTCCTTTTCAAACAGTATACATATGAATAGTTCACTTGCCTTATGCAAAAAGAGAATACCCAGATCAGAGGGCTCCTTCAGGAGTCCTCTGATCAGGGTCTTCACTGTTTGTCATAATCAGGGCATGAACTTTAGATTTTTTCCCACTTGCATTTTTTTGCAAGTGCCCATATTTTCTACTTGCAAAACCAGGTTCCAACTTGCTTTTTCAATACGATTATCTACAAATTAATGTTTCACATCATTTTGATCAAAATTATAAGATAAACATTACATTGTTGAACTTTCATTCTGTATTTCATTCTGTGCTAGATTACTCATGTAAATATAGTTTAACAAATAATAACTAGAGTGTGTGTCTTTTTGTGTAGGTACAGTACTGTACAGTTACTATTCTTAACTTTAAAGAAGTCTTTATTTGCAGTCCATCCCATATAGTCAATTTTCATTCAAACAGCAAGGTTTGCAGATTAATTAAATACGAACTATAGCTATAACTTTGTAGCTGGGTCGTTTTGTCAAGGGGGCGAAAGGACCGTGTTATATTTTCAGAGTTCGATGTTTATGGATGATTTTTTTTTATCTTCGGTGAAAACAGTCGGCAGACAGTACACTATATTTCGAAACAGCTTTCACTATCGTCCATAATATTATGTTCGAGAAAGATGTGCATTTCTTTCTACCATTTTTAGGACAGATTTTAGCGATGCCGTGGTTCGACCCATTTTCGCACAAAGATATAAAACACAATTTACTTCGTGAGTTTCGTAACTTGGTTTGGGAAAGCTTTCAGCCTGTGTTCGGCTGTTCTTCCTTAAATGTCTCGTCAGCCTTCCGTTTATAAACGCTAGAAGGAGGTGTCGACTGGAAAACGTTGATATTTGAGTTCGCCATTCGCAGTTTGTGGTCACTAGCTAATAGACTGGTTCCCCTTTTTCTGATGATGATTTTGCGTTGGTACGTATGAAGCCGGGCTATCAATCATGCGCATGCGTTAAGTGCTGGGTTTCCCGAAGTTATAAATAGCCGAGATACGAAAAGAACAGAATGGGCGAAAGGCGACAATTATTTAAAAGAATGGTTAGACACTGTGTTCGTCTTTACCAATTTAACCTTACATTTTGGAATGTCTGAACATCAAAATATACACTCGCAATTTTTTTCAAGTGCTAAATATTTCAGCTCGCATTTTCAAAATTCCACTCGCATTTTGCGAGTTCGCAAGAACGAAGTTCGAGCCCTGATAATGCCAAACATCGACAAAAACAACCCTGGACTAGAGATAGATGGAAACTGGAATTATTCATTGAAAGTTTTAGGGAGGAAAGAGTTGACATACCTCTGGTGTGTGAACTTCAAAATCCTTTTCTTTCTTCTTGATAGTTTCTTTCACTGAGACCACTTCCTTCACCTCATCCTCCTGTTTTGGTGTTAGACAGGGAGTAGAGGACCTGGTGGGTGTGTTACTGTTGGAGTCTATGCCCAGGATGTGCACACTCTTCATCTTGGACGGGAACGGCCACTCTCCTGTCTCAATACAGTAGCAGATCTGCTCCAGACGATGGAACACTACACGGTCCTGTACAAAACAAAACATAAAATACAGTAAAACCTCTCTATTACGACCACTAAATTGTGTTAATTATTAGGCGTTAAGAACAGGTGACTGCTTAAAGCAAGGTGACAGTAAAACAGAAAGCTCCTGTAGGAGCTTTCTGTTTTACTGTAACCATGCTTTAAGCTGTCACCTGTATTTTATTCAAACAATAAGCCTTATTTTTAGTGTCCGTAATAGAGAGGTTTTACTGTAAATTCCATAATCCCTGAAACTTTATTTACTAGTTTGTGATCAAGTCTATTCCATTTATGACTATTTAGGGTTGTTATAATATATTGCAAAACTGCAAACAGTGCAGACCCTGATTAGAGTTATCAGAGGGCTCCAATAGGCTCTGATCTGGGTCAACACTATTTGTAAAGGACAAGTGTACTCTTCATAGGTATACTACTTGTTTATTGCTAGGGTTCAAATATAATCTTTACAATTTCTCTTTAAATTTCTCTGCCATTAATAATATAATTGGTGAATAAATAATATCTTATCCAATTTTTTAAGTTAACTCTTAAATTGACCTAATTTTCCCTCTACTTGTTTTACAGTCTCTGTGACAAGCACTATTGAAAATAATCAGATGCCAAGTTACATGGCAACTGAATTTGATTATAAATGTTTGCAAATTTGTTTCTGGAATTCAAAGTTTGTATACACTGCTAACCCTACATGTATTTTTTCCTGTATTTCATATTGTTATAGATTTCCTGGGGCACATTTCATAAAACTTCTTACGACAAATGTTGTCGTAAGTCAAATATTTAAAATTCAATTTCTTTTTTCTCCATAAAATCCTGTCTTGTGACATCTTTTTGGAATCGTCTTGAAAAGACGATTCCAAAAAGATCCAACACAAGACAGGATTAGATGGAGAAATAAATAATAATTGAGCCTTTTATGATCTGACTTACGACAACAATTGCCGTACAAAGTTTTATGAAACGGGCCCCTGGATTCAAGCAATTGGTCATAGTTGTCTTACCTTAGGCCACTGTGAGAGCAAGGTATCGGACACATTATACAGAATCTCTGATTGAGACTCTTCCCCTTCCATGGCAATCCGTACCTCCTGCAATAAAATATAGCCATAATGTGAGCTTCATTGAAAAATTAATTTACAATATACAGTAAGCAAACTGTTCCCTCTACAACATAATGCAAAATGACAAACAGTGCAGACCTGAGCAGAAGGATTCTACAGGAGCTCTCTGATCTGGGTCTGAACTGTTTGCATAGGACAAATGTACTGTTTGTAAGTACAGTGTTTGTAAATAATCCATTAAGCATTAAATGGTTAAAAGACCTTAAAAAGCCTAAAATGACAGAAAACTGCAAACACCCTAAACAATATGACCCTTGTATTCCATCAGACTCGAGATAAAATGAGTATTCCCGAAAGCTAAAATCTTTATGTCAGCTTAAACTCTATGGTGCAACTACATAGCATTGTTTCAAAGAGGATTCTAATAAGTAGTCACACCATAGAGTTTGGGGCTTACATAAAAGAGAAAATGTTGAACAAGTGTAGTTTACTTCTTTTTATCTGGGGCCCCATATCATAAAACTTCGTACTACAATAGTTGTCGTAAGTCAGATAATAATTCTCATGTATTATTTATTTCTCCATCTAATCCCGTCTTGTGACATCTCTTTGGATCCGTCTTGAAAAGACGGTTCCAAAGAGATGTCACAAGACAGGATTAGATAGAGAAATAAGAAATATAAAGGTATTTTTAAGTTTTAACTTACGACTATTTTTGTTGGTGAAGTTTTATGAAAAGGGGCCCCTGGTTCCCTTTAGAGGATAAAACTGCCCTGACACCTAATCCTACCTCATCTTCCTTAGCTCCTTCTTTCTTCACACTATCCACACCATCTTTTTCTTCCTTCACATCTTCTGTATTTACTTCATCTTTCACCGCTGTCTCCTCTTTAACTTCCTGTTTCACATCACTTGTTTCCTCCTTTACTTTGACATCGTCATCAGCTTCCATTTCAGTCTTCACATCCATCAATTCCTCATCCTCTTTCTTCACAACACTGTCATCAGTCTCCATCTGTTCTTCCTTCACACTTGCATCGCCCTCGCTCTCTTTGCTTGGTTTCTCTGTCTCTTCGTCATCTTTTTCCGTCTCTTCTTTCACTGTTGTAGAGTCGGTATTTTCCGATTCACCCTCCTTTTTATCTTCAGACTTGTCTTTCCCCTCGTCTTTCCCATCTTCTGTCTTATCAGTGGCTTGGTTGAGATCAGGGGTGTCAGAATTGCCTTCTGGGGTGAAAATGTTTTAATTATTATACTGGTGTAAAAAGGCATACAAAATATTGTCTTTAATAATGTAATTTTAATTAGAATTATATATAATTTGAAGAGTATACTTGATTTATGCAAACAGAGTAGACCATGATCAGAGGGCTCCTAGGAGCCCTCTGATCATGGTCTACACCGTTTGTTATTTTGTAAAATATTACATACAGCAAACTTAAATAGGCAAAAATTGGACTAGATTTAATTAGAAAACGATAATTTCAGTTTCAGGGGTAAATGAGAACATGAAGGTGTATATAACAATAGTTATTAATTGTACATGAACTCTTTATGAAATTTCACTTACCCTTTTTGAAGTTGGCAGGAGAGTTACATGTGCTGAGGTTCTGCACATAAGACTTGATGTCCCCTATGAAACACAGGTTAGGGTCGTTCATGATGTAAAACTCAGTCCTGGCTAACCCATGTCTGAAAATATCATATCAATCACATTAAACACACTGACATACTTGAAAAGTGAACAAAGTAAGAACATTATGATCATTATCTGATAGTCCTAATGAAAGGTACAAACAAGATAATATACACATATACATCAATGCTATTTACAGTGAAGAATAAATTATTCTTTCCCAATAAACAAGTTTCTGTGGATACAACTATTTCAATTGCAAACAGTTTGGAGCCAGATCAGATGTCAGGTAACCCAGGCACCAAATTATTTGCCAATCAGATTAAAATGAATAGTCAGAGTTGTCAAAAAGTTGCCCTTTTGTACATTTTTATTGCAGTGTATCTGGGGGGAAGAGAGAATGTTAATGAAAAATAAAAGTAATGCAGCAAGCTCCTTCTAGATGGCCACTTAACCCATTGCCACATAGCATATTTCTAGTATTGAAGATAGGTGACTACTTAAAGCAGGTTGAAAGTAAAGCAGAATGCGCCTTAAGGCGCATTCTGCTTTACTTTCAGCCTGCTTTAAGCTACCAGCTGCTAAAATATAGAAATGATTTCTAATGTTAAATATTCACAACTATATAAATTGGAACTAATTTCTTCAGTGGAGGGATAAATTGCAGGCTTAAAAAGGCCTATTTGTGGGGTAATGGGTTAACACAAGTTTTACTGCAACATTTAGCTATTTCTCACAGAAACTCCTCTTTACTCACTATATTACTATTATATTAGGGAAAGGGTTAACTCATTATATTACTATATCATATGGAACTTACTTGGCAGCACCAACTAGCAACTCTCTATCATGTTTGCCGCTAGTCCACCATTTCGGTAGGTCTAGAGATGATTTACAATCCTTGATTCTTCCCTCCATTCTAGGGTGTATGATAATCTCCTCACGTATCTTACTGAGCAGGTCTATCCTGGCAATACAGCGGTTGGCTCGCTCCTCAGTGATTGGCTCAATGTAAACTGGTGTCGGTGGATACGCTTTAAAAGGAAAATAGAAGAAAATAGCCATGTGACGCAATATTTCTATATGTAGGTCACTGCATAATTTGTCTTAATTTTTTACATTTAACATGACAGAAGTCTAACTTCAATTAATTTGCCTGTTTTTAAATATTTTTTAGTAAAATTGTACCAGAACATTTCATCATTCTTTAACTTACAGTAGTGAGGTGCTAAGCAATTGTCAGACACAGTGACTATAACCACTCAGGCACTGAGGCCCCTAGGGGTTGATTCATGCACATTAATCCAGTGATCCAGGGAGTATTTCAACAAGGGCCACTATGGCCCTAAATCGCTCACCTGGTACACCATGGCAAACTTGACCTAAAGTGACCTAGATTATGACTGGCCATGACCCACAATCAACTTCTAGAGTGTAAACAAGATTTTCCTATGATTTGACCTAGTTTTTGAACGAAAACAATCTATATTATATTTTGACCTAGATTTGATGTAGGCAAACATTCTGACAATATTTCATGCAGATCAAGTGAGATTTGTAGCTTCGAAAAGGTTAACACTGTTTTTCTTTGATTTGACCTAGTTTTCAACCAGACATCATTCAAAATTAGCTGAGCTAGATATCAATGAGGCAAACATGTTGAGCAAAATTCACTAAAATCCAATGAGGGTTGTAGCATCTAGAGTGTTAACAAGTTTTCCCTATGATTTGACCTAGTGACCTAGTTTTTTACCCTAAATGACCCATATTCGAACTTGGCCTAGGTATCAATTAGGCAAACATTCTGACCAAGTTGCATAAAGATCAGATGAAATTTAAAGCCTCAAGAGTGTTAACAAGGTTTTTTTATGATTTGACCTAGTGACCTAGTTTTTGACCGGACATGACCCATATTCTAACTTGACCTAGATATCAATGAGACAAACATTCTGACCAAGTGTCATCAAGATCCAATGAGATTTGTAGCCTCTAGAGTGTTAACAAGGTTTTTCTATGATTTGACCTCGTGACCTAGATTTTGACCGGACATAACCCATATTCTAACTTGACCTAGATATCAATGAGACAAACATTCTGACAAGTTTCATCAAGATCCAATGAGATTCGTAGCCTCTAGAGTGTTAACAAGGTTTTTCTATGATTTGACCTCGTGACCTAGTTTTTGACCCAACATGACCCACATTTGAACTTGGCCTAGATTTCTACTAGACAAACATTGTGATTAAGTTTCATGAAGATTGGATGATATGTGTAGCTGCTAGAGTGTTAACGAACCAATTGTGGACGGACGTACGACGGACATCCAGCGATCCTAAAAGCTCACCTTGCACTTTGTGCCAGGTGAGCTAAAAACTAAAATCTTAATTTCTTCATTAAACCCTATGGTATCACTACTTATTAGAATCATCTCAAAGAGACGATTCTAATAAGTAGTAACACCATAGGATTTGGTGCAGTATGAGTGAGAAAATGTTGGATTTGTTCAGATTACTCCCCCTTATCTGGAACCATGTTAATCTGCTCTCTTTCATCTGTTTTTAACGCATTACTCCATTCATATGCCTTTTTACACATTTAAATGCATTGATTAATTCAGAAAATAGTTCCAATTTATACAGTAAAGAAAATGCACTTTAAGAAATATTTCCTCTATCCTAGCAGAATGTAGCTTTAAAGCAGGCTTAAAGTAAAGCAGAGGGGCATTCTGCTTCACTTTCTACCTGCTTTAAGTGATCACCTGTCTTCAAAACTAGAAACCGCCTATGGGGTAATGGGTTAAGTGTAAATCAAATAAGAACGATAAAAAGTCCTGAAACGCTACCTGTACCTTCTTCCTTAATCTTCCTGCACACTCTCAGACACATGTGGTAGAACGAGATAAAGTATTCGGTCAGCTGTTCATCTGTCTTCTTTTCCAACCGAGCCATCACCCTGAACTTGTCCCATATGTAGCGGCCTTTCACGCGGTCAAACTCAATACCATAAGTGGACACTACACGATAGAAGTCCATCTCCTCTCGTCGTGTCCATCTGGAATTGGGATCCAGAGTATGAACCTTTATTTCTCTAAAGATTCATCATGTAAAAAGTATTAACTTAACAGAAATATAAGTAGATCAATGTCTAACAGAACTATAGTTTGTTTGACATGAAACATGAACCAAATTATCTCATACAGCTGATCCTCCATAACTTGAACTCGCTCCAGTCATACTTGCCCATATGTTTATCCCATTACTACACAAATACGCCTTTTCACACCTTTAATTTATTCCTTCATTGAATGAATGAATGGTGTTTTACAGCCTATCGACACAAAAGCTTATTTAGTTCCACACTATACAGTCATGAATTATGCACCATAAGAAGTACTTTCATATCATAGCAGTTGATAGCTTTAAGAAGGTTGGAAGTAAATTAGATTGTGCCTTAAGGCATATTCTGCTTTACTTTCACCCTGCTTTAAATGGTCACTTGTCTTCAAAACTAGAAACAGGCTATTGGGTGAAGGGTTCAGCGAACTCAAGTTATCGAATTTCAACTAATGAAATTTTGGCAAATTTAACTTAAGCAAGTTAGAGATATCAAAGTTCAACAGTATTTTAATTTCTCAGTGAAACTATCAGTGTCATTCAAATTCCATTATATAACCCAATATCCCATAAATTTGTCTTTAATTATTCCTCCACTGAAGAAAGTAGTTCTACTTTACACAGTCATAAATAATGCAACATAAAAAAAAATATTTCCTACATTCCAGTGGATGGTAACTTCAACCAGACTGAACGCAGAATGTGCCCTAAGGTGAACTTAACATCTCTCTATTACAACCACTATGTTACGTGAATCATTCAGGGTTTAAGATAGGCAGCTGCTTAAAGCAAGGTGACAGTAAAACTAAAAGCTTTCTGTTTTACTCTCATGCTGCTTTCAGCCTTTTATACAATCAATTAGACTTCTTTTCAGTAGTCGTAATAATAGAGACTTTACTATATCCTAAAATAATTTCAAAACCAGATTAAAAGAGTTGGAAAAAACTTAACAATCTAGCATTTGTGTTCAGAAAAAGATTTGGCAAAATGGAAGATTATTCAGGAGTAGAGATATATTTTACTTTTGAAGTGTTTCTCTTCTTCTGGCCTCTCTTTCACGGAACATGGCATCCAGTTTTTCCCGCTTCTCCATTTTCTGTAATGACAGGTCATTCACTTGACATACATATGAACATTTACCTTTTACCCCATAAATATGCCTTTTTACTCCTTTAATTTATTCCTCCACTGATGCAAAAAGTTTCAATTTATAGTTATGAATATGCAATTTAAGATTTTTTTTTTTTTATCCCTATAGGGGATTGTAGCTTAAAGCAGACTGGAAATAAAGCAGAGTGCACCTTAAGACAAAATCTGCTTTACATTCAATCTACTTTAAGCCTTTAAAACAAGAAACAGGCTATAGAGTAATGGGTAAAGTTAAGTAATTTTGAATTCTTTGCTGCTTTCTTTACATAACTATTCCAGCAATTTTTATTGTACAAACTAAAAAACATGATGCTCTTTACGCATTTAAACAAGTTTTAGTAAGTTTGATTACCAATTTACAATCTCATTTAAGCATTTTAGCGATTCATGGTAAATTTGCCGATAATTTTCTGTCGTTCATTTCGCTTGAACGCCGAATAAAATCAGTTCATTTCTTATATTTACAATATATTTGCTGTAATTTCTAACATTAAATAAACATTTTGTTGGTACATGTATGTTAAATCCATATTAGAGGTAGATAACACGAATAATGTGTGCCCTATAAGGAACAGCCATGACTGATTTACTGAATCTGTGTACATTCGAAAGCAGAAAAAATAAGTTCCATTGTCAACAACTTGACAGTTTGGCGCGAAAAATGTCGATTTTTGACGTCATTGGAAGTGACGTCATTTTAAAGTAGGATAAATATATCAGGGGTTTTTTTTTTGTCATAAAGAAACGCAGAAAGCCGAGCTGTTTATAAGGTAGATTCTTATGTCAATTTTCTTGCAATTTATCTCATTAATAAAGAAGAATATTAGTCGGGAATCATGGTTTCCACTAGTAGGAAGATATAGATCGGTTAAGAACAAATTTTGAAAAACTCCACCAAATGTTTGCTGTCCCATGTTCCAAAGATTAATTCGCGAAAGTAAACTACATATGCCCTGCCTCCCCTTCAACTTTTCCACAAGTCCCGCCCTCTCGAAAAGTGGTGTTTATATGAAATGAACACACTTTTTGTCAATGGAATTGAATGGGGCGATTGTAAAATACTAAATATATAGCAATGACTGAAGTTAACTAGCTCTGAGACAGACTCAATCTTTATGTACATTCATTGTCTTCAAACCAGTATTCCTCAACATACATGTGATATCTCCCGATCTGGTCGGGAGCTCCCGAAATTGGACCTCGACTCACGATCTCCCGGTCGGGAGACGAAATCTCCCGATATTTCATTAAACCAGGTTCATTTTTTTCAATATGAACTTTTATATCATTTACCTCGTTCGCCGACTCTAAAAATCTTAAATTTTGCAGAGTTCTCTGGCTAATCCATACACACGTTTATCGCCAAACGCTACTGATGCGTGTAAACACGTTACGCAATCGTCGATAAGTTGATGAGCGTGTAGCACTATACATGGCATGTATATATGGCAGACTGCCAAACAATGTTTGACCACACACGCCGAGCGGGGTGTGACATATTGCTTTTAATGTGTTGTAGATCTCATTGGTTATCAAAAAAGTGATTATCAGGTTCGCCCCGAATCGGAGACGTAGCAACGACAAATTTTAGAAGCGGTGGTGCGAAGGATAAGATCAATGTCGCCGATACGGGTCGGATTAAAATCAGATAATTCTCCGTAAGTTCTGGACAAGCACACATTTTATATGAAAGCTGATCAGAATTTAACATTTATGAATTGATTTCCACCACAAATTAGTTTGAATATTCACGTAACAGAAAAATACTTCGAAAATTATACCGTTACAATATGACGGGGCGCCTTAATATTTGCTACGAGAATCACGCATATTTTGTTAGTCTAAAAAGTTTTCCCCAGCATTATTTTCTAACAATCAATTAAAATTAAACATTGGACCTAAATTCTTCTGTTTGTTACATACGATTTGTGCAAATGTATAATTATTAAGTTAGATTTTACAACCAATTACGCTCGTAAAATGGATTTGCAATCAGTTTTCGCGGTAGAAAATTTAGACGCGTTATTTCGTTGTTAAAACCGCGCCCACTTTATGGCGCTAGTAAATGTCGTTCGTAGACTTTGTCGTCTGTAACAATTCTCTCTGATTTAATCTTTGTGCATTTTCTTTCAGAAAATAGCATATAGTCAAACTGTTTGTATCTAGATAAGATGATGCGGCATCTCATCTGGATCCATACTGTCTGCAAACTTTAATAACTAATAACAGATTGTTAAGTTGCTAACTCTTTCTAGATCTACTCCATAGATAGAAATTAAGCCATTTGAACTACTTCATTCATTCTCTCAAGAAAATAGATATAGTTCCAGTTTATCTTTACTAGTCATGAATAATATAAGAGCCATAAGAAATAGCTCTTATATCCTAGCAGATGGTAGATCTAGCTTAAAGCAGGCTTAAGCTTTTACTGAAGCAGAATGCTCCTGAAGAGTATTCTAGCTTTACTTTCAGCCTAGATGAGAATAATAGGCCCATTGTCAGTATTATAAAAACTATATCTCTGGGTGAAAATTGTCTCTATCTTAGTGGTCTATAGACTTATCTATTCACTGATTTAAAAAATATAAGCAATTAGTGATAAACTTATGAAAATAGATAAATGTGTTGGATTTTCATCGCCTGCGCCTAGTTTTGTCGCGAAAAAAGTGTCGCGAAAAAAGCTCCCTATTTGGCACCCCAATCTCCCTATTAAAATTTCCAAATCTCCCTATTTGGGTCCAAGAAAATATCACATGTATGTTCCTCAATATAGTACATCATCAAATTCTATCCAACTCTAGATAAGCCCTATATCCCAGATCTACCATTCAGTGAAGAAAGATCTATTAAAACTCCTGTAAGAGCTTTAAGCATTACTCTTCTTCTGCATTAAGCTGATGATTGTCTTTAAAAAACATCAGTTTATATTCTTAAGAGGTTTAGATGTATTTTAACTCATTCACCCCTAAAAACTTTAAATGGACAATTCCAATTTCAAAACATGTCTAGTCCATTTTTAACTATTTAGGGTTGATTTTAACAATATATTTCAAAATGACAAACAGTGTAGACCCTGATCAGCGGGCTCCATAAGGAGCCCTCTGATCAGGGTATACACTGTTTGCATGTGACAAGTGTAATCTTTACAGGTACACTGATTGTAAATGATGAGTATACTCGTTGTAGGGGTGAATGTGTTACCCATTAAGCTATACTGACTCATTGCGCAATAGCCTCATACTGACTCATTTTGACACACTTTAATCCACTAACATGTATTGAGATAAGCATTGATAATTGTTAATTGCTTATGAGTTAATGGGTTAAATGCTCTACTTATCAGGAGCTGTAAACTTTACCTTTGCTTGTTGCTGTATCTTCATCTGCTGTTTCTTGAAGTCTCTCTGATAGTTGGTGATGATTCTACGCAGTCTTGTGTTCAGTTCTGACACTGTTGGGAATGGCAACTTCCCTTCCTCCGCCTCGCCCTCTTCTGGTATTACTATTGGCTCCTTGGAGGGTTTGGGCGTCATCTCCTTATCAGGAGCAGGTAGAGATTCATCATCATCATTGACAATAGTGTCATCCAAATCATCACTGTAATGTGGAAACATCAGTAATATACAATACATGACATGATCTACGTAGTTTATAAAGAATTTGAGTTGAGTCTGAGATCGTTCTCAAGCAGTTGATAGGCCAGATTTGATTTGTTGCTCAAATCTGACAAATCAAACGCCTGAGAACTATCTCAGACTCGGCTCAAACTCTTTATAACCTTAGACCCCGAAAACAGCTGATAAAATGACACCCAAAGTTAAACAGAGTCCCGTATATTTTTACCATCTCGTCCTTCAAAGATAATTTATTTCCAACATTATGAAAATTAATATCGCATCAGTTCCCTATACAGACTTAAGAAAAGTTTAGCAAACCTTTCCTTGAAGAAGCGTACTATATAGGTAATTCAAAACAAGTGATTGCTAATAGCTGAATAAAAATAATACAGAAAAACTCCTGCAATATATTTGTCTTGTATTTAGCAACCATCTGTATTTATAAGAGACTGGTAATGGACATTGTATAGAATGGTCGCTTAATACTGGTTTCTGACTTTTCGTAAAGAATTAACTTGTAATCTCATAAATTGTAATTGTAATCTTGTTTCCCTCTTCCTTCTATCTTGATTATTTCTCTTCAAGCCAAATCACCCTTCAAAACAAATGTATGCAGTCTACTTGCATTTAACACCGTGCTGTAATAATCGTCCAAGCCATTGCTCATTTCACTGTTAAACAGAGAAAGCAGCCTTAAAGCTGGATGAAAGTAAATCAGAAAGCACCTTGAGGAGCTTTCTGCTTTATTTCATCCTGCTTTAAGCAGCCATCTGCATTCAAAGTTACTGAAAGAAATTTGCTCACACCCGCAGCAGCTGGAAACTAAACTTTGGATCTAACTATCTATATCTGAGTTAAAACCATTTCTATGACTGTGTCTCCTAGACTTTCAAGCATCACTCACTTATCATTGTCATCGTCGTCTTTCAGTTCAGCAGCGAGGGCAGCATTGTCTGGTGGACCACAGCGGGACAGGAATATCAGACATGGGTCCTGTCTCATCAAATTGTACTTCTCGTAACCATGTTTGTACACGCCCACCAGCAGAGATATGTCAGAAATCTCGTCCCACCAATACACTGGTGGCTCGGTGTCTGCGATTGGTGATTGCAAATGGATATCCCTAAAAATAAACACAAATATTTAGACAGTTTCAGATATAGATGATCTGTTGTCACCTGCCTTTACTCATTATCTCCTGAAGCTTCCAAAGGACAATTCCAGTTTACAATAAAGGTTGGTCCATTTTTGACTATATAGAGTTGTTTTTTTATAATAATTTTCATAATGACAAACAGTTAAGTCCCTGATTAGAGGGCTCCTGCAGGAGCCCTCTAATCAGGGACTTCACTAGTTGTATTAGACAAGTGTACTCTTCACAGGTACACATTTGGTAAAGGATGCATAATATGCTTCACTAGGGCTCAATGAGTTAAACAATTGATAGTTACGCAATTAAGTGGTCGTAATAGAGGTTTTACCCTATATCTATTTGTCCTATGACATGTTTCAGTAATAGACTAATACAAGTTTGACTGTTGCAGGTACATACCTTACATTCCTTCCCTGGTCAATCTGCTCGGCAGCATCACCCAACACCTCATGCTTCAGGTAGTACAAGGTCCTTACTCTCAACAGTACTCTGAAATATAATGAATCATAGGTATCATGGTGACGAAAAGCTACAGGTGGGCATTTCAAATATTAATTTCCTTATGTCTACACCAAACTCTTTGTTGTGACCACTCATTAGAATAGTCTCAAACAGAGATAATATCTGGAGCGCTGAGATTCATTCAAAACAAATTAAGCATTTTACGGCTATGCAGGACATGGATGGAGGTTTTAAAATTTTATTGTTTAACCCTTTCTATGTTGGAAGCCAGTATATAGTTTGCAATCAATGTCTACACTGATCATGATTTACGCTGTCTGTTTCATATTAACTCTAAACATGATAGCGATGTTTATGTGCCACAGTAATTACCTTTACAAACAGTTTGGATCCTGATGAGAAGTTGCGTAATGCAGCATCTCATCAGGATCCAAATTGCTTGACACACCTACTCTGTTTTGTAAAGAGATTAAGAAAATTTGAAGTGTCTGTTTTACTTTCATTTTCCTGAATGTTTCCCCCCTCAAATCTGCCTTAAAAAATATCATAAACTAGCGATTTTGCTCTGGTGAGCTAACAATCAGCATAGAATGTGTAAAAAATAATGAACAAATGAACCTACTTATTGGAATGTCTCTGAATGTGTCTCCTATAGGCATTCTTGTTGGTTACAATGTCTCTGTCTATCTTTATGCCTGCTTTGTCTATCTCCACATTGGCATCAAACTGGGTTTCCTCACTCTTCAGCTTCTTACCCTTCCTGCCTCTAGGTACTGGGGCAGACAGGCCTGAAAGTCATATCGAACTCAAATCCAGATAAGAGGAGTATTTCAAAAACTTAAATTCTTTATTTCTGCATTAAACCCTATGGTGTCACTACTCATTAGAATTGTAGTAACACCATAGGATTTGGTGCTAAAATGATTAAGAAAATGTTGGATTCGTTCATTAACTCCCTCTTATCTGGAGCCCTGCATATTAATATGCACTTGAGCATTTTGTGTTTTATTTGATTTTTTTCTGAATTAATTTTAAAATTTTGAATACAGGTGACAGCTTAAAGAAGATGAAAGTAAAGCAGGAGCTTTCTACTTTAATTTTATCTAGCTTTAAGCAGCTTACTGCCTTCAACTTAACTGTATAAAGGTCATTTGGCTATGGAAGTAACAGTATTCAGTGGGAAAAAAATTCCATCACAAATTACTAAAAAATATGCTTGTTTACATCTTTAATTTAATCCTACACTAAAGAAAATAGTTCCCCTTTATACAGTCATAAATATGCACAATAAGTTGTTTTGTTCTATATCCTAGCAGACAGTACCTTAAAGACATAAAGACAGGCTATTGGGTTAAAGGTTAACAATGACTATAAAATAAAAATTCACTTAACGCATTACCCCATATATACGCCTTTTTACACCTTTCACTTTTTCCATCACTGATGAAAATAGTTTCTCTTTATACAGTAATGAATATGTAGCATCAGAAATATTTCCTTTATCCTAGCAAATATTAGCTTAAAGCTTAAATATTAGCTTAAAGCAGGATGAAAATAAAACAGAATGTGCCTTAAGGCTCATTCTGCTTTACCTTTAACCTGCTTTAAGTGGTCACCTATCTTCAAAATTAGAAATAGACTATGGGGTAATGGGTTAACCTTGCTGTACAGTATAAGTACAAATCTTGTTGCTTAAAAAATAATTCATGTTGTGTACATAAGACTTACCCGAATGGTTCTTGAGGCCTTCTTGATGATTGGTCTGGGAGATAAGATCAAAGATGAACTCTTTAATCCTCTCATCTCCTTTGTAAAACTGTAGACCAAACAACAGCTGAAATACATCAAACCATAGTTCATTATAATAGTAATTCACCAGACAATTAACTAGGGTCTTAAAAATCTGCAAAAAATTGGTATCTGCTGAAATGCTTGTTTTCACTGAAGCAATATTAAAACACACTCCAAATAATCTAAATCCAGACAGACACAAGAGTTACTTGATAGTTTATCACAGAAAGCAGCTTGTAAATGCAAGCTAAGTCATGTGACAGCAATGAGATTAATGTTTATACCACCCACAAGAACTGATGAAGTTTGATATATTTGGCACTTTAAAGCAGGATGAAAGTAAAACAGAACACTTTTTTACTTTCATCCTACTTTTAGCAGTAATTGGCCTTACCCACCTTTATACCGGTAATCGATTATCCCATATTTACGATTCTAATCTATTCTTCCACTAAAGAATATAGTTCCACTTTAACCATTCAAGAATATTTACCACAGAAAATGTTTACTATATCCTACTAGGAGGTAGCTTAAAGCAGGTTGAAAGTAAAGCAGAATGTGCCTTTAATTGGTCACCTGTCTTCAAATCTAGAAACAGGCTATGGACTAAAGGATTTTTTTCATTTGATTTGATTTTTTTTTTTGTCGCTTTCAACATTATTTCAGTCATATCGCGACGTCCAGCTAATTTAAGGTAGAGGACGACCCCAGAAGTCCTTTATGCACTGTTCCAGGCACAAATGGCAACTGGGTAGAACCACCGACCTTCCGCAAGCCAGCTGGAAGGCTTCCCCACATGAAAATTCCGAACGACCCTACTGGGATTCGAACTCACAGCGGTGAGGAGCTTAGTGGTATAAGTCGCAGTGACTTTACCACTAGGCTACGGAGGCCCCCGGACTAAAGGATTAAATTTACAGTTGGAAAACACCAACCCACAAAACCACCAAGCTTGGAGAGGGAGACTTCGTTCCAGACTGGACAGCCAGGCCTAACCCTTATAAGAAGGATTAATCAATGGCCTGGTTAAACTAAACGGGATGATGATGATTATGATGATGAGTATTAACTTCACACAAGACTTACAATTGCCTTTGCAACGTTCTCCACGTCCTTCTCGCCCATTGGCCTCTTGAAGCGAGCATGAGACATGATGTCATTCCATCTTCCCCAGCTATAGAAGAAACACATACTTTATTAAAACCTGGGCTCCAGACAAGAGTGCATTAAATACTTATTTCCAACGTTTTTCTTCTTTATGTCACAACTAAATCCTATGTTGTGAACATTCATTAAGGAATGGTCACAACATAGGATTTGGTTGAGAAAGGGATTTAGGTTTTGAAATACAGTTAAAACTCAATACTACGAGCTCGCATTAGTTCCAACATACCCAACTCGGGTATGTTCGACTTAAGGGAGATTGACTTATCGAAATTCAACTAATGAAATACTGTAACAATCAATTTAAGCAAGTTCAAAGTATCGAGTTTTGACTGTATATGTCTTATCTGGAGCTCTGTTGAATAGAATGCAATACATGTACATACAATAGAATACATGTACATACTTTCAATAGAAGACCAGTAAGCAGTTTTTATTACAGTAGTAAGCTTATTGCAGGATGAAAATAATGCAGAAAGCTCCTTAGAAGCATTCTGCATTATTTTCATATTGCAAGAAATGGAGGCTTAACCCTTTAGCCCAATACATTTATATACCTGAAATTTATTCCTCCACTGAAAAAAAAAGAGTCCACTTTATAGAGTCATTAATATACATCTCAATATATGTTTTCTAGATTCTAGCAGATGGTAGCTTAAAGCAGGCTAAAAGTAAAGCAGAATAAGCCTCAATGCCTGATAAAGGTCAAGAAAAGACCCAGTTGTTTATCTGATTACTGACAGACACTATCATGCAAATCTGTTGCTCACAGGTAACATACAATGGCTGTAAATGTACATTATACAGTAAAACCTCTCTATTACGACCCCTATTTTTTTTTAATTATTTGGCGTTTTGCAACAGGTGACTGCTTAAAGGAAGGTGACAGTTAAACAGCTAAAGGAGCTTTCTATTTTACTGTTGCCTTCCTTTAAGCTTCCACATGTCCTTTATACAATCAATTAGCATACATTTCAGTGTCCATAATAGAGAGGTTTTACTGTATATTTAAAATTAGCCTCTCCTGCCATGTACCTAAGATAACATATACAGAGTGAATATCTTACCCATAATGCAACAGTCCTTTCTCCACTTTGAAGAGCTCCGAGCGACCGTAGCCTGAACTGGAACCTTTTGACTTGCCTCCGCTTTGTCTCTCAAAGTCATCATCATCATCACCACCTCGTCGGCCTCTTTTACTTTTCCTTCCTGAAAGTCACAGGAAACATTGGAATATACACCCATATACCCCATAGCCTGTTTCTAGTCTAGTATATTGTTGAAATTGATGGATACTTCCCATATAGAAATATCCCAAGATGTAGAATGTTAAGCAAGTTTTTTGAAAATATTAGCTTTCTGTCACAGTTAATTCAAATGGTTTCAGTATCAATTCATTTGTTTAATTAGTTATAAATGTACCTAGCTTGTAGTACATGTAGTTGAACATTCAAAAGACGACCCATGGGCAATCTTTAATAAAGGTAGTTGCTTAATGCATGATCCAAAATAATGCAGAAAGCTCCTGAAGGAGCTTTCTGCATTATTCTGATCATGCATTAAACAATCACCTCCATTATAGTTCTCCAGGCTACTTCAATAAACGATCATCATTTCCCAACACATATCTCCAAGTTACTTCAATCAATATAGCACATGGTCTGTCTATATACTTCATCAAAGTACAGTAGAACCTCTCTATTAAGACCACTAAATTATGTTAAATATCACATATTTAAGTCAGGTGGCTGCTTAAAGCAAGGTGACAGTGAAACAGAAAGCTCCTGTAGGAGCTTTCTGTTTTACTGTCACCTTGCTTTAAGTTCTCACCTGTCTTTATGCCATCAGTTAGCAATCGTTTTAGCGGTCGTAATAGAGAGGTTCTACTGTACTTACCTTTTCTACTGCCCTCATCATCTGTATTACTGTCTGACCCCAGGTCTGATATGTCTTGCAGGCCATCATTATTGCCATAACGAGCTGTCTTCTTTCTAACACGAGGCTCATCAACTATCATTTGCTCTTTCTGTAATCAAGATTTGAATTCTCATTTAGCTATTTCTAAATGTAGATGATACCAAATTACCAATGATATTGAGGTAGCTTTTATGTCATTTGCGAAGGACAAGAATGCTCAGTGTATAAATCTTATGCAAAATACTCTGAATCCGTAACAACATAAATACACCTAACTAGGCATTCATTCTTAAGGATCCAAAGTCTTTTTTTCCATGAACATATTTCTAATCAATTTCAGAATCTCAGCAAGAAACATTTATTCCCAGTTTAATTTGATTTGATTTGTTTTGATTTTACGTCGCTTTCAACAGTATTTCAGTCATATCGCGACGTCCAGCTAATTATAGGTGGAGGAAGACCCCAGAAGTCCTTTTATGCACTGTTTCAGGCACAAATCGGCAACTGGGTAGAACCACCGGCCTTCCGCAAGCCAGCTGGAAGGCTTCCCCACATGAAAAATCCGAACGACCCTACTGGGATTCGAACTCACAGGGGTGAGGAGCTTAGTGATGTAAGTCACAGTGACTATACCACTAGGCCACGGAGGCCCCTCCCAGTTCAAAGTGTTAAAACATCAACCCTTTAATCCATAGCCCGTTTCTAGTTTTAAAAAACAGGCGACCACTTAAGGCATTTGGAAATCAAAGCAGAATGCTGCCTTAATGCGCATTCTATTTTACTTTCATCTTGCCTTAAGTTTCCATAAGCTAAGATTCAGAAAATATTTCATATGGTGCACACTGATGACTATAAATTGGAACTATTTTCTTTAGTGGAGGAATAAATTAAAGACATTAAAGTAAGTATCTATTAACCCATTCCCCCATAGCCTGTTTCTAGTTTTGAAAATAGGTGACTACTTAAAGCAGGCTGAAAGTAAAGCAGAATGTGCCTTAAGGCACATTCTGCTTTACTTTAAGCCTGCTTTAAGCTACAATCTGCTAGAATATAGAATATATTTCTTTTGGTAAATGTTTATGACTTTATAAAATGGAACTATTTTCTTCTGTAGAGGAATAATTCAATGCGCTAAAAGGTGCTTCTATGACGGAATGGGTTAAGTAATGGGTTAAGATGTCTCAAAGTCTGAAACAGCCTGACTTGATTGCTTACCTTATCCAGGCTCTCCACATCTACATCAGCTCTCTTGGCCCATTTCTGCCAGAACTCTGGGTCATTAATGTCGATGTCATCCCTGTTACTGGTTACTGTGAAACTGGCCTGTAACACACAATACAAAACATGTAGTCCAACTTCGATATCTCAAACTCTTTTAATTCAAAGTTACTCGTATTTCTGCGGTTGAATTTCATTATTTTGAACTCACTTAAGTCGAATATAACCATATAAGCCACGTTTGAACTTTGAAATATGGACATGTTCAACTTAAGCGAGTTCAAGATATCCAAGTTCTTCTGTATAACAAATGTTAACTCGCCACCTGCTGGTCATGACTTTGCTGGGAAACAGTTTGGATCCAGATCAGACGTGGCAGCTGATCGGAATCCAAACTATTTTGACATTTTTTAAATATTACTTAACTTAATTTATCTGATGCTATTTTACTTCATTCATTCAAAATCTAAACATGAGAAATTAAGGCAGATGACAAACATTTAAAGCAAATGATGATGTCATGTCAGTGAAGGGGTTAAACAATTAACATTACTACAGTAAAACCTCTCTATTACGACCACCAAATTGTCTTAATTAGTATGTGTTTACGACATGTGAAAGCTTTAAGCAAGGTTACTGTAAAACAGAAAGCTCCTACAGGAGCTTTCTGTTTAACTGTCACCTTGCTTTAAGCAGTAACCTGTCATTTTATACAATTAATTAGACATGTTTTTAGTGGTCGTAATAGAGAGGTCTTACTAACACTCTCTATGGCTTGTTTCACTCACCTTTGCAAACGTGGAGCCCTTGCCCTCACTCTCTATCTGTATGACCTGGGTCCTGCCCTTCAATATCTGGTCAATATCTTCCTCACAGAACCTGTCCCCTGCATTGTCATCCTCCATCAGGGCTCCATAAGCTCCCTTCTTCAACAGTTCCTCCACTTCTTTCTTTGATAGCTGCATTTGCTGTTTTGTAAACATGCAATTAGTATTGATCAGGGTCCAAGGTTTTCAGTCTGAGATCATTCTCAAGCATTTGATTGGTCATATTTGAGCAAAAGCTCAAATCTGACCAATCAAATGCTTGAGAAGGAACTCAGACTCAACTCAAACTCTTTAAAACCTTGGGGTCAGAAATTTTAGACTAAACATTTTTCTATAGTAAATTGATATATTTTCACCAATTTTCATACAAAGGTAAAGCAAATCATATTATGTAAATTGCAACAACTAAAGGTTGGCTCTAAGACTTTAATTCAACTAGTTTTAAAATTTAAAGGTATTTGTCTTCAAACATTAATCTTAACAAAACATTTAACTAGGAAATTTGGGATAACCAATTAAGCCAAATACCGCACAGTTATAAATAATACAATTTCATCTTTAAAGGCAATTCTGGACAACAGCAAGACCATTTAAGATACTTCTACTGCACTACAAGCTCTTATCCAATAAATGTCTAATATTCTAGATCTATAGATCTATCTATTGCAAAACAAGGCTTCCTCATGAGCACATCTCATTCTGAGCCAATTACAGATGGCTGTGACATCACTGAAGGTATTGACAACAAAGTTGGAGAAATTAGAATGTTATTTTCACTTACTGGGTTCATCTTGTCCGAGCCCATGGACTGTAACACAGCTCTGTCTAAGCCCAGCTTCATGCTAGCTCTGTCAAACATCTCTCTCTCGTAGGAGTTCCTCGTGATCAGTCTGTACACCATCACCATCTTACTTTGGCCGATACGGTGACATCTAGCCTGGGCCTACACACAGAGACAAATTAACCCATTACTCAATAGATTTGCATTTTAACACCTTTAATTTATCACTCCACTGAAGAAAATGGTGCCAGTTTATAGTCAAAATTATGCAAAGTATGATAAGAAATATTTTCTTTGCAGATAAAGCAGATAGCTTAAAGCAGGCTGAAAATAAAGCAGAATGCGCCATGAGGCGCATTCTGCTTTATTTTCAACCTGCTTGAAGTGGTCATGATCTGTCTTCAAAATTAGAAATTTGTTATGGGTAAAGGGTTCAATAGTACAACAACCAAATTTTGCATATAACCAAATGTTTCTTGTTTTGTATGTATCACCATCTACTACAGAGGCAAATGCCATTCAGAGCACATATAAGACCAATGTCAGACTGTTACAGTGAATTTATCTCCAGCAATTCGTCAATGTTGGATCTCTGTAATCATCATACAATGGTCATGCTCCAGCTTTGAGTCTACACTGTTTGCATATGGCAAGTGCTCTCATCACAGGTACATTGTTTGTAAATTATGGGTATACACCTCACTACTTTGTTTCATTTAACTTCGGTTTCAGACCATGGTACACAAATACATGTCACTTGGGTATAATGGGTTAAGACATAAAGGAGTACAAATGTTTTATATGACAGATCAAAGTATAATGCACAGGGTTCACCCTGGCTTAAAATTTTCTTGCGCCAGCACTTGCGCCAAATGAAAAAAGTTTGCGCAAAAATAATATTTTTGGAGCCTAATTTTTCGCCATTTTTTTATGTATGTTATACATACATGTGATATTTTCTTGGACCCAAATAGGGAGATTTTGTCATTTTAATAGGGGGATTGGGGTGCCAAATAGGGAGCTTTTTTCGCCACACCTTTTTCGCGATTTTTTTAAATCAGTGAATCTAGATAAGTCTATAGACCACTAAGACAGAGACAATTTTCACCCAGAGATATACTTTTTATAATACTGATTCTAGCATCTAGGCTGAAAATTAAGCAGAATACTCTTCAGGAGCATTCTGCTTCAGTTAAAGTTTAAGCCTGCTTTAAGCTAGATCTTACATCTGCTAGGATATAAGAACTATTTCTTATGGTTCTTATATATATTATTCATTCATGACTAGTAAAGGTAAACTGGAACTATATCTATTTTCTTGAGAGAATAAATGAAGTGTTTCAAATGGTCTAGATTTCTATCTATGGAGTAGATCTAGAAAGAGTAAGCAACTTAACAATCTGTTATTCATTAAATTATGCAAACAGTATGGATCAAGATGAGACGCGCATCATCTTATATAGATACAAACTGTTTGACACTGATATTTTCTGGAAAAAAATGCACAAAAATTAACTCAGAGAATTGTTGCAGATGACAAAGGTTGCAGACGACAAATTCTGCAGACGATATTTACTAGCGCCATAAAGTGGGTGTGGTTTTAACAACGAAATAACGCGTCTTAATTTTCTACCGCGAAAACTGATTGCAACTCAATTTTACGAGCGTAATTGGTTGTAAAACCTAACTTAATAATTATACATTTGCACAAATCGTATGTAACAAACAGAAGAATTTAGGTCCAATGTTTAATTTTAATTTATTGTTAGAAAACGGCGCTGGGGAATACTTTTTAGACTAACAAAATATACGTAGTTCTCGTAGCAAATGTTACGGCGCCCCGTCATTTTGTAACGGTATCATTTTCGAATTATTTTGCTGTTACGTGAATATACAAAGTTTTTTGTGGTGGAAATCAATTCATGAATGATAAATTCTGATCAGCTTTCATATAAAATGTGTGTTTGTCCAGAACTTACGGATAATTATCTGATTTTAATCCGACTCGTATCGGCGACATAGATCTTTATCCTTCGCATCACCGCTTCTAAAAATTGTCGTTGAAAAGGTCTCAGATTCGGGGCGAACCTGTCAATCACTTATTTTGATAACCAATTAGATCTACAACACATTAAAAGCAATCTCGGCACGTGTGGTCAAACATTGTTTGGCAGCCTGCCATTACACATGCCGTTATCGACGATTGCGTAATGTGTTTACACGCATCAGTAGCGTTTGGTGATAGGCTAAGCGTGTGTATGGATTAGCCGAACTCTGAAGCCAATTTTAAGATTTTTAGAGTCGGCGAGAAAATAAACTGTACTATTATACGGAGACAATTCCGAAATTTCTCGGCGCCAGACACTTTCGCCGATTCGATATTTCTGTCGCCAGAATTATTTTTTTTGCGCAAATGGCGCCGTTGGCGATGCCCAGCGGGAACCCTGATGCATCATTTGAACTGGCATTACTTGTACTTTGCATTAACTCTTTGAACCCTAGTCACGCATATCTGCGTTATTTGCCAACAGCGTTCCTGTGGAGTACTCTCATGTCCTATGCAAACAGTGTAGAGCCTGATCAGAGGGCTCGGAAAGGAGCCCTCTGATCAGGGTCTTCACTGTTTGTCATAATGACAAATATTGACCAAAAAACCCTTAAAAGTCAGAAATGGACTAGACTAAAATAGAAACTGGAATTGCCCATTTAAAGTTTCAGGGAGGAAAGAGTTAAGAAGCTACCTGTCTTTCAGGGAACTTCATGCTTTTCCTTGAATGATTTTACAAACATGTTTTACTATACTCTGATTCACAATTTAGGTATTCCTCCCATTTGTTCACTTCAGTGTACCTGTAGATCATTCTGTGGGTTCCAATCCGAGTCATAGATTATCACAGTATCTGCTGCCGTTAGGTTAATACCCAGTCCACCAGCCTTGGTACAGATGAGGAAAACAAATCGATCCGAGTCAGGCTTAGAGTATCGATCAATGGCTTCCTGTCGGAGATTGCCACGGATTCTGCCATCCAATCTTTCATACATGTATCTGCAACAAAGACAGGAGAACAGATCAATCACTGTGTAACAGTAAAAGTACCTCTATAACAACCACTAGATCAGGGCTCCAGTTAGAGGGAGTAAACTGAACAAACCCAACATTTTCTCTCATTTCAGCACCAATCCTACGATGAAGCTACTCATTAGAATCACCTCAAAGAGTAATTCTAATGAGTCGTGACACCATAGGATTTATTTCATAAATGAAGATTTAAGTTTTGGAAATGCTCCCCTTATCCAATGTGAGATCTACGATGCGTGCAGTTAGCCAGCTGCCTGGAAGGGGGGGGGGGGGGGGGGGGGGGGGGGGGGGGGGGGATGTGGACAACACTCCCACTCCTGCACATTAATATAAATACCGATGATGATGATCTGGATCCCTGACTAAATTAAGTATTTTAAGTTTAAGGCCAGTAGCTGCTTAAAGCAAGGTGAAAGTAAAACAGAAAGCTCCTTTAGGAGCTTTCTGTTTCACTTTCATCTTGCTTTAAACAGCCACCTTCTTCCTTCTTACAATCAATTAGCTTTCTTTTAGCGGTGGTAATAGAGGGGCTTTACTGTATACATGTATATGTCAAAAGTTACATTTTGACAAAACTTTGAAGTCTGTAGAAACTATTTTTCAGCAAGCACGAAAAACAAAGAAATATTTCACAAGGCCAAAAGATAAAGCATAGGAAATTTCACAGACATATATGAAATTCAGAATAAAAATAGATTGGTTTTAAAAAACTTATCCTTAAGTGTCTCGTTGGAAAGCAGTCACATTTTTTAATCATATAATTTTATATCTTAGAATACTGTGATTCTTTTTTTCTGCATCAATTCATCATTTCTTATAGTTCTTAAATTAAGACTTTTAATGTGTCAAAAAGTTAAGATACTGATGCGATGCAAAGTTACTGGGCGTCTAATCAGAATCCAAACTGTTAGCAAAGGTAAACAGTGTTTCACTTGTGCAACGACAGTCCTCGCCTTAAATTAATCCACTTGCCCGAAGCCTGGGGCAAGTGGTTTCTGATTCGGGTAAGTAATATTAGCATCAGAATTTGGCATATAACAGTGAAAAAGGCAGTTTTTGTCAGTTTCAGGCAAGTTGTCTGAACAAGAGGGCCTGAAGGCCCTGATATCGCTCACCATTTGTAATGAAGCCTGATAGCTTTACCTTTGAATTTCACCCGTTTTATTCTAAATCCATTCAAGTTTGTCGACCTATTGTAGTATAGTAGAGTACATCAAAGGCAGATAACTAGTGCCTAAACAATACTGAAATGAAGCCTTTTTCTAGCATTTCAAAGTATATCAAGGGCAGGTAACTGTTGCCACAATGATTACATTTCAACAATAATTGCACTCCTTCCAGAATGTATAGCTACATCCTTTGTGTACAAGTATAATCAAAATCCATTGAAAACTGTAGTTGCAAGAGTGTAAACGCTGTAAAATATGGCATTTTCAGCAATTCAAAGGTAGATATCTCTTGATCTATTTGTCCAATTCCAACCATAATCACCCTTTTTCGTACTCTTATGGTCATATACAATCTGGGCAAGTTTGAGAGAACTTGGATAAATATTGTGGCCTCTAGAGTGTAAACACTGTTAAATATTATCATTTTCAGCAATTCAAAGGTAGATCACTTTTGATCTATTGATCAGATAACAACCATAATTGAACTCATCCAAAGTCTTATGGTAATATACAATCTGAGTAAGTTTGAGGAAGATTGGATAAATTTTTTGACCTCTAGAGTGTAAACATCGTTAAATATGGCATTTTCAGCAATTCAAAGGTAGATAACGCTCGACCTATAAGTCTGATTTCAACCATAATAGAACTCATTTGAACTCTTATAGTCATTTACAATCTGAGCAGGTTTGAGATAGATTGGATAAAAATTGTGGCCTCTAGAGTGTAAACACGGTTAAATATGGCATTTTCAGCAATTCAAAGGTAAATAACTCTTGATCTATTTGTCTGATTTCAACCATAATCAAACTCATCCGAACTCTTATGGCAATATACCATCTGAGCAAGTTTGAGAAAGATTGGATAAATATTGTGGCCTCTAGAGTGTAAACACTAAAATTGTTGACGCCCGGACGACGCACGACGGACAATCAAGGATTGCAATAGCTCACCCTGAGCTAGCTCAGGTGAGCTAAAAACCTAAAACAAGACTGCAACGAGACAGTCATGTGCCTGTTAAGCATGTTGCCTCTCGCCTACCTTTTATGTATGAGGTAGTCTTCAATGATGTCCAGTACTCGTATCATCTGGGAGAAGATGAGTACTCGGTTGCCATTTTGCTTCAGTTTGGGTAACAATTTGTCCAGAAGTACAAACTTGCCAGAAGCCTGGATGAGTGCCTGGATATGTTCTGGTTCCTTCCCATCTTTACTTCTCAGCTCGGCCAAAATATTCTCTTCAGCACCTGAACAATGACATGTAACATGGCTCCAGATAAAAACGAGTAAACTCATGTTTTCCCCAAAGTTTCTCCTTTATGTCAGCACCAAACCCTAAGGGGAGTTTTTCCAAAACTAAAATCTTTATTCTTACATTAAACCCTATGGTGTCACTACTCTAATGAGTAGTCAGACCATATTGTTTGATACAGATTTTAGTTTTTGAATAGTCCCCAAATCTAGGGCTCTGACATCATATCCTTTAGCATCAAATATACACCCTGTTTGCTGCAATAAAACCCCATTATTATACCAAATCAAAAGAGCCCCTTTTTTAAGTCAGGCCAATTGAGCTTTACTTACCGCCTGCTGAACCCATTATCTCATAAATACATCTTTTTATGCCCTTAATTTATTCCTCCATGGCAGATAATAGTTCCACTTTATGTAGTCATGTATATGAACCATACAATTTTTACCTATATCTTAGTAGATGGTGGCTTAACCCTTTCCCCAATAGAAGCGCCTTTTAGCGGATATGATTTATTCTTCCCCTGAAGAATATAGTTCCAATTTAATCAGTAATGAATATGTATTATAGGAAATATTTTCTATGTTATAGCACATGATAGCTTAAAGCAGGCTGAAAGTAAAGCAGAATGCGCCTTAGGGCGCATTCTGCTTTACTTTCAACCTGCTTTAAGTAGTCACCTATCTTAAGTACTAGAAATAGGCTATCAGGTATAGGGTTAAAGCAGACTGAAAGTAAAGCAGAATGCGCCTTTAAGGCGCATTCTGCTTTACTTTCAACCTGCTTTAAGTGGTCATCTATCTTCATTACTAGAAACAGAATATGGGGTAATAGGTTAAGTGTTCACCTGTCTTAAAACCTAGATAAAGGTTATGGAGTGAAGGGTTAAAGAAGCAAGGAGTTACATAGGTAATGAGTTGCCTACCGTTTATGAGGTAAGGGTGATTGCAGCATTTCCTGAGTTCCATCATGGTGTTCATCAGACTTGGCACATTGCCAGCTGACTGGGTGCCCTTACAAAGGTAGGTGAAGTTCCTCTCCAATATTGCACGGTAATACTTCTTCTGCATGTTGGTCAGCTCAACCTAAACAAGTAGTTTAATCTATTAATTCAGTCTCTTTAATTTTAGTATCATTTACTGATCAACACACACTTCAATCCTATACATGTTGTTCTGTACACATCTCATTCAGACAGGAGTTTGTCTTCAACCTTCAATCAGAGTTGGATCTCCTTTATCATCACAATATCCTGATAGTCTTTTAAAATCTATTATTTCAGTCTCTTATATTAAGTATTATTTACGGAACAATAAGCAACCCAATCCTATATATGTTTTACTGTACATTATCTTATTCAGACAGGAGTTTGTCTTCAACCTTCAATCAGAGTTGGATCTCCTTTATCATCACAATATCCTGATAGTCTTTTAAAATCTATTATTTCAGTCTCTTATATTAAGTATCATTTACTGAACAACAAGCAACCCAATCCTATATACGTTTTACTATACTTTTTATCTTATTCAGACAGGAGTTTGTCTTCAACCTTCAATCAGCGTTGGATCTCCTTTATCATCACAATATCCTGATAGTCTTTTAAAATCTATTATTTCAGTCTCTTATATTAAGTATCATTTACTGAACAACAAGCAACCCAATCCTATATACGTTTTACTATACTTTTTATCTTATTCAGACAGGAGTTTGTCTTCAACCTTCAATCAGAGTTGGATCTCCTTTATCATCACAATATGCTAATAGTCCTTAACGATCTATCATTTCAGTCTCTTAAATTTTAAGTACATGTATCATTTAACTGAACTAGCAATCCAATCTTACATAATTATGTTTTACTGGTACATTATCTTATTCAGACAGGAGTTTGTCTTCAACCTTCAATCAGCGTTGGATCTCCTTTATCATCACAATATGCTAATATTATTTCAGTCTCTTGTATTAAGTATCATTTACTGAACAACAAGCAACCCAATCCTATATATGTTTTACTATACTTTTTATCTTATTCAGACAGGAGTTTGTCTTCAACCTTCAATCAGAGTTGGATCTCCTTTATCATCACAATATGCTAATAGCCTTTAAAATCTATTATTTCAGTTTCTTAAATTTTAAGTATCATTTACTGACAATCTATATATGTTTTACTGTACAATAATCTTATTCAGACAGGAGTTTGTCTTCAACCTTCAATCAGAGTTGAATCTCCTTTATCATCACAATATGCTAATAGTCATCATTATAATTTATGCTAATATCTATCAGGATAATATATATAGTGCACTAGTCACCTTAACACATTTACCCATAAAAAAATCATTTATGCCTCTAATTTATTCCTCCATTGAAGAAAATATTTTCCACATCCATGTAGTTTGTAACTTAAAGCCGGCTACACTGTAATTGAAACTGACATTGCTCATTAGAAGTTTCAGGGTTGAATGAGTTAAGCATACATCTTCTACCTTCAAAACGGTTGAATATACAATTTAGGTGATAGGCAAATGTAGCCCAAGAGGAAATGGTTAATGCAAGACAAGAGTCATGTAGAAAGCACCATGATCTCTTTGGTATTTGTGTTAGACATACTTACCTCAATAATAGTTTCCTCTTTAGCGGCAAGATTCTTTTCTACATCTTCTTTCAACCTTCTCAACATCATCGGCTTAAGAATCTGAAATGTGAATAAATGGTTTTACACATCTTTTAAGAAAATGAATTATTTAACAACAATTGTAATGAAAAAGAAAATAAAGTGTATGTTTTAATTTAGGTTCTTTCTGCCTACTTTTGCCTAATTGGATGAAGCGGATACAGATGAACCTAGGCATGCCTTACTCTTTTCCAAAAATAAATTCTATCAATATCTATTTAAAGCAAACGGAAGCTTAAAGCAGGCTGAGAGTAAAGCATAATGGGCCTTAAAGCGACTCGCAACCAGATGGTGCATTAAAAATAGTAATTTGTAAATATGTGTCAAACGCTTATATAAATGGTAAAGAATTAGTTTAGGATAAGAAATTCTGTTTAAAAAAATGAATTTCAATAAAAAAAAATATTGGTCTCTGGTGGGATTCGAACCCGGGGCCCGGTATTGGCGGACAGAAGGCAAAATAGGGGAAACCGCTTAGACCAATGGACCACGGAACTATCCGTTTATCTCGGATCGATTTAACGTATTTCAATGTGTAGCGATCGAAGGTGCATACAACTTCGTAATTCGGCTCGTGTTTTTGTCTGAGCCTGTGTAGAGAAGCAACAACAACAACTATACCGTTAGCTAACGCTATAGAAAAACGATGGAAAATATCTAACAAGAGGGCCATGGCCCTTAATTCGCTCACCTGAGGACATTGAAGTTTGTACCTAAGTTGACTGGGCAAGACAACATTTTAATATAGCTATAAATGGAGTTATCTTCCGGACAAGAAAACATGACAAAATTGAATTTTGTTGCCAAGCTTATGACCCTTATCCATGACACATCATCTTATCAAGCTATTTCCATTTCCGGTAAATGATAATTATTTCACTAGCGTCAGCAGAACTGGAGTTATTTTCCTGACAATAAAATATGACAAAGGGGAAAACCAGAGTTCTACATTGTTTTTAATTCTTTGAACAATTTTGAAACAACTTGACCCAAGGAACATGGTTGAAATCTTTTCAGCAATATATGAGGAGATGTCATTTGAAGCAATTGTTAAAGACAACAATGACTGTATAAAGTGAAATTATTTTCTTCTGTGGAAGAATAAATTAAAGACATAAAAAGGAATATGTATGCGTTAATAGGTTAATAAATATCATTATTTACATTTTCTAAATATAGGAAACTATATGTAAATGAGTGGCAAATTTGGATCCAGATTAGATGCAGCATTATGTGGCATCTGACCTGGATCCATACTGTTTATGGCCAAGAATTAATTGTGGACTGATAGACAGAAAGATAAACAAACAAACAAACAGACATACCAAAAGTAATATGCCTTGAACTAAGTTGTGCTTGAGCACAAAATAGCAGACATCATAATTTCTGCTATGTATCTCAGTGACCTGAGTTCAGAGCTAGCTTTGGGTCAGTTATGCAATAAGAGACCGTCTCAGGGAGAACTGACTATTATCATGCTGAACTGTTGTCTGCTCCAAATGTTTGTATGTGAAATATGTAAAAAATAATAACTTATATTTTCTAAATATAAGAAAATATGTAAATGAGTGGCAAATAGTTTAGATCCAGATTAGATGCTGCATTATGTGGCATCTGACCTGGATCCAAACTGTTTGCAAATATAGGTGATTTAGTATAAGGGTGCTTGAAACCCTGCTTAAACCTTCAGTAAAACAGTATAACCTGAATAAAGCGGCAATGAATCCTGCATAAAGCGGCAATGAAAAAATCCCTATGGTGAATCCCTATGGTCAGTTTTAGTTTTGATATTAACAATTTTGAGAGAGAATCACCAGGAGATACTAAAAAACAAATATCAAAGCTGTGGGCCTAGCAGTTTTTTACAAGAAGATTGTTTAAAGTTTTTCACTTTTTTAAATAAATTACAATAAGTAGTCCACTTGAAAGTTTCATTTTAACAATTTCTGTAGAGAAGCATCCAAGGAACATCATGAGCAGTTTGAATCCGCCCTACAATCCCCGGGTTCAGAGGAGATGTCGTTTGAAGTAAAAGTGAACGGACAGACGGACAGACGGACAGACGGACAGACGGACAGACGGACAGACGTACTACGGACAATGAGCGGTCACAATAGCTCACCTTGAGCCTTCGGCTCAGGTGAGCTAAAAATCTAAGATTCGGTGACGATTCTTGAGACTTTTTTTGGACTGATCATATTTTTTTAATGTCAGAAGTCAAATAATGCCACAAATTTGTGTAGCCAGGTCAAGTTTTCATGTTTTATTTGTTCGTTTGCTTGTTTCGTTTTCTTCGGTAAAGTTCGTCTTCGTTCGGTATTGTTCGTGCTTCTCCGTATTCCGCGGTTGACTTCGGTAGTTTACGTCAACCGGGGAATACTGGGAGATCACGTGATTGTTGAGCGAAACTTACAATTCTGTCAGCTCTGGTCGAGTAAAGAAGTCTGTTTTGGATCGTTCATTTCAAGATATATTGGTTAGTATTGGTTCAAATCGATTGTATTTGATTCGAGAGGGGTTGCAATGGGTTTGTATATGCTTGACACGTAATAGTCTTTTCTATTTCGGCATTTCATGTTTAGTGTAACATGTTTTCGCGCGTTTTCGAAACGGCAGCATATTTGACATTTATCGTTGTTCTAAACTAATTTGACCAAAGTTCTTAACCTTTTCTTTGCATGTTTTAATCTCTACAGGCATCACAAATCACAGCCCTGTAAGTGAGTGGAGAGTGGAGTGCTTGGGAGTGCATTTGTACTTGGTTCCACAAACTGGTGAGTTAGTGTTGTTGTTGTTGTGAACCATGTTTTATCTTTGTGTTAAACCATTATAATATATGTGTAAGTACTTTTAAAGTAGGTTGCAAGACCACTAGAACTGAAGAGGCGTAATATTATGTCTAATGGACTGTTCCAAGGGCTTAATGTTATTATTCTCATATGTTATGTTATGCTACATCTATCTTTCAGCCCTATATTATATAGAATGCTTATAACCTGTATTTAATGCATTTGCATTCTATTGCAGGTACAGACTATGTTACACCCATGGGACTTAGAGATACTGACAACCAAGAGGTCGTTCAGATTGAAGACAAAGTGGTGAAGACAATCTGCAACACCATTACTATACCATATTACGAGACATTTCCAATGGCAACACTTAACCTGTTAGAGACAATAGAGGAACCAGGACAGCTCCTTGCCCAAAAGGAAATGAGAGAAATTAGAAGGGCACAGCGAAATGACAAACTCATAGACAAGTGGAGGATAGCTGTCATCGACAAGGCTCTTCCAAAGACTTTCATGATGAAACATGACTTGACTATGAGGAAACAATACAAGAATTTCAAGATGAAAAGAGGAATCCTCTTCCGTACAATTACGGATCATGAAGAAGAAATCGAGCAACTGGTAGTTCCAGAATGCTACAGAGAAGAGGTTCTTAGAGGTTTGCATAATGAAGTAGGTCACCCTGGTCAGGAGAGAACATTGAGACTGATGAAGGATAGGTTTTACTGGCCTGGGGTTGGATCAGATGTGGCAGAATGGATAGCCAAATGCGACAGATGCATTAGGAGGAAGTCCACTTTGGATAAAGCTCCTCTTGTCAATATCCATACATCATATCCACTCGAGTTGCTATGCATGGATTTTCTGACGCTCGAACCATCCAAGGGGAATATTGGTAATATCTTGGTCATTACAGACCACTACACAAAGTTTGCTAAGGCCATACCTACAAAAAACCAAACGGCCAAAACAACTGCTGAAGCTCTCTACAATGAATTTTTAGTTAACTTTGGGATACCTTCAAGATTGCATTCAGATCAAGGAAAAAATTTCGAAAGCGAGATCATCTCAGAATTATGTAAGATAACCAATATGAAGAAGAGTCACACCACGCCTTACCATCCCCAAGGAAATGCAGGACCAGAAAGGTTCAATCGAACCTTATTGAACATGCTAGGAACACTCGAGGACAATCAGAAGAGCGACTGGAAGAAATACATTAGTTCGTTAGTTTATGCATAAAATTGCACACCGCATGAGACTACAAGAGTTTCACCTTACGAACTTTTGTTCGGCCGAAAGCCCAGACTTCCAGTGGACGCTTCATTTCAATCAGCGAGAGATGAAAACTCTGATCGGACCTCACAGGATTTCATTCAAGATCTTCAAGAGAGAATGGCCAAGACTAATGAGTTAGTCAAGAAGCATACGGAACGGGCCAAAAGCAAACAGAAAACCTTTTATGACAGAAAGGCCAAGAAGGTAGAAATCAGCGTTGGCGACAAGGTTCTGATTAAGAAATTAGCCTTTGAGGGGAAGCATAAGATTGCTGACCGCTTTGAATCAGAAACTTATGTCGTCATTGACCAGCCAAGGCCAGACATCCCAGTGTATAGAGTGAAGTCGGAACAGTCGGAAAAAGAGCGGACATTACATCACAACCACCTTCTCCTGATAGAGCATCAGGATACAGATAGTGTGATTGAGGATGAGGGTGCAGATAATATAGATGAGACAGTAGTTGATCAGGAGGAGTCAGAAGTAGATACAAACAAGAAGAGTGACGTCACTAGTGAAGATGAAGAAAGCTCAGATAGTGAGGAAGATAGCTTTGCAGTTAATGCAGACTTGTATGGGGACGCCCATAGTCCACCTGTCTTGAGTCATGATGAAGAAAAGACTGACCTTGTGGAGGTTGTAGTTGAAGAGGATCAAGGAAGTCTAGACAAGGAAGATGAGACAGTGACTGCTCCGACAAATATTGTTGAAGATGTCGAACATGTTGACCATGTTGATACTGGAGGGTTAACGGATGGAGAAACAGAAGAACAGGATTCTGAGCCATTGGAAGAAGAAAATACACAAGACCTGGATACTTCTGAGGATAATATAGAAAGGGATATTATGCCTGAAGACAATTCAGAAGAAGATAAACCCATAGAGGAAACAGATGAACAGAATACAGAGATAGAGGAGGAGGAGAAGAAAACAGAGCACTTTGAAGAAAAGACAAAGAAACCAGTACCACCACCAAGACCACCTAGAAGGTCTACAAGGGAAAAGAAACCACCAGACAGACAGGGTTATAGATAAGGCGCGTATTTGCGTAAATACGCAATTAAATACAGTAAAAAAGCAATTACTTTCAAATCCATGCGTACTGAAAATCAATTATTGACAGGGTTTACGCAAAAGAATTCAAGCAGGTGCGTATCGTACGCAATTTGTCGCATTTCTCAAGTGTAATGACGGGATGTTTACTTCGACACCGGGTGTATATTTTACCGATACACCGGCGGTGCCCATACACCGGTTAGACTGGTTATTAATTTCCAAGTAATAGCATATAGTATTTATGTAGTGCCCTTTTCGTTAGCCTCGTTTAATTAGTAAACCAGTCACATCGTCTGCTAGAATTCGTCAAAATGGCATCGCGCGGACGAAAAAAGCGAACCCCGCAACAAAAAAACACAATTTTCAATTACGTTAAACCTTCCGCTAACGAGCCAGAAATAATTTGTAAAGGTATTGTGAACGAAATTTTGATTGATGCGTGTAACGGCCCAAAAGAATTCATTACCAATATAATCGACGATCTTTTGTCAAAAGTTTGCAAGCCAGATAAGAAACACGATGGTGCTAAAGTGAGCAAAGATACGGTAAAAGAATGGCGTGTAAAGTATCCCTGGCTAAAAATAAATGAAACATACACAAACATGAGCTGTTGCATTTGTACTGAAATGAGACCAAAACTGAAACTATCGAGTGTGTGGGCAAACGAAGGTACATGTAACATTCAGGTGTCGAGTATCACAAGACATAACCAGAGTTCTGAACACAACAATGCATGTATCGAGTCAGAAAAAAGCAAAGTACAGGCAGAATTAGACAATGAAAATGATTCAGATTTAGAAGACTATGGCACCTCAGAATCGGTAAGTGATGCAGATAGAATTGTGTTTAACACTGTGTATTTTGCAGCAAAGAATGAACTCCCATCCAGTTCAGTGAATGGAATGCTAGAATTACAGACCAAAAATGGTCTTCCTGTGCATTATACCAATCTCAGCTGGGGCTCAGTGACTGATATGCAAAATTCCATTGCACATGTGTTGAGATCTGAGCTTGTGAAAGACATAAAATCATCTGGGGTATTTGCAGTTATGCTTGATGAAAGCACTGATGTGACTGTTGATAAGAGATTAAGCATTTGTGTGAGATATGTTAAAGCAGGTGAGCCTGTAACAAAGATGCTGTGTAATGTTCCACTGGATGATGGCCGAGCCCACACCATTATGAACTGTGTCGCTGAAGAATTTAACCGTGTGGACATTGGTCTTGAAAACTGTACATCCCTTGCAACAGATGGTGCCGCTGTAATGATGGGCAAACACACAGGAGTAGGCAAGCAATTATCAAGCAAATACTCACCTTTCTGTATCCAGATACATTGTATGGCACACAGATTAAACCTAGCTTGTTCTGATTCAGTCAAGAAGAATGACTACATGATCAAATTCAGAGAGAAGTTCAATAGCCTGTATCTGTTTATAAGTAATTCAAGTATTAGAACTCTTGCCCTTAAAAACATACAGAAGTTGTTGGAAGAACCAGAAATCACTGTTAAAGAACCATTTTCAGTGAGATGGCTTGGTCTCAGAGATGCCGTTTCCGCAGTATTTGGATCCTTCTTATCAGTTCTGAGTACTTTGTCAAAATTTGCAGCTGAGAAGAACCCTGTGGCGAAAGGTCTGTACAAATACTTTTGTTCATACAAAGCTGCCCTAGTCATTGCTTTAGTCCTTGATGTGCACAATGAACTAGCCATTCTGAGCTGTGAATTGCAAAAGAAAAACCTACTGTTTAGTGAGATAAGGCCAGTCATGGATGCTGCTGTTTCAAAACTTACCAGCCTGGAAGAAAAAGATGGAGCTTGTCTTACTAAGATGAAGTCAGAGATAGAGAAAAAAGATGAAGGTGTATTTTATGGAGAGGAGAAACTTTGTTACAGGGAGAGTATGGACAGTGAATTTGAAACCCTCAGAAAGGACTACATTAAAAGGTTGAAAAAGAATATGAAGAACAGGTTTCCAGAGGGGGATGTTGCCATATTTGATGACTTTAGCCATCTGTTGGAGCCAACAGTGGTGAACTCCTCCAGTGTAGAAGAATGCAATAATGCTGTTGAGTCACTGGCAACTCTGTATGGGTATGAGAAGAAAGTGAGACTTGTAGAAGGAGATCTCTTAGAAGGGACTGAAGAGCATGAACGTGTGATACAGCCTTTAATAGATCCTAAACAATTACAGGAGGAGATCCCAAGACTGCATGGCATGATCAAAGGCACCTACTCTAACATGAGCACTCATAAACTCTGTAAGAGACTGATTCTGTTGCACAACAACATGATGCCAAATGTAGCCAAACTTGCTACAATAGCCCTCTGCATGCAACCAACTAGTGTAGAATGTGAGCGTTCTTTCAGTACACAAAACAGGCTGAAGACAAAGTTTAGAGCTAGACTACAGTCTGAGAAACTAAATACACTAATGCTAATCAGCATGTTGGGTCCTAGTAATGCATCATTTGATCCAGTTCCAGCTGCAAGACACTGGAATGCATTGAAGAAAAGAAGGAAATCCAGACTTTTTACAGAGTTCAAACCTAGGCCAGCAAAGAGGCCTAAACTCTGCTAAGTGATACAAACTTGAACCAGAACAGTTACAGTTATTGTTGTTAAAGCTGGAAAGTAGCAGCTAGCCTAGTTACCTGTTGACAGTTAATATGTAAATAAGTTTGGAGTTTAAGACAGTTCAAGATATTAGTCTACAAATACAGCATGATCAGGAAAACCATGAGGAATTTCCATCTTATAATTAGGACAGTTTTGTAGACTAGTTAAACCACAAACATTTTATCTGGACACCTGTTAAGTGCAGAAAGAGGCACAAGCAAAGTACAGAAGAGTACAGTAGATCAAGTAACCGGTAAGTAATACAATAGTCATAGCTTATGTTTTGTATAAAATGAATAGAAAATAGAGTAAAAAAGCAATTCATATCAAATTGATGGAGTAACGGTTTTTTGGATACTCAATTGAAATTCAGAAAACCCAATTCTTTGAAAATAGGGGGAGTAAATACCCAATTAATGCAAAACCTTATCTATAACCCTGGACAGATTTGGAGATTTTGTCTCATACCAGATGACAAATCAGCCAGTTGACAGAAAGTTAAGTGCGTTAAATGCCTTAATGAACTCTGGAGTTTTGAGTGAGGTGGATACTGAGATAGCTCATCAGTTAGTTACAGCTATTATGAAATAGTATTTTAAGTTTGTTTTACATTGTATTTTAATGAATTATTTATAGTTACTAAATGCTCATTTTTGAAATTAGTTTCTGTTTAAATACATTCGCAGTTGATTCTGTGTGGTCACAGATATTGAGTTAAGGGGGAGGAATAAGTGTATAAATTTAAACAGAAATTGTTGCTTTTGTTACCTTTGCTGGAAGGGAAATTTAAACTGTATTATACAGTGTAGATTTTGTTGTAGAATTTGTGTACAGTATAGTTCATGCTATAGTGTTAGTACTTTAGTAATAGTAGGGAGTGATGTAGAAGTAATGTTAAATGTATATCTGTAATTGGCAGATTTATGAAAGTTTATTCTAGCAAGTAATTCAGTTTTTTTCTTGTTGTATTTTATAGAAGTAGTTTTACCGACATTGACGAAAACTTGATAGTGACTTAGTATTTTTTGTGGACTTGGACAGTGACGGGACGTCATTCCAGAAGGAGGGGGAGTGTGTAGCCAGGTCAAGTTTTCATGTTTTATTTGTTCGTTTGCTTGTTTCGTTTTCTTCGGTAAAGTTCGTCTTCGTTCGGTATTGTTCGTGCTTCTCCGTATTCCGCGGTTGACTTCGGTAGTTTACGTCAACCGGGGAATACTGGGAGATCACGTGATTGTTGAGCGAAACTCAATTCTGTCAGCTCTGGTCGAGTAAAGAAGTCTGTTTTGGATCGTTCATTTCAAGATATATTGGTTAGTATTGGTTCAAATCGATTGTATTTGATTCGAGAGGGGTTGCAATGGGTTTGTTAAGGAGCCCTCTGATCAGGGTCTACACTGTTTGTCATTTTGAAACATATTTGTCAAAATCAACCCTAAACAGTAACAAGAGGGCCATGGCCCTAAATTCGCTCACCTGAGGACATTGAAGTTTGTACCTAAGTTGACTGGGCAAGACAACATTTTAATATAGCTATAAATGGAGTTATCTTCCGGACAAGAAAACATGACAAAAGTGAATTTTGTTGCCAAGCTTATGACCCTTATCCATGACACATCCTCTTATCAAGCCATTTCCATTTCCGGTAAATGATAATTATTTCACTAGCGTCAGCAGAACTGGAGTTATTTTCCTGACAATAAAATATGACAAAGGGGAAAAACAAAATATTGCTGCCCTTGTGCATGGCATTTTCTCTCATCAGTTTCTTTCCATACATAAAATTTCATTACAATAGCATCAGTAGAACTGGAGTTGACTTCTTGACAAGAAAATATGACAAAGGGAAATAACTAAAAAAACAATGATGTCAGAGTTATGGCCTTTGCAAATGGCACTTCCTCTCATTAGGCTCTTTCCAAATAGGCAATTTCATTTTACCCATTACCCCATAGCCTGTTTCTAGTTTTGAAAATAGGTGGCCACCTAAAGCAGGTTGAAAGTAAAGCAGAATGGGTCTTAATGCACACTTTGCTTTACTTTCAAACTGCTTTAAGCTACCATCTACTAGGATAAAGAAACTTATTTCGCATCTTACATTTTCATGACTGTTTAAACCCTTTCCCCCATAGAAGCGCCTTTTAGGGCATTCAGTTTATTCTTGTTCTGAAGAAAATAGTTCCAATTTATACATTCATAAATATGTATAATACAAAATATTTTCTATATTCTAGCAGATGATAGCTTAAAGCAGGCTGAAAGTAAAGCAGAATGCGCTTAAAGCGCATTCTGCTTTACTTTCAACCTGTTTTAAGTGGACACCTACATTCAATACTAGAGATATGCTATGGGGGAAAGGGTTAAAGGGGAATTATTTTCTTAAGTGGAGGAATAAATCAAAGGCCTAAAAATGCACATTTATGGGGTAATGGGTTAACAAACGTCAGTATTTATTGGGGGAAAGGGTTGAATCCTGGACAAGAAAAAATGACAAGACATGCAGATAACTGTGACAAAACCAATATTAAACATATGTATAAATATGGCATAAGACATAATTACATAACTGTCAGTGGATCACTTCCAGATCCTGTTTCTCTAAGTATGAAGCAGACTGAACCATTTCTAAACTTTAGCAGACAACATGTTCAGTTCTGTTGGCCTGATCACTGAGGTCAAATCTTATGCAAGAGTACCGTAGCATTAGCAGCACTGCTGCTGAGGGCTTACCCTTACCAGACTGAAATGATGTCTGCTAAATACCTTCTGTATGTGAAAAATGTACAATTTTTTTTTTTTAGAAAATGTTAAGTTGGTAAATGAGTGGCAAATAGTTTGGATCCAGATTAGATGCAGCATTATGTTGCATCTGATCTGGATCCAAACTGTTTGCAAATATTGGTTATTTGCCCATAGTATATTAAGGGTAACTCAGGTAAATACAGTTCTGCTTAAATAAAAAATACTGTCAAACCTGCCTAGAGCAGCACTTAAACTGTGCAGGGTGGTGTCAAATGTGACCCTAGGGATTTCATTTTAACAAACTATAGAGGGATCCACCAGGAGATTCTACTGTACAAATATCAAAGCTTAGGGCCTAGTAGTTTTGGGCAAGAAGATTTTTTAAAGATTTTTGCTTTTTTGCTTTTTCAAGCAGAGTTTGTGCTTTTTTTCCTTTTTTTCTGAACAACTTCTGTAGAGAAGCATCCAAGGAACATCATGAGCAGTTTGAAAATTCCCTACAATCGGCGGGTTTCATAGGAGATGTCGTTTGAAGTAAATGTGAACGGACAGACGGACGGACGTACTACGGACGGTGAGCGGTCACAATAGCTCACCTTGAGCCTTTGGCTCAGGTGAGCTAAAAATTTGAAATTGGAATTGTCCATAAAAAGTGTCAGGGGTGAATGAGTTAACACAAGGTTGACTGTATGGTTATATCTGTAGGAGGAAATCAGAATACCCTGGAGAAGCCAGTGCACAAACTACTGTGCTATCAGCACACCAAAATATGTAAGGGTTCAACAGAATTATCAAAATATCATAAAACTACGCCCTACTTACAGCTTTCAGTTTTTCCACCTGTTCCTCTGTTTTCAGAGTTCCAAACTCGACTGCGAATGCATCGGAGCTACTGAACTGATTGGGTTCCAGGAAGTTTAACAAACTGAACAGTTCTTCCACATTGTTCTGAAGCGGGGTACCAGACAGCAACACTTTATGCTCCTGAAATACAGATTTCAAACTTATTCAATTACAGTCGAACTTCGATATCTCAAACTCGCTTAACTTGATCTATCTGATAGTTCGACACATGAACTGCATCATATCATGCTTGGTTAAGTTGAATATACCCATATTTCTAAGTTAAACATTTGAAATATGGGTATGTTCGATTTAACCAAGTTCGAGATATCGAATTTTGACTGTAGAATCTTCATCACCTTTCCTTTCATGTATTTTGAACACATATAATCAACAACAAGCCTGCTAAAAGTGATGACAGGACTCCAGATAAAAGAGGGAGTAAACTGCTACAGATTCAGTCGGGCTGATAACAACAGCTAACAAATCCATCATTTTCTCACTCATTTCAGCACCAAATCTTATGGTAATACTACTCATAAGCATCGTCACGAAGAGACAATTCTAATAAGTAGTAACCCCATACGGTTTAATGCAGACATAAAAGATTTTAGTTTTTGAAATACTGCCCTTATCTTTAATCTCTGGCAATAAGACTCTGAAAATCAAACAAACTTCTCTGTCCTAAATGTTAATTCTACTTGCTCACTAATTCCTAACCCTTTACCCCATAACCTGTTTCTATTTTTGAAGAAAGGTGACTACTTAACCCATTACCCCATAGCCTATTTCTAGTTTTGAAGATATGTTACCACTTCAAGCAGTTTGAAAGTAAAGCATAATGTGCCTTCATCTGCTAGAATATAGAAAATATTTCCTATGATTTTTATTTGTGACAGTATGAATTGAAACTATTTTCTTCAGTGGATGAAATTATTAAAGGTGTAAAAAGGCATATTTATTGGGTAATGGGTTATAGGCAGGCCAATTATGTTTACTTCTTTATTTCTCATTCAATCACATCAAGAAACAAAAGATAGGACAACAGAAACAATCAAGACCAAGATTACTTACAAAGTTGAAGAGGCGGAGACCTTTGATGAGACTGCAGTTTTTGTTTTTCAGCCTGTGGGCTTCGTCCACAATCAGGGCTCTCCACTCGATGGTTTTAAGTAGGTCCATATCAGACAGGATCAACTCATAGGTGGTGATCAAGGCATGGAACCTGTAGTACTCCTTGATCTTGTTCCCCTCGTCATCTCTAAAGTACATCTCATACTCTTGCAGCATGTAGCGACTAGGAGACCTGGAAGACAAATTAAAATGCATTTCAAGCTTTGTGGAGCAGGTTATAACTGGGTTTAGGCTATACATACGGTCATAACTGTGTTCAGAAACAATTAAACGGGGCTCCAGATAAAGGGGGGTAATCTGAACAAATCCAACATTTTACTCATACAGCACCAAATCCTATGGTGTTACTACTCATTAGAATCGTCTCGAAGAGACGATTCTTATGAGTAGTGACACCATAGGGTTTTAAGCAGAAATAAAGATTTTAATTTTTGAAATACTCCCCTAGTCCCACTTATCTGGAGCCCTCAATTAAAGTATGGAGATCTCCGAGTGGCAAATTGAATAATTAGATGCAGGCCGGCTTGTGTTTAGAAACAATCAAATTACGAAACATGGACACATGTAAAGACATTGCTGCTTAATGTAGAATATAATAGTAATGTAGAAAGCCCTTTGCACTATTTCTGTTCTGTACTAACTGACACAATCATGTTTTAAAGACTATCCACATGAAAATGTTATTCATCTGCTAAATATTTCTCAGCTTAAATAGATAAAATTCAGGATATTATACTAAATACATGTATACAGTAGACCCTTGATTTCTCACATAACTACCCCTGTATTTTATAGCGAACAACAATGACGAATATCCTGATCTCCAACATGTGTAAGATCACTTTGATGACGTCACTATAACGTCACTATTTATAACGCCATTTTGACATTACCGGGGTTAAAAAAAAATGCATATTGCTTTAAAAATATCTTAAATCGTTGGTAATGTGAGAAAAAGAATCTGTCACTCGTCGATGTTTAAGACAAGTTGATCTCAAACTCGTCTAGAATCAGGGGTGTGATTAGCCTGACAGCTGAGGGGCTGAAAAAAATTTGGCGGGGGGTTTGGGGGGCCGCCAAGGCCCCGAATGGGTTCCAAGGGCAAAGCCCTGGTGGGGGTAACAGGGGGCAAAGCCCCCTTAAAAAAATGGCATTTTCAGCATTTCTGAAGGTATTTTGTTGGCTCTCCTGTGATTAATTTAAGAGCTCTAAAGGATGCAAAAGTGAAGATTAAAAAGCAAAATTAAAACTTTTATAAGAACAATTTCATAATTTAACTAGGGTGAGGAATGACTGACTAAATTTTAATCATGAAACAGTAAAGATGTTTGTAGTAACACATTACTGACTACAGGCATGCATCTTCTTTTCTGTTTCATGATTAAATTTCAATCTGATCTTTTTAGTGTCAATGCCATGAAGTCAATAGCTGTTGGCCATCTTGACTATTATAAGTGTGTCTTGTGTCTCAACTCTTAACAACTACGCATTTTGAAGGTCTGAAACTGTGCTCATATGAATAACTGTTTGGAAGTGACAAGCAACATTTTCTTGATTACAATGTTGTCCAATAATTGAAGAAAAACAGCATAGCCATTATTTCAATTTGATGTTATTGAACAGATGATGCAACAGGCTTTGAGCAAACTTTTTTCAAACTAAAAGATAAAGCATTTTGCTTTTACCATTAAGACTGCAAGGCCTCAAAAAATGTGTGTTCTTGTTAGATCCATGGATGAGTTAGATCCAAGGGTGAAAAATATGGGATGGGATGTAGATTATTATTATTATTGTCTTATACAGCTGTATATATAAGATCGAGTTTGTATCACTGAAGTTGACACTTAAAGATTATTATTATTATTACTATTACAGTGCTCCAGATAATTTTTGCATGCAATGAGTACGTACTCACACTATTTTCACTTCAATGCTGAAAATTGAAATTGAATACTGAAAATCTACGGAGAATACAAACAATGGAAAACTTCAACTAAATTTAACTTTTACTGAATTGAGCAATGTAATCATGTACACACGTCTATGTTAATGTCATCATCTGAGCAAGGCATTGTGCAATATGTACATTCCTGTTCATATTTGAACACATCGATTGTGCTCTTTAATACCCATGCCTGTCAACAGTATTTCTTTGCATGAATCTTTGAGCCTTCAATGGCCAACAAGGTGTCTACATTTCCCTCAATGCATATGGGATATTTCAATACTGTTTCTCGATCTTGTCCCTTAAAAACTAATATTTAACCAGGGATAATTCATTTCCAAGATTATTTTCAAGTTTTTTATTTACCTGGGCACCGTTGCGTTTTCTTTTGATAATTTTGCGGATTTTGATACACTGGGGTTGTCCTCGCGAATAACGCTATCAATTAACACTCATGATAGATTTGAATACCCGCTCATGGCATCCTCGCGTTTTTTTTAATTGAATAGTATAGGCGTTTTATCATAAATACTTTTAACGTTGACCAGCACCAGACGCCGCCGTCATAACTTGTTTTTCTGCCGACGCTTGCAATGACAATTTCGTCCCATAATGTTTCGACCCGTACCTTGTAGTAGGGGGAAAACTACGCGGGCGTGTTTATACTGGTCTCCGAGTATTTGAGTTTTAAAGTACACCGAATTCACAATCCTTTCTGAAAGGCTACGGAATCGAGATAACCCGGCCGATCCAATGTTGCCGCTTTTTAAAGTTCGCGACTGAGGCGAGACACTGCGGGTGCGAAACTAATTTAAACAGCGAACGGTGTTAGGGTAGACATTTCACTTAAAATACGGACTGGTTTGAAGTTATTTTTCTAAGTAAAGAACGTAGTTCTAACCCATCAAATGCGCAAAACTGATGCCCAGTCTACCGTTTGTTACTCGCAACTAAATATTTGAAATGCGTACGCAATTTTCTTTGTGCGTTTTTGTACGCCTGGATCGTCATTTCAAATGCGTTTCTCTCCAAAAAATATGCGGGAAAACGCACGTACGCACCTTATCTGGAGCACTGCTATTATCATTATTATTATTATTGTCTCATAAAGCCATATACATGTATATAAGATAGAGTTTGTATCATTGAATTTGACACTTAAAAATTATCACAAATATTTCTCATAAAAAATGTTTATAATATACTCTACTTGCAGTGAAGCATTACCATAGAGATTAATACCTAGGAGTAGTTTTATTCTTTTACAAGGATACTGTATTGATAATGTGACATACATGGTCCCTGGTTATAGTAAAGTATTGACAGTATATAGGCCTACTATGATCATACAGATACTTAAAGCCATTTTCACTGAATACAACCAAAGCAGTCCTGTCCAATTCTGTTTCGACACCTGTTTCAAAATTAATATAGACCTTTACGAGTATGTGGGTCTATGAATACAATCCGATGTTTCCCTTCCTTGTGACGATATCATATTGTAAAGGGGAAGGTGGACTGATCCCCCAACTTTTCTAACCCACTGAACAAAAAAGTGGCATAGGTTACTCTATATATAAGAACAATTATTAAAATTATTATAATTATAATGCCAAATGTGAACAGGCCATTTTCAAATTTTTTGACAATTAAAGGCATGAAGTGTGAAAGGGTGGGGATAGGCATTTCATTTATCCTAATGAAAATAGCTCCCCCTCTCAGCTCGATAGATTTACTCATAAAGTAAAGCACTCACCTGTCCATGTCCTATAAATGATTTCTAACTAGATTTATAGTTCTTTTATTAGAAATGCATTGTTAGTTTGTTACATTGATAAAGCCACTACTCAACACATGGGTCTATGATTATAATTCAAAGTTCCCCTTCCTTATGGCATTATTGTGAAGGGGAAGGGGGACAGACGCCATTGCCCCTCTTCCCAAAATATGTTGACATGGGTTACCCTATATACTATATGCAAAAGGATTTCTTTATTATTATGTGTACAGGCCATTCTAAAGTTTGGAATACTTAATAATGGCATGAAATTTGAGAGGGGTGGGGATAGGTATTTCATTTATCCTAATGAAAATACCTCCCCTCTCTGCTCAAAAGGTTTGTTAAATAAAGCACTCACCTCTGTGTCAAGTCTGTGTCATTAATTATACATGAGTTCTGGATAAATCAGTTCTAACTAGATCTATATATTTTTATGAAACCCATGAAAAGTTCTTCCTATTGCTGACCAAAATCAACAGACTGATTATTTTGCCTGGGGTTGGTGTCTTCTTTTCCAAAATTTTGCATTGTTTAGACCATGTAGATTGATTTCGCCGCTACCATGGTTATTCAATGTTGAATACATTTCAGACATTCATGTACTTTTACTTTCAATTAGTCTATTTGTATAAAAAGTATAGGTGGGCCGTTTTGATCCGGGGTCGTTTTGACCCGAGGGCGTTACGATCTGGTACCGAATTCTCGACTCGCTTGCCGTTGGTCTTAACGGGGGGAAAATCAATATCATAATCAAACCCCTTTTAAATTTGCTAACCTTGTTATTTTAGGAAGCTGTCATATTACTGACAATCTATTAACATCGTTCAAACATCAAAACAAAAAAATATTTTGGTCTCGAAAAGCGGTGTTGTCGCGAAGACTGGTTTCCAAGTTTTCAATAGTGTAAGTGCACGCGCAGCCACTAATGCGGTAACCAGTTAAATTGATGTGGAACACTCGGACTTTTCCGTTACCGTTAATGTACGACGATTTCCAGGTCAGACTAAAACACGTCCGCGGACGCGACCGACTTTTCAGACCTCACCCCCCTTATAGTCGTCAGATTTTCTCAACGAATCTGGACGAATCTCAGAAATGGTCTCGGCGGCAATCCAATCCGCGGATCCGCGGAAAAATCACAGGCCTGAGAATAGATAAATTATTAAGCTCGCCAAGGCTCGCTTAATAACATTTCAATTCTAGACTCGTTTAAGATCAGCTTGTCTTAAACATCGACTCATGACAGATCCTATATATCTCAACCTTGCCTATAAAGTCAAACTTCCTCATATTTTTTCAGCCAAATTTTGATAACTCGAGCTCATTTTAGTTCACCTGTGTATTAAACTTTAAAGTATGGTTAAGCCACCTTTCAAGTTTGCTTTACAAGTAAGTTTCTACTTCAGTGAATTCAAGTTTGACTGTACAGTAGAACCTCTCTATTACGACCACTAAAATGTGTAAAATATTAGTCGTTTAAAACAGGTAACTGCTTAAAGCAATGTAAAAATGAAACATAAAGCTCCGACATTGCTTTAAGCTGTCACCTGTCTTTTATACAGAAAATTAGACTTCTTTTTAGTGGTCGTAATATAGAGGTTCTACTGTATATCCACTGCAACAACATGAATCATCTTAACAATCTATTGATCCCTTACTTAGGTAATATTTCTTGAATATATTACATGATGGTTTGATCATGTAATTGTTATATTTGCATGAGTCTATTAACAAGCTCTTGAGTATATTTCATTTAAATAACGTTTCATTTATATGCACTACATACATTCTCAGACATGACAATTTCTTGTATGACAGAATTTAAACCTCTTTAATCATCTCAAGCATTTCAACACATGCTTCTAGAAAGGATGCTTTATATGAGTAGTTGTAATACATAATGGTGGGTAAATAGTAAACAGGGTTCCAAATAAGAGGGAGTATACTGAACAAATCATTTCAGCACCAAATCCCATGGTGTTACTACTCATTAGCATCGTCTCGAAGAGAGGATTCTACTCATTTGTTACTTCTCATTAGAATGGTCTTGAAGAGTCGATTATAATGAGTAGTGACACCGACGGGTTTAAGCCATTTTATGCGGGATACACTTTTAGGTGTACCTCTAGGCAAACAGTTTTGATCTCAGATCAGGGGATCAAAACTGTTTGCAGCTTAGTCAATATTCTATCAGAAACTGCTAAAATCTTTTGCAAATATTTGAGTTATACCCGCTGCAGACAACATTTTAAAATGGCTGCCAAAAATTACCCAGCATACAATGGGTTAATACAGAAATAAAGACTTATTTTTTTAAATATTCCCCTTATCTGAGCCTTGGTAAAATACTATTCTAACGATAGATAAAGTCCATTTACACCCTATTCTTTGCGGGCAATACTTACGTTCCATGATAGGTGATGGCATTCATGTCGGTCCATGTCTCGAACTCTCTCTGCCAGTTGGCTATCGTGGAGAGAGGAGCTACCACCAGGAATGGTCCACGTATGCCATAGTTAAAGATCTCCTGCAGATAGGCGATACTCTGAATGGTTTTACCCAGACCCATCTCATCAGCCAGTATACAATTGTTCCTGTAAATATAACACAGCACATACAGTACACTACCAATATTTAGATGTTAAAAAATTATTAACTGAGATAGACAGACGACAGCTTTCAGCAGGATAAAAGTAAGGCAAAATGCTCCTAAACTTTTTGCTGTAAATTTTATCCTGTTTTAAGCAGCCCTTTTCATTAAGCTACAAAATTATTCGTTTTGAGTGGTTATTATGTAAGGGTTTTACTGTACACTTTCATGGTATACAGGGCTCCAGATAAGGGGAGTATTTCAAAAACTAAAATCTTTATTTATACTTTAAACCCTATGGTGTCACTACTCATTAGAATCGTCTCCCCGAGACGATTCTAATGAGTAGTAACACCATAGGATTTGGTGCTAAAATGAGGAGAAATTGTTGGATTAGTTCAGTTTACCCCCTCTTATCTGGAGCCCTGGGTATAGGCCGATTTTATTCAACTGGCAGGGCGGCGCTAACCTTTGGCAAAGATAAACTAATTCACTTTTGATTTTAGGGTTGATAGGTATAGTTCCGTATTATATCGTTATTGTCCTATACTTTCAACTTGAAGAAACACAATTTATGCGTGCACCAATATCCACATGCAATAGGTATATACAATGCTCCCTCTCTACAACAACACCCAATGGAAGACAAAGATTGCGTGTGTTGTTCGTAGGGAATTGTTATAGGAAGAGAAATTAAGACTTGGTTAACATTGCAAACAGCTTGAATCCAGATCAGACGCCGCGTAACACAGCGTCTGATCTGGATTCAAGCTGTTTGTTATTCTTCATTATCTTGCTTCTGTCAAAATGTCCATTGATATGTAATATTGAGAAAAACCGGCAGACAAAAACGGTAAATTCCAATAATAAAAGAGCGTGCTGCTGGCCCCAAAATTGAAATGCAAAACTCTGCCTTTCCAAGTCAATAAAATCGATCTATACCTATATGAAGATAATATTATTTATTCTTTGGCCTACAGTGCTACCTCTATTGAGCAACATACAAGTAACCCCGAAAGACAATCTTTAGAGGCAGGAGGTTGCTTTCTGCATTACAATTATCCGTCATTAAGTTGCCATCTGTCTAAAAGATCAATTAACATATATACCTATCGAGTGGGAGCAATATTAAGAAAATTCTTTATGCAATAACCTAGTTCCATTCCAAAAAAGGCCACTACAAATGTTCCAATACATTGAAAATTAATGTGGTTTAGTTTCTGTAAGAATTAAGCCTATGCTTGTGAATTTTAAAGGATTCTTGGAAAACTGAAACAGCATCATCATTTATGTTTACAATTCCTTACTTCTTGTGCCAACAGAAAGTCAACCAGTTGACTCCTTCCAGCTGGTATTCTCGAAGAGAGTTCTCATTCTTGTAACAATGGCTTTTATCCAGAGCAACCCAATCAGAGGGTTTTGGTCTTGGCTTGCGCTACAAATAGATAAGTGACAGTTAAAAGCACATGAAAAAGTCAGTTGAAACTTAAAAGCTAAATTTTTTCAGAGCTCAAGTGAGTTTTTCAAACTCTAGCTTTTGGATGTCTATTCCTTAACTCTTTGAACCCTAGTCCCGCATATAGGCGTGCTTTTCAAACAGTGTACATGTGAATAGTACACTTGTCCTATGCAAACAGTGAAGACCCTGATCAGAGGGCTCCAAAAGGAGCCCTCTGATCAGGTTCTTCACTGTTTGTCACAATGCCAAACATTGACAAAAACAACCCTTAAAAGTCAGAAATGGACTAGACTAAAATGGAAACTGGAATTTTCCATTTAAAGTTTCAGGGAGGAAAGAGTTAACTCTATACTGTGACTGCTCAATAGAATCTTCTTTTATAGATGTTTCTTACAGAGCTCCAGAAAAGATATGGAGAAAACTGAACAAATTCCAACATTTTCTCTCTCATTTCAACAAATCCTATGGTGTTACTACTCAATAGAATAGTCTTGAAGAAGATCCTTATAGTACCGACACCATAGGGTTTAATGCAGAATTTAAGATTTTACCATAGAAACAAAATAGACCAAATAGAAAAAGTTCAAGGTAGAGCTGCCAGATTTGTCTGTAACAGCTACAATAACACTAGTTCAGTGTTGTAACATGCTAGACAATCTAGGCTGGCTAACACTTGAAACTTGTAGGACAAGAGCCCGTCTGATAATGTTCTATAAGAAAGTTCACCAAATTGTCGCCATCCATCCAGGCACAAATTTCCTTACACCAACTGACCCAAGAACAAGATTATACACACAGTACAGCTTTCGACCTATCAAGTCATCTAAAGATGCCTATACATTTTCTTTTTATCCTAGAAGTATCCCACAATGGAACTTACTACAAGTCACAGCCCAAATGGCACAAACACTGTTACAGTTATTGGCTTCAAGACAATTGTCATCATACCTGTTATAGTAAATCTGATCTAAACTTCAATTATGCTTTTATTTGTTATCAATTCACTGTATATTTAAAACTTTCACAATTTGTAAATAATAGTTTATGATACAGTGCCTTCTCATAATCATCATTCTTGATGGAGAGAAGTATCAAGAAGAAGAAGAACTAACCGATCTTTCCTTTGGAAGAGGCAGTTCCCTAAACTTCTTAAATAGCTTCACTTTCTCTGGGTCGACATCTTGTTGCAGCTCCCAAGTGCTATCTTCATATGGCAAGGAGCGCCACTTGACCAAGTAGTGAACCACCTCTTCCTGAGTGCCGGGGTCTCTGGTGAACGACTCTTCAAGGACTCGGTCCACTTCCACATAATCTGGGTTGAAGAACTCTTCATCGTCATCCTGTAGGTTAAGAGATAAAATTCCATGACAGAATAAGATCTAGTGAATTCTTTGCACCAACCCCTTCACAGCCTTACTCTCGAGTATTATGGTTATTTGCAAACAGTTTGGATCCTGATCAGACACTATGTAACACAGCGCCTAATCAGGATCCAAACTGTTTGAAACTCATTACAACATTACTTAAAAGTCAATTTACCTAAAAAATTTGTATTTGAGAAATAATCAGCAAAAGACAATTTATTAAAGCAGACGACATCATGGCAATGTAGGGGTTACTCTACTAGTTGTTTTGCTATTATTTTATAGGAAATATTAGTAGTTAAGCTTGTGCATTTTACCAGGGTCCCCCCTCACCACCCCCCAAACTTTTTGTCACTTTCAAGTTAAAATATACCCTTAAAAGGCCTTTTCCCTAGTTTTTACCCCGTTCCCAGTTTCTATTCACCCCTGCCCTTCTTAGAGCTCTAGCTAAAAAACTAACATATAGAGACATAAATCAAGCTTGATTGTTGTTCGACTATTGTACATCTTGCAACTTTTTTTTCATTTTTGTCTGTCCAATAAGGAGAACTTAATTAAAATCAAATTGACTTACAAAGTAGTTTGTGACTTGCTGTTTCTTCTGCTTGTACCTCCTTAGCTTGCCTTGGAACCTCTTGTCCCTGATCTCAGCCTCTGTCTTCCACTCACAGTGTAGATATGAGCTACAATGTCAAAGTGAGTTGAAACTTGATAATTCCCACTCTTGTTTGTTCAAACATAGCCACGTTTTAACTTAAAAGTATGGCTATGTTTGACTAAGTGAGATCTAGTTATCGAGGTTAAACTTTTGAAATAATGGAAAGGTCAATTTAAGCGAGTTTGAAGTGTTGAGTTTTGAATGTATATCAAACTTCAAGGCGCAAGATCTATTAGAGCTGGCCCATGATAAACTGAACATTTCAATCATTTCCATAGACACTAGTACATGTTCAACAAACCCTATATTGTGACCTCATCATAAGACTATTTTCTTCGAGACGATTGTAATGAGAGGTCACAACATAGATGGTGGAAAAAAAGAAAGTTTGTATTTAAAATACAAACTATAATTATTATGTTAGGATAGAGAAATTATTTCTTATTTAAGTTAATGTGCATATTCTTGCCTATTTTAAGTGGAAGTATTTTCTTCAGAGGAGGAATAGATTTAAAGCGGTAAAAAGTTGTATCTATGGAGTAATGGGTTATTACAAGATAGTTTGTACTGGCTCCGAGGTTATAAAGCTTTTGACTTGAGTCTAGACTCGTTCCCAAGCATTTGATTGGGAACACACTCAGACTCAACTACAACCTCGGAGCCTGGTATACTTACAAATTCTTATATTTGACAAAGAACTCATCCACCTCTTCCTCATCTACATTTTCATCCTGAAAAACAAGACAAATATTAAAAGCTTAACTCAATCCTCCCCGGAACTTCAAAATGGTCACTAAAAGTTTCCAATTAAGTCTTAATACATTTTTGAGTTTTAAGGGTTGTTTTTTACAATATACTGCACAATTACAAACAGTGTAGACCTTGCTTAGAGGACTCCTTGATTAACCTGTGACCTGGGTCTTCACTGTTTGCATAGGACAAGTGTACTCTATACATGTATACTGTTTGTAAATCGTGCATATAAACATCACTAGGGTATAATGGGTTAAACAGTTATTTAGTAAATCCATTCATCTAAATCGCTCGAGCTGGTTGCTTAAAATTGAGCTTGTTTGCAATTTTACAGTAAGATTTATTAACCCTTAGCCCGCCAAATAAATTGTTGTCTGCTATATTTCTCGTCTGCTGCAAGTTTCAAAGTGCTTCAAAGTTGCTCAAAATTGCTGAAAATGTTGTCCGAGTGTCAAACAGCTTGGATCCGGATGAGACGCCGAGTTACTCGGCGTCTCATCCGGATCCAAGCTGTTTGCATATGGAGCTATAGTCGTGAGTGGCAGGCTAAGGGTTAAGTCTAATAATAGTACTTAACCCATTCAACATTGAAAACCTGTATCTGCAGGCAGTTTGAATCAAGATCAGACCCCACTTAATGTGGGGATAAGTCTGAATTTACTCTGATCCAGTTTCTTTAAGTATGAAGGAAATTAAGCTAATGCCAGAGTTTCAGCAGAATACTAACAACTGTTTTATAAACCTCTGGATATCCATATATATAATACTTACATCTGGGTCTCTCTGTCTCGTTCGAGAGCCAAGGATCTTGTCCACAACAATAGAGTCTTCTTCTGAAGGGTTATCCTGATAGTATAAGAAAAGTCTATATTATACTAAGTTAACCTTAGTATCAGAGTAAGCATTAAATACTTAAATCTTTATGTCTCACTCAAAAAACAGTAAAACCTCTAGTATTCAGGGTTCTAGATAAGAAGGAGTAAACTGAACAAATCCAGCATTTTCTCACTTATTTCAGCACCAAATCCTATGATGTTACTACTCATTAGAATTGTCTCTTCGAGACGATTCTAGTGAGTAGTGACACCATAGGGTTTTAAGCAGAAATAAAGATTTTAATTTTTGAAATACTCCCTTATCTGGAATCCTGAGTATTAAATACTTAAATCTTTATGTCTCACTCAAAATACAGTAAAACCTCTCAATAACAGCCACTGAATTATGTGAATTATTAGGTGTTTAAGGCAGGTGATTGTTTAGGAGCTCTGCTTTACTTTCACCTTGCCGTAAGCTGTCACCAGTTTCCCATGTAACCAATTAGCCTCATTTCAGTGATTTTATTAGAGAGATTTCACTGTTTAAGTTATTATTACATTATATAATTGTCTCAATGAAAGGCTTCTAATAAAGTTACATCGGGTTTGGTGGAGACATAAAAAAAAACAATTCAACTACAACTAATAATCAACCCGTTATGCAATAAACTGTTTCTAGTTTCGAAGACTGGTGAATACTTAAAGCAGGTTGAAAGTAAAGCAGAATGCACCTTGGTGCATTCTGCTTTCCTTTTAGCCTGCTTTAAGATACCATCTGCTAGGACATTAAAATATTTGTAAGATACATGTTCATGGCTGTATTAAGTAGAAATATTTTCTTCAGCAGAGGAATAAATGAGATGCATTAAAAGGCATATTTATGGAGTAATTGATATACATGTATGAAGAATCTTTTTCTGTAACTAAGGTTATCCTTCAAGCATAACAACAATGATTTCAATGTTTACTTCAATAATTACCAAATAATATGCTGATCTTTATCATTGTCAAGTCGTACAACATTTTTCATCAGACCTTTTTTTAAACTGCTGAAGAAAATTGAGCTGACACTGATCAGAAATGATGTAAGGAAGTGCTCTGAATAATAGTTCCACCAGCAATATCTCCTGGGTTTACGGAGACAGACAGGGTTCTACCATTCTGTGACAGCATGCCATAGACTATAATACTACACCCAGTTGCAGTATGGCTGACCAATCATGTGATGTTGTACTCGTGTACTTCTAACCCTTTACCCAATAACTTGTTACTAGTATTGAAGGTAGCTACCTTCAGCCCTTCTCGAAAAAAAATTCACTTTTTACCAAAGTACACTTAAAATGCGCATTTTTCCTGCATTTTTTGACAAAAAGCGTATTTTTTCTGCACTTTTAAAAAAAAGTGTATTTTTCCTGCATCTTTTGGAAAGAGAAGTGCATTATATCTGCATCTTTTTCTGAAAGTGTATTTTTTCTGTATCTTTTCCTAGCAAAAAGTGTATTTATTTTTTCAAAAAGTGAATCTTTTTCAAATAAGTGTATTTTCTTTAAAATGGACTGCATTAAAGTGCATTTTTTATTTGTAAAAGTGAATCTTTTAATTTTTAAGATTTTGTATGTTACAAAAAGTGCACTTTAAGTGAATCTTTTATAAATAAGTGTATCTTTTATTTTCTATGAAAATTGTGTTCATCGGCAAGTGCATTTTAAAAGCATCTTTTATAGGAAAAGTGAGTCATTTTCTTAACACCTCTTTTAAATAGGTCAGAACTGTATTTGGCTTTTTATTGCAATTCCTCATTTACTTACTTTGAGTACAGGTCTCTGGTTTGAACCCTGACTCTGCTAATTTTCTTTATCAACCCTTCCATCATACAAAAAATTTGAAGCAGACAACCTTGAAATGATTCAAATTATGTTGATAAAGTAAAATACTATTTTTTTTTAATGTACATGTATTTAATTTCATTATCTTTTAATTAAAAGTTAAAAACATTGTGACAAAAAGATTTTGTTTTAAAAAGATTGTCTGCTGTAGAGGCATAAAAAGTTATTTTTTCCTACTGATATTGTTGGGGTTTTTTTTACAGCAACATTTTTTGCTGACTGGCAATTGTCATAATGTTAAATTGGGGTTGAAAATGTCCTCATAGCTACCTAAAATAAATCTATTTAAGGGTTTGATAGGGAAAATTGAAATCCATTGAAATTACTCTGTTTTAGAGGTTTATTTGCTTTTTGTAATGTATGTGTAAATAACTTTACCCAATTCTTCTACAATATGCCATTTTATGCCTTTAATTAATGTATCCACAAAAAAAATACTGGTTCAAATTTATACAGTCATGAATATGTATCATAAGGAATATGTTCTTTATTCTAGCAGGTGATAGCTTACAGCAGGCTGAAAGCAAAGCAGAATGCACATAAAGGCAATTCTGCTTTACTTTCAACCTGCTTTAAGCAGTCACCTTTTTTCACAACTGGAAATAGGATAAATGGTTAAATTAGCCTGGGGTAGTTATTCAGTTCAATAGGTAAATTTTATGTTATTGTAAAAAATATGCTGGTGTGCAAAAGTCCAAAAGCCTTTCTTAAGCATTGATTTCAGGATGAATGAATCCCTATTTTTCATACTATATAATAATTATTATGTAGTTTTAGATATTGTATTTAATAAATATTTTGTGAGTTTTAGATTTAACAAATCTATATTAAGGAAAAGCTTTGTAAAGGATACAAGCTTAAGTCAATAATATACCCATAATTCATCAAATGTCCTTTTAGCCAATCAGAGCCTTGCATTTTGGGAGGGATAATGTTTAAATGGCAGACATTTTAGAAAGAGAGAAAATAAACAAGACAAGGTAAAATCCCTTTTTTCCAGCAAATATGGAGGTTGTTTTTCACAACTATATTACAGTTTATGTTAGGCTGTAGTTAAGCCAGGTTTTCATTATGATTGTATGCTTAAAAGGTGTAAGAGGAACTTGTATTTGCAAATTATCTGATTGGAATGAGCAATAGTTTTAATCCATAGTCATCTTTTGACACTAATAGCTTATTTCATAAAATTGCCTTTTGAAAAATTATTTACTCAAAGACAAAGATAAGAATAATAGTATGTTAAATAAAAGAACCTTATTATCATCCTTATTACCAAATGTGTTGAATGTGTGTTAGGGAAAATTCTCATGAATGTATTTGTAGATTTGTGCAAACTGAGAAATGTTGTATTGAATTGAATCAAATGGAGAAAAGAACCCTATTATCATACTTTTTCTGGCTTTATCATAGGCTGAGACAATTATAATGTGGCTAATGATGCAAAACCCATTAAAACAACTTGACCTATTGAATTGATTCACTCAATTAATGAAAAGTTAACTGTTAATTAACCCATTACTCCAGTGATTTTAGTATTGAAAAGAACACTTAAAGCATAATGTTTAAGGCATATTCTGCTTTACTTTCACAAGGAGTCTCAGTCTGCTTTAACCCATGACCCCATAGCTTGTTTCAAGTTTTGAAGATAGGGGACTACTAAGTACTTAACCGATTACCCCATTGACTCCTTTTACCCCTTTAACTTATTCCTCCATTGAAGAAAAATAGTTCCACTTATTGACTTAACACATGTAAAATCATAAATATACTCATACTACTGTATAATGAATATTTTCTATATCCTAGCTAGCAGATGGTAGCTCAAAGCAGACTGAAAGTAAAGCAAAATGCACCTTTAGAGGCATTCTGACTTACTTTCAACCAATGTCTTCGGAACTAGAAACAGGCTATGGGGTAATGGGTTAAAGCAGGTTGAAAGTAAAGAAGAATATGCCGCAAGGTGCATTCTGCTTTACTTTCAGCCTGTTTATAGCTACCATCTGCTATTATTTAGAAATTATTTTATATGATAAAATTGACATACATCCATGACTATAAATTGGAACTGTTTTGCTTCAGCGGAGGAATAAATTAAATGCACTAAAAGGCGCCTCCATTATCCATACACCAATTGAGTTTCAGAGTTAACCATTTAAAGCACACCCTCTACGAGATTTGCATGACTTTGAAGGGAAAAAAAGAAATGTTGCCCCTTAATTAACCCATTTCCCCATAAATAAGCTTTTTCACCTTTTATTTATTCCTCTAGTCTGAAGTAAATACATTTGTAGTTCCAATTTATACAGTCAAGAATTTTTATTATAATAAATGATTTTTATATTCTAGCAGATAGTCTTAAAGCAGGCTGAAAATTAAAGCAGAATGTGCATTAAGGCACATTCTGCTAATCTGCTTTACTTTCCAACTATTTTAAGTAGTTACTTGTAAGTCTTCAAGATTAGAAACAGTAAACCAATCTGCATGAAATTGGAAAGTTTCTCATTTTTCCCTGAAACATTTATATGATTATGTGACAAACAGTGAATAAAAAATTTCAACCATCAAAAAATGACAAAAAACAGCAATGAGAAACACATTTGTAAAATGTCCATTTTTCTTTAAATTTTAAAATAATAGTATTATAAGACAGTCATAAATGTAGTTAGATGTTTGACATTAATGTTTCATCAATCATTTTTCTTTCAAAACCACTTTCAAAATATACTTGTTAATTTAAAACTGGAGACGTACGCTCGCAATGTCTTTTGTATTGCGCTGTATAAATTGTACTCACAAACAGGGGTGTGTTTCAGTAGCCTAAAATAGTACAGGCGAAACTGTCAATGGGTGTAATGAGGAAAGGGTTAAGAGCGAGTACCATCTGCTAGAATACAGAAAAAGATTTGGTTTGGTACATGTTCATGTATAAATTGAAAAAAGCTCGACCTGAAAGTTTCTACTTAAAACTTTATATGGCTATAAGTTCTAAAATGGGTTCATTTATGGGAGAAATAAGTTTAAATGGTCAAGAATTATCTGCCCTTGATATGTTGGAAAAGCTCTACAAAAGGTTTGAGTTTATACACTCGGTACGCAACTAGTTTTGTATGGATTTTTTACAGGTGAACGCTATCAGGGAACATACTTAAATCCGGGGTTGGATTTCAATTCATTTTATTTTTTTACTTAATAAAAGTGTATTATTTCTGCATCTTTTCCATACTTAAAGCGAATTAAAGTGTACATTTCCTGTATTTTTTCTGAATTAAAAGCGTACTTTTTGTGCAAAAAATGCAGAAAAAGTACACATAAAGTGTATTTATTGTGCGTTAAAAGTGCATTTTCTGAAGCAAAAGTGCACTTTTGAGAAAAAAAATGCAGGAAAAATACACTTTTAGTACGGAAAAGATGCAGAAAAAGTACACTTAAGTGAATTTTTGCTGCACTAAAAGTGTATTTTTCTAAATTAAAAGTGCACTTTCAAACAGATAAATACGCTTTAGTGCAGAAAAAATGCACTTTCAGTGCAGTAAAAATACACTTCCTGAAAAAAATTCGCTTTAAGTGCACTTTTAGCGCAGAAAAAATACACTTTAATTTACTTTCTATCAAAAAGTGTACTTTTTGCAGGGAAAAAGTGAATTAATGCACTTTTTTGTTCAGTTTAATTCACTTTAAATGCACTTGGTAAGAAAAAAAATGCACTTTAATACGGTGCGAATACCGCTGCATTTAACGCGCATTAAATGCGCATTTAATGCGCATTAAATGCGCATTTAATACACTTTTTTGAGAAGGGAGGTGCCCACTGAAAGCAGGTTGAAAGTAAGGCAGAATGTGCCTAAAGACACATTCTGCTTTACTTTCAACCTGCTTTAAGCTATCATCTGATAGGATATAAACATATTTCTAACGGTGAATTATTTTGACTGTATAAATTGATACAATTTTCATCAGTGGAGGAATAAATTAGAGGCCTAAAAAGGCATATTTATGGGGTAATGGGTTAATACAAGTTTGACTAAAAATAAATTATAAATAATACACCACATTTTAATTAAAAAGAACTGTTAAGGAAATGAATCACTTTTTCTTTAATTGAAGGGCTCAAAACAAACAATTATATGTTGAAATTTGTATGATTAATTTCCTGGCAAAATCTATGTATAATCTGTAGATTCAGATAACAACTTAGGAAGACCTGATCCAGACAGATATAAAAACACTAGAAAACTGTTTTCCAACTTGTGTTGATAACTGTTTGGTTAAAATACCTAAAATGTAATTTTGAGAACTCAAAACAGTAAATTTTGAAGCAGGCAATGTTAAAACAGGGAAAGGGTTACATCTTTCAGGGCTCAGGATGTGATCAATTCAAACACCAACTTCCTTATGCCTAACCCTTCGTTGTGACTACTTAAACATTCCCCCATAGCCTGTTTCTTGAAGACAGGTGACCAATTAAAATATGTTGAAAGTAAAGCAGATTACTCCTTAAGGAGCATTCTGTTTTACTTTCAATCTACTTTAAGCTTCTATCTGGAACAATACTTGAAATATTATCCATGCTTTATTTCCATAACTTCCTAGGTAAAGACTTCTTTTCTCAGTGTTGGAATAATTAGTCACATTTATGGAGTAATAGATGGATAGAAATGTATTGCTAAGATGTTTCTAATTAGTAGCACAACAAGGAGTTTAATGGACAGACAAAGGGGGAAAGTGTTGAAAATTTAGAGTTTACTCATGTTTGTCTTTTTATCTTGAACCCTGATATGTATCGGTATATCTAATTTCCTAATGGGTTAAGGGTTACTATGAACAAATTCTACATTAAACAATTCTATGTCATGCATATTAGTATTTCAAAACTAAAGTGAATATGTGTTATTGTGTATAAACCAGGTGCATATCCCTTTCTCCCATAGCCAAAGGTGCAAATCTCCTATATTCAACAGTGTTAAAGGCAGGTCACTGCTTAAATCAAGATGAAAGAACAGCAAAAAGCATGATGAAAGAAAAGCGGAACTCTCCACAAGGAGCTTTCTACTTTACTTTCATCTTGCTTTAAACTGTCACCTGTATTCAACAAAATCAATAAATACAGTAAAACCTTTCTATTACGACCACTAAAACGCAGGCTAATTGATTGTATAAAAGACAGGTGACAGCTTCAAGCAAGGTGACAGTAAAACAGAAAGCACCTAAAGAAGCTTTCTGTTTTACAGTAACCATGCTTTAATGACTAGTTAAAGTAAGGTGACAGTAAAACAAAAAGCTCCTAAAGGAGCTTTCTGTTTTACTATAACCATGCTTTAAGCAGACACTTGTCTTCTTATACTTTTAAATCATAATTAAGTGGTCGTAATAGAGAGGTTGTACTGTATTGATTTACAGTGCTTATCTTAAGTAATAAGTAGAGATATCATATGGGGGTGTATGTGGAAGAAATGGTTATTACGGTTTGCCTGTATATCCCTTTCAACCCTACAGCCCTCTGTAGAGATTACTGATTACATATGCAAACAGCGTAGACCCTGATCAGAGGGCTCCTTTAGGAGCCCTCTGATCAGGGTCTGCACTGTTTGATATTTTCATTACTTTTTGTTGTCATATCAAAAATGCAACATTAGACTGGTTCAAAGTACCTGAGCAAGAAGAGTCCAAAGGGATAATAAATACCAACAATAGATATTTAGGGTTGAAAGGGTTAAGCAAAGACTGAAAAGAGTACATTAATTTCATAATCAAAGCAGACATTATTTGAACAAACAACATTTATGTAGCATGCAAGGTTCTATTTAGTCAATACAGTAAAAATCTCTCTATATTACGACCACTTAATTCTATGAATTCAATTAGCCTTAGTTTTAATGGCCGTAATAGAGGGGTTTAACTGTATTTCCTAAATTCCTACTGGGTGAGACAGTGCAGAAATTAAACCACCTGGATGGCACTAAGACTGTGTGTGACAATGACAACAACTCTGCTTTTTACCATTAACAAGACACCATAGTCCAAGGTTGTTTGATTTGAGTCTGAGATAGTTCTCAAGTATTTGATTGTTCCCAAGCATTTGATTGGTGCGACTTCAACAAACAAAATCTCAAATCTGACCAATCGAATGCTTTAGAACATTCCCCTTCAGACTCAAACACTTTCAGTGTTTTTTTTCACCACTTTGGGAATGAGTTGGTACCCCTCCAATTGGGAAAAATATGCCCTAAAACGGCGTAAAATACATCATTTTGGGGAAAAATTGAGTCGTTAAAAGCTCATTTTGGGAAAAAATCGTGCCGTGAAATGCTCATTTTGGGAAAAAAGGCCTTGTTTTCAATTGGGAACAGGTCCCCAAAAAAAACGCTGACTTTATAAACATGGGGCCAGATAAGAGTGAGTGAACCAAACTGTCCAAAGTCATCATTTTTTTGTCCAAAACACACACTGTGGTGTGACTGCTCATTAGAATCATCTGCAAATGACAATTCTAATGAGTAGTCACACTATCAGGTTTGTTACAGATATAAGAATTCATTTTTCCACAATACTTCCCTTGCCTGCAAAATAACTCTTTCCTCCAAAACCTATATCAGGCCGTGTTTAAGACACAAGACTGCTTAACCCATTGTATGCTGGGTAATATTTGGCGGCCATTTTAAAATGTCGTCTGCAGTGTGTATAACTCAAATATTTGCAAAAGAATTTAGCAGTTTCTGATAAAATATTGACTTTGTTTCAAACAGTTTTGATCTCAGATCAGGCCCCACATTTGAGATCAAAACAGTTTGTCTAGAGGTACACCTAAAAGTGTATCCCGCATAAAATGGGTTAAAGAAAGATTGCACTTAAATGTAGAAAATGATGTTTTGACAATTCTGACTTTACAATTACCCGGTGTTTGATCTGGCTCCAAACCGTTTGCAATGGAAATAATAGTTTAAGCGTAAACACGTTTGTTTGGAAAGAATAACGTCTTCTCCACTGTGAAAGGGTTGACACAAGCTTTTCAAGCTAAACAACTATGTCTACTGCCATCCAGGAACAGAAGGATAGGTACCAGAGCTCCAGATAAAGCTAGTATTTCAAATCTAAATCTCTGTTTCTGCTTTAAACCCTATGGAGTCACTACTCATTAGAATCGTCTCTTCAAGACGATTCTAATGAGTAGTAACACTGTAAGATTTGGTGCCAAAATGAGTGAAAAAATGTTGGATTTGTTCATTTATCTGGAGCCCTGAATACTACAACACAACATGCATACCACAACAATTTGTACCGCTTTGCCGCCAGATCCATCGTTGTCGGCCAAGTCGTCATCGGAAAGATTTAGGTCCACGTCATCCAGGTACTTCTTCCTCTTTACACGTCCTGATCTCCTCTTAAACTGAACAACAGAAATCATCATTATTCATTAGTATATCTCAACCCTTTCCATCATATCCATAGACCAAATCACATTTATAACTGAGGACTGCCAGAGGGAAATACAGACATACAAAGCAGCAACTATATAATTCCCCCACCTCCACCTTGGGGAGCATAAAAATGTATATCTATTGGTATTGGATGATAGGTTTAATGCATGATGAAAGTAAATCAGAAAGCTCCTAAAGCTCTACTTACATCTTGCTTTAAGCTGCCATCTGCATTCAACACCATCAATGAAACTATAAAGCTAGTTTATTTTTCACCAATTAAGTTACTGGTGGCATGACCTTCTATTAGGAGAAAATATCCACTACCACGCCTTTAAGAGAATATTGGAAATACAAGTGAACCCTGATAACTCAAACTCAATTCTGTAAAACTTGTATTTCAAGTTAAAACTTAGCTCAAAGTATCAAGTTTCAACTGCATTTGTTAACTTCCTCTCTATAGCAGTCTATTTAACCCATTCACAGCCAAATTATTTTTTAGCTTTTTACCCCTACACCGTTACTGTGTCGCCTGCTTCAATATTGTTGTCTGCAATATCATTTCAAAGTTAGAATTAAAAGAGTATGACATAAGAAATATATCGAAACGGGTGTCAAACAGTTTTGATCCTGATCAGACGCCGCGTATGATCAGGATCAAAACTGTTTGCAAATTCGACTTTAGGCAATTCTGGCAATGAAAGGGTTAAAGTCTTGACTTACCTCATCATTCTCCGGGGATGGCGGTGGAGTGACCTTCATCTCAACATCTGAACCTTCTGAAGATCCTCCACGCTTTCTCTTCTTGCTACTCAGGAATGTAGCCGGTGGTCTAAAATAAATATTACTTTAGTAACACAAGACACTGTTAAGAGGACAATGTGACCTCACTATGGAACAATTGCTTTGAATATAGTACAACCTCTCTATTATGACCACTAAAATGAAGGCTAATTTATTGCATAAGAGACAGGTGATAGCTTAAAGCAAGGTGACAGTAAAACAGAAAGCTCCTTCAGGAGCTTTCTGTTTTACATTCACCTTACTTTAAGCAGTCACCTGTTGTAAACACCTAATAATTAACATAATTTAGTGATCGTAATAGAGAGGTTTTACTGTATTAGCAGCCTATTTCAAACCAATATCCCATAAAACTTGAAGCCCGTGCGAACCAAACAAAGTTCTTAGCCCAAAGAAATTGCTTACACCATACATTGAATGAACAGGAATACATAATTTATTTGATGTATGGCTACTAAATGCAGTACAACAGTAATGCAAATAGTATGCAAGACAATACATGTAATTGTCTACATTAAGCAGCCATTACCCAATAGTCTGTTAGTTTTGAAAAAGGTGACAACTTAAAGCAGGCACACTCAGTTTTACTTTCAGTTTGCTTTAAGCTACCATCAGCCAGGATATAGGAAAATATTTTTGATGGGGGATATACATGTATATAAAGTGGACTTTTTCTTTAGTTGAGGAATAGAAGGAATATTTATAAGTTAATGAGTTAAACAGCTACAAATTCAACTGCTTGTTCAATGGCTGCTAAACCTGTCAAATCTGAAAACATCACTACTAAACCAAACTTCTTGTGTTAGGAAAGGTTTAGATTTCAAATACTGTAGAGACACACACCTCAAAATTTAAGAAAACATTGATTTTTATTATTCATTTTATTTTTAGAAAATTAAACTAAGTAGGAGTTTAAGAATTTTTATGCATATTCTTTCAACACTGTTCCTGGCAAACCATCCTTTTATTCACATAATTTGACAAGACTTGGAAAAATCTGAAAGCATAATTATAGACCAGGAAATAATCTTAACACCTGGGTTACACAACTGAGTAGCAATAAAGTGCTTCTAATTCAGCCCAGACAAGTTAATGGTAGCTAATTAATAGATCTTAAATGCTTTAAATAGGTATAAACTGAACAACCGTCTTCACTTCCTCATGTCTAAACCATAAACATTCTGTTCAATGAACAATCAAACCTGTGTAGTCGCCCAAAAAGATGTTGATCCTTAAGTCTTGACTGTATTGAGGGGGCTTAATTTAAGACAAAAATATAACAAAGTTTTAAGCTCCTATTATATTTTTGTTATACATTAAGCAGTCATGTGTCTTTGAAAAGCTTTGTGCCTCTAGAAAAAGTGGCTTCTTAAAGTAAGTTTTAACTGTAAAATATTCATACTTAGCTGTACACTTTTCTTAAGCCAATTGATCTTTTTTACCTCTGTAGCCAGTAGTGCATACATGCTGTGCAGGTGATTGCTTAAAGCATGAAATAGGTGAAAACTCTACCCATTACTACATTTTTAGGCCTTTAATTTATCCCCTACTGAGTAAATACAGTAGAACCTCTCTATTACAATCACTAAGTTGTGTCAAATCGTTTAAAACAGGTGACTGCTTAAGGTATTGTGAAAGTGAAACAGAAAGCTCCTACAGGAGCTTTCTGTTTTACTTTCGCATTGCTTAAAGCTGTCACCTGTCCTTTATACCTACAATTAGCTTTCTATTTAGTGGACGTAATAGAGGGGTTCTACTGTAGCTCCACTTTTATCTTTAAACTTACTTTCTGGATTTCTTGGATGATTTTGGTGTTCCTGTTCCCTCACTATTGGCCTTTTTCTCACTATGAGATCTCTTTTTCTTTGGTCGTTTTGGTTTCTCTGGTGTTGTTGTAGTAACATCCACCATGGTCTCTGCGTCTACCTTAGTCTCTGTACTCACTGTTTCCACTACTGTCCCCTCTACAGCAGCAATGGCAGCAGCAGCAGCCGCTGCTTTCTTATCTTTTCTAGACTTCTTCGGTCTTGGTGTTTTCTCCTTGCCATTGTCCTTATCTTTTTCCTTATCTTTATCCTTCTTAGGGGTTCGCCGTTTTTTCTTTGGTTTCTCAGGAGTTTCTGATATGACCAAATCTGGGTTCTCAACATCGGCCAGTGTTGCTGGCAGTTCTGGAGGGTCTAAGATTCTAGGTATTGCTGTGTTTCCTGCTTTCTGAGCCTTGGCAATGGCCTCAGCAATTATTTTGTTGGCTTTTTCCTGCTGCTGCACCTGGGAAGTATCATTTTTGTCAATGCCATTGCCTGGTTGTTGTTGGATGTTTGAGGGGTTCTGTATGACCAAGTGCTGGGTTTGGGCTCCTACAGCCGAATTGGAGTTGATGATGATGTGTTGGGCCTGGTGCTGAGGTAGAGAGCTGGGTGTTTGGGACTGGGTAGCTGCCTGCTGACCAGGCTGCTGTTGAAAAGAAATCAAATCAATAGTTATACATGTGTTAACCCTTTACTCCATCAATATGTCTTTTTAACACCTCTAAGTTATACAAGAGCCCCATGGGGCATATTCGCTCACCTGAGAATTGGAAAAATGGAGATATTGATTTATGTCCAGGACTGACCTAGATATGCAACAGACCGGAACAATTTGAACAAAATATGTAAAGTATATTTAAAAGTGTCACCATACAGAATATAAAAGCTCTGGCCATATTAGTTTCAGAGAAGAAGATGTTTGAAAATTTCACTATATAACTCTATGTAAAACAGTGACCCCCGGGGCGGAGCCAATTTTGACCCTAGGGGCATACTTTGAACAAATTTAATAGAGGACCTGTAGGCGATGATATTAGCCATATATCTAAGCTCTGGCCCTTGTAGTTTTAGACAAGAAGATTTTTTAAGTTTTCACTGAAAAAATCTATTTTTAGCTCCTGTGACCTAGTTATGCAACGGACCAGAACCATTTGTACAATTTCGGTATAGGACATCTAGAAGAGTCACTATGCCAAATATCAAAGCTCTGGCCATATTAGTTTCAGAGAAGAAGACGTATGAAAATTTCACTATATAACTCTATGTAAAACCGTGACCCCCGGGGCCGGGCCAATTTTGACCCCAGGGGCATAATTTGAGCAAGCTTGATAGAGAACCTGTAGGCGATTCTATGTGCCAAATATCTAAGCTTTGGCCCTTGTAGTTTCAGACAAGAAGATTTTTTAAGTTTTCATTGAAAAAATCTATTTTTAGCTCCTGTGACCTAGTTATCCAACCGACCACAACCATTTGAACAATTTTGGTAAAGGACATCTAGAAGTGTCTCCATGCCAATATATCAAAGCTCTGACCACATTGGTTTCAGAGGAGAAGACGTTTGAAAATTTCACTATATAACTCTATGTAAAACTGTGACCCCCCGGGGCGGGGCCAATTTTGACCCCTGGGGCATAATTTGAACAAACTTGATAGAGGACCTGTAGATGATGCTATGTGCCAAATATCTAAGCTCTGGCCCTTGCAGTTTTTGACAAGAAGATTTTTTAAGATTTCCTTATTTTTTCAATTTGGTTGCCATCGCAACCAGAGTTCTGCATTGTTTTTAATTCTTTGAACAAATTTGAAAGAGCTTGACCCAAGGAACATTTCTGTAAAGTTTGGTTGAATTCTGTCAAGGGGTATAGGAGGAGATGTCATTTGAAGCAATTGTTAACGACGACGCACATACGCACGACGCACATACGCACGACGCCGGACACAGGGCCATCCCAATAGCTCACCTTGAGCCTTTGGCTCAGGTGAGCTAAAAAGCAACGAGAGCACCGCAAGCGGTACATTATACGCCCACTGGCAAAGAAATATACAGTTTTATCAAAATTCATTCTAACTTATAGACACTTCGAGCTCTGAGAGCATAAACAATATTGAAATAAAGCCTTTTCTAGCATATCCGAGTACACCAAGGGCAGATAACTCGACACAATGATCTGATTTCAATAATAATCAACCATTTCATGAACTTATACTTTTATAATTATACTGTGGGCAAACATAATAATCAAAATCCATTCAAAACTGGAGTTGCTAAGTGTGTTAACACTGTCAAATAAGCCTTTTATAGCATATTAGAGTACACCAAGGGCAGATAACAAAATATCAAATAAATCTCAAACTTGACTCGGCTTCAGATCTTGATGCATATAACCTTTCTGTGAAATTTCATTAATATCCTTCAAATAGTTTTCCAAGAAAACTCTGGACAAGTTTTATATAGCATATTTGAGTACATCAAGGGCAGATAACTCTGTAACGAAAATTTGAATGAACATCAATCTCGACTCAGCTTTAGATCTTGATGCATATAACATTTTTGTGAAGTTTCATTAATATCCCTCTAATAGGGGTTTACCCCCCAAAGGTTACCCCCGATTCCGCGAGAAAATAACAACAGAACAGAACAGAACACACCAAGCTAAGCAATGAAATCCCGAGTGCTGTCTCGTGTAAATCACATGACATACGGGATTAAAATTTCGGCACACTCGAATTTACTACAATCGCAGCGTTTCGGTCCATTTTTATATATTTTTTTGTTTGGAATTGTAATTTAAAAACCCATCGTCGTTTATTCGTTTCCCGAAGGGAAACGAAATTGTACAGAGCTGTTTAAAAAATACTGGTTGAAAAAAACGACACCAGAAAAGAAATACAAAATTTTACGTAAAGACTCGGGAATTTCCGTAGTATTCGTCTGCAAAATCACAGCTCGATTGACACTTGAATGAGTCTTGACAGACATCTAATTAACGAAATACAGGCTACAAGACTACAAGTCATGTAAATTATGTATTGGACATCAGAAATAAGAGTGAGTACATCTTTTTGGAATTCTGTTTATTGTTCTTTGTAAGTCATGGTCGTCGCTGAAGAGGTGGTTGTTTTATAATGCAAGAACATTACATATTACCGGACAGTATCCGGGTCACGGACAACGCAGCAACAAACCATATTTTTGTCCCATGTATCATTTTGTACCCACGACATGACGCTTTCGTGCAAGTTTTTCTTAAATAAGTATGACCAGGGCTCATTTTGACACAAATCCAAGTGACCATGGTGACCTGGCTTCAAATGTAAACATTTTAGCACACCAAAATGTTCAATGTCCAGGATCTCTGTAATTTTTTCATGCCTACAATATTGAGCTCTGCTAACATATGGCGGGTAGGCATCGGTAGTATTCAGTGCTGCCATTTCTCCGGATTTTTCCTAAGTATTCGGATTTTTATCCTAACAGATCGTAGCGTTAAGGCGCATTCTGCTTTACTTTCAACCTGTTTTAAGCAGTCATGTGTCTTCAAACAAGAAACAGGCTATGCGGTAAAGGTACGATTGGTAAAACTGCGTCTGAAAAATTGAAATCTAAGGATTTTTATGATCAACTTATGGCAGCCCTGAGTATTGGCTCAGACCCCTCATGGGTACCCATTTTAACCCCTGAGTAGAGACTAGAGAGGAGCAATTAGCGGTGCATATCTTGCTCAAGAACATTCCTGTACATCATCAGGGTTCAGAAATATCCACTAGTCGGGCCGCTTGGACGGTGGGGGATAGATCTCACGACCTCTGGTACCATAGATGAGTACGTTACCACTTGACTTCTACCACCGTAAATTAAAATGTTTTAAAATTCTGCAGTAAACACTAAACAATCATAAAAGTGTTACGCGGCCACTTGAAAATGTACAAATAGCAGTGTTTGAAACATGTTATTGCTTAATACCTGTAGGACAAAAGTAAAGCAGATGGCACATACATCTTTTCATTGGAGTAGTTGATTCATTTCCACAGCAAGAAACTGTATTATAGTATGAGGTAGCTTTCAGTGGGTTTTTTTCACCACTTTTGGAATAAGTTGGTACGGTAATGGTACCCCTCCAATTGGGCGTAACGGCGTAAAATACTTAATTTTTTGGGGAAAATTGAGTCGTAAAAAGCTCATTTATTGGGAAAAAATTGTGCCGTGAAATGGGAACAGGTCCCTCAAAAAAACACTGGTTTGACAGTGTTTAAACGATGATCGATTATTTCCGATTATTGATTATTATTATTATACCAGATTTATATAGCGCTCTTTTCACACAGGGGTTGTGCGTTCAAAAGCGCTTTACATGAAATAACATAAATGTACCTTCAAATCGAGAAAAGACAAAATAACTACAATTAGATCTGAAATAAAACATGAATAAACATATAAGAGACAGTCCCTAAAACGGCGATCACATTACCCCCATCAATCAGCAATGAACCGACCGGCTAAAGATTGCCGACTGATATAAATAATGGTAGAGCGCCCCATGCAGGCTATCAACAATTGATTGAAAGTGATCATTCGATAGAGTTTAGAGAATAGATAATAAAATCAAATAATTGATTTATTGAAATAATGAATTTTATTCTAAAAGCGCTTTACATGAAATAACATAAATGTACCTACAAATCGAGAAAAGACAAAATAACTACAATTAGATCTGAAATAAAACATAAATAAACATATAAGAGACAGTCCCCAAAACGGCGATCACATTACCCCCATCAATCAACAATGAACCGACCGGCTAAAGATTGCCGACTGATATAAATAATGGTAGAGCGCCCAATGCAGGCTATCAACAATTGATTGAAAGTGATCATTCGATAGAGTTTAGAGAATAGATAATAAAATCAAATATTGATTTTATTGAAATAATGCATTTTATTCTATTCTAAGTAAAATAGCAATGTTTGTATTAAAGGCAGAATACTACGGTATTGTGCGTCTAAAATGCGCAATTTCTTATATGTTTGCATTTTCTATGTATTATTAAAATTAGTGAAATCGCGTGTAAGAAGCCTGGCATATGTCCCCACTTGGTAAAGAATCCTACTTAAATGTGTCAAATTCTTATCTTGTTGGTTTACATTTTAAGCGGGTTTGTTTACAAATAAGACTAACGGTTTGGTTCGTAGGATTGCGTAAAGGTCATGTGATTAGTACGAAGCGCGGCGATAATTCATATACACTGTGTGACGTCATACGAATCAAGCCGGAACATTTCCGTTATGATTCGTCTTCGATCGAATGTCAACAAAACAGATTTAATAGTCAATTTGTTTCCACCAATTTCACGGGTTTGTAAGCAATGTTACCTCCATAATCATCGGGCATTACTTCATTTTATAGGTTTAGATTACGAATGTGCCTACATTTTCAGGTTTTAAAATTGCGGGATTTTGGATTGCGGGATTTTGGCAATTTGACAGTTATGTTGGGATTTTAATCTTCAGATGTGCAATTAAAGTCAAAAAAATATAATCTGATTTTTTTATTGTCAACTTTAAGATTTTAGTTACTAAATTTATATTAAAATTTAAATTTCTCCTTTTTTTAGCTTTTAGGATCGCTGGATGTCCGTCGTCCGTCGGTCCGTCTGTCTGTTCACAATTGTTCGTTAACACTCTTCCGGCTACAAATCTCATTGGATCTTCATGAAACTTGATCACAATGTTTGTCTAGTAGAAATCTAGGCCAAGTTTGAATGTGGGTCATGTTGGGTTAAAAACTAGGTCACTAGGTCAAATCATAGAAAAACCTTGTTAACACTCTAGAGGCTACAAATCTCATTGAATCTTGATGAAACTTGGTCAGAATGTTTGTGTCATTGATATCTAGGTCAAGTTTGAATATGGGTCATGTTTGGTCAAAAACTAGGTCACTAGGTCAAATCATAGAAAAACCTTGTTAACACTCTAGAGGCTACAAATCTCACTGGATCTTGATGAAAGTAGGTCAGATTGTTTGTGTCGTTGATATTTAGGTCAAGTTCAAATATGGGCCATGTCCGGTCAAAAACTAGGTCAATAAGGTTAAATCATAGAAAAATCTTTTTAACACTCCAGAGGCTACAAATCTCATTGGATCTTGATGAAACTTAGTCAGAATGTTTGTCTCATTTATATATAGGTCTAGTTTGAATATGGGTCATGTCCGGTCAAAAACTAGGTCACTAGGTCAAATCATAGGAACATCTTGTTTACCCTCTAAAGGTTGATTGTGGGTCATGTCCAGTCATAATCTAGGTCACTATAAGTCAAGTTTGCCATGGTGTACCAGGTGAGCGATTTAGGGCCATAGTGGCCCTTGTTTTGTATAATCAATGATTAATCGAAGTGGTTTGTCCAATTACATGTATATATGTTGATCGATAATGAAAATCAGTTGATTATGAAACCCTTTGATGAGGACATAATTATTATGCAAGAAAAAAACAATGACAAGCCTTGAAAATTGAAAATTCTGCATTTAACAATAAACAGCTAATATTGTGTTAACCGGCCACTTAAAGTGTATTAGTAGCAGTTTTTGATACAGGTTATAGCTTACTTAATACAGGACAAAGGTAAAGCAGATGGCCAACAGGTTTGTTTATTGAAGTATTTTGATAAAGGTTGTGATTTAATTTTTTTACTCCATCTATATGCCTATTTACACATTAACTTCATTTCTCCACTGGAGAAAATAGTTACATTTTATACAGAAATATTATTTCATGTGCAATATTTCCAATATCCTAGCAGATGGAAGCTGAAAGCAGTTTATATATGTTGATTATACTTTGGTACCACCAGTGTTTAGACCTCAGGATCCATTAACAAGAAAGTGTATTTCAGGACATACTTAAAAAAAACACCTGAAAAACTGAAAAATGTGTAAAAAATCAGTATAATGTGACTTGGAAAAATTAAAAAATTGACAATTCAGTATAATGTGACAACTTGGCAATACCTCAGTTACCATTTTCAACACTTTCTGAGAGCCTGCTTGCACTTCTTCTAAAGCGACCTAGTGTTAGCAAAGAAATCTGATGGAATGATTGGACAAGTTGGAAGATTAGCATCTACTGCTGCTCTGTTTTGTTGCAGTTGACAGAGGTAGGGAATTTGAATTTGAAGCTACAGACAAAAAATATGCTATTCGCTAACTTTGGTGATTGTTTATGGCAATGTATTGAACTGTTGATTAAATACACATATCTGGTATTATCTTTTGGCCGTGATGTCCTAATCTGTCAGTTTCTGCATTAATCTATATAAAATGCCAGGAATTGAAATTGATAACAGCACTGACTTACTCTACAGTCAACACAACTTCAAATCAGGAGAATTGCTGCTATGTAGAGACCTATAATAAACACATCAACCTGTTTTTGTGTAATTGGACAAGAGAGATAGCCTATCCCTTCAGAAGCATGCATTTAGTAACTCATTATGTAAATATCACTATGATGAGTTCTTTGCTGTGTGTTTTTGCTTGGATGATTCCGCCCAAAGAGAAATGAATTCAACAACACCGGCAGAGGACAAAATAATTGGATGAATGACAAAAAATGGATAAAACTGATGACATCAGTTTAACAAATTATAATGAGACAAGTGGACCAAGGAGGATAAAGTAAAGGAATTGAGACAATGGACACTTAAAGCTGCTGTCAAGACATTGTTTTGTTATCATATTATGAACATTCTCAAAATGGCATTGTCAGTAAACTGTCTGTAAACTACACTAGACAGATCTGACAATGCATGATATGATATCAGATTCTTCATCACATCATATAGAAAGATAAAAGTATATCTTGAACTGATATCTTGGCAATGACCAATTGATACTTTCTATGCACCCAGAATCTATGATTCGCCGGCATATACTAACGGAAAAACAAACAAACAAACAGACATGACAAAAACTGTAATATCGTTTTTGTCCTGTTTGTTTGTCCATCTGTCTGTCTGTCCCAAAAACCTTAACCTTAGTTATATCTCTTGCATTATTGCACACGTGCCTTTTATACTTGGCATATGTCTTCCCAGTGGCAAGACCTTTCCAACCATACAAACCTTTTAGAACTTGACCTACTTTTGTAAAAATCTTTAAATGTCTATAACATTTAAACCCTTAGGCCTAGGGCTTTCATTTTTTCGTATGTATATTTCTTGAATCAAGACCTTTGCAACCATACAACGCTATTTGACCATGTGACCTTGACCTGGACCTTTGACCTATTTAATCAAAATTTAACCAAAAACCTTAACCTTGGCTATAACTCTTGATTAATGCAACTGGGCCTCTTAACTTGGCAATGTCTTCCCTGAGTCAAGACCTTTCTAACCACACAACTCTCTTTGACCTTGTGACCTCGACCTTTCACTTACTTTTGTAAACATCTTTAAATGTCTATAACATTTGAACCAGTAGCCTAGGCCTAGGACTTTCATATTTTGCATTCGTGTATCTGGGACACAGTCTTTTTTTATCGAAAAAATATGATTGAACTGTTTTGGATAATTACCCAATTTGGCAAACTGTTTTATTTTCATTTCCAACATCTCACATAACCTTAAAAAGTCAATGTCTTTCATTAATATCCATTTTGCTATGCTCTTGCTTTAATGAGTAACATTCAAAAGAGCAAATCACAGCTTATTGAACAACAATTTGACTTAGCAGAAGACACTTTACTTGGGAAATAATAGTGTTTGGCATTATTATTCAAATTAAAAGGAGGTACATTTGTAATAGAAAAAATTAGCTTGGGGAAAAATAGTTCCTAAAAGTTATAATTCACTGAAGATTATAACAGTATAATATACTGAGAAAACTCTATAATTCACTGCTTAGCATAAAAAAAGTTAAATTTCAAAGCTCTATATCTTTTAAAGTAATATCAACTCCAGTTTTGTTTGTGATTGTAAAGGCTCATATGTTCACCAATGTATTCCAGTAAAAACATACAGATTGAATGACACATGCACTTAAGGTTCATTCTTATTTCAAATCAAAGAGAGGTAATTTTGTATTATAAGACTTTCTAGTCTTGATAACACCTTGAATATTGCAATGAACGATTGTCTAATGTGATTTTATTTCCTTTAAGAAATAAAAATAGCTCCTGAATATGAGCACCATTGTTTTTCTTCTATGAAAAACATTTCTAATCAAAAATGCTCTTTTCAGACGAAAGAGTTTTAGACCTTTGTTTTTAGCTCACCTGGCACAAAGTGCCAATGTGAAGTATTTTTAACGTCATGTGTCCGTCGTCAACAATTTCTTTAAACCACACCTCCTCCTAAACTACTGGATGGATTTTAACCAAACTTGTCAGGAATGATCCTTATATAGTCCTCTTTGAAAGTTGTTCAAATATTTCCGATCCGTTGCAAATTTACATAGAGTTATATAGTGAAATCTTCAAACCTCTTCTACTCTGAAACTAATATGGCTAGAGCTTTGATAGTTGGCATAGTGTAACTTCTGGAGGTACTTTACCAATATTGTCCAAATGGTGCCGTTCCGTTGCATAACTAGGTCATGGGAGCTAAAAATAGATTTTTTCAATAAAAACTTAAACAATCTTCTTGTCTGAAACCACATGCCCTGAGCTTAGATAGTTTGCACAAAGCATCATCTTCAGGTCCTCTATCAAGTTTGTTCAAATTATGTCCCTGGGGTCAAAAATGGCCCCGCCCCAGGGGTCACAAATTTACATGGAGTTATATTGTGAAATCTTCAAACCTCTTTTCCACTGAAACTAATATGGCTAGAGCTTTGCTATTTGGCATAGTTTAACTTGTAGATATTCACTCTACCAATATTGTTCAAATGGTTCCAGTCCGCTGCATATCTAGGTCACAGGAGCTATAAATAGATTTTTTCAATAAAAACTTAAAAAAATCTTCTTGTCTGAAACCACAGTACACTGAGCTTAGATATTTTGCACAAAGCATCATCTTCAGGTCCTCTATCAAGATTGTTCAAATTATGTCCCTGGGGTCAGAAATGGCCCCGTTCCGGGGTCACAAATTTACATAGAGATATAGACTGAAATCTACAAACCTCTTCTTCACTGAAACTAAATAGCTAGAACTTTGATATTTGACATGGTGTAACTTCTAGAGGTACTTTATCAATATTGTTCAAATGGTTCCGGTTCATTGCATATCTAGGTCACAGGAGCTAAAAATAGATTTGTTCAATAAAAACTTTTAAAAATCTTCTTGTCTGAAACCACAGTACCCTGAGCTAAGATAGTTTGCACTCAGCATCATCCAATCAGCAATTGGCACAATAGTATTGTCATAATTTCTCAGCTTTCCAAGGTATGTTACATTTACATCAACGGTTTCCAGGTGAGCGATTTAGGGCCGTATACGGCTCTTGTCACTACAATTTGCCAGTTATTTAGCCACAATGAGATCGATGTCATGTCGTCTGCAACTTTCTATAAAGCAAAAAATAAATGCAGTATTTATGTGACGCTGATAATTTAAAATACAACAGTGGGTACTTTCTTTTTTGGCTGAGTATATGAGTCAATATTTTTTTATGTAACAATTCTGATGTCAAGGATGAGATTATTTTGATATTCTCTCTGAGGTTAATGGCTTACACTATAGCACCATGCATGTCTATAATGTGGAAATATGTTACATAAGGGGCTTAAATGTACCCAGGTTGTAGAGGTGTGGCGTATATTTAACACCATTGCAAAACTATTTCCTTGATGTAACAATCCTTTAAACAAGTACAATGTCATTAAATGAATCAAAACAATTTTATTAGGTGTTTCATCACAATAAATAGCATCTAATAGATTTCCTTAATAGTAAATTTTGCAAATTATATCAGCTGATTTTATTTTCCGATCATGTACGGTTTGCGCCTAAAAAACTGTCATAATTGACATTTTGTTTTCACACTGACAAAACATTCAGAACTTGAACATGATTCCTCTGATATTCCATGCTGTAGTATAATAAATACAATAATTTAGAGCAAAAGTTACACCAAACTGCCATTGCCTGTGAATTTTATTTGTTAAAAAGAAGATGGTTACATCAAGGAATCTGCAGCTACAGCAATGTTACATTAAGGAAAATACAAAGATATATCAAACATCAAAAGTTTGATAAACATTAACAAACTGTAAATAAAACAATTAAACATTTTATTACACTGATTAGCCATTGCTTACTTAGTATCAAAACTAGGGTTATTTGAAAGTTATTCCATATTATTAGCAACAGGCTGTTACAGTAAAGAAGCAACTATGTTACATTAAGGAAATAAATGACTTCTGATTCATAAACCTTAAAGAAGAGTTTGAATGCCAACTTAGTATACATGTTGTCTCTTCAAGTATAAATGCTTTACTATGACATTCATTTCGGGAACTAAAATACCTATGCAACTATAATTTTACATTCCTGTTACATCACTGAATTTATATTGTAACAGCGAGGATTACAATATCAGTGTGTACTTGATTTGCCAATTTCTAAATGAAAACGGATGCATGATATATCCAACAATGAGCAGAATACATGAATCAGGATTTCCTGTCTAGTTTGCACTTATTTTTAAAGACTTGGGGTTACTGTAGCTTATAAGAAGCAACAAATAGTATAAATGTGTTACAGAAAATATATAGATATATTAATTCTTTGATGTAACACAAATTAGGCTCTGAAATAAAGGCTTACAATACAAAATGTATGCCATATGTTTAGTTTCTTGTAAAAAATAAATGGAAAAGTTTAGGTATTTACTAATCCAACATAAAAATGAAAATATTGAACTGTTTTGCAATTTGTTTTCCTTTATGTAACATTGTAACTTTCCTTTATGTAACAATATATTTTCCTTGATGTAACAGCTAAGGAAAATAGCAAAGTTTTAGGAAGAATATGTAATGATTTCCATAATAATAACTGTTGAAATAATGTCTACCAACTTCAAAAAGTGAATTTTAAAATTCTGTATAAAGTTTTCCTATTTTATTAATATCTTACAGCTGTTTTCCTTCATGTAACGAAACACCTCCTTGATGTAACATACGTTTAACAGGATTTGTCCGGTGACTAATACTAGTAAGCAAAAGCAGCTTTTTTTTCTTTCATCACATGCTACCCCTTATAAAAAGTATTCATTTCAATGTAAAATACCCGTTTACTTGAAAGATATTTTCTTTTATTAATTTTTGGTCTCTGGTTTCCTTGAAATAACGGTTTCTGGTCCTTTATGTAACAATTTCACTGTTACATCAAGGATCGTTACATCAAGGATGTATTTCACCTAAATGACATTCTAACCATACTAATTTACACTAAATACTGGAACCTTATGACACAATTTATCATATCTCAAATGCATACATTTTGTGCAAAAAGAGAATAATGATCATTGCAGTCAAAGGCAGAATAATACATCGTTACATCAAGGAAGTGTTCAAAATGTATGGTACCAGCCTCAGTACTAAAATGGTCAGTGATTCCTTATTTCAAATCACGATCTTACAAAGTCTTTCTGCCATTGTTGCCTCAATGTTCACTCTTCAAAATGGAGATGTTTTGCTATAAATACCTAAGGAAAGCAACTCTGTACTTAACTATAATTGGCAATTGTTACATCACTGAACAGGATTCCAGGTACAGTGATTAACAATGAAAAAAAGTATTTAAACTGAGGAATTCCCACAATTTTATGGTTTATATGAAGTCAGATATAGTTAAAGTTACCTATATTGGCACACTACTGAAATATTTCAGATATTTCATAGAAAGTCTATTGATTAAATCAAAATAACTACTTTAGGGACAATGCAAAACTGACTTTTCAGCTGTTTCAATGTCAAATAATTAAAAGATTCTGCATATCTCTTGCACTTTTTTTGATAAAATGTGAATATAAACACGTAAGTATTAGTTTAAGATGACAATTATCCCTTGTCCGAGTATGATCTTTCAAAAATTTACAAGGACATGATTTTGTTACATAAAAAAATATTGACTCATATACAAATATTAGAGATCAATTTCTTTAATTCTGTTTCCAGATTTTAAAAACGATCGTGGGTAAACCCCATTGAAGGCCATGCCTTATTTCATATTAGTTTTTCAGAAAATCTCCGGACAAACAAAATGTTGACGGACGGACGGACGGACGAACGGACAGGGCCACGCCAATATACGACCACCTCTAGAGGTGGGTTTATAAAAACTGACAATATGTAAATGTTGGACAAATATGCTCTGACATAAATAGTTTGACACAAGTTGATGAAACTTTAATCATGCATTTAAGCAACATGTCTCAAGGATTGCACAACTACATCAAGATGCATCTTTATACAGATATTCCCTTACATGTACCGCCATTTAAAAATGCATGGTGAGAGAAAATTGTTGTTGCTGGTCCTGAATATGTAACTCTTAGCATGATAGTGGTGAAACCAGGCTTAAACCAGGTTATAAAGCTTTTGACATGAGTCTAAACTCGTTCCCAAGCATTTGATTGGTCAGATTTGAGCCTAGGCTCAAATCTGACCAATCAAATGCTTGGGAACACACTCAGAATCAACTTAAACGCTTTCTAACCTTGGACCCAGTATAACCTTTGCAAACAGTATTGAGCCGGATGAGCCCCCTGCCTAATGCGGTGTCTCATCAGCATCCAACTTGTCTGACACTATGATCCAGTTTTGGAAAGAAATTATGAAAAATCTACTTTTAGAATAAGTAGCAGACGGAAATAGTTGCAGACGATAAAATGACCCAGCAAGCAAAAAGTTTAAAAAGATTACCTGTATGATAAAGACTTTCTGTGGTCCTGTGGATGGAACCAGGTGAATCTTCTGGCCAGACTGCATCGCCCCCTGGTTAGCTTGGCCAGAGTTATTCAACTGCAGAGTTACAGTTCCTGCCTGCTGGGGCTGCTTAAGACAAAGAAAAGAAATATAGGATCTGTCATGAGTGGATGTTTAAGACAAGCTGATCTCAAACGAGTCTAGGATTGAAATGTTATTAAGCGAGCCTTGGCGAGCTTAATAACTTTTGTAACTTAATAACTTTTGTATTCTAGACGAGTTTGAGATCAACTTGTCTTAAACATCGACGAGTGACAGATTCTTTTTCTCACATTACCAACGATTGAAGCTATTTTTAAAGCAATATGCATTTTTAAGCCGGTGATGTCAAAACGCCATTATAAACAGTGGCGTTATAGTGACATCATCAAAGTGATCTTAAACATGTTGGAGATAAAGATGTTCGTCATCGTTGTTCGCTATAGCAAACAGGGATAGTTATGTGAGAAACTAAAGTATTTTTAACCAATTACTCCATACACTTTTTTTACGAATTCAATTTATTCCTGCAGTGCTTTTTTCTTTATTCTATTTTACAGTATTAAATGTATATGTGCCATAAAAAGTTGTTAAATACAGAATATGGGGTAAAGGTTAACCTGTTTTATTTTTAACTTACCAAATGGACTATTCAACTGTTAACAATAAGTTATAACCGGTTTATGGTGAGCTTTGTGTGTTACATTCACCTTGCTTAACCCATTTTATGCGGGATACACTTTTAGGTGTACCTCTAGGCAAACAGTTTTGATCTCAGATCAGGCCCCACATTGTGGGGCCTGATCTGAGATCAAAACTGTTTGCAGCTGGTTCAGTATTCTATCAGAAACTGCTAAAATCTTTAGTAAATATTTGAGTTATGCCCACTGCAGACGACATTTTAAAATGGCCGCCAAATATTACCCAGCATACAATGGGTTTAAGCAGCCACTTAATAATTAACACAAGTGGTAGTAATAGAGGTTTTACTGTACTTACTGGTTGTCCTTGCTGTACCATGGACTGTTGTGGTTGTCCTTGATTCATCATTGGCTGTTGAGGTTGCAGACCCTGCTGCTGTGGTTGGGACTGCATCTGAATCTGCTGCTGAGCCTGAGCCTGTGCCTGGGCCTGGGCTTGCTGCTGCTTCTTAGTAGTTTTGCCTTTCTTTGACCGTGCATTGGTCGTTGGTTGAGACTGTAGCAGCCTCAATTTCTCCTGGAGATCTAACAGGTTCTGCTGGGTCTGTGGAGTTTGTGGTAGACTATACAGCTGCTGAATTTGCTGATTCAGTGAATTTATCTCTGCCTGTACCTTCTTCTTGGGAGTTGCAGTAGGGGATACCCCTTTAAAGTTGGGACTGACTTGTCCTGGACTGGTCTGAAAATTTCCATTGCCTGGAACAGTAAGGTTCATATTGACATTCACATTTGTCGGGTTCCCAATAGGCAACATTTGATCGTTATTTTGTGGAGGGGAGGAGAAGCTTGGCTGGTTCAGGTCAGTAACCATGGTATCTGGATTACTGTTCTGCTGGAACATTCCTGTGTTGTTGGACTGTGGTGATGGTTCCATAGAGTTGAAGCCGCCCTGGTGGGATGAGGTAGAGCCTGTTGGGGACAGCATTCCCATGGCAACAGATGGAGATGCTGGGGGAGGAGTTGGACGTGGGGACAGCATGGGATTGCCTGCTCTCTGCTGAGGCATTGTATTCATACTGTTAAACTGCATACGGTGTTGGGCATTAGGCAGTGTTGGACTAGTCTGGGGAAATCTCATGACACTCTGTTGTGGAGAAGCTCCAGTTACTTTATCTCCCATACTCTGGGCGTGGCCCTGTGGTGGGGAATGGTAGGAGAACTGTTGATACTGGCCATTGTTAGACTGCTCACCTTGTATGAACGGCTGAGATTGCTGCTGCTGTTGAGGCATAATTACAGAATCTGACGTCATAGCCTGGCCTATGTTTGAATTAGCAAAATTTTGATTCCCAGTCACATTATTCTGTGGAAACATCTGTGCCTGCATACTGACCATGTTAGGCTGAGATGGCTGGGAGGTTTGAATTCTTGTTGGAGAGGTCATTCTCTGCATAAAGCCGGCCTGATTTGGCTGTGGCTGGGTGCTTGGATATCCTTGCTGTGACGGCTGTATATGCATTTGTTGCTGGCCTGCAGCAGTGGTCACAGCATAGTCATGGTGGGAGAGGTATTGCTGTTGAGACTGGGTCACTGGTTGCTGCTGTTGCTGCTGCTGGTTGTACATCTGAGGGTTCTGATTCCATCCTTGCATTCTCATAACCTTCATTGGTTGTTGTTGCTGGGGTGCTGGCTGTTGCTGTGTCGTGTTAGGAAGACTGGGTCCTGTCTGTGTACCACCAGCAGCATTGTAATTATACATCACCTGACCTTGGTGCTGCATCATACCGCCTGATTGGTTGCTAAACTGAGGCTGGTGGGAGGAGTTCTGAATCATGTGACTCTGGGACTGCCCATGGGCAGTTGATACCATCGCATTCTGATTATACATCGGCTGGTTGTTGTACTGATTGAAATTTGATTGAACAAATTGCTGTTGCTGTGGTTGCTGCTGTTGTTGGTTGGGGAACTGCATGTTCCCGAAGTTATTGGTTGGCATGTTAGAAGTCATGTTGTTGTATCCTTGCTGGGGTTGTCTCTGTTGTGGCTGCTGTTGTACTGATGACATCATACCAATATTCTGCTGGGGTATAATGCCTTGCATCTGCTGAGGCTGCGGAGTCTCCTCTACAATATAACACATACAATTCAGGGGCCCGTTTCATAAATCTTCTTACGACAAATAGTCAAATCTTTAAAATACATTTAATTTCTTATTTCTCTATCTTATCCTGTCTTGTGACATCTTTTTGGAATCGTCTTGAAAAGACGATTAGAAAAAGATGGCACAAGATAGGATTAGATGGAGAAATAAATAATAATTGAGACTTTTATTATCTGACTTACGACAACATTTGTCGTACGAAGTTTTATGAAACTGACCCAAGAGCTCCAGGTAAGATGGAGTAAACTGAACACATCCAATAAATATAGTTTTCCCATCATACCATGAACCCAGCACCAAATCCTATGGTGTGACAGTGACTACTCATTAAACTGTCTCGAATACAAAATTCTAATGAGAGGTCCCACCATAGGGTTTAATGCAGACATATATTTTAGTTTTAGAAATAATACCCTATTAAATGGCTGAACCCCTTCACTGCCATGACCTCATCTGCTTTAACCCAGTACCCCATAAATACGCCTTTTTACGCCTTCAACTTATTCCTATCCTGAAGAAAATAGCACAAAAAACCTTAACCAAAATATCCAAGTCCATCAAGGGCCACAACTCACACTAAATGCAAACTTGAGTTACCTGCCTTGATTGACTGCACTAGTGGCAAGATTGTGGTGAAGTTATAATCCCATACAAGCAGCAGCTGCAGAGATATAAGCTTATTTCTAGGTTGCACAAAAAACCTTAACCAAAATTTCTAAGTCCATCAAGGGCCATAACTCACACAAAATCCAAACCAAAGTTACCAGCCATGATTTGCTGCAATAGTGGGGAGGCTGTGGTGAAGTTATAATGCAATACAAGTATTGGTTGTAGAAATACAAGCTTATTTGTAGGTTGCACAAAAAACCTTAATCAGTGCAACGCCGACGCCAGGGCGACTGTAATAGCCCTCCATATTCTTCGAATAGTCGAGCTAAAAATCATAAGAAATATTTTCTATATTCTAGCAGATAACAGCTTAAAGCAGGTTGAAAGTAAAGCAGAATGTGCCTTAAGGCGCATTCTGCTTTACTTTCAACCTGCTTTAAGTGGTCACACTTGTTCAAAACTAGAAACAGGCTATGGGTAGTGGGTCAAACCACTGTACATAGTCTTTTTTTATTTCAAATTAAAATTTTACAGTCACATTGTAAATTGGTAATGAGTGTTATAACAATATTTCCAATATTTTCTCTAATTCTCAACCAAAAACAATGTTGCGACTCATCATTAGAATTGTCTCTTTCAGACATTTCTGATGAATAGCACAACCAGGTTCCCACCTAACCCTACAGTGTTACTACTGATCAGAATCGTCTGCATTGGATTTAACGCAGAAATAAAGATTTCTAGTTTTTGAAATGCTCCTCTTGTCAGGCGCTCTGTATGACATCATAGCATTTGTAGGAGACATTGAGGATTTTACAGGACTCCAGATAAGAGGGAGTAAACTGAACAAATTCAATGTTTTCTCACTCGTTTGAGCATCAATCTTATGGTGTTACTACACATTAGAATCGTCTCTTTGAGACGATTCTAATGAGTAGTGACACCATAGGGTTTCATGCAGAAATAAAGATTTAAATTTTTTCAAATACTCCCCTTATCTGAAGCCCTGATTTTAGTACCAGAAATAGTCACCTCATTTAGATCTCTAATTTTCACTTACCTGCTCCACTAGCAAGCTCCTCCAGAAATCCTGGATCAGAGTCAAACAAGCCGCCTAGATTGTCGGCCATCTCAAGATTTGGGCAGTGTCACTAACAAGTAAGAGCCATAGTGGTGTGGTTTCACTTCAGGACAAACTACAGTCCTGAAATTTGAAACACAGAATGATAATTCAAAATCACATTTAACCCAATTACTCCATAAAAAATTGCCTTTAACCCTTTACCCCATAAATATGCCTTTCTATGCCTTAAGATTATTCCTTTACTACAGAAAATTGATCCTATTTTATATGTAGTAATTAATATGAAGAATAAGATTTTTTTTTTCTCTTTATTCTACAGATTGTAACTTAAAGCAGGCTGAAAGTAAAGCAGAATCTGCTTTACTTTTATACATGCTTTAAGCCTATAACCCATTACCCCATAGCCTATTGAACAATTTCTAGATCTGAAGTTTAGGTGACCACTTAACTCATTCACCCGAGTCCCTGAAACTTGTAATGGACAATTCCAATTTCAAAACACTTCTACTCCATTGTTGACTATTTGGTGGTGATTTTAACAATATTTTACATTGTTTGTAAATGATGACTATACTTGTCGCTAGTGTTGAATGTGTTAAAGAAGGTTGAAAGTGAAGCAGAATGTGCCATGAGTTGAATTCTGCTTTACTTTCAGTCTGCTTTAAGATACAGTCTTCTAGGATATAGAAAACTCTTCATAAGAGACATCTATATGAACATATAAATTGGAACTATTTAATTCAGTGGAAGAATAAATTAAAGGCGTATTTATGGGGTTATGGGTTAAGTGGTCACCTGTCTTTAAAACTAGAAAAAGGTCATGGGGTAATGGGTTATGTTATTCCTCTAGTGAAGAAAAGAGCTCTACTTGTCTTCCTTGCAGGGATATCTGTAAAACAATAAATATTTGTAAAATTTATTAATGTTTCAATATTTACCCGAAATTACAGATGAAAACTAACCTTTGCAAACAACAGTCTATATTTTACAAACAGCATTTTCCCTTAAATTTGATTTATTTTTTAAAAATTGACCTTTCTGAAAACTATTCAATTTTCTTAAGTACGGGAGGAAATGTTTCTATCTTTAACAATTTGACACAGCAGATACTAGTATGTTTTCTGTTTGTAGACACATGGTTGATTACTCCATACTTCATAGATACACATTTTTATGCATTCAATCCATTCCTGTTTTGGCCTCAGTTTGTTCCTCATGTTTTCAAGGAAAATCATGAACTGAGAGTAAAAATAAATTTTGAAAATTTGGCCTTTATTCATATTTAACCTGAAGGACTCAATGTTTTGTCCCTGGAGGGACTAATTGTTTTAAAGAATGTGCACCCCAGTCACACTATTACGATTTCAAAATTAATTACCTTTCTTTAATTAGCCACCTAATTCTTTGATTACAAATGCTTTACAAGTGTTGATGTTTTTTAATCCATTACCCCACAGCCCATTTCTAGTATTGAAAATAGGTGACCACTTAAAGCAGATTGAAAGTAAAGCAGAATGTGCCTAAGGGCACAGTCTGCTTTACTTTCAGCCTGCTTAAAGCTACCAGTTACTAGGATATATCAAATATTTCTTATGGTACATAGTCATGACTGTGTATAAGTTGAATTATATTCTTCAGTGGAGGAATAAACTAGAGGCATAAAAAGGCATCTTTATGGGGTGAATGGGTTAACTTGTACAGCCAGAAGGATTTTTGGTGAAAACATTTACCCTCCTCCTACTACAATTACTCGCTCAATATAGAACATTATTATTTTAACAAATAAAAGCTGAATATCTTAGCTCTCATTTGAGCCCTATATTTTAGAAATCGGGTGAAAATTAAAGTTTGAACGGACTTTTTATTAACAATAGGTAGCCACCCCAGGCGAACGCGCGCGCTTTAGACGTGTTTATCGATCGATTAACCGCGAGTCGGCAGACAGGTATCGATCGGCGAATAAACGACAGCATTATTGGGGAATTGCATCCTTTCAGATCCGGTTATAATTCATTCGTGTCTGTATTCAGTCCTTTTTGATAAGTAATAAGACCAAAGTCTTGTAAATTTTCGAAATAATTGGCCTCATTTGTCACTTATTCAGACAATGTTTGCAAACTGTTGTAATTAAATCGAGTGAAGCATCCTCTTAATTAGCTTTACTTAATTTCTCCGTACCTCTAAAAATAGGGTATGTGTAACTTTGAATTAGAGAACAGTCTTCTATATAGAACTTGGTGTTAGTCTTTAGATGTTTGTCATCTTACTTGGATGTTATTAGAAGTATAATTTGGACTTGAATAAAAGCTTGAACTGCAATCATGGACTTGAGTGAATCTGGCTGCTCCCAGACCGGGAGCAGGCCCCTAAGTTAAAACAATATAGTTGAAAGCATGCTGACCAGTGGCGAAAAAGGGAAAGGGCTGGCCCCAGCCGCTTGAGTTAACAATTCCCCAAAGACATTGCTCGAATGGCGGTCGCCCACTGACAACCATTGGTCACATATGTCTGCAGTTTCTTTTGTGTACAGCTCTCATGAATCCGTGATTGTTAAAGCAATTACACAATGAAACATCTTCAACACCTCTATAATCAATCTCGACTTTTGGCTTACTCAACATGATGTATTTACAACGTAAATTAGACCAACGCCCAGCGTGTGTACAGTGTACACACAGCTAATCAGTGGACTGTGGTCACGGTGACACTGCATGTAGCCAGGGTGTTGTTTATTATAAATATCAGGTGGGTTAATCTCTCAAAGCTTAACACATGAACACTAGCCAGTGTATTAAGTGTCATTCGCGAGGCTGGCAAATTGAACCTGGATTACCGTACTGAGTGATGTTACTGATGTATGAATGCAAGTTATTTTGTATCTAGATACAGATTGTAAAATAGGGTGGGGGAAGATTTTGCTTCTAAATTTGTTTATCAGTAGTGTTTTTAATCGGATTTTTATTATGTAAAAAATCTTGAAAAATCTTGGGTCCACCCCATAAGTCGAGTAAGGTTTCTGAGAGTGATTTTGGAGTCTGAAAAAGTCGACTTATGGCTGCGTATATACGGTAAACTACAGATATACAAAAAGTCAAGTAGATTTTATCATTAGATAAGTTTTACTATAAATTTAGAAATTATATAATTCATTATAAGTAAGAAAATGGAACGGGACTAACTCAGTAAAGGTGACATAATGGACCCCACTTTTTGAATGGCATGGAGTCACTGGGACTTTTTCATGTTCATCGGCCTTGGTGGAACCCTGGTTATTTTTATACTGGGTACGTTTTATAGCAGAAAGACAAACATGCGGTCCGACAAAACTGTGATATAAAAACATATGATATAAGTGAAGTTACCCAAAACAAAACATTTTTGATGATTTGATCTGTATTAAAACACTTTCTGAAACAGTCGTTGAAAAATGTCAAATCACTCCCATAAGCTCAGTGATTGCCGCAAATTGCAGAAAGAAAACGAAAATGGCCGAGAGAAAAATCCTTTAGTGGGACATAAGGGCCGATAGTTTAAAAGTTTGGCAGACAAAATGGCCGATAGATTTTCCGCTGAATACGACAACAGAGAAGCTTTGTTTTTTCTTTTTAACTAATTATTTTCAGGAAAAACGAATTGATTTCAAATTCTTATCGTTCATCAAAAAGGGAATACGAATTGTGCTCGGAGATGCATCGTTTTTGTAAGAATTGATTTCCGTATGGTAAATATTTACTTGTGCATTGTTAGCAAAGGGAGGCTACTGTGCACTCGCAAATATATCTATTCGCAAATATATCTATATCTACATTGATATATGAACGATACAAATCAAAGTTCTCCGAAAATAGTGTTAGGTCGAAAAACTCTCAACAAAATGTCAAAATCTAAGCATGGAAGAGACAGATAAACAATAGACAGCTGAAAATCATTGGTTGTTAGCTTTTGTATTTAAAAGGAAACAAACACCTAATGAAAATGTTGGCAGTTTGTTGAACGATTTAATTTCAAACGCTGTTGCATCAGTGGAGAAAAAAAACTCTCAGCGGCGAACTTTTAAGATTCTTGAAAATCGTAATTTCGCATATCAGACTGTACCAATTAGCAAGTTTCTGTTTTAACAAGAAAATTTAGATTTAAATAAGATTAGAGCCTTCTGATTATGGCCTAGGCTTTTTTTCTTTGGGACAGATTGGCCGAAGCAAATTTCATCATTTATGACATTCGTCCTATAGTTAGTAGGCCCAATCTGATTCACTGAATCTAATTTATTTAAAATACAATCATTTTTTTGATTAAAATCAAATTTCATAACTTTAAATACTAATAAATAGATCTACAAGAACTTAAACACATGTTTGAGCTCAAAACTTTGTGAATGACATGGTCACTTTAGTGATGAAGACTACGTGCTCATCCATTATGCAATAGGCAACCCTCAGAAAGGGGTCAGTGAAGACAATGCATTGGATGTCTGCTTCTTTTGCTAGCATCTGGCAAATAAATTACCGTCAACACCTTAATACCTAGTATGATGACGACTCGAGACGAAACAAAGGATGATTACACACTGTAAAACCAATCATGTGTAACGGTCGTGTGGTTAAGCCCCCTACTTCCATGAAGCCAAGAAGTGGCCCAATCAAATTCGAGAAGCAACTTGGAATCTTTGTTTGTTTCCATCGAAAACACGTGTTTTACATATGAAAGTTTATACTGACCTCCAATTTCCACCAAAAACCAACCATTTTCAACCACATATTCCGCTTTACACACCTAATTAACATGCAAAAAATGAACAATGCAAAAAGTGTGATTTGATCGCCATTTCGGTCGATTTTTGGACGAAATTATCAAAACAGAAGCATGAACAAAACGGAACGAAATCCCGAGGGTCGGGCAGATATTCATCATAGAAGTTGTCCAGATACATTAAAGAACCATTTAGGAACAAAACTGTAATATTATCTAAACGGTTTACCTGAGAAAAATGTGTAATAATTCAACAATTTTCAAAGAATGACTTTGTAGATCACACCGCTAATTCTCAACATCATGTATCGACAAACTGTGTATAAGCAAAGAGCTTTATGATTGGTTCATCCCGAAGTGCCGCTGTGGGTAGTGATTTTGGCATAAATATCAAGATTTTTAAGTATATGTAACAACTTATCGATTATTTTCTGATTCAATTGAAATTATGATTTTATATTTAGTGGAAATATGGTTAATGAAGTCTGTTGTTTCATACAATTGTGCTAAATACAACCGTGAGGCCGGATCGTCTTATCCAATGAAATTTCTCGTCACATCGCATCCGAATAATTGAATATCTCAGTGCTGATCAAATTTTGGCCAATCAAAACTGGGGTCATCAGCAAGTGCCCGTATGAAATTACTAAATCAAGAGTTGTGGTGCTAAAAATAAACCAACATGTTCAATACTGTTTCAAATGATAAAATCCACTGTCTGTGTAAACGAAAATATTTTGCAGTCAAGGTCAAGACATGAATTATTAGAAAAATGAAGACAGTAGAGCTGCATTTCTAAATCTAAAGAAAAGCGGCATAATTTACCGAACGAGTTTCTCGGCAAGTAGGGTTTCCCCAATAGATATAAATGACCTCTGACTGGGTTTCCCCATGTTTCTAGGCACGAGTTGGGGAATGGGTCCTTTAGGTGCTATATATTCGCCTGATATTTACAAACTAGGTCCGTCTATGGCGTCCTTGCCACAGGAAAACTTTGTTGGTTTCGTTGAATTATCTAATAATATTTAGATCTTATTTTGGACTGTTGATAAAATAACTGAACTGAATTGCTTGACGATGTCACTCTTTAAAAAAAGTGTACCCTGTCCAAAAACTAGATCTAGAGATGTCTATTCAGAGTTTGTTAATGTCTTAACTTGAGTTGTCACATTATGATAGCTTAATTCCGTCACCATCTTTTCCGGTTAAATATTTGAAACTGTCTTTGTTTCACTTCCTTTTTTACTTTATTTCTTTAAGAATAAAATCAAGTTTCATCCTTAGAAAGTAGATCTATACATATTGGTGCAGTAGATCTATATAGAATCTACTGTAGTTCCCTGATTAACCCGTTATTCCATAAACACGCATTTCACATTTATTCCTCCACTGAAGGAAATAGTTAATTTATAATACATTAATGGATTCACGTACCATAAGAAATAACAAATATAATGATATAGCCTAGCAGCGTAGGCTGAAAGTGAAGTAGAATAGGCCAATATATATAGATCTAGATATATATAATATGCGTCTTAGCTAAGACTCTTTATATTTACTAATTTTCACATACAAAGAGAAACCATATACACATATTATAACATAAATTTAAGTTTATTTAAGCATGTATAATAAAAACAAGTTATAGTACACAAGATAAACCGTTAGTCTTATTTAATCCTTTCTCCATGTTAACGAGTACGATGGTTAAGTTTTACAGAATACAAAACTATTTTGTTGCATACCTAGATCTACTTTTGAAATAAATTGATGAGGAAATGTTACAAATATTCATTATAGTTTAAACTTTATTTAAAAAAAAAAACAACAAAAAAAACAAAAACAAAAAAGTCATTATGACTTAGAATTAACAATTAAATTGATTTTTTCATTGAATATCAAATGTAGATTCTATTATATTTGTTAAGATTTTACGTCGCTTTTAACAGTACATGTATATATCAGTCATATCGCGACGTCCAGCTAATTACAGGTGGGGGAAGACCCCAGAAGCCCTTTATGCACTGTTTCAGGCACAAGAATCGGCAACTGGGTAGAACCACCGACTTTCCGCAAGCCAGCTTGAAGGTTTAACAATAATTCAGTCATATCGCGACGTCCAGCTAATTACAGGTGGAGGAAGACCCCAGAAGCCCTTTATGCACTGTTTCAGGCACAAATCGGCAACTGGGTAGAACCACCGACCTTCCGCAAGCCAGTCTATTATATATCATGCACCAAAGACACTGAGTTGTAATGGAAGGATATGCGACGCGATGTAGGTGCATAAAGTCTGACATTAACCCTTTCACCGTCATGGCGTCTTCTGCTTGAAACAATTGTCGTCGGCTTTTATTTATCAAAGTTCATATTTAAAGTAAATTTACTAAAGAAATATCGTAATGAATGTCAAACAGTATGGATCCTGATTAGACGCCGCGCTACGCGGCGTCTAATCAGGATCCATACTGTTTGTACATAACAATTGTACCGGGGTAAAACGTTCAAAAGCAGTTTCGCCATTGATAATTTAATAGTAAAATCAATAACACGACAGTGGCGATCTTACTTTTAGCAAGCTTAGTTAATTCCGTCTGTAAAAATTGTCGTCTGCAGCAATTCACAGAATATATTTATATGTCACTTGTGGCAGCAAATGTTATCAGGGTGTTGGACAGTTTGGATACAGATGAGACGCCGAGTTACTGTGCGTCTCATCTGGATCCAAACTGTTTGCATCTGTTGTCACGAGTTACCCAGTAATGTGCTATAGAATGATAAGATTGTCAGCATTTGGCTGCAGGGCTGCCATAAGTTGATAATAAAAATCCTAAGATTTCAAATTTTCAATTTTTCAGACGCAATTTTACTAATCGTACCTTTACCACATTGTCTGTTTTTTGTTTTGAAGACACATGACTGCTTAAAACAGGTTGAAAGTAAAGCAGAATGCGCCTTAACCCTTTGAATCCTGGTCCCGCCTATAGGCGTCCTTTTCAAACAGTGTACGTACATGTGAATAGTACACTTGTCCTGTCAGGGTCTTCACTGTTTGTCATAATGCCAAACAGTGACAAAAACAACCCTTAAAAGTCAGAAATGGACAAGACTAAAATGGAAACTGGAATTGTTCATTTAATGTTTCAGGGAGGAAATTCTGCTTTACTTTCAGTCTGTTTTAAGCTACCATCTGCTAGGATCAAAATCCGAAGATTTCGGAAAAATCCGGAGAAATAGCAGCCCTGATAAGATTGTCAGCAGCTGGCTGCCTAATCTTAGCAACTCGCAGGACACAGGGCAGATATCGATGACTGTCTAGAAAAAAATGTCAAATCGTTCTGGCCTTGAATTCACCAATAAACTCTCGAATAATCACGTACGTATCACTTTGTTCCCAGCTTCTAACATCTCCTACTCGTTGGTCTAGCTTCCGACGTCTGTGGTAAAAGCTCAAACGGTTCGAGCGGGTTTGACGTCTCTCTAGATCAACATCGACCTATTATAATGGTGCATGGCACTGCCGCGACGTTAGTAACCCCCCTGTTGGAGAAACCACCGGTTCTTTTACTTGTCCTGTGTAAAGCACCGAGACACGGGAACTCGGCCTTTAATGTCTTATCCAATGGACCATTAGTATATTTATTCGGTGCAAGTGGTGGCGGGGGCGGGGATCGAACCACCGATCGGGCCCACCCTGTATTACTAGTCCAGCGTGTTACTATTAGACCACAAGTCCACTACAAAGCTCAAATGGTTTAATAAAACTAGATCATCCAAAGGGTTATTATAAAAATCATATACTAGTACTAATATATAGGACATACATTGTGTTTGTGAAGGGAGAGTAACACACATACACACATTTAGAGTATTAAACTTTGAGTAACTCAATTTTGTGACAGGTTTAAGCAAAAAGTCATGTTATGTTTTTCAAATTAGGTGTTCATTTATCTGCAAAAAAAATTCAAAAATTGAATGTGATCGTTTCAGTCAATGTATTTGCTTTATAAAGGTAGATAACTTAGAGGTGTAAATTTACTAGCAACTGTAGAAGGTTCTCCTGCAAGACCTCATATTACATCATACATAAATATTGAGAGTACATCCCCCACAAGCTGCACGACACACTATCACATTCACAAGTACAGTAACTACTGTTCATGATGTGAACTTGTCAGTAATGTGTTGATAATTATTTTTAAAATCACCACAATTGACCTTTAACATGTGTCAAATTATCTTCACAAGAATGTCATACTCCATCAATGTCAAATTTTCCTTGCAAACAACACTCATAACTAGAGATTTTTTTCTTCCGGTCATTTCCCAATCCATCCATGGAGTTCCGAGTTAGAGCCCGGACAAGCACACACATACATGTATTTTGACATTATACCTCTAAGTTTGACCTTGGCATTTCAGCTACTGACCTGTTTTTTGTGCCCGACACGCCGTACTTTCTAGACAAACATTTATGCCTAGTCATTTTACAGTCCATCCATTGAGTTCCGAGTTATAGCCCGGACAAGACCGAACGGGTGCACACACAGACGCATCGACGGACGAACGCACTAACATACACCTAACATACGAGGGTGTTTCATAATTAATGCAACTCCATTAATAACTTCGATATAATAATTGTAATATGCATGTGTGATATATCGTTGGAAAGGACAATTTCTCACCTACACGATGGTATAACGCACTATTAGATCACATTACGGGATAAATCACAATACTTATCTAAATGACCCCTCCTCAAGGGCACTAGAAAATAGCACTTTTCAGACTTTACTTATTGACCTAATAACTTTTTTAAAAGTAAATTGTCCATATTTTGTTTTTGAAATATATCAGTTTATGTCTGAATTTTAATATAGATAAGATTTCATTACAATTAAAAGGCTCAGCTGTTTTAAATCTCTTTTTTTTTTAAAATAAAATTTCTCACTTTGCTAATGAAAAAAGTTGACATGAATTTTCGAATGCTATGAAAATTTTCTAGATTCGTATATCTATAATTTGATTTTAAAACATGAACATCTGCTTCAATTACTTAAATTATAGCATGGTTTGATATAACAAAATGTGTTTTAGGTTTCAACAAAATCTCTTGAACATAACAGTAGTGCCATTTTTTATGATTTTTTCAGTAAGAGTTGAATATTACCTATATTTTTGTCAATTTGTAAAATTATATAATTTTAAATTGCGTAATGTGTGTATAATTGTCTAAATTAATCTGACCGAAAGTTTCATAAAATTATTTCAAATAATGAAACCGTCATGGTAATTACAGTATCAAAGTTTGGTCGAAACATTACCTAAAAAATACACAAAAACCGTCCAGTGCCCTTGACTTGGGGTCATTTAGGCTAATGGTGTGACTTGTCTAGTCATGTGATCTTACTGTACATTATACCATTGTGTAGGCGAAGAATGACTCTTTCGAATGATGTATCACACATGCATTTTGCACTTATGTTATCAAAGTTATTGATCTAGTTGCATTAATTATGAAACACCCCTCGTATGAGGACATTGTGACAACGATGTCGAGCTGACCGCAAGCGGGCTCGACACGTCAAATTATGATAAAATGTTTCCATTTTATTATACTCAGATTTTGTATAAACGATATAATCACCAATAATATTATCTATTATAGATAATATTATTGGTGATTTTATCGTTTATACAAAATCTGAGGGAATTAATGTTTTACTTTTAGGAAAGTTTCTTTTACTTTTTTAAAATCGTCAGGTTTTAAGACTCGTGTGGTTTAAAATTGTTCCACTTAACAACTTGGTACTTCTCATTTTATGAAAATTTTATATTAATGGAGGTCGTATATTTCTTAAATGTTTCTAGTAGTACGATGGAGATATGTACATATACGAGTTTATGACAATGTATGTGGTTACAGTAAATGTTTATAAAAGTAATATATATAAAATGAAGTCTCTTATAATTCTGTAAAGAATGCCATGGTTAGAAAATATTGGTAGCACGATCTGTTCATATATGATATGTTGTAACTATGCTGAGACTTTAATACAGAATATATAAATACCCTATTCAGGAATGTTACAACTTACATGCTGTAGTGCTTTAATAAGTCATGTACGACAAACAAGCGTAGCGCATGTCATATTCAGGAGTTTCTTAATGATTATGCCCCCGGGCTGCGAAAAAGAAAACTTTAGTTCTGTTTAGTTTTTAGAGTTGGAGTACGGATCCATAAAATGTTTTCTATAGTCTCAAACTTAGCACGTGCTTCTTTGGTTCTTGTTGCTAGGTATTTTTATAATGTACATTCAAAATTTGAACCAGGCTGCCATGGAAAAAAACAAATGAACGTTACGTAAAACTACACCAAATTAACAAACACCTTACACATGCGATTAGAAATAAAATAAGAAAATGTTATTCTAAAGCTCTTTTACTTCATATTAAGTCACACATATCTTAAAATTCAATCGGTAAACTTGATTTGACATAGACTCCGAAGTTAATATTAGCATCTATCACATTTCCGTAAACTTGAACATTAACAGTTTAGTTCACATTTATTGGCAAATCGTCAATTTATGCCTTTGGCCATTTACAAAGATACATGGGTATGGCTTAGGCAAAACAATACGATTCAATACAATAAAATAATTCAACATATTCTCTTCATATCAAATAAGTATTAGTAGACTATACATGTAAGGGAGTAGAACCAATTTACAATTCTAGGGCATTTTTTCTAATGTTAAAGGCACTTTTAATAAATTTTCCTACATTATGCAAACAATTTTTGTTTGAAGAACTCATTAAAGAAATGTTTTTATTAACAGTAGGCCATGAAATATTTCCTAAATACTTTAAACTGACATCTTTGTATCTCGGACAACACATTTTAAAACGATACTCCGTTTCAACTACCATAAATTACATGATTTGCATATTTGTTGATTTCTATCTGTACCAGTAAATCTTCCAGCTTCAATTATCGTTATGGCTTTTCTCAAAGAATCATACTGTATTTTATCCAAATACTGTTCATATCCAAAATATTTCTTGAATTGTTTATAATAATCAAGTTGATTGGTGTTATTTATGTTTTCAGTCCATCCCTGCAGAAAGTGATCCCGTAGTCTTCTACAAAGAGTAACAAATGTACTTCGGTCAGGGTTAAAATTGTTAATAGCATATGTAGAACCTAGATGGCCGTGCCAATAAGTGAATTCATTCGTTTTGACCAACATGATCCATTTATACTATTAAGTTGATCTACATACATGTGATAAAGGTATGAATCTTGGTTACTTATGATTTTAGTCCAGAACTTCAAAGAACGTTCTTTACAGATATGAGATAATGGAAATCGACCTATTTCACCAAATACTGCAATATTAGGTGTCTGCTTTTTAACACCGAGGATAATTATATTTACAAAATTTAACATACAATGTATCAACTTCTTTAAAATTATATACACCCCAATCCTCCGACCCATACGTTAAAATAGGTACAACCATAGTTTCAAATAGTTTAAGTTTAACAATTTCTGTAACTTTCTTTAGTTTCCCTTTGAAAGCGCACTTGTTTGTCCCATTTGTTAACATGTCAACCAGTTAAGTGTAGTGAGTCAAGTTTTTTCATTTATATTCTAAAGTCGCCTAGCAACAGATGTTCTGGTTCTAACAGCTGCGAAAAGATCTATATTTGAAAAGTTTACACCCTAACTTTTAAACTGGACTACACTGTGGTGTAATTGTGTGCTCGACACCTTTGTGGCTTCCTTATCAATAAAGAAAATGTGCGGAAAAATGGCCAGATTTCGTAAGGGGGAACGTTATTATGCCTCATGACTATACATGTTCTAATTTGTATTGTTATAGAGCTTATGCCATTAAAATTGTTCCTGCGATGGACAGAAGTGGGATACCCCTGTAATTTGAACTGTCTGCTTTTTCACCTTTGTTTTTGTATAAAGTTATGAATTGATAATCGCACTACGAAGATCTTGTTTTGCGCTCAGCAGCAAAGAGCCAATGTACGTAGCTTTGAATGAAGACCTGGGGTCCGTTTCATAAAACTTCTTACGAAAAATGTTGTCGTAAGTCAAAACTTTAAAATGTATTTAATTTCTGATTTCTCAATCTAATCCTGGCTTGTGACATCTCTTTGGAATCGTCTTTTCAAGACAATTCCAACGAGATGTCACAAGACAGGATTAGATGGAGAAATAAATAAAACTGTAGATTTTTATAATCTGACTTACGACAACTTTTGTCGTACGAAGTTTTATGAAACGGGCCCCTGGGTCCAAATGTTTCCTTATATCGGTTGGAATTCCATCGGTTCCAGCAGCATTGCCAGTCTTCAGTTGATTGATGGCCATAGTTGAGTGTGGGCAATTGATCAAACTCCAATATCACTTGGACTTGAGGGATGCGGAGGAGTGCTGCTTCTTCAACTATTCGGTTGGCGCTGAAAAGGTCTTGGAAATGTTGATCCAAGCGGTCCAGTATATGGATGACTTGTCAGTTAAGAGTTTCTGACCATCTGCGCCGTGAAGAGGGTTGCTTCTTTTTCACATGGCAAGCTGGTTGAACAAGATGAGCTTGTTTAGCCAGTATTTTCTTCTTCAGCAATTCCTGAATTTCCACATTGTTTTCTTCAAACCCGTCCTTGTTCTTCTTTGTGGTGAAACAAAGAACTTCTTCAGATGTCTGGGAGGGCTATTTTCATGCCACACTAAAGCGGTTCAGGTAAAGGGTTATTGAGACTGCTTGGGTCTTCGAGTTTTGACTGAATGTACTCCTAACAAGCAGCTTTTATTTCAAGTGACATAACGTTGTTAACTTTGAAACTCTTTCTAATTGGTCCTCTTTGCTTTGGTTTAGGTTTAAAGTGTACCCGAGTCTGCATCGAACAAGGCGGTGGCCTACATGAAATTCTGCGCTGGGCATTACTCTGGCGTATAAGACGTCTTTTAGGTCTCACTGGCGCACTAAGATGTACTATATTAAGTGTCAGTGCTTGGATCGAGGATGCATCCAGGTTGTTTTGAGACTATATCTCTATAGAAACACGGCGTTTGTTACAGAGTCAGATAGTTGTTGCTCCGCACAGAATTCGAGTAGCAAACGTACATTGTCATTGCAGTTGCCAAGCGCCTTGTTTCCAAAGCCCACATTTCTAAGCATCCGAGTATTTGCCGAGTGTTGAAATCACCAAGGATTATACAAACTTTGTCATCTGCTGGGGTACTTTGAAAGAGTAGAACTTGTCCTCTTCTGCAGGTTCTGCTTGAAGTGTTGGTGAATATACTCTAATGATGGTAGCATAGTGTTTATTCATGAGAGAGACAGAGAGAGGGAGAGGGGGAGAGAGAGAGAGAGAGAGAGAGAGAGAGAGAGAAGAAGAAGAAGAAGAGAGAGAGAAGAAGAAGAAGAAGAAGAGAGAGAGAGAGAAAGAGAGAGGAGAGACGTATTGAGGTGCTAGTTTGGAAGCAACAGAGTTCCTCATCATGCATCCAAACTTTAAAATACATTTAATGTCTTATTTCTCCATCTAATTTTGTCTTGTGACATCTCTTTGGAATCGTCTTTTCAAGACGATCCCAGAGAGAAGTCACAAGACATGATTAGATGAAAAATAAATAATAATTAAGACTTTAATAATCTGACTTACGACAACAGTTGTCGTACGAAGCTTTATGAAACGGGCCCCAGAGTCGTAGGTCGGGGGTTACATGATTTTACCAACCTGTTGTTTTTTGAGTTGCTATAAGGACGGGAATCGATTGTTGTATGTATAGAAGGAAATCTTGAAAAGCTGAAACCCCATTTTGCCCCCTTGATCTGGTGTGGACCCAAACTTGTCGGACATTGAAATAAATTACACGAACATACATTGCTCCCTCTCTACAACGGCCCCGACAACGACTCCCTCGGTACAACGGCCCTTGCCCATGTTCCCTAAACGAGACAATTACATGTATATCTTACGTTTTTACTGCTGCAATATCGTGTGCTTAAAGTTTCTCAAAGTTACTTATCAATAGACATTTTGACATAAACACTTAATGACGAGTGACAGGCAGCTTGAATCCAGATCAGACGCCGCGTTACGCGGCGTCTGATCTGGATTCAAGCTGTTTGCAACTGTAAGCCAATTTCCCTCACTATTATTAACCGAACAACGCACATATTGTTCGTCTCCCATTGGGTGTCAATGTAGAGAGGGAGCGCTGTACATGTTATCACACTTGCAGGAAGACGGCACGCATCAAAGCAAAAGTTTAGTAGACGACAGTTTAGATCGCGAATACAATACATTAAACCATTTATCTCTGATGGATTTCTTCCATGCTTATATATTGGATTAGTCCATTTTTTATGTAAGGGTCCCTGGTCTAAATTTTCATTTTCGTTTTGTATTATATTGAAATATCTATCAGCAAACTGTAGAATCTGATCAGACGCCGCATTATGCAGCGTCTGATCAGAGTCTACATTGTTTGCACTATATCACTTTTATAGGACCGTGGGCACAAATGGGTCAATATGGCATCTTATCACTTGGACTTGCAAAACACACTCATTATTCTGCTAAGCACTACATTACTGGGATGTACAAACGCTTTCGATTCAGATCGCATGTCGAGTTACTCGGCGTCTGATCAGGATCCAAACTTTTTGTCACTTATTCCAAATATTTCTTCAGTCAAAAAGATTTAAAAAATAGTTTGGAAAACAAAACTATGCAGACGACTTTTTGCAGCAGACATTACGATAGCAGCAGAGGGATTTAACAGATTGATAATTGCGGCTGTTGGTTTGGAAGTTGAAGAAATCGATAGAACTGTTATGTCCAGCTCTCACTCTTCAAGTGCCCACGCGTTTCTGGAGCTCTGTCCACCTCATATCGATTCAAGAGTGAACATAAAACAATATTAACTCCATCATCACCAATCGCTACCTCACGGACATCTGCAAACAGTTTGGATCCTGATCAGACGCCGAGTAACTCGGCGTCTGATCAGGATCCAAACGGTTTGGTAATCTTATTGATATATTTTGAGCAAAACTGTCTAAAATCAATTTTGAAACACAAAATGCAGACGACAATATTTAAGCTGACGATAAAATGGCGGGAATAGGGTTATCTCTGGTCATGTTGAACGCGACATGACTGGAATTTGCATACATTCTGGAACCATAACACATGACACACAGCCCGATGTTTAAACAGGACCCAAAATGTCGATCTCATGGATCTATATCGCATAGTAGTTTACTTATTGCAAGAATACAAAACATCTGATAATTTGTTATTGCAGACGGATAATTTTGAAGCAAACGATAAAATTGACGGATAATGGATAACCTTGTAAATGCTAGGACAGACTTGACAAGAGAATTACAAGCGGCATTGGTTACAGTCGCAAAACCAATGAATATGTCTGTGTTTAGTGCATAAGCACTTATCCTTTCCAAAGTAGTGTCTGCTTTGAAATTATTGTCGTCTGAAAAAATTATTACAATAAGACATGCATTTTTAAGTTAAAAAAACTAAATACGACTGACAAACAGTTTGAATCCAGATCAGACGCCGCGTTATGCGGCGACTGATCTCATTGATCTGGATCCAAACTGTTTTCAAAATACAAGACCAGTGGTGAGTGGCAGGTAAAGGGGTTAACCCTTTCATGATCAAATTGATCGTGAGCTTTTTAACCCATTCACTGCCATATTGTCGCCTGCTTCAATATTGGTGTCTGCAATATCGTTTCGAAGTTAGATTTAAGGCAGTAAAACTAACGTAATTTCAACTTAAACATGTGGCAAACAATTTTGATCCTAATCAGACGCCGCGTTACGCGGCGTCTGATTAGGATCAAAACTGTTTGCAAACGCGCTTCATGACGTCATGATCTTTTTTTGGAGTTTATGTACATGCCACCATTTAAATCATCGAGAGTGATATGTAAGTACTTAGAACTTTTTTCATAATCGATTCAAAAAATAAATAAAGTTTAAACTTTTTAAGGCGTGTAGGATGATGGTAAACAAGTAAGATTTACCCACTTAATTTTACACTGTCTACTCGTATAATGACGGAACGCAATTTAAAAATGATACACGACAGATTTCATGAAGGAATAGCCCTACAGCCGACGCTCCCCTATTGCAGGAAATTCCCTTAATTAAGACAGACATAGACATATACAAGAGTACATAGGGAGATAATATCCTTGCATATTAGTTTCTCACCGATTAACTCCCTTGTTACACAACACCTGTCAGCAAGCACAGGGACCTGGCACGATTGATTTTTGAGAGAAAAAATTGTCAAAAGGTATATATAGAGACAAGGGGTACAACTGATTGTTAGTACATGCTCACCCTATCTCGACAAAACCGGGCATATCATAAATAATAATTGATAAAACGACACCCTTTTTGCACTTCTGTCTAGCTTATATAATACCCTTCCATAAAAACATAACATAAAACCAACTGTAAGCATGCACTTTCAAAAGTAATTGCATTTACTCACAGAAATCAACGACTTTTGGAAAACGGGACAGGTGTTCGTTCACAGCTGAAACCGCATTGACCACTACTGTGTGCTTGTATAGGCGGTAATATCGAACATGACAGTCATACAGTTCCATGGATATCCATTTTTTACACCGATCAAAGCTGATTTATACTCAAACCATTGCAATACCAACTCATTTATTGAATGGCCTTTAAAATGTAGACATTGCGGCGTTTGAGAAGAATCGGAGATCTTCCGCAAACTTTCATTTGGTCAGATTAGAGAAGAAGTTCAAATGTGGCAAATCAAATGGTTGAGAACGATCTCAGACTCAACTCAAAAGCTTTATACGCAATGAGCCTGGTCGCCATTATCAAACTTGACTGGTTGTTTTGCAGGTTATTTGGCCGATAGGGTTCCCTCCCTATAACGGCCCTTCCAACAACGAATCCCCCTTACAACGACCCTTGTCGTAGTATCCTATAACAGGACAATTATATATGTCTAACGCTATCATTGCTGCAATATCGTCTTCTTAAAATTGTCAACTGCTGGTTTTTCTCAAAATTACATTTAAGTAGACATTTTTTGTAGAATAGATATTATGACGAGTGACAAACAGCTTGAATCAAGATCAGACGCCACGTTACGCGGTGTCTGATCTGGATTCAAACTGTTTGCAAATGAAGGCTTAGTCTTAAGTTTCCCTCCCTATGACGACTCCCTCCGAACAGCACACAAAATCTAGGTCTCCTCTTGGGTGTCGTTGTAGAGAGGAGCACTGTTATAATAAAATACACATGTACTCATTTGTGGCTGTTTTTAACAAGGAACTATCCCTGCGCGCTTGTATAGATTATATATGATATAATAGAGGACATTCCTAAAGGACCTTTTCGTTGTACCGTTAGCTTGCTTTAAACAGTCACCTACCTCAAACTCCTGATAATGATCGTTATTGAGGAGTCTGACTGTAAAGCAATAAAGAAATATGCCGCACCAACTGGCGGCTATGATTTATAAGCTATGAAAATCATTTAAAGAAATCTGCACTTGAATTGTTTATGTAAAACTCTTTCCAATTCAGATCAGTAGAGCTTTTTGCAATTAGTTGCCATGGCTACCGCAATTTCAATTACATGGCCTATATTTGAAGAAACTGACAGAGTATCCTACAGGGAAAAAGAGAGCATTGAAGACCATGATATCGCTTTACCTTTGAGTTTCACCCATAATCAAAACAAGCTTACTTCTATGAAATCTATCGAGTGTAAACATTTTAGTACATCAAGGGCAGATAACGCTGGTCACACTTACCTGATTTCAGAAATAATTGTACTTCTTCAAGAACTTATTCATATATATACATCGTGTGCAAGTATAATCAAACTGTAGTTTGCTATAGTTTAAACACTATCAAATATGCCATTTTCAACACATCAAGGGCAAGATAACTCGTTATCAATTCAACCGATTTCAACAATAATTAAACTTATTAGAGAACTTATAGCTATATATATTTTTACAAAGTTGTATCAAAATCCTTATAGTCTTGTTCACACTAGAGCGTGAACAATACTGAAATAAAGCCTTCTTATCCAAAGTAACAAAAGGTCTGTAAATAGGGTTCATGATCGAAACTGTCATGGTAAACAAACTTTTGGGATATGAAATCAAGCTGTTTTTAGCATTTCAAAGTACACTAAGAGCAGATAAATCTTGTCGCAATGATCAGATTTCAGCAGTTATTGCACTCCTTCAAGAACTTATAGCTTTATACGCCGTATGCAAATATACATGTATAATTAAAATCAATTGAAAACCGTAGTTGCAAGAATGTAAACACCGTTAGATATGGCATTTTCAAGGGCAGATAACATTGGACCTATTTGTCCGATTTCAACCACTTTCATACCCGTCAAAGATCTTAATTGTCACATACAATCTGAGCAAGTTTGAAAGAGATTTGATAAAAACTGTGGTCTCCCTATATTGATTGATTGAGTTGGGGTTTACGGCACCGCGATACATGAAATGGTCATCAAAATGATTACATGTATATGTAAAAACACCAAAACAATCTCGATCAACGAGCGTGTAAAACACGGAAAGAAAAAGGAAAACAAAAAGGACAGAAACATGCACATAATTATTTAACGGTAAAAGCCTCTTAAAAACTAAATCTTGCATTTTCAATACACCAAGGGCAAATATAACTAATGACCTTATGGTCCGATTTCAACTATTATTTATTTAATCTGAGAACTTAAGGTTGTGAACAATCTGATCAAGTTTGAGAAATATTGGATAACAATTAAAACAAGAGCCCCATGGGGCATATGTCGCTCACCTGAGAATAGCTGTACATCAAAATGGAGATAATGATTTATGTCCAGGACGGGGTCATTTTTTACCCGAGGGGCATAATTTGAACAATCTTAATAGAGGACCTGTAGATGATGCTATGTTCCAAATATCTAAGATCAGGGTACTAGGGTTCTAGACATGAAGATTTTTTTTAAGTTTCCATTGAAAAAATCTATTTTTAGCTCCTGTGACCTACATATGCAACAGACTGGAACCATTTGAACAAAATAGATAAAGGACATCTAGAAGTATACCATGCCGAATATCAAAGCTCTGGCTATATTAGCTTCAGAAAAGAAGACATTTGAAAACTGTGACCCCCGGGTGGGGCTAATTTTGACCCCAGGGGCATTATTTGTACAAACTTGATAGAGGTCCTGTAGATGATATGCAATCGACCAGAACCATTTGAACCTTATTGGTATAGGACATCTAAAAGTGTCACCATGCCAGATATCAAAGCTCTGGCCATATTAGTTTCAGAGGAGAAGACGTTTGAAAATTTCACTATATAACTCTATGTAAAACTGTGACCCCCGGGGCGGGGCCAATTTTGACCACAGGGGCATAGTTTGTACAAACTTGATAGAGGACCTGTAGATGATGCTATGTGACAAATGTCTAAGATCTGGCCCTTGTAGTTTCAGACAAGAAGATTTTTTAAGATTTCCTTATTTTTTCACTTGGTTGCCATGGCAACCAGAGTTCTACATTGTTTTTAATTCTTTGAACAATTTTGAAACAAATTGACCCAAGGAACATTCGTGTAAAGTTTGGTTGAAATCTTTGCAGCGGTATATGAGGAGATGTCATTTGAAGCAATGGTTAAAGACAACAATGACTGTATAAAGTAAAATTATTTTCTTCTGTGGAAGAATAAATTAAAGACATAAAAAGGAATATGTATGGGTTAATAGGTTAATAAATATCATTATTTACATTTTCTAAATATAAGAAACTATATGTAAATGAGTGGCAAATAGTTTGGTTCCAGATTAGATGCAGCATTATGTGGCATCTGACCTGGATCCATACTGTTTATGGCCAAGAATTAATTGTGGACTGATAGACAGAAAGATAAACAAACAAACAAACAGACAGACCAAAAGTAATATGCCTTGAACTAAGTTGTGCTTGAGCATAAAATAGCAGACACCATCATTTCTGCTATGTATCTCAGTGACCTGAGTTCAGAGCTAGCTATGGGTCAGTTATGCAATAAGAGACGGTCTCAGGGAGAAATGACTATTATCATGCTGAACTGTTGTCTGCTCCAAATGTTTGTATGTGAAATATGTAAAAAATAATAACTTATATTTTCTAAATATAAGAAAATATGTAAATGAGTGGCAAATAGTTTAGATCCAGATTAGATGCTGCATTATGTGGCATCTGACCTGGATCCAAACTGTTTGCAAAAATGTTGCATTTAGTATAAGGGTAGCTTCTTAGCCTGGAAGATACAATGGGTCTGTATAAAAACGTATCATTAGAGAGTTTTTACTGTCAGACCTGCATCAAAAAGCACTGATACGGCCAGGGTTGAGTCAAATTTGACCCTAGGGTTTTGATTTTTTACAATTTTGAAAGTGATTTAGTAGAAGATACTATTCCTGCAATATCTAAGGTGTGGGAACAGTGGTTTTTTACAAAAAACTTGTTTAAAGTTTTTCACTTTTTTTAATAAATTTCAATAAGTAGTCAACATTTGAATTTTATTTTAACGATTTCTGTAGAGAAACATCCAAGGAACACCATCAGCAATTTAGTTTTTCCCTCAAACTCGCGGTTTCAGAGGAGATGTCGCTTGAAGTAAAATTTGAACGGACGGACAGACGGACGACGGACGGCGGGCGATCACAACAGCTCACCTTGAGCCTTCGGCTCAGGTGAGCTAAAAAGGTGCCCACGGGCAACGTTTCGAGTCTCTCGGCCATTTACCAATAGTAAGAGAGTGCTTAAAAAAGTAATGATACTTGATCAATAACATCAATATATAATAAGTGCAAAAAAGATATATCACACATTATTTTGAACTTATTATATTGAAGTTAATTGATCAAGTATCATTTTTGAAGTGCCCTCGCACATGCAAAAGGTAGCGTCTGGGTCTACTTTACAAAAGTGTGAAAAGGCATATAAATACATATGTTTTACCTCTGGCCTCTACGTATGACCTTGACCTTTCACACAACACATCGTATCTTCTAGACTAACATTTAAGCCCAGTCATTTCACAATCCATCCATGGAGGTCCAAGTTAGAGCACGGATAAGCCCAACAAAATGTTTTGACCTTTGACCTCAAAGTATGACCTTGACATTTCAGCTACCGACCAGGTTCTTGCGCGGGCACAACATACCTTCTAGACGAAAATGTATGTCCAGTCATTTCACAATCCATCCATGGAGTTCGAGTAAGAGCATGGACAAGCAAAAGCAAGAGAACACTGAAAGCCCTGATATCGCTCACCTGTTGTAATGAAGCCTGAAAGCTTTACCTTTGAGTTTCACCCGTTTTAATCTAAATCCATCCTAATTTGTAGCATAGCATGTAAAAAAAGTAACAAAAGGCCTGTAAATAGGGTTCATGATCGAAACTGTCATATGAAAAAAAATGGATATGAAATCAAGCTGTTTTTAGCATTTCAAAGTACACTAAGAGCAGATAAATCTCGCCACAATGATCAGATTCCAACAGTAATTGCACTCCTTCGAAAACTAATAGCCATATACATTGTGTGCAAGTATACTCAAAATCAATTGAAAACTGTAGTTGCAAGAGTGTAAACACTTTAAAATAAGGCATTTTCAACACATCAATGGCAGATAACTCTTTACCTATTCGTCCGATTTCAATTATAATCGAACTGTTCTAAACTCTTATTGCCATATACAATCCTAACGTGTTGCATCTAGAGAATAAACACTGTTAAATAAGGCATGCATTCTCGGCAATTCAATGGTAGATTACTCTTGACATATAGGTCTGATTTCAACCATAATCGAACTAGTCTGAACTCTTATAGTCATTTACAATCTGAGCAAGATTGAGATAGATTGGATAAAAATGTGGCCTCTAGAGTGTAAATATTGTTAAATATGGCATTTTCAGCAATTCAAAGGCAGATAACTCCAGACCTATTATTCTGATTTCAACCATAATCGGACTCATTTGAACTCTTATAGTAATATTCAACCTGGGTATGTTTGAGATAGATTGGATAAAAATGGTGGCCTCTAGAGTGTAAACAATAAAATTGTTGACGAGTCGTGGCTAGCGACGGACATTCAAGGATAAAGCTCACTCTGAGCCAGCTCAGGTGAGCTAAAACCCCAACATGTTTTTGACCTTTGACCACGAAATATGACCTTGACTATTCAGTTACAGACCTGTTTTTTGCATCCGACACATCGTTCCTTCTAGACAAACATTTATGCATATTCATTTCACAATCAATCCATGGAGTTCCGAGTTAGAGCCGATACAAGACCGGACTGACGCACTAACATACACCCAACATATGCTGACATTGTGGCAACTATGTCTAGCTCACTGCAAGCAGGCTCGACAAAAATAATGGCCTCTAGAGTGTAAACACTTTAGATTTTGGCATTTTAACACGCCAAGGGTAGATAACTCGCAACCTAATGGTCCGATTTCAGTCGTAATCGTCGTGTACAATCTAAGCAAGTTTTGGAAAAACTGAATAAAAATTGTGGCCTCTAGAATGTATTACACTTGAATTTGTTATGACCGGGGCCCGACATTTAAGGAGTGCTAAAGCTCATATCTGGATTATCACCCCGAGTAAGTTCAGGTGAGCTAAAATCCTTTTTAAAATTCGTCCATTGGTTTCCAGCTAAATGTTCTTTGAATAACAAGACGTTTTGATGCCGCTTTACACCCCTTTCATGTATTACTTACTAGCAGGGGCACTTCTAATGTGCACCATGGACTGAACCCGTCCGATCGTTTTATCCTGGCACCTACGAACCTTAGCCAAAGGAGGGAAGCCATTACTATCAATTTTATGGCTTTGATTTGACTCAGTCGAGGATTGATCCCGCGACCTCTCACAATGCAAGCGGACGTTCCTACCACTGAGCTATGCAGTCAGATGTGTTTGTGCAACAACACCACCCCATTCCCCTTCATCCAAACAATCTTAAATAGTTGACCTTTTGAGAACTGTGATTTTGACCTATGGTAACCTAGAGTATGACCCGACATGACCCACATTCAATCAGGGGAATAATTGAGCAAATTTCATTAAGATCAAATGAGACTTGAAGTTTCTAGAGTGTTAACATGTATTTCTATGATTTGACCTAGTGACGTAGTTTTCGACCTGCCATGATCAATTTAACAAGAGGGCCTGAAGGCCCTGATATCGCTCATCTCTTGTACTGAAGCCTGATAGCTTTACCTTTCTGTTTCACTCGTTTTAATCTAAATCCATTCAATTTTGTAGTATAAGATATGGCATTTTCAGCTATTCAAGGGCAGATAACTCTTGACCTATTAGTTTGATTTCAACCATAATCACACTTATTGCAACTCTTATGATAATATACAATCTGAGCAAGTTTGAAAAAGACTGGATAGAAATTGCGGCGGCTAGAGTATAAACACTGTTAAATATGGCATTTTCAGCAATTCAAAGGTAAATAACTCTTGACCTATATTTCTGATTATAACTATATTGAAACTCATCTGAAGTCTATTAGTCATATACAATCTGAGCAAGTTTGAGAAAGATTGTATAAAAATTGTGGCCACTAGAGTGTAAACACCCTAAAATAAGACATTTTCAGCAATTCAAAGGTAGATAACTCTTGACCTATTATTCTGATTTAAACCATAATCAATCTCATCTGAACTCCTATAGTCATATTGAATCTGAGCAAGTTTGAGATAGATTGGATAAAAAGTGTGGCCTCTAGAGTGTAAACACCCTTAAATATGGCATTTTCAGCAATTCAAAGGTAGATAACTCTTGACCTATTGGTCGGATTTCAATCATAATCAAACTCATTCGAACTCTTATAGCAATATACAATCTGAGCAAGTTTTAAAAAGATTGTACTAAAATTGTGGCCTCTAGAGTGTAAACATTGTTAAATATAGCATTTTCAGCAATTCAAAAGTAGATAACTGTTGACGTATTATTCAGATTTCAACCATAATTGAACTCATCCGAACTCTTATGGTAATATACAATCTGAGCAAGTTACAGAAAGTTTGGATTAAAATTGTGGCCTCTAGAGTGTAAACATTGTTAAATATGGCATTTTCAGCAATTTAAAGGTCGATAACTCTTGACCTATTAGTCAGATTTCAACCATAATCGAACTCCTCCGAACTCTTATGGTAATATACAATCTGAGCAAGTTACAGAAAGTTTGGATTAAAATTGTGGCCTCTAGAGAATAAACACTAAATTGTTGACGACGAACGACGAACGACGGACATTCAAGGATTGCAAAAGCTCACCCTGAGCTAGCTCAGGTGAGCTAAAAACCTGACCGAAGATATCAATTAGACAAGCATTGTGACCAAGGGCTATATTCAAACTAATTTATATACAGATAAAGTGCAAAATGTGGTTTCGAGTGTTAACAATGTTTTTCTATGATTTGACCTATTGACCTAGATTTTTTTAACTGACATGCCCCTCATTTAAACGACCTCGATTTCAATAAAATAAATGTTTTGACCAAGTATCATTAAGATTTAATGAGATTTGTAGCCTCTAGTGTTAACAAGATGTGTCTATGATGTGACCTAGTTTTTGACCGGACATGACCCGCATTTTGAAATGGACATAGATTTTATGTAGGCAAAAATTCTGACTATATTTCATTCCGATCGAATAAGATGTGCAACCTCTAGAGGGTTGACCACTTTTTTTCTTTGATTTGACCTAGTTGTTGATCAGACATGACCCATATTCAAACCTGAACTAAGTATCAATGAGACAAACATGTTGAGCAAAATTCAATAAAATCCAATGAGATTTGTAGCCTCTAGAATGTGAACAATGTTTTTCTATGATTTGACCTTATGACCTAGTTTTGACCTAATGTGACCCATATTCGAACTTGACCTAGATATCAATTAAATAAACATTCTAAGTTTTATTAAAATACAATGAGACTTGTAGCCTCTTAGTGTTTACAAGGTTTTTCTATGATTTGACCTAGTTTTGGACCAGACATGACCCACATTCAAACTTGACCTAGATATCAATGAGGCTAACATTCTGACCATATTTCATTTAGCTCCAATGGGATTTGTAGTCTCTAGAGTGTTAACGAACCAAATGTGGACGGACAGACGGACGTACAGACGACGAACATCCAGCGATCCTAATAGCTCACCTAAGTCATATTGGAAGTTCGTGCCATATGAGCTAAAAAATGGACCTTGGTCCGACATGTCCCAAGCCTGCATTATTCATATCCCTCTTCATATGGGCAACCGTGTATTTAATGTCACTATTTATATGAACTTTGTATAAAGTTACAGGTTGTAATTTATGACCCATGTTATAACAATAGCTCAATGGGCTCTAATGTACCCATACCAACAGAGTACAAAGTTCCAACAGAGTACAAAGTTCCAAGATTTATCTAGACTTTATCACTAAATGTGATTAATACCCCCACTAGCGCCTTATATCACAAAAAGCAAACGTGTCAAGACAATGTTGATGTGTGTACTCCATAATTATGAACTAGAGGGTTCAGAAGTCTTTCATATGATTTGAATTATGACCTACTTTTTGACCTGACATAACTCACATTCATACATTGCCTAGATTTTGTCTAGGTTATTATTTTCAGGAAGTTTCATGAATTTGGGGCTAAAAACAGACAAGAAGTCGTTTTAAATTGTTGACAGACGGGCGGATGACGGACAGAGCGGCATCACAATAGCTCACATTGAGCACTTTGTGCTCTGGTGAGCTAACAAGAGGGATATGAGTATGATGGCCCTATAGCGGAGGAACTATTGTGTAATACTAAATGAAACGGAAGATTGTCATTGAATTTATGTGGACTGTTGTATGTAGAAACCTATCATGATAAGAACAGTCCTAACAAGAGCCGCATGAGGTCCTAAATCGCTCACCTGAGGAACTATTGTGTTAAACTCAATGCAAAATGAAGTTTGTCATTGCATGTATGTGGATTGTTGCATAAAGAAGTTACTCAGAATCCGTGTGTCTTTATTACTGTTTGAACAAAAAGGAAAAATATGGAAACGATATAAAAAGGCTAATAAAGAGTGTCTTAAATACATGTAATATTTTTTCAAAACATTATTGAATTCTGACAATGGTAATAGTTTCTGAATAGAAGATTTTTAAAGGGTTTCCTGTATAAGTCTATGTAAAACCGATAAGCCACGGGGCGGGTCCATTTTTAATCATGGGTTCATGATTTAAACAATCTTGGTAGAGGACCATAAGGCAAAGCTAGATGCCAACTATTAAAGGTATGGGCCTTAAGGTTTCAGAGAAAAAGATTTTTAAAGGTTACGTTTATGTAAAACTAATAAGCCCCGGGGCAGGGCCATTTTTGACGCGGGTCATGATTTGAACAATCTTGGTAGAGGACCATAAGGCAAAGCTATAAAAGATCTGGGCATTACAGCTTCAGAGAAGATTTTTACAGGTTTCCAATATAAGTCGTTGTAAAACTAATAAGCCCCAGGTCAGGGCCATTTTTGACCCGGGTCATGATTTGAACTATCTTGGTAGAGGCCCATGAGGCAAAGCTAGGAGCCAAATATAAAAGGTCTGGGCCTTACGGTTTCAAAAAAGAGTTTCAAAGGTTTTCCTGTGAAAAACTGATAAGCCCCCCTACGGTGGGGCCATGTTTGACCCAGGGTCATTCGTTGAACACTCTTGGTAAAGGTTCACAACATGATGCTACATACGAAATTTGGTTATCCTAAGACTTATGGTTATTGACAAGAAGATTTTTAAAGTTTTGACTTTGGTTGTCAATATTACGTAAATACGGTAAATGACTACGCCCTCTGGCGGCCATGCTTTTTGACGGATCAAAATTCTTTGAACAATTTTGAAATTGGACCAGCTGTTTTTAGAAGATTTTTTTTAGATATTGTGCATGGTTACCATGGCGACAAGACCGATGGCCCTACCCACTTTTTGAAGCTCACAGCTACAGTACATATCTGACCAAGTTAGGTTACAATTGGGCCATTGGTTTCAGAGAAGTTATTTGAAACAAATTGTGAACAGATGACACCGACCTACGATCACAATAGCTCACCTTGAGCACTTTGTTATAAAGGGTCACCAGCAGTCCTAAATACTATTCATGCAAAATGTTATTAAATTCTGGTAAGTGGTTTCAGAGAAGAATTTTAAATTGTTTCCAAAGGTCTTTGTAAACTTGATAAGCCGCAGGACAGGGCCATTTTTTACCGCAAGTCATAATTTGAACTTACTTTGTAGATGACCATAAGTAAGCTACATGTCAAATATTAAAGGTCTGTACTTTTAAAGGGTTTCCTTACAAGTCAGACTGTCTGCAAAACTGAGTAGCCCCAGGGTGGGGCCATTTCTGACTCAGGGTCATAATTTGAACAATATTAGTAGAGTACCATAATGTATATCTTCATGTCAACAAGAGCCGCATGCGGCCCTAAATCGCTCACCTGGTAACCATGATTACGGTCATGTAAATGGACCAGTAATGATTAAGTTTTCACTTATTCACCCCACCCACTGGTGGCCATGTTGTTTGAGCTAGGAAGATTATTGGAAGAAAACTGACAAAGGGTCACCCATGAATCATTATTTGTGTACAATACTTCTTAAATCAGAACAATAGTTTCAGAGAATCTTTTTTTGAATTTTTTCCCATACAGAAATATAAGAAAACTTGCCCCTCCCACTGGTGGCCATGTTTTTTTTAAATAACAAAATGATTTTAAGAAATCTGGTAGAGGATCATCAATTGACCATTTGTGTAAAATTATTTTTAATTTGGACCAGTAGTTTCAGAGAAGAAGATTTTTAAAGTTTTTACTATACAGTAACATCAGGAAAACTTGCCCCACCCACTGGCGGCCATATATTTTTTTAGATATCAAAATAATTTTACGAAATCTGGTAGAGGATCACCCATGGATCATTTGCATAAAATGACTTACAAATCGGACCAGTAGTTTTCACTATATAGCCATATAAGGAAAATCTGCCCAACCCACTAGTGGCCATGTTTTTTAAGATAGGATTTTTTTTAAGATATCTGATAGAGGGTCACCAGTGGCACATTTGGATAAAATTATTTTTGATTCGGACCTGTAGTTTTTGACAAGAATATTTTTTAAAGTTTTTTCAATTGGTTGCCATGGCAACCACAATTTCAATTGGATGACCTGTATTTGAAGAAATCTGAGAGAGTACCCTACAAGGAACAATCCTATGAAGTTTTGATGAAATTGGCCCAGTGGTTTCCAAGAAGAAGATCTTTGAACAAAAAGTTTGACGACGGCCGACACAGGGCCAGGTGAGCTAAAAACTTATGGTTTCAGAGAAGATAATTAAAGGTTTTCCTATACAAGTCTTATCTTAAACTGATAAGTCCCGGGCCTTTTTTAACCCGGGGTCATAACTTGAACAATCTTGGTAGAGCACCATAACGCAAAGCTACTAGTCAAATATTAAAGGTCTCGGCTTTACGGTTTCAGAAATTATTTTTTAAGGTTTTCCTATGTAAAGCTGGTCAGCCCCTGGGCGGGCCATAATTTGAACAATCTTGATAGATTATCACAAGGAAAAGCTACATGTCAAATATGAATGGTCTTGGCCTTACAGTATGAGAGAAGATTTTTTAACTGGGTGAGGCTATTTCTGACCCGGAGGTCATAATTTGAACAATCTTAGTAGAAGACCATAATACAAAGCTACATGTAAATATTAAAGGTCTAGGCCTTACGGTTTCAGCAAAGAAGATTTTTAAAGGTTTTCCTATATAAAGTCGATGTAAAACTGATAAGCCCCGGGGCAAGGCTATTTTTTACCTGAGGGTCATAACTTGAACAATCTAATTAGAGGAATATAAGGCAATGCTGCAAGTAAAATATTAAAGGCCTCTGCATTATGGTTTCAGAGAAGACTTATAAGCCCTGTGGTGGGTCAAAAATATTTGACCCTGGTGTCATAATTTGAACTCTCTTGCTTACGGTTCATAACATGATACCACAAACGAAATTTGGTTGTACTAGGACTTAAGATTTCTTCAGTTTTTGACTGTCAATATCATCTAATTACGGAAAATGACCATGCCCTCTGTTTAGACAGATCAAAATTCTTTGAATAACTTTGAAAGTATATCAATTGAGAAACATTTTAGTGAAAACCATATTGAAATCGGACCAGTCTTTCTTCTGAAATTTTTTTAAGATATTGTACATGGTTGCCATGGCAAAAAGACCGATAGGCCCAACCACTTTCTTTGAACAATTTTCGAAGCTCACAATCACATTGTGTATCTGACCAAGTTTGGTTACAATGAGGCCATTTGTGTCAGAGAAGAAGTTGTTTGAAACAAATTGTGAACAGACGACACTAACATCGACACCACGATGTTAGATGACTGATTACAATAGCTCATCTAAAAAGTCGTAGACACACAATGGACACAGGGTGGTCACAATAGCTCACCTTGGCATTTCATGCCAGGTGAGTTAAAAAGGATTGTAATAGAGCAACAACTAATGTTTCTTGACCATGATTTTATTTGGTCCCTTCTTTTTTTATCACCAAATTTCCAAAATATTTTCTTCACTTGTAGTTACTTACTCATAAGTAAATATTGTTTTATCAAAATTTTAATAATTCTTTTAAATTGTCAAAAAAGAAATTGTGTCTGTTGTAGTTTTCGTTTATGTGTAGAATAGATTTGTACTTTCACAACTATACAGTTCCTTGTACCAAACTTTTTCTATTGCTGAATTCTATTCTGTTGTCAGCATTAGAAAATTAATTTTTGTTCTCCGACAGCATTTAAACACTATTATTTAATGTACTACATGTAGTAGCTTTGATTATTAAAGCCATCCTTTCAAACAGAACATTCTCTTTGAAGTGATTTAATTCTCTTTAACCCTTTACCCCATAAATACGACTATTTGTTTCCACACCCAATCTAAATTGTCCTGTAATCAATCAGAAACAAGTACCACAAGTCCATTGTCTTTACCCAATCGCCTGCTGGGTAATATTTGGCAGCCATTTTAAAATGTCGTCTGCAGCGGGTATAACTAAATAATTTAAGAAAGATTTTAGCAGTTTCTGATAGAATACTGAGCTAGCTGCAAACAGTTTTGATCTCAGATCAGGCCCCACAATGTGGGGCCTGATCTGAGATCAAAATTGTTTGCCTAGAGGTACACCTAAAAGTGTATCCCGCATAAAATGGCTTAAATCAGGCTGGCAGTAAAGGAGCAATCTGCTTTACTGCCAGTCTGCTTTAAGCTACCACCTATTTATTTCTCTAAAACAAGATATGGAGTAAAGGGTTAAACACTACTTGAAACCCAAAATACTGAGCTACGAAAGCTTGAACATTACACCACACCATAAGGTCATCCTTTTGGTAAAAACATATGACAATAAGACCTTTATGTTTTAAAGTTCGTTAATTTCTAAAATTACATCTTCCATAATGCTGGGGATTAATCAGTTCAAGATTAGCTGAGTTTACTATTAAAATTTCAAGATTATGTTTTAGTTTTAACATGATCAATACAAGTATAAGAAACATTAAGATGTTACTAATCATAATTAACCTTTATTTTAGTCCCAGTATGTCTACAGATAAATTGAAATAAGTAACTGTTTTGAGATCCGTATAAATAAACCAGTTCTTAATGTTTCAAAACAAAGAGAAGAGAACATTAATAAAAGTAATCAAGATTTAAAACAAAGATGTCTCGGGAGCTGTACTTATATTCAGTACTTTTCTGTAGCAGTAGTGATTACATTTCAAATATGCAAGTATAATAGCTCTGTAACATTACAAATACATAAAAATCTCTATTAAAATCACTGGAAGTCTGGTGTACTTAAGACATACAACTTAAAGCAAGATGAAAGTAAAGCAGAAAGCTTCTATAGAAGCTTTCTGCTTTACTTTCACCTTGCTTTAAGTAGCCACCTATAATACAGCAAAAACTTGTATCATTTAGATTATAATTAAGGTGTTTGCCTGTACATAGTGTACAATATTTCAAATATCCAAAGACATACGGGAACTTCAAAATGTAGCTAGTGAATAGTAAGTGTTTTAATTATAACTATAGTTCAATAAAATGTCATTTCTTCTTTCCTAGTAAAGTTCTTATCATGAAAGTACAAATCTCTCCACTATGTTGTTATTCCTCCGTTTTAGTTATTAACTCAAAGATGTACACCTCTCCTTCCTTCTGGAATGCTATAGGCCTTTCCTTAGTTTCAAACACCTCCCCAACCCTGCTTGCATCTTCAGAGTCGTACACGAGCTTCATCGAGTCAGCCTTTCCAGCGAAGGCTGCAGTGTTGACACCTCTGTTCACCACTACCAGGTATCCAGGGAAGCCTTCTGCCTGGCGTGTGAAGTATATAAGGTCACCGTGCTCGACGCCTACTTCAGTCTTGCCCCACTGGAAGGACTCTTTGTTCCTCAGTTTAACCAGATCTTTGAAGGTCTTCAGCGGGCTGTCATCAACCATGTGAGCCATGCTATACTGTAATATGAAAAGCATACATTAACCCATATTCTGCTTTACTTTCAACCTGCTTAAAGTGGTTTAAGAAGCCATTTGTCATTTATAAAGCGACGTGAAAAAGGATTTAATGGAATACTCCATAAATATGCCTTTCTACCCCTTTTATTTATTCCTTCATTGAAGAAAATAGTTCCAATTTATGTTCATGAATATGCATCATAAGCAATATTTTCTATATCCAAACAGATTGTATTTTAAAACAGGCTGAAAGTAAAGCGGAATGCACCTTAAGGTGCATTCAGCTTCACTTTCAACCTGCTTCCAGTGTTCACCCAACTTCAAAACAAGAACTAGGCTATGGGGAAAGGAGTCTAAACAAAAGTTAACAAAGAATGAAGTAATAACACTTACAGCAACACTCTCCTTCATGTAACTCTTAGAAACTGGTAACCATGGAGTTACACCCTTAGCACAGAACCCAGCATTGTCTCCACCATTCCACATCATCGGAGTACGGAAGGGATCTCTAGATGTCTGTAATTCAATAACAGTATTAATATCTTGAATAGTTAGATCTAGGTCTATTCTCTACAAGAAGTGTCTTAACCCATTACTCCATAAATACACCTTTTTACACCTGTAATTTATTCTTCCACTGAAGAAAATAGTTCCAATTTATACTATTATGAATATTTATCTTAAGATATACTTTATATTTTCTAGTAGATCATAGCTTAAAGCAGGCTGGAAGTAAATCAGAATGCGCCTTAAGGCGCATTCTGATTTACTTTCAACCTGCTTTAAGTGGTCACATATCTTCAAAACTAGAAACAGGCTAAGGGGTAATGGGTTAATAGTCAGGACAACTATTGAAGCTCTGATTAAATTTATGGACTTTGCATCGCCTCCCTTGGCCGTTTAAATGGGGGTTTGTGGTATCGTTATTTCTCAACTAAACCATAGAGATTACAGGATTTTTCTAGAGAAAAGGTTGCCATGTAGGACAAATTTCATGAAGTATATTTAGATTTCCATTTACATGTACACCATTGGTATATGTAAGAACTGAACTACAGCGCTCCCTCTCTAGGACACCTAATGGGAGACAAAACATGTGCGTTGTTCGGAGGGAGTCGTTATAGGGAGGGAATTGGCTTACATTTGCAAACAGCTTGAATCCAGATCAGATGCCGCGTAACGCAGCGTCTGATCTGGATTCAAGCTGTTATTCACTCGTAATAAAGGTTTTTTCTGTCAAAATGTCTATAATGTAACTTTGAAAACAGCGGATAACAATTATAAGCAGACAAGAAAAAGTTGGACAAATTTGTTTTGTTTGGGAAACAACGGCAATTGTTGTAAGAATGGGAATCATTGTAGGGAGGGAACACTGTAAATCAACTGTTGGTACTTTACCTTGCCCATTTTGGCCAGAGGATCTTTAGCAGCAGCTGAACCAACTATACCATTAGCCATGCCGATTTCATCCCCATAGTACACAATGGCCGAGCCAGGCAGTAGAAGATGGAAGGCTTGGAAAGCTTTCTGCATTTTTTCTTTCAAGACACTCGAGTATCTAGCAGAATTCTCATTGTTCAGCTGAAAAAAGACAAAATAACCCATCATTTAACTACATCTCCCCTTAACCCATTACCCAATAATTACGCCTTTAATTTATTCATCCATTGAAGAAAATAGTTCCAATGTATACTGTTACAAATAAGAATCATAAGAAATATTTTCTATATTCTAGCAGATAATAGCTTAAAGCAGGCTGAAAGTAAAGCAGAATGTGCCTTAAGGCACATTCTGCTTTTCTATCAACCTGCTTTAATTGGTCATATATCTTCAAAACTAGAAATATGCTATGGGGTAACGGGTTACACCTTAAAATTGACAATTCAAGTTTCCATTAAGTCTAGTCCATTATATATGCTATTTAGGTAGTTTTTTCTTTATTTAACGCAATGCAAATTTACAAACAGTGCAGACTCTGATCTGAGGCTTTGACAAACAAAGTCATGATAAATTTGGTCTTTTGGAGAATGCAGAAATAATTGTTACTTAACCATTGCATATTGAAGTGTAGGGTATCCATTGTTGGTTTACTTCTGCCTTTTAGTGCTTAAGTTACATTGGTTCTATACAGTGAAGCCCTTGATTTCGAAGCAGACCTCATTTCCACTAGTTTGATCTGTTGAAGATTGGGGCTCCAGAGAGTAACCAAGTTATTTTCAATGTCAGGGCTGCCATTTCTCCGGATTTTTCCTAAGTCTTTGGATTTTAATCCTAGCAGATGGTAGCTTAAAACAGGCTGAAAGTAAAGCAGAATGCGCCTTAAGGGGCATTCTGTTTTACTTTCAACCTGTTTTAAGCAGTCATGTGTCTTCAAAACAAGAAAAAGACTATGGGGTAACGATTAGTAAAATTTCATCTGAAAAATTCAAAATCTTAGGATTTTTATGATCATCTTATGGCAGCCCTGCAATGTACTTCCATCAAACCCTATGTGACTGCTCATTAGAATCATCACAACATGATTATTCTAGACCAAGTTGTCACCACATTTGGGGCTCTGGAAAATAAAACAAAATCAAGGCTTACCATCCATCCGATCCACTTGTTGCCCTCTGTGGCTTCCTCAAGTTTCATCTTCATACACTCAGAATCACACTGGTCTACATCCATGTCAATGAGTGTGTCTTCTATGACAACGTGGATACCAGCTTTGTAGTAGTCATCCGTGTTGTTGCCCATGCTGATCACATGTGCTAAAAGGGCCCTGAAGTGTACACATTACTTTCTATAAAAATCTTTTCATAAAGAATTAAAGTTAAACCAGTCTTAACCCTTTACCTGATAGCCTGTTTCTAGTATTGAAGATAGGTTACTACTTAAAGCAGGTTGAAAGTAAAGCAGAATGCGCCTTAAGGCGCATTCTGCTTTACTTTCAGCCTGCTTTAAGCTATAATGTGCTAGAATAAAGAAAATATTCCCTATAAAATATATTCATGACTGATTAAAATTAAACTATTTTCTTCAGCGGAGGAATAAATCATATTCGCTAAAAGGCGACTTTATGGGGGAAAGGGTTAATTCTAGCCGTTCAGAGAACTTGTCACTTTGGGCAAGTAACTTAGAAAGCACTTGCCAATATGGGTGTTGCAACCACAATAAATATACATGTCAAGGGGCTTAATTCCACCAAAAATTGTCTAAAAGTCACAATTTACAAACTCATCAAAACTGTTCGTGCAACAAAGCATCCTACTAAGTTTGATGAAAATCAACAGACAGATAATGCCATACCATAATGGGAACAGCTTTTGATTGGGGTAGAAAAAACATTTCACTTGCACACATTGTCTATACTTTCATGCATTTTTAAATGCAAACAAAATATAACAAATTTGTGTCTTTCATCAACATAAATTCTATTCTTACTCACTAACAGAATTTATAGCATTGATTCAAAGAGATTTCTAAGCAGCAACCAGTTTTCAAAACAAGAAACAGGAAACTGGGATACCAAGTTAACTCGTACAACACCATGAACCCATTTAAAATATACTCATTACATATGCAAACAGTGTAGACCCAGATCAGAGGGCTCGATCAGGGTCTACAGTTTGCTAATTTAGAGCAGTAGCTATTAAATCACCAAGAGTTCCAAATAGACTGGTTCATGTTTTGGTACCTTAAAAGATCCACAAAGGAACCCAATAATCCATTTCAGTTACTTAGTGTTGGAGAGTTAAAACAGACTTTACTGTATTACTAGACATGTAGCAACTAACCTTTCACGACCAGGTTTGTCGGAATAAGAGTTTGTTATCCCTCTCCACCTCTGCACTAAGGCTATGTTGGCTTCCTGGTCGGTGGTGAATTCACCAACACTTGTTTCAGCCTTGCTAGTATCATTCATCTCAACAAGACGCTGAAGTCCTTGAATAGCAAGTCCATCCACACCCAGGTCGAGCCAAAATCTTAAAACAGCCTGAAGATAAAAACGGTATTTTTAACGCTTTCCTTCCTGAAACTTCACATGGACAATCCCAGTTTCCATTTTAGTCTAGTCCATTTCTGACTTTTATGGATTGTTTTTGTTAATGTTTTGCATAATGACAAACAGTGAAGACCCAGATCAGAGGGCTCCGTAAGGAGCCCTCTGATCTGGGTATTCACTGTTTGCATAGGACAAGTGCAGTTTTCACATGTATACTTTTTGAAAAGGATGCCTAATGCTATATGCGGGATTAGGGTTCAAAGGGTTAAATTAATTGGATAAAACACATAGGACAGTGCTTCAGATAACAACAGAGCACCAGATAAGGGTAGTTTTTCAAAAACTAAAATCTTTATTTCTGAATTAAACCCTATGGTGTCTCTACTCATTAGAATCGTCTCTTTGAGACGATTCTAATGAGTAGTAACACCATAGGATTTGGTGCTGAAATGAGTGATAAAATGTTTGATTTGTTGAAATAACTACCTCCTATCTGGAGCCCTGTAACAAGTGAGTAAACTTTACATTTCCAGCATCTTTTCCTTTATGCCTGCACTAAACCCTCCAGTCCAGCCAAGATGGCCAATTTGTGTAATGTTCTGAAAATTGTGTATAAATTTATCACTCCCTACAACGATTCCCTCCTTACAACAATGCTTGCCGCTGATCCCCCAAACAAGACAATTATATCTTTCACTTTTACTGCTGCAATATCGTCTGCTTAGATTTGTCTCAAAGTTACGAATTGGACATTTTGACAAAAGTAACAAACAATTTGACCCCAGATCAGACGTGTAACGAGGTGTCTGATCTGGGTTCAAACTGTTTGAAAATGTACTCTAAGGGTATAATAATTTCCTCCCTATAACAACTCCCTCCGAACAACACACACAATATACATGTGTCTCCCATAAGGCGTTGTTGTAGAATGGGAGAACTGTATACTTATTTCTCACACAGAAAGGGCTGTATCGAAAATACAAGAATCAAGAGGCTTACATCGAGTTCCTTGAGGACCTCCTCATTGTGCAGGTTGAGGTCAGGGTATTCTGGCAGGTAGGAGAAGTAGTACCACTGCTTCCTCGTGTCATCATACTTCCAGGCTGGCTCATTGTACACAGTCATCTAAACATAACAACAAACAATGAAACTACAGTAAAACCTCTCCATTACGACCAATAAAATGAAGGCTAATTGATTGTATTATAAAAGACAGGTGACAGCTTAAAGCAAGGTGACAGTAAAACAGAAAGCTCCTGTAGGAGCTTTCTATTTTACTGTCATCTTGCTTTAAGCAGTCACCTGTTGAAACACTTAATAATTAATACAATCTTATGGTCATAATAAAGAGGCTTTACTTTTACAATGTGATAATGTGGTTTGGGTTTAATGTAGATTCAAATTTGTCCATTTCAGCCAGATATCTTATTCATTTCCCTGCTGTTATATCATCTGCTTTAAATGGTTGTCTGCAAACTTTGTCAAATTAAGATTGGAGCATTTTGTTATGCAAGAATTCTTAAGACAAATGCCAAACATATTGGATCCACATCAGACATTGTGTTTAGTGGAGTCTCATCTGGATCTAAAATGTCTGAAAATACTAGTTGAGTGGGGAATGGCCTGTCTTCGTGTCATTGAAGTCTGACATTCTTTAACATAAATTTACATAATATTAAGATTTGTGGAGAGAGGAGCCTCCTTATGGAGACTTTTTTGTTCTGCAAAACAGCTACCAGTCTTAAAACAATATTCATCAACAAATGCTTTGCTTAACAAAGAATTATTTGTTTTTGTCATTTTTATTTTAATGAAAATCAAGAAATGTCTGTTACTAATGAGCTGTAAATTGATCTCCACATTTTCTCCTTTATGTCGACACCAAATCCTATGACGTGACTCGGAGTTTCCTCCTTAGAAATGTCTCTTTGGGGCAATTCTAAGGAGGGGTTGCACCAAAAAGTTCATTGGCAGACATCAGGAAATATTTTGGAAACACTCCACTTAAAATGAGAAGCCCTATGTTGACCCTTTGCTTCATAGTCACATGTGCAAGTCATTGAGTCAAGACACCTAGTGACCACTTCAAGCAAATTTAATGTAAAGCTCCTTTAGGAGTTTTCTTCTTTAATTGCATCTTGCTTTAAGCTGCCACCTGTATTTTCAGCACTAATATTATTAATTTATGGTGCATATCTAGAGAAGGTAGAAGTGACATCAGGGTCCAAGGTTATAAAACTTTTCAGTTGAGTCAGACTGTCTGATATCGTCCTCAAGCATTTGATTGGTCAGATAAATTGCTAAGCAAAAGCTCAAATCTGATCATTCAAATGCTTGATAAATATCTCGACTCAACTCAAAAGCTAAAAACCTTGAGGCCTGAGGTGTCCTATGTTGCTTATGTAAAGGTAAGGCTCAAATTATTACCTCATACCCTGTTTCTAGTTTAGAAAACAGACGACCACTTAAAGCAAGTTGAAAGTAAAGCAGAATGTGCCTGAAGGCACATTCTGCTTTACTTTCAGCCTGCTTCAAGCTACCATCTGTTGGGATAAAGAAACTATTTTATAGTACATAATCATTACTATAAAATGGAACTGTTTTCTTTCGAGCTAGGAAGAATAAATTAAATGTGTAAAAGGGCATATTTATGGGGTAAAGGTTTAATGTCCTGACCGTTGACATACCCAGTTGTTAGGTGGTGTACCGGCACTCTTCCCATCAGCCCAGATGTAGTAGTCTGTATAGTCACCCTCCTTTGCCTGACTCTTGACAAACCATTCATGCTTCTTGCCAGTGTGGTTAGGAATGAAGTCGAGGATGATTCTCATACCTGACAAAGATATGAACAAGGTGGAATAAAGTCAAAATACATATTGCTAGTGTCTTATGAAAATAAGTAAAGAAATAGAAAACCAATGAATTGATTTGATTTGTTTTGATTTTACGTCGCTTTCAACAGTATTTCAGTCATATCGCGACGTCCAGCTAATTACAGGTGGAGGAAGACCCAAGAAGTCCTTTATGCACTGTTTCAGGCACAAATCGGCAACTGGGTACAAAACCGATGAAAACCAGATTCTTGTGTCAATATCTGTGGTCATAACTACTTTTATAATTATGCAGAAACTGAATGTCTACCTTAGCTTATACATCTACCGGTACCTCTTTATATTAGCTTGCTAATGTTTTACATTTGGTGCCAATTCTTAAACAAAACAACACATGCACTCAATTCCTTGTGAACAACACATGTCAAATACTAGGTCTATCACATGTAAAGTAAACTTTAAAGTAAGGTTGCTGCTATACTTTTTAATGCTTGTCTTCTACACCATCACTGATTGAAGGTGAGAGTGTGGAGGAAAAGATAAGGATACCACAAGATATTTCTGTAGACTGAGAGGAATCTCAAGAAAATTATAGGTAAACTCATTTATTATTTAATGTATCATTTACGAACTGTGTACTAGTGAAGTTTAGTAGAGTACACTGGACCCATGCTAACAGTGTAGACCCAAATCAGAAGACTCCAAAAGGAGCCCTTTGATCAGGCTCAGCATTGTTTGTCATTTTGCTATATTGTAAAACCCAACCTTCACTAGTTTTAGTAGTAAAATAATAGACTCGACATAACCCATTACCCCATAAATATGCCTTTTGACACTTTTTATTTTTCCCTCCATTGAAGAAAATATTTCCAATTTGTACAGGCATAGCTATGCACCATAAAGAACTTATTCTATATCACTTAAAGCAGGCTGAAAGTAACGCAGAATGTGCCTTAAAGGCACATTCTACTTTACTTTCAACCTGCTTTGAGTAGTCAACTATTTTCAAAACTAGAAACGAGCTATGGGGCAATGAGTTAAATGGAAACTGAAATTGTTCACTTGATGTTTGTGGGAAGAATGAGAACTGTTTCAATCAATAAATAAAACTCACCCTTCTTCTTAGTTGTCTTTCTGAGCTGTTTGAACTGGTCCATTGTTCCAAAGATCTCGTCCACTTTCTTGTGATCCTCTACATCATTGCCATCGTACAGACCTCCAGACTTATAGATAGAGTTGATCCATAGGGAATTGGCACCAAGACTCTCAATGTAGCCAAGTTTCTGGGCAATTCCTACAATGAAAAGTTGTATACCTCATAATTGTACTGATGTAGATACAGCCTATAATAAATATAAGTTGTACTTGACACCGAGAACACTGGGCAACAGCTGAAATTCTTTTTTAAACACAAACAAAACTATGAACTTTTATTTAGAGAAACAGGATCAAATAGTTTGGAACATAATCAGATCCCTAATTTCATGGGTCCGGGTCTGGTTCCAAATTGTTTCAACTTATAGCTCAATTAAACCATTACTTAATAAATATTATCAATAGTAAATGTTTCTTCTCTAGTAGTCCCTTCAACATAGCATACAGAAGGCAAGGTTGAAAGTAAAGCAGAACTATGACAGTATGAATGGTCTTTAAGGAGTATGCTGCTTTATTTTCAATCTGCTAAATTGCTTTAAGTGACCAGAAACAGGTTATGAAGTGCAGGGTTAAGGAACATTCTTCTGCATTACAATCAACCTGCTAAATAGTCACCAAACTTCAAAACTAGAAAAAGGTTATGGTGATTATAGTGCTAAAATGAGAAACAAGATAAATCTTAGTAAACAACAGTGGTATCATTTACATATATATCATTATGGTAAAGATGTATGTATCAGATAAACACATAAATGAAGATAGCGAAATTAAATCCCTGTGAGAATATGTCATGCTACAGACAGATCACTTCTAAAAGTACTTCATGATATACTAATCTTCTTGGTAAAGTGGAAGTATTTATAGAGTACTAAGACATTCTGTACAGTCTTGAATTTGATTTTAGTCATACAAAAAAGACGTACATCGTTAGGGGAATGACATCAGCTCTCTTCCAATAATAAATTTACAAATAATAGGAAAGCTTTGTCCACTAACAGTGGAGAATGTGTTATTCTTTCCCAATAAACGCGTTTACGCTAAAACTATTATTTGCAGTGCAAACAGTTTGGAGCCAGATCAGCCCGCGTCTGATCAGGCTCCAAACTGTTTGCCACCAAGATAAACATGAAATATCAGAATTGTCCAAAAGTTGTTCTTTTCTACGTTTTAGCGCTTTGCGTTTGCGTACGTTTTGCGTTTAAACGGGAAAGAATAACAGATTCTCCACTGTACAACAATACACAATACAGTCAAACTTGTATTAAAGCAGCAGAGCTCCAGATAAAGGGAGTATTTCAAAAACTAAAATCTTTGTTTCTGCTTTAAACCCTATGGTGTCACCACTCATTAGAATCGTCTCGAAGAGACGATTCTAATGAGTGGTAACACCATAGGGTTTGGTGCTGAAATAAGTGAGAAAATGTTGGATTTGTCCCCTTTTACTCACTCTTATCTGGAGCCCTGAAGCAGCCACCTCTAACACTTTGATTTGCAGATTTAGACATGCGACAGCTGAATACACAACTATTTAAGTAGAAACCTTGTATAGGAGCTTTCTGCTGAAGTTTTGTCAGGCATCATAAGGACTTATATGTACAGTAAAAAATTTTTATTAGATTTAGAACCACTAGAATGAAGGCTAATTGATTGTGCATAAAAAGACAAGTGATGGCTTTAAGCATGGTGATGGTGAAACAAAAGGCAGGCCTGGCCTCTCTTCACTAGACGCCAGACATAGTTTTTATCGTTTCTTAATTTGCATTATGTTCGTCGCCTCACAATACCTTGTACAGTGAGAGTGCGTCGATGCTCCAGAGGGGCCCTGCACTAAATAAGAAGAAAGCATTTTCTGTTTTATTGTCACCTTGTTTAAGCAGTCACCTGCCTTAAACGCCTAATACCAGTAATAGTTAAAACAATTTTGTGGTCCTAATAGAGAGGCTTTAATGCATCGTCAGTGAGTGATTGCTGAATGCAAGTTTGATAGCACGAGAATTCAATGAATGTTAAACCAGGACATGGGTCCAGTCGGGGGATTGAACTCATGACCCTAGAAGGCTAGATTGGCAGTCTAATGTGTTTTTCAATTTTCTCAAGTTTCGCTATAATTCCCAAATTTTTCGCATTTTTGGGGGTACATTGCTGCCCATCTGTAACCAAACTGAAACCGCTTTTGTGATGTGTAGGCAAATCGCATACATGTGCTATATCAATCGTTTTTATGAGGCCCCTGGAGTCCTGGGAGGGTTCTGTTATATAAGAATCAAATATACTCTCCCTTTTCCCCTGAGATTCACCCATAATTGAAATCTCGCAAGGAACCAGAGCATGTACACTTTCTGATTATGTTGGGGGCCAACTGCAACAGAAATGGTTAAAAATCGGTGCCAAACTGCAACTCGAACCTAGAGTCTCTAGGGGTTAGGCCACAATTTTTTCACCAGTCCTGTTACAGTCGGCCCCCAACATAACACTTTGCAACCCGATCGGATCCGGAACTTATTGATTTGTCCCCAAGTATATCTACCTGTACTCGACCAAACTCAATCCCAATACACAACAAGCTCATTAGGTGCTTTCGACCGCTTAATGCAGTCGTCTGCCTGGAAAACGAGATCTTACGCATGAAGGGGTCGTAATAACAGGGTGCTACTGTACAGTATACTGATAATATGACTAAATTAAAACATACCGCCGAGATCTCCGGTTCCTGCTCCATCTTCTTTGGCCTCCTTGTTCGAATCCTTGAATGACTTGGGGTTGATCTGGTACGTGACGTCGGTCTGATACCATTTTAGGTCTGGCCGCTCGGGGCAACGTGGCGCAAGGACGATGATGATAATGGCGGCCACAAGCATCGCAAGCCATCCGATGGCAAAAACGGCCACCAAGATTTTTCGGGTCCATACCCAGAAGGGATCATCGGCAAATTTCATCAGATCTTCCTTGCCGAGTCCTGAGAAGGAGACTTCCGATCCCTGCGAGCCATTCACCTCGATCACGCACTCGTTCTGTAATCCTCTCTTTTCGCCATTCAAAAATTTCACCTTGGAGTCATCAAATTCCGATGTATCCTCCATGTCCTCTGGATTGTCCTTTAAACTTCGCTTCTCCTCGGGATAATTTGTGTTTTCATCCGCCATAGTGTCCTTTGTCTAGTGTCCACTCTCTGGTATTAGATTCTCAGTATATGTGTCTGTTTGGTTCGTTGTCCTCCCAGTTCTGATGCAAGATTACATGTATAACCTGCACAGCATACGGGTTCTTTTACATTGGGCGATTCCACATGGAAAAAAGGTAGTGCAAGTCGGTATGTTTGATTCAATGATCTGAGTTTAAATGAATTTTTTCAATGAAAATATCTAGTCTATATAATTTTGTGTTAAATTGTTATAATATTAAGGTTCTCTTGATTAAGTTATAAGTTACAAAGAGAATAAAATGATTTAGGGTTTAATACCCCTCCTATTGGAAGTGCCCAATAAAGTACAACACCTATTGGGTCACGTGACCCGTCTCTTTGTAATGCACCGCCGAGTGTGGGCTGTGTTGTCGCCAGCAACGGAACCTTTAACATGCTATGAATGAAAATATACTCACTGTTGCAAACAGTTTCTACCCAGATAAGACATAGATCTAGAATTACTCGACACTCTGAGAGAATGCTAGACAATGGACAAGTTCACTCTGCGAGTTGCCGCTGACAGAAATTGAATTGTTGTGATGAAAACTGTCCATCGTTTTAAAGATCTGTCAATTAAACTCGTAATGGTATTAACGGTTAGGATCAAGATCAGACACGGGATGCTGCGGTATCTGACCTGCAGGGCTGCCATTTCTCCAGATTTTTCCTAAGTATTCGGATTTTTATCCTTGCAGATCGTAGCTTAAACAGGCTGAGAGTAGGCCTAAAGCAAAATGCGTAAGTTCAAACTTGAAATTGAGGCCGGGATAAGCAAATTTGTCCCAATAAAAAGAATTGGATCCAAAAAAGCCCTACCTTGGATAACAAAATCGATAAAAAAGCTTATGTCAAAAAGAGACCACCTGTACCAAAAAACAAAGAAACACAAATCAGACCATGAAGTATGGAGTAAATTTAAGAAATTGAAAACTCTCATCAAATCCAAAATAAAAGCATCCTATGACCAACATCTGGAACATATTCTTGACCTCACCGATAATGATGTCATAGACACACAGACCAAATTCTCCACCAAAAAACTGTACTCTCTCATAAAAAATTCAAAACAAGACTCACAAAATGTTACATCGCTCAAAGATCAAAGAACAGGATATCTGAAATCAAACAACTTAGACAAGGCCAATATCCTGAATAATCAATTTCAATCCGTCTTCTCCAGTGCTTCTCCACTTTCCCTGAAACAAACTTGTATGGAAAAACTTAGATATCTTGACCCAAGAAACTACTGCAAATACCCTCAGATGAATGACATCTCTATCGACAGAAATGGTGTACTTAAGCTCCTCTACAATCTCAAGGTAGATAAAGCCGCAGGCCCAGACCTTATACGACCTGTTGTGCTAAAGGAATTGAGGAATGAAATTGCTGATCTTGTAACCATCCTTTTCCAAAAATCACTATCTTCAGGCTCTATTCCCTCTGACTGGACCAAGGCCTATACATGTATGCCCTGTCTACAAGAAGGGTGACTGCACTGACCCAGCTAACTATCGGCCTATTTCTCTTACTTGCATTCTCTGCAAAACTCTCGAGCACATCGTTGCCTCTCATCTTTCCTCTCACTTCAGTAAACACACTATCCTTTTTGATCTTCAGCATGGCTTCAGGGAGAGACGTTCCTGTGAAACACAGCTCATAGAACTCACAGACACACTTTTCAATAATGTAGCCTCAGGTAAACAGACAGATCTCATTCTCTTAGACTTCAGCAAAGCTTTCGACAAGGTTAACCATCTAAAATTGCTGTATACTCTTCAAAACAATGGCGTCTCTCCACAAATCATAAATTGGATACGTTCATTCCTAATTGGCCGAACCCAAACTGTTGTTATGGATGATGCCTGTTCTACTGAAGTTCCTGTAAACTCTGGAGTCCCTCAGGGCTCTGTTCTCGGTCCTCTCTGCTTTCTCCTCTATATCAACGAGCTTCCTTCTTCTGTCTCTAGATCTCAAATCCGTCTCTTTGCTGATGATACTGCGGTAAACATAACCATTGACTCCCCTTCTGACTCCCAATCCTTACAAGAAGATCTCAATAAAATGCAGATCTGGGAGCAGGAGTGGGACATGGAGTTCAACCCCTCCAAGTGCCAAGTTCTCCACATTACTAAAAACAAAAAAGTCATAAAAAACAAGTATTTCCTACATGGCCAAGCCCTATCTTCTGTTCCTAACGCAAAATACCTTGGCTTAGATATATCTTCAGACTTAAACTTTAATACACATATCACAAGAGTAACATCAAATGCAAACAAAACTTTAGGCTTCTTAAAAAGAAATATCACCACAAAAAATGAAAAAGTAAAACAACTCGCATACAAATCCTTGGTCCGGCCCCAGTTGGAGTATGCCTGCACAGTTTGGCACCCACACACACAAGTCAATACCCTTAAAGTTGAAATGGTCCAGAGACGAGCGATACGGTGGGTGAAACGAGACTTCTCCTCATCTTCTTCAGTAACTGCCATGCAGAAAGATCTTGGCTGGCGTTCTCTTGAGCATCGGAGACTAGACTTCCGCTTAATCATGTTCTTTAAGATCTACCATAATTTAGTTTCCACCAGTCTCCCATCCTACATTATGAAACCTCTCAGACCAACTAGACACATGCACCCTCTTTCTCTTAGACAAATACAGGTTTCATCAGACTACCACAAGTTCTCATTCTTTCCGCACTGTATCACCCTCTGGAATCATCTCCCCTGCAACATTGTAACCCTGTCTGACCTTGACCAGTTCAAGCAGGCAGTGGTGGGGATACAGTATTAGTCACATACTAGTGTTTTTACTCTTAATCTTTTGCACACTCACTTAATTGCTAACATTTTATTTATGACTTGGACTCTGTTCTTGTCTCTCACTTTCCTGATAATTCTTATTACCAGGCTTTACCTATATAGTTACACTTTTTCCTACTAACAATTCCGACGTGCACCTTTTCCTGCCTATAACACTCGCGAGAGGGGTTGGCAGTAACCAGAGATAGATAGATAGCCTTAAGGCGCATTGTGCTTTACTTTCAACCTGTTTTCAGCAGTCATGTGTCTTCAAAACAAGAAACAGACTATGGGGTAAAGGTGGGATTAGAAAAATTGCGTCTGAAAAATTTGAAATCTTAGGATTTTTATGATTAACTTATGGCAGCCCTGGACCTGGCTGTATGAATGCAATGTAGACTACCATTTTGAAGCGCCTATAGAAATCTAATTATAGAGCTAGATAGGCCAACTTAATATATATATATTTAGATATCTAAACGTAGATTTCGAGCTGCGGCAAGTTTTAAGCAGACACTATTGCAGTGTTCAACGAAATGGTTAATTGAAATCGGCTACTGGACATCTGATTCCAATCAATGGGTAGATCTAATCCTAAGATGTTCTATACAAAGGACTGGTTTCAATTAGAGAGGGGACGAAGATTTAGGATGTGTTCACAGGTAGCCTACTTCTTCAACTTCAACTGGTTTTCTCAGCAAAATCCTCTCGGACATCCACGCTTGACACACATATATAGTCCTATAAATATGCACTGTTTCAGGCACAAATCAGTATTGAAGACAGATGGTTTCTTAACTCATTGAACCCTAGTGACGCATATATGCGTCTCTATCAAAAGTGTATCTGTGAAAAGTACACCTGTCTTATGCAAACAGTAGGAGCACTCTGATCTGAGTCTTCACTGTTTTTCATTTTGTAAAATATTAACAGAAACACCACTCTGAAATAGTCGAAAATGGACCGGTCAGCTTTTATTGCAAACTGGAATCGTCCATTGGAAGTTTCAGGGGGATAATCAGTTAAAGGAGCATTCTGCTATACGTCTAGTCTGTTTTAAGCCTTAAGTTTTTTACCATCTACTAGGGTATAGGAAATATTTCTTATGCGGCATATTCATGATTGTATCTATATGTGGAACCATTTTCTTGAGTCGAGAAATAAATTTAATGTGCTAAAACGAGTATCGATATAGAGTAAAGGAATAACGCTTTCACTGATGTAATCATAGCCCCTACATGCTCATTTCTCCCAAAATTTAAATTTTTTAGTATCTGACTTAAGAATATTGAAATGAGTGTCAAACAGTTTGGATCTTGATTAGACGTCGCGTTAATGCAAATATAGAGGATAGTGCCATTGCAAGTGAACGGGTCAATCTAGGAGAACTTGTGAGGGATTATATTTTTACATAGGTTACAGGGTTAGATATGACGGAATAGCAAAACCCCTGAAAGCCGAAATCTTCCAGAATAAGAAAACGTCCGTTTGATTTATTTCCGGACTAGGGTGTTTGCTTCAGGGCAATACATGATGCAGAAAAATCATTCCGTGACACTTGAACATTCACATGAAAAATCGAGTTTCCCATATTTCTAGTCTATTATACATAATATTTTTTTTATTGCAAAAAGATAACTACAGACCCTGATCAGGGGCTTCAGTCGGACCAGAAACTAAACTGTAGGCTCAGAATCCAAAGGGACTGTCACTAGGTCCGCATATCTACTACATGTGGCACCTTTTCCAAAGAAATACAGCAGACGCACTGAATTTGAAAAGATGGCATTGCTAGTGTTCGAATGGTTAAGTAAAATTTTACAACATACATAAAACAATGTAAATGGATTAAATAACAACTAGCTAGAGCAAAATGCACCACAGGCCCATGTGAAATGTACTACAAACACTTCAGTAATGTTTAGCAATATCAACAAATAGTGAGGTACATCCGAACTCTGTAAACAGAACCCTTGTATACTCGTCATTAACAACCCGTATACCTGTAAAGAGTACACTTGTCCTATGCAAACAGAGTAGACCCTGATCAGGGGGCTCCTAGATGAATATGTTGTTAAACTCAACCCTTAATAGTGAAAAATGGACTAGACTTAATTGGAAATTGGAGTTTCAGAGGTGAACCGTTTACCTTGCTTTAACTTTTACTGTGCGTGAAAAGAGTATATGTTACAGTCAATCTGTGTAATCAGTCATTACGCGTAATGACTAGTCAATCTGTGAAATGACTTTTTCACATAGTCCTTTAATGATACTATTTATGATGATACACAATGATATTTTCTAAAATTTAAAAGATTTCCTACAAAAAACACCACATTTATTTTACACCTTATTTCAGTCCATTTGTGAAATGATGTTTAAGACCTTGAATGCTGTAAATAGGAAATAATTGAATACTTTTCATGTAAAGCTACAGACTATATTTTGTTTTATTTTTATCTTTAAAAATAATTTTGGCAAATTGAGTGGTTTTGTAGTGAGATTGTGGTGTTTTGTGCATATTAACTTTTTGACCTTTGAAAAATATCATTGTATAATTATCATAAATTGTTACATTAAAGGACTATGTGAAAAAGTCATTTCACAGATTGACTAGTCATTACGCGAAATGACTGATTACTGTAACATATATACATGTACCTAGAGGGGCATTTGAAAAGTAATGACACTTGATAAAAAATAAGTTTTGTTTACATCCGTTTCTGCCATCTATTGGCTAATTGGACCCAGAGAGAGGGGAGCGGATACAGAGAACCCGCTAGATGCCCTACTATTTTCAAAAGAGTTATCTGGTTCTTTTAGATGCCAAGTGTAAAGCACTCATACATCGGACCTCGGTTTATAAAGTCTCATCCGAAGGACTTGGTCCGGCGGGGGATCGAACTCACAACCCCTGACGTCGTAAGCAGGCGCTTTACCCCTCGACTACGTCCGCCGGTCAATCAATATACATGTAATAAGTGCAAAATGCATGTCCGATATACCATTGTATAACCTTAATGTTCAATATAAATAGAGGACAAGGGTCAATGTCACCAAACTAAGGCGCATCATGATCTACTCACTGAGGCGCACCAGCATCATCATATGAAGTTTCGTGACCATAGGTGCAATCTTTTGCTCAGTACAAACTTTAATGCAAAACCTTAACATTGAGGCTAGGAGTAAAGGTCAAAGGTCAAGATCACCAAACTGCACTTCATCCTGGTCTACTCATAGAGGCGCATCAGCATAATTGTGAAGTTTCCTTACCGTAGGTGCAGTTGTTTGCTCAAAACAGACTTTAAAGCAAAACCTTAATGTTGACCCTAGAGGTCAAGGGTCAAGATCACCAAACCGTGGTGCATCGTGGTCTTCTCATTGAGACGCATCAGCATATGAAGTTTTGTGACTGTAGGTGCAGTAATTTGCTCAGAACAGACTTTAACCCAAAACCATAACATTGACCTAGAAGTCAAGGTACAAGGTCAAGGTTATCAAACTGCGGTGCATCATGGTCTTCTTATTCAAGCGCATCAGCATATGAAGTTTGGTGACCCTAGGTACAGTCTTTTGCTCAGAATATCGTGGTCTACTCATTGAGGCGAATCTGCGTATGTAGTTTGATGACCTTCTTTTTGCCTAGATTTTGTCAAGAACAACATTTTGATCAAGTTTGATAAAGATTAACCCCAAACTGTGTCCTCTTATGTGTTCACAAGGAATTGTGGATGACCGCCGGAATTCGGCCAAAAGGCGACCCTAACAGCTCACCACAGCTTTGCTCAGGTGAGCTAAAACATCAGCTTTGTACGAGTTAACTGTCAGTTGTATTAAACATCAATATGAATTTTCTTTTCACCATTTACGCCTCAAATAACTTTTCAAAAAGGAAATAAGTCCCTATCTCAGAAGTCTGGAACATACATTTCCAGTATCTTTTCAGATGGGAGCTTAAAGCAGGCTGAAAGTAAAGCAGAATTCTCCTCTAGGAGTATTCTGCTTTATTGTCAAACTACCGAGTGATTAACCGTTTCCAAACTAGAAACAGGCTAAGGGCTTAGGGGTGACCGGTTAACCCTTAACCCAATAGCATGGATCTAGATTTGAAGACAGGTGACCACTTAAAGCAGATTGAAAGTAAAGAGAATGCACCTTAAGGCGCATTCTGCTTTACTTTCAGCCTGCTTTAAGCTACCGTCTGCTAGGATTTATAAAAAATATTTCTTATGGTACATGTTCATGACTGTACACTACAAATTACTGAAATTAGAACTTTCTTCAGCGGAGGAATAAATTGAATGTGCCAAAAGTGGGTTAAGAATTTGGAGTAAAACTGCATTATGTGTATGCTGTTAAACTGTCTTCGGGGATTGAACAGAACATAACATAAAAGCAATACATAATATTCACATACATTTATTCATATAACTATGCAGAATGTTTACATATAAACTATTGAGTAATTAAACCAAAAGAAACATAGGTTAAAGTAAAATAAAACACTAACAAAGCTAACAAAATAATAGACTTTCATTCATTCAAAAGTACTGTCAGCTATAATATAGGTAAATCTTGCTTCAGACCACAATGCACCAAACAACAATTTTTTCATGCACACCTTATTCACACTGGACAAATCAACAGCCAGATTGCACTGCTCCCACTTTATATCAGCGAGTTCGGTGGGAAAGAGCTATTTTTCCCAATAAATGTGTTTATGCTTAAGCCCACAAGTCTATTGCAAACAATTTGGAGCCAGATCAGACACTAAGTATCTCGTAATCTGATCAAGTTCTAAACTGTTTGTTACTCAGAAAAAACAAGTCATCAACATTTTCTTAAAAGTGGCCATTTCTGCATTTTTTGGCATTGCGTTGATGATTCGTTAAAATTGGAAAGAATAATGTCTTCTCCACTGTTTGCAAGGCATACTTTTAATGTTGTCCTTGCAGTATTTTGTATCAAACAACTGCCACTTTGAGTTGAGTCGGAGATCTTTCTCAAGTATTTGAAAATTGATAGGTCAGATTTGAGTAAAGGTTATAAAGTATTTTGAGTTGTATCTGAGATCATTCTCAAGCATTTGATAGGTCATATTTGAGCAAAGCTTAAAGCTGACCAGTCAAATACTGTTGAGAACTATATCAGACTCAACTCAAACATTTTGTAACCTTGGGACCTGGCGTTAACCCTTACATTGCTGAATATTCAAATCAAAGAGTGAAAGAAAAATGTTTCTAAGTGACATTAAAAATATAAAGCACTTAGACCATTTTAGCATTCAGTCCTCGAAATAGATTCTACCATTTTTGAAGCAGGACAATTTTTATTGACTACTGAGGATTGAATCTTACCAATAAGTAATTGTATGACAAACAGTGTAGATCCTGATCAGAGGGCTCCTAGAAGCCCTCTGATCAGGATCTACACTGATTGCCATTTTGCAATACATTGTATATTGTTTAAATCGATCCTAAATAGGCCGAAATGGACTAGACTTAATTAACTTGGATTGTCCAGTTGAAGCCTCAGAGGTTAATGAGTTAACACAGATTAAAATTTTGATGTTTAGAACTATCATAATAAATAAGACAATAACAATTTCATTTTGTCAGCAATTGCATTTAAAACTGCTTGAAAAGCTTGCTACGTACTCTGGTGTATGAAAGTTTCATGAAGCACATTTGTAAAGTTGAATCGCTATTTATGAACATGCTAATGATAAATACCTTGTATTTCATTCGAGGAATGGTTCTACCATCATTTCAACAGGGAAACAAATCATACAATTTTTTTTGGACAGGAAACAAAAATAAAAACCTATGCAAAACAAGTGGTTTGTCTACTTAAAATGGAAATATACTAGATATTTTTGTTGTTTTTTTCCTTTTGACAAATGTACATGTAGTAACACTGTTAATTCCCAAGTAACTATGTAGCCTTCTCACACTGCAAATAACCACCACTGCCAACATAAACCGACAGATCACTTACTACATACATATGATTATATGAACCTTTTAACACATTACCCCATAAATACATCTTCCACTTATTCCTTCACTTTCGAAAATAGTTTCACTTTATACAGTAATGAATATGTACCATTAGAAATATTTTCTATATCCTAGCAAATGGTAGCTTAAAGCAGGAGGAAAGTAAAGCAGATTGTGCCTTTAGGCGCATTCTTCTTTACTTTAAACCTGCTTTAAGTTGTCACCCATCATCAATACTAGAAAAGGCTATGGGTAATTGGGTTAAATATCCAGGTTTACATTGTATATCTCTTGAATATCATTTCTCAATCACAGTAAAGTCCTACTACTATGGTAATTCATAATCCATTATAGATATGCCATTTTATGCCTTTAACTTATTACTCCCCTTAGTAAAAACCTCCCCTTTATAGTCATGAATATGCAGCAATTCCTTTATCCTATAGCAGATGGTAGCTTAAAGCAGGCCAAGAATGAAGCAGAATACCCTTATGGAGCTTTCTGATTTACGATCAGCATGCTTTAAGCCATTATCTGTTACCAATACTGAAAACAAGTTATAAGAGTAAAGGGTTGAGAGACTCATTGATGACTGCTTAAAGCAGGACAAAAATAAACACAAAGCTCCTATAGGACCTTAAGTTTTTCTCTTTATCTTGCTATATCTCATTCATCCTTAAAACTTACAAAAGATCATTCTAGTTTCCAATTAACTCTAGTCCAATCTTCAAATATTTAAGGCCGTTTTTTCTCCAATCTTTGAAAAATGACAAACATTGCCGACCCACTTTCCTCTGATATGAATCTACATAGCTGTCATAAACACTTGTATTCTACTCTGTTTGTTAAAGATGGGTATACTAATTGCAAAGGTCCAATGGGATATTAACCCTTTACCTGATAGCCTATTTCTAGTACTTAAGATAGGTGACTACTTAAAGCAGGTTGAAAGTAAAGCAGAATGCGCCCTAAGGCGCATTCTGCTTTACTTTCAGCCTGCTTTAAGCTATCATGTGCTATAACATAGAAAATATTTCCTATAAAACATATTCATTACTGATTAAATTGGAACTATAATCTTCAGCGGAAGAATAAATCATATCCGCTAAAAGGCGCTTCTATTGGGGAAAGGGTTAAAGCAGAAACCTACCTTAACCCATTCAATACCTCATAAATATGCCTTTTTACATCGGTAATGTATTTCTCCATTGAAGAAAAATATTTCAACTTTAAACATACATGAATATACTCCATCAGAAATGTTTTCTATATCTTATCAAATTTTAGATTAAAGCTTGCTAAAGGTAAAGCCTTTAGGCACATTCTGCTCAACTTTCAACCTGCTTAAAGTGGTCACCCATCTTCAAAAATACAAATGTAAAGGGTTAAAAACTTTTGTTTCAGAGGTTATTATAGTCAGGCTTTACTGTGAGTAAATTAGTTATTTGTAAAACCAAGCAAAACCCTGTATGACCATTAACAGTACACAGTGAAGTCTTACACAATTAAATTCATGACCATTACAGAATGATCACTATGTATGCGCTAAATGTCAATTTAAACAAAAAAAAATCATTAATATACTTCAGTACCTACATTTATTCATCAAAAACAACAATGAACACAACAAAACACAAATATTTTTTTTATAAATAAAGCTCAGAAATTCCTCCACCATGGAGGTTTCCCTGGAATATGGATTTGCTATCACAAGACGTGCACATGTCAAAGCTATTTCTTACACCCTTCCCCATCCTAGTGTAATAGTTTATATTAATTAGTAACAGTATACAGTCAAAATGCCATTATTTACTGCATTTCTTAAGCTGTTTTAAACGTTTGACCCATTACTCCATAGATATAGATATACCTTTGAACCCATTTAATCCACTGAAGCAATAAAAATATTTTCTATATCCTAATAGATTGGAGCTTAAAAGCAGGCTCGAAGTAAAGCAGAATACGCCTCAAGGCACACTCTGCTTGATGTTTAACCTGCTTTAAGAGGGTCACAAGAGGTAACAAGTTAAGGCAGATTAAAGAAAAGCAAAAACCTCCTTTCAAAATTGTAGTTCAAAGCAAGAAAGTAAAGCTGGACGCTTCAGGAGCATTCTTCTTTATTTCTATCTTGCTTGAAGCTATCACCTATCTTCAAAACCATTCATTGATCTTCTTTGAAGTGGGGGTAATAAGTTGATTTTGATGTATTGTAAGTTGAATTGGAAGTAAGTCATAATACCTAAAACTCATGATTGATAAATAAAAGCAGACAACTGCTGTTTGAAATTGAATACTTCATGGCAGTGATAGCTATGAAGGGATTAAGATCTTTGCAATCTACCTTTATCTTCGTTGAAAATACAACATTTATTGGATTAGAATGTGTTTGATTAGCGAACAAAATATAAAGCATAGTGGAATTCCTGCTTTGGCTAATAATCAGCCTTTAATTAAATGGAAAGAATTAAAACTGAACTCTTATACATCCAAGTGGATAGGTTCTTTGACACATGAACATTATTAAGAACAAGATACATGTAAAGACTACATATTTCTTGAGTTGTGAATTATAAATTTGACAGAATAATGCTTATTATGAAAGGTGCCAATAAGGTTCATCCTGAATACAGCTTACAACTGAATGTTCAACTTGAAGTAAAGCATGATCAAATCAGTTTTGTTCATAATGCTAATTAAATAAACTACTTATTCATCTATAATTCTTAAGTTTACATCTTCAAATACATGTACAATTTCATACTATTTTGTAATAGAAACACAAAGCAAACCGTAATCAATTTCTTCTACAGTTGTTCTCAGTCATATATATATATGTACTAGGTTAACCAATTACCCCATAGCCTGTTTCTAGTTTAGAAGCCAAGTGACCACTTTAAGCAGGTTAAAAATAAAGCCGAATGCAGCTTCAGGCCTGTGCATTCTGCTTTATTTGCAGCCTGCTTTAAGCTACCATCAGCTAAGATATAGGAATTCTTATGTTGCATATTCAATACTGTATAAATGTAACTAATTTGATTTAGCGGAGGAATTATCCCTTTAACCCATAGCCTTTGCTAGTTTTGAAAATATGTGACTACTTAAAGCAAGTTGAAAGTAAAGAAGAATGCGCCCTAAGGCGCATTCTGCTTTACTTTCAGCCTGCTTTAAGCTAAAATCTGCTAGGCTATATAAAATATTTGTAATGGTAATTGTTCGTGAGCGTATAAACTGGAACTATTTTCTTTAGCTGAGGTATAAATTAAATACGCTAAAAGTCGCTTCTATGAGGGAAAGTGTTATAAAAGGCAAACCCAAGGGTTATATTGACATTTACAATATTATTCAAACAAAATGCACTTCACAAGCACTGTGGTACATCTAGTCTACATTTCATTTGACCTTGTACAGATTTCTACATTTTCCTTCTTTTTAGTGGTCGTAAAAGAGAGGTTTAACAGTATTTCAGATACGAAAATCCTTACAATTCCATCAAAGCATATGTTGTGAATATTCATTTGAATCTACTCAATGAGAGTCTTCCGGTAAGAGTTATAGTAGTTATAACACAAGTGTTTCCTAAAAACATAAAGGAGAGAATGAAATTGTTTAGTTTACTTCTATAACTCTTACCGGAAGCTATGGCTAGGGCCTCAGATAAGACGAGTACTTCCAAAGCTAAATCCCTCATGTCTGCACTAAACCGTATAGCATGACCGTTCATTAGAATCGTATCTTTGAGATGTTTGTTATTGATGCAAAGGAAAAAATGTTGGAAAATGTTAGTTTACTCCCACTTAACCCATAAATACGCCTTTTTAGACATTTTATTTATTCCACCACTGAAGTAAATAGTTCCAATTTATACAGTAAAGAATATGTATTATAAGAATTTTTTTCTATATCCTAGTAGATGGTAGCTTGAAGCAGGCTGAAAGTAAAGCAGAATGTGCCTTAAGGTGCATTCTGCTTTACTTTCTACCTGCTTTATGTGGTCTCAGGTCTTCAAACCTAGAAACATGCTGTTGGATAATATCTGGAGTCCTTTATGTTTCTACTGGCAAATTTCTAAGACTGCATGTTATTAACACTCGTACAATAATGAGCTTAGTTCCTCCAGTCAGACACACAATAACACAACCATTTCTTTAAAAACTGACAGTCTGTTGTCCACCTACGAATGTCAACAAAATTGTACTACATATACATAAAAACATCATTGTGCATTATGAAAGCAAAGTCATGTGGCAAACGTTATGGGAATGACTTTAAAAAGCGTCCGTCATATTTTTTTAAACAGCAATGCCTGCCAAAAACACATAATTGGTCCAGTCACAGTATTTTTAATACCAACATCCTTTTCTGCTAGGCCAGACCATACAGAGGAAACAAACACTATCACTAACACTCCATAGAAAGCTTGCATTTCAAGGCAGGTGGCCGTCCAAAGCATGATGATTGAAACTTTAGAAAGGTCTTAACCCCATAAATACTCCTTTATATGTTTTTAATTTATTCCTCCACTGGAGAAAATAGTTCCATTTTATACAATCATGAATATGCCCCATAAGAAATAATTTCTTTATCCTAGCAGATGGTAGCTAAAATCAGGCTGAAAATAAAGCAGAATGTGCCTTTAAGGCACATTCTGCTATACTTTCAACCTGCTTTAAGTGATCCCCTGTATTCAAAACTAGAAACAGGGTATGGGGTATTATGGGTTTAAGGATCTCTGCTTTACTTTCATACTTGAAACAGTTGCCATCTTTCTTTAAGCCATCAAAGATGGGAATGCTTGTACGTTTGTTTTTGTTCCTTATCACTAAATGTTAGTGTTATCAGCCTTTCTTGTTTATGTATGTCTTCAATCGAAAGGTGTATCATAGACTTTGTAATGCATGGAATTTTTTCCCAACCTCCATAAAATGCAAAGTTACAATCCATACTATTTTAGTACTATTTTATCAGTTGTTCATTTAATATCTCACTTAATCTGGCTTTCTTAATTATGAAATACACAATAAGGAAAGCCCTTTAATTGAAACAAATTGAATGTGACTTTTCATTCAACTCTTTCTATAGCAGATTTAACACTTTCAATCCTACAGCCCTCTGTAGAGATAACTTATTACATATGCAAACAGTAAAGACCCTGATCAGACGGCTCCTATAGGAGCCCTCTGATCAGGGTCTGCACTGTTTGATATTTTCATTCGTTTTTGTTGTCATACCAAAAATGCAACAGTAGACTGATTCAAATACCTGTACTAGAAGAGTCCAAAATGATTATAAATACCCACAAGAGATATTTAGGGTTGAAAGGGTTATGAACAAATACTCTCTTATGTCAAAGTAAAAACTAATTGTTGGCGTCTGCTATTCTTGTTCTTATTCTCACTAAATCAGTGATAAGGCCTCCATTTCATCAATACATTCTAAGGTTACACTTTAAATCACTTTCGTTTGGCTCTCGACTTGTGCTAGAATACCAGCAGCTTGAAGCCAAACCGACGAACATGTTCCAGTCAAGATCTATCAGAATGAGGATGTTGAATTAATATCATATGTTTCTTTAAATAATTTAGGAAAACAACAACTGTTTAATATTTCAATTTAACCCTTTCCTCCATAGCCAAGAGTGCCAATCACCTAACTGTGTCTGCTTAGAACAAGATGATCAAAAGCAATAAGCTCCTATTGGTGCTTTCTGCTTTACTTTTACAGTGGAGAAAACGTTATTCTTTCGCAATAAACGTGTTTACGCTAAAACTATTAATTCTTTTGCAAACAGTTTGGAGCCAAATCAGACGCCGGGAAACCCGGCGTCTGATCAGGCTCCAAACTGTTTGCCACCAAAATAAAAATGAATTGTCCAAAAGTTGCACTTTTCTACGTTTAAACTGGAAAGAAAAACAGATTCTCCACTGTATCTAGCTTAAGCTATCACCTGTTTTAAACATCCATCACTGAATGTCAAACTGTGGTGATTATGTTGTAGGTGAAATAGGTGGTTGCGTCCTATGTACATCACTGATTATCAATTTGAGGTGATTATGTTCTAAGGTGCTGCTATGGAGTAAAGGGTTAAAAAGGCATTCTCCAAATACATGAAGACAAAGGCATTGACAGGCTGTTCCATCTGTATGTGACTGTTATGAGTGACAAGTAAGTGAAGCATGTGCTCAGCAACATCCCCCTGACTGGCCAGCTGCACCGCCTCCAGATGGCATGCTAGGATTGCTAGGTGAGTGCTGGGGTCCGATTTTTATTCCATTGGCCTGAAATAATCATTATCATAGTTTACTAGCATCTTTTCTCAGCGAAATCTCACAGAAAAGATCAATGTTTCAAGACAAATATCTTCAACACTTTACCCTATAGCCTGTTTCTACTTTTGAAGACAGGTGATAACTTAATGCATGTTGAAGATAAAGCACAATATAAGCTCAGCATAGTTTTTATTTTTACACGTAAGAACATACATGTCAGTTGAACTGGATACTATTTACTATAATGTCATATGTATGAAGTTAACTCTGTCTACTTCATACAAAACTGATAAAAAATAACAGGGCTACAGATAAGAGGGAGTAAACTGCACAAATCCAACACTATCTCACTTATTTTAGCATCAAAACCTATGGTGTTTCTACTCATTAGAATCGTCTCGAAGAGACGATTCTAATGAGTAGTAACATCATAGGGTTTAAAGCAGAAATAAAGATTTTAGTTTTTGAAATACCCCCCTTATTTGGGGCTCTGAATAAGCAACTTTTTCCAAGGGTGGTAAATAATAATGTCCCATGAGTGTTTAACCACTTGGTCGGAGAGGCTCCCTCAAAGGAGGAATAAATCAAAGATGTACTTATGGAGTAATGGACTAAAAGACACACTCACTGTATATTACAGGGCTCCAGATAAGAGTAAACTAAACAAGTCTAACATATTCTAACTCAATTCAGCACCAAATCCTATGGTGTTACTACTCATTAGAATTGTCTCGAAGAGACGATTCTAATGAGTAGTGACACCATAGGGTTTAATGCAGAAATAAAGAATTTAGTTTTTTTAAATACTCCCCTTATCTTGAACCCTGTATAATCATGAATAAAAAGACTCATCCAGTCTTACCTCATTGTTTATATCGAACACTCCATCTTGTATCTTCTGGTAGATTTCCTTGGCAGTGTTGATGAATGCCTATAGATGATAAAACCATACAATACAAACATAACTGACATGATATACTTAACTCTTTGCATGCTGGGTAATTTTTAGTCTGCAATATTTGTCGTCTGCTATTGTTCTAAAATTAAAATTTTCTAAATTTCTTTTGTTAAAAACATGGTCAGAATAGCAAACAGTTTGGATCCTGATCCAATCTGTTTGCAAAGGTAATCACTGTGGCAGATATATCCGCCGCTAGAGTGCAAAGAGTTAACACAAGTTACACATTCAACCAGGGCTCCAGATAAGAGTTCGTTTTTTCAACAAATCCAACATTTTCTCACTCTTTTAGCACCAATTCCTATGGTGTTACTACTCATTAGAATCGTCTCTTCGAGACGATTCTAATGAGTAGTAACACCATAGGGTTTAATTCAGAAATAAAGATTTTAGTTTTTGAAAAACTACCCTTATCTGGTGCTCTGATTCAACCCTTGTGAAAAGTATACTTACCCTGAACCAATAGTGTACCTGGGAAGAGTACAATTGTCATATGCAAACAGTGTAGACCCTGTCAGAAGGCTACTCTGATCAGGTTCTGTACTGTTTGTCATTTTGCAAAAACTTGTTTTAAATCAACCCTAAATAGTCTACAGAGGACTTGACTTAATTGGAAATTGGATTTGTCCATTGAAATTTTCAGGGGAAATTGAATTGAGCAATTATTTCAGATCAAAAATGCATATCTACATTTTTTACATGTTCCTCGTAGTTGTAGAATGACTTTTCATTCTATTGTACCCTGACAATGAGCCAAAGGTAACTCAAGTCTTATGCACTATCACAAAGTGTGGGCATATATATTATAGTGTTAAACTTTGATTTTTTTCTCATATTTTTTAATTAGAATGCATCTGAAAATGTGTTTATAAGAGCCAGTGGTATAAGTTCAAGGCTGTAACTTTTTAATCTAAGAATGATTTAACTCATTACCCCATAGCCTTTTTCTTGTTTTGAAGACAGGTGATCACTTAAAGCAGGTCAAAAGAAAAGCAGAATGTGCCTTAGGGCACATTGTGCTTTTTTTCAGCCTGCTTTAAGCTACCATCTGCAAGAATATAGAAAATATTTCTTTTGATTTATATTTGTGACAGTTTAAATTTCTTATGATACATAGTCATGACTGTATAAATTGGAACTATTTTCTTCAGTGGGGACAGTGGAGGAATTAGTTAAAGGCATAAAAAGGTGTTTTTATAGGGTAATGAGTTAATTTATTGCATGCTCACTGGGAAAGTTTGATAACCTCAGACCCAGATCCTATATGTACCTACCTCCTCTACATTGGCCGCTGTCTTTGCTGAGGTTTCCATGAATATCAGGCCATGTTCTCTAGCAAATGCTTCTCCCTCCTCCTTCTTAACATCTCTCCTTGCCTCCAAATCACTAAAATACACAAATACAATCAAAATGTTATCAACACTTTATGTCATAGTTACACCTCTCAATCCCTTTATCTATTTATAGATACAAAGTGATATCTTTTCTTGTATCTACGTTGTCCTGATGAAGCACCATACTAAGAAACATATCCTGCAAATGAAAGGTGGCTGCTAAGAGTAGATTGGAAGTTAAAAAGAAAAATTCTTTTTAGGTATTCTGCTTTAATTTTAGTCTCCTATTTGCAACACTTACAACATTAAACAGATTCTGAAGGAAAGGTTAAAGTGATCATTGAAAAGAACACTCAAATACATGTCTACCTGAACTCTGTAGGATAGGTCAAAGTTTAATGCAGAACATTGGTAATGCAGAAAGCCTCTATAGGAATAAGCAGTAATGATCATTTAGTTGTCAATTTACAAAATTTAGAATTGAGACAGTAGAACTGATTTTAATATTGTCTGATAAACAAGTAAGCTCTGTAAGGTTATTTTTTCATGGTTACACAAGTTATTCCTTAAAAAATACCACTGATTCAAAATTACTATCACCTATTGTTTTCTAGATTGCATGAACTTTGAATAGTATGAGCTGTTTTAAATTGAAATATAGAACTTTTTTCCAAGGGAGTTAACAAGCAAAACTTGAAATCTGCATTTCGCTATTACTATTTAGTTAATTCTTGGGTTATGTCCCTTTAACAGTAATGCTGGCCTCCAGTGAACCACAATGTCATGTGTTTCTATATTACCTTTTGTTTCCAATCAGCATGATAACCATGTTGGAGTTGGAATGTTGTCTGGCATCTTCCAACCAGGTGGTAAGGTGATTAAACGTGTCTCTCCTGGAATAAAGGACATACACTTGCTATGGCACAAATCCAACCTTTTCTCATTCACTTCAGCACAAAACCCTAAGGTGTTACTACTCATTAGAATTGTCTCTCCGAGACAATTCTAATGAGTAGTGACACCATAAGGTTTAAATCAGAAATAAAGATCTTAGTATTAAAATACATGTACATGTACTACCCTTATTGACTACTGTAAGTAAGTAAACATCTACATCATACCGAGCCACATGAGATCAAAATAAACATTGTAATTTGGTACACCACATTCAATATATATTGTTAAGTAACAATACTATGGCGAATTAATTCAGATTGTAAAATTTAGAATTACCAGTCTGACAAAGTTCAAATGTCTTGCCACGTCTCAATTACTCACTGTGGCAAGACAATAATGTATTTTTTAAAATAAACAGACTGTTAGATCTAATTTGTTCAATCATGTGTACTGAAAGTTCTTTTTTTACACATCAAGTAACATTTCATACTTATATATATTTCTGTCAGCAAGACTGCAATAGGTTACATACTAAATTTTATTCAGAACAAAAAATCCCCCATTGTGTACAAACTATTTTACCTTGTTATATCATAGACTAGTAATGCCCCAGCTGCTCCTCTATAGTAAGATCTTGTGATAGATCTGAATGACTCCTGTCCAGCCTGGGAATAACAAACAAGTACAAATGTTATCCCAGGGCTCCAGATAAGAGATAGTACACTGAACAAATACAACATGTTCTCACTCATTTCAGCACCCAAATCCTATGGTGTTACTACTCATTAGAATCATCTCAAAGAGATGATTCTAATGAGCAGTAACACCATAGGGTTTAATGCAAAAATAATGACTTATGATTTTGAAATACTCCCATTATCTGGAGCTCTGTAATATCCCCCTTCCTGGTGAACAACTTGTCCCTTTTAAGAAATAGATTTCACTTTTACTCTTTAACCTATGGCCTGTTTCTAGTTTTGAAGACTGGTGGCCACCTAAAGCAGGTTGTAAGTAAAGCAGAATGCATCTAAAAGCACATGCTTTAAGCTACCATAAGGTAGGATGACGTAGAAACTTTTTGTTATGGTACATATTCATGAATGTATCAAGTGGAACTACTTTCTTTAGTGAAAGAACAAATAAACGGTTGTATTTATGGGATGATGGGTTAAACTCCCTTAACCCTTTCCCTTATAGAAGCGGCTTTTAGCGCATTCAGTTTATTTATCCGCTGAAGAAAATAGTTCCAAATTATACCGTAATGAATATGTGTCATATTTAATACTTTCCTTATTCTAGCAGTTAATAGCTTAAAGCAGGCTGAAAGTAAAGCATAATGCGCCTTAGGGCGCATTCTGCTTTACTTTCAACCTGCTTTAAGTAGTCACATATCTTCAATACTAGAAACAATGCTATCAGGTAAAGGGTTAATGAAAAATACTGTAATACATAGATCTGTAAAAGTACTTTTTTCTCTTTACTTTTAGTCCTTTTGAAGCAGCTATCAGTTTTAATCATTGGAAACAAGCTTAACTTTCAAGGATTAAGGCAACCGATTCAGGAAGAAATCCACATTTACTATGCATATATGAGCTACATAGGGGGTGAATAGATAGACTTTAATAAATGTGGTAGCTAAACATATGATAATGAGGGGCAAATGTCAAGCAGAAAGCTCCATTTGGAGAGTTCTACTTCACCTGTGTTCTGCATAAGGCAGATACATGTATATAAATTATTCATGCTTATTCAAAGACTGGTAAATTTATAGGAAAGTTCTTATCTTAGAACAGTTGCAGACAATACAATTACTTAACCCTTTACTCCATAGATATGCATTTAATCTATTCCTCCAGTGAAGAAAATAGTTTCACTTTATATAGTCATTAATATATTCCTTAACCTTTTGAACCCTAGTCCCGCATATTGGCGTCCTTTGCAAACAGTGTACATGTGAATAGTATACTTATCCTATGCAAACAGTAAAGACCCAGATCAGAGGGCTCCTAGGAGCCCTCTGATCAGGGTCTTCACTGTTTGTCATAATGCCAAACATTGATAAAAACAACCCTTAAAACTCAGAAATGGACTAGACTTAAATGGAAACTGGATTTGTCCATTTAAAGTTTCAGGGAGGAAAGAGTTAAGAAATATTTTCTATACCCTAGTAGATGATAGCTTAAAGTAGGCTAAAAATAAAGCAGAATGTGGCTAAAGGCATATTCTGCTTTACTTTCAACTTGCTCTAAGTGGTTACCCATCTTTAAAACTAGAAACTGTACAGTCTATCATCTATGGAGCAATGGGTTAACATTCAAATAGTAAATTTGAAGTTTGTACTAGGTAACAACAGACTCACAGTGTCCCATATTTGAAGTTTGATCTGTTTTCCATCTATGGAGATCATACGGGCTCCAAATTCCACACCTAAAATAACAGAATGGTAATGCATAAGCAAAATAGAACAGTGAAGTATATACCGACAAAAAAGCTCCTTAGATATTCTCTAAGTAACTAAAAATTCCATTGACTGTTTACTCCATAGATATACATTTCAATGCATTTAATTTATTCCCCCACTGAAGAAAGTAGTTCCAATTTATACAGAAATGAATGTGAACCATGAAATAAACTTCAAATATAGTCTACATTCCTGAAGATCGTAGCTTAAAGCCAGCTGATCAAAACAATGTTTTGCCTTTCAAAGTTCAATTGTACCCATTTTAACATCTCTAAGAACATGTACAATGTAGAACTCAATGGATTTGAAAATTTGGATGAATTCTCAGAAATTTTAAGTTTTGTCTCGATGGACTGTAGACAAGTGTAAAAATTATCAGAATCCCTTAAGTGAACTCTTGGCAATAATGTCTCAATTTGGAAGGAATTGAACAAAAATTTTGGAAGTTATGCTGTGAGAAAGTGAAAGGTTCAATGCATTGGAACTTATGGAAATTTTACCCTTGGTGCTTAGCAAATGTTGAGAAGTATATTATAATGTGTATAGTATTCTTACCAATAGTTAAATCATGTACCGGCTGAAAACGTTTGTCTGTAAACTGCAGTAGCAAACACGACTTCCCAACCCCTGCAAAAGAAAATCACTTTATCAAACATCAAGGACATTTACCATCTGTTATTTCTGATATAAATTTCAGAACTCTAGATAATGTATTGTTTCTTCAAGATTATTCTATTGAGTAGTCACATCAAATGGTTTGGCGCAGACATAAAGATTTTAATTTTTTAAATGCTGAAAATACCACCCTTAAGTCGACCACTGTATATATTCTTTTAATATTAGCATCATGAAAATGTAAATGTGCTATGTTCATTTTGTAATAACAGGGCTCCAGATAAGAGGTTGTAAATTGAACAAATCCAACACTTTCTCACTAATTTTACAACCAAATCCTATGTTGTTACTACTCATTAGAATCGTCTCAAAGAGACAATTCTAATGAGTAGTGACACCATAGGGTTTAATTGAAAAATAAAGATTTTAGTTTTTGAAATACCCCCCCCCCCCCCCCCCTTATCTGGAGCTCTGTAAGAACTTTGAAAATAAAGAGTATCAAGATATGTGTTAATTGTGTGCAAATACATGTATACCAGAAAATTAAAATGAAAGGCTTTGTACTTTGTACTTGATTCATTCCCATAATGCTGTTGAATATTTGCATACTGTACTATCTTACTCATAGTGTTTGAAACAAGCAACAGCTTTGCCCTTATCTACCATTTCAGATGTAATATAATGTTAGCTGTCTGTGTGTACTGCTCAAGTATGCACATAACTTTGCCGGGCAAACTCGCAATATGATTTTGTCATCTACTTAGCAAGACTTACATGTAGCATATTGTGCTTGATCAATAATGTGAATAAGCTGCCTTTGTAATTGCTCAGTATGCTTAGAACATGATTTAGTGTCAACGTCATGATAGGATTTTTTTCATACTTACTAACAAATAATTATTACTTTTGAACAAGGTGTACACTATTTGTTAAAACTTATAAGGAAGAACAGTACTGACAATGTTAGGTGCCACATGCCTGGTTTTTATTAATTATTAATATGAAGTACTTTCCTTCTAACTTATAGTGAAGCTGTTACCTATTCTCCAATAGAAATATTTTTTTCAAGTCTCTACTCTCAACTGTGTCCATCAAAAACATTTATGATTTCTTGACAGGAAGCTTCTTCAAAACAAGAGAGCCAGAAGTCCATATTTCGCTCACCTGCAGACATTGTACCATGGAAGCTGACTGAGCAAGACAACATTTTGATATAGCTATGACCCATGGGGTCATACTTTGAACAATCTAGGCAGAGAACTACAAGGCAAAGCTATATGTCAAATATTAAGGATCTGGGCCTTATGGTTTCAGAGGAGAAGATTTTTAAAGGTTTACATTTCATATGAAAAACTGATAAGCCCTAGCCAGGGTGGGGCATACATTTTTTGCCCGGGGCTCATAATTTGAACAATCTTAGTAGAGGATCCCAATGCAAAGTTTTTTGTCAAATATTAAAGATCTGGGCCTTACCGTTTCAGGGAAGCTGGTTTTTAAACGATTTCCTATACAAGTCTATGAAAAAATGACAAGCCCAAGGGTGGGCCAATTTTACCAAGGGGTCATAATTTGAACAAGACTGCGCGTTCAATAAACGCTTATGCCCCCGGTGGCATCCTTGACAATATATTCTGAATCTTTTCTAAGTCCAAATTAGGTCAAGGTCAAACTGAGCTTGGGTATTACTGGTGGGTTGGTAATGGTCCAAGGCAATAACTGTACAATGTATAAGTATAGAAGCCTTGTAGTAAGTAGTGTTGATGCTAGACGAAACGGTAAAATCTAATTAACCAAGAAATAGCCCATTCAAAATATTCTAAGTCCAAATTAGGTCAAGGTCAAAATCAAGGTTGGGTGATATTGGTGGATAGGAAATGGTCCAAGGCAACAACTGTATAAGTATCCAAGCATTGGAGTAAGCGGTGTTGATGCAAGACGAAACGGTAAAATCTAGTTAACCAAGAAATAGCCCATTCAAAGTATTCTAAGTCCAAATTCGGTCAAGGTCAAAATCAAGGTTGGGTGATATTGGTGGATAGGGAATGGTCCAAGGCAACAACTGTATAAGTATTCAAGCATTGGAGTAAGCGGTGTTGATGCCAGGCGAAACGGTAAAATCTAGTTAACCAAGAAATAGCCCATTCAAAGTATTCTAAGTCCAAATTAGGTCAAGGTTGGGTATTATTGGTGGCTAGGGAATGGTACAAGGCAACAACTGTATAAGTTCTAAGCATTTGAATAAGCAGTGTTGATGCTAGACGAAACGGTAAAATCTACTTAACCTGGTTACGGACGGACAGGATGATTACTATATGCTCCCGCATCTGTCGATGCCGGGGGCATAAAAATCGTGGTAGAGAATCATAAGGCAAAGCTACATGTCAAATATAAATGATCTGGGCCTTACTGTTTCAGAGAAGAAGATTTTTAAAGGTTTTCCTATGAAAAACTGATAAGCCCAAGGACAGGGTCAATTTTGACCCGATGGTATGGGCATGTTGAACGCTCCACTCGACCTATCTAGTGCGTCAGAGATATGAAAGTTGCAGGAAAGCGTAGGCCTGGGAGGCCCAAGATGTCATGGAGGGAGCTGACTGTAAGAGACTGCAAAGAATGGGGACTTGCTGCAGTTGACCTATATGAGAAAAGCCTGGAGATCCCACAGTTGTGGACATTGCTCCCACCCCTGCATGTTAATCAAAAATCTGATGATGATGAAGAAGACTCAGATGACGTAATTCATAAATAGTTTCTACAACTGTACAGTGCTCCAGATAATTTTTGCATGCAATGATTACGTACTCACACTATTTCCACTTCAATGCTGAAAATTGAAATTGAATGCTTAAAATCTACAGAGAATTCAAACAATGGAAAACTTCAACTAAATTAACTTTTACTGAATTGAGCAATGTAGACATGTACACACTTCTGTGTTAATGTCATCATCTGAGCAAGACATTGTACAATATGTACATTCCTGTTCATATTTGAACACATCGCTTGTGCTCTTTAATACCTATGCCTGTCAACAGTATTTCTTTGTGGGAGTTTTTGAGCCTTCAATCGCCAACAAGGTGGATACATTTCCCTCAATGCATATGGGACATTTCAATACTGTTTCTCGAGCGTGTCCCTGAAAACTAATATTTAACCAGGGATAATTCATTTCCAAGATTATTTTCAAGTTTTTTATTTACCTGGGCACCGTTGTGTATTCTTTTGATAATTTTTGCGGATTTTTATACACTGGGCTTGTCCTCGCGAATGACGCTATAAATTAACTGTAACACTCAATGATAGATTTGAATACCCGCTAATGGCATCCTCGCGTGTGGTTTTTTAAAAATTGAATAGTATATGTGTTTTGTCATTACTTTTTACGTTGACCAGCACCAGACGCCGCCATCATAACATGTTTTTCTGTCGACGCTTGCAATGATAATTTCGTCCCATAATGTTTCGACCCGTACCTTGTAGTAGGGGGGCAGACTACGCGGGTGTGTTTATACTGGTCTCCGAGTATTTGAGTTTTAAAGTGCACCAAATTCACCATCCTTTCTGAAAGGCCACGGAATCGAGATAACCCGGCCGATCCAATTTTGCAGCTTTTTTAAAGTTCTCGACTGAGGCGAGACACTGTGGGTGCGAAACTAATTTAAACAGCGACCGGTGTTAGGGTAAACATTTCACTTAAAATATGGACTGGTTTGAAGTTATTTTTATAATTAAAGAACGTAGTTCTAAGCCATCAAACTCGAAAAATTGATGCCCAGTATACCGTTTGTTACTCGTAACTAAATATTTAAATGCGTACACAATTTTCTGTGTGCGTTTTTGTTCCCTGGATTGTCATTTCAAATGCGTTTCTCTCCAAAAAATATGCGGGAAAACGCACGTACGCACCTTATCTGGAGCACTGAACTGTAGTTTGGAGAATAGCTTGTAAGAAAGGAAAACTTCGCATAATCATAATGAAATGCCCCTGCCTGTATACCCAAAAGGGGTGTGTAGCAGTATATAGATAATAGAAACAATAAAATATGCATACATACATTTTTGTGTTTAATTCACAAGGGATGCAATTGTAAAATTACTGTTGATAACTTTACTAAGACAGTTGTCTTTATGTAGCCGGGTAGAGAATATGGTGAAATTGTTGAATGGCTTTTCTGGGTGACTCGATAGCTCAGTGGTTAGAGCGTTGGCATTGTAAGCCAGAGGTCCTGGGTTAGAGTCCCAGTTGAGTCAGAACTTTTTCACCAAGTTACATTTGGCGCCAAACGTAAATAACCCTTTAAAGGGTAGTTTAAATGAAAATCTTTGAGTAAGAATTTGGGACAAATACTTGTGTAGACGGGGTGTGTGTAGCTGGGTAGAGATTATGGTGAATTGGTTGAGCGGCTCTTCTGGGTGACCCTGTAGCTCAGTGGTTAGAGCGTTGGCATGGTAGGCCAGAGGTCCTGGGTTCGAGTCCCAGTGGAGTCACAACTTTTTCACCATATTACATATACACATCTTCCATAAGTATTGGGATTGCAGATAAGAAAATTTGCATCTGTGTTAATATGTCAAGGAATTCAATCCTACAAATGCACTTACCAAACGTTTGAGAAGTGACACTGCGATTATCTAGAGTTCCCATTCACGCACAGATGTATGTGATTCACGTATAATTTCAAAAAATCACGCATAAAATCAATGCCATGAAAGTGCATGCACGTACAGATTTTTGTTGCAGTTAATGCCAAAATCTGATGTAAGAAGACAAGTTTTATTAACAAACTACAAAATACAAATTAAACGTCAAAGTCCGACGTGTCAGTTTAGATTTGTTTTCATTTTCCTTATTGTGTCTATCAGGCGCTTGACAATTCTTATCATTCTTAATACGTTAAGCGCCTGGTTCACCCGCATCGCGAAAATATGATGATTAAGCGGTTTAAAATAAATTGTGGGATTTCCCGTCTCTGTGCCTAATAAAGTCGCTATTTTTTCTATCAATTTTTGTTTTTATAAGAATTCAATACTTATTTAGAGGAATACGTGTTTGAAAAATGCTGACAAATGATTAAAACAAAAAGTTCGGTCATAGGTCTAATTCTCGTCACTTTCGCTTTCAAAACAGCGACGCCATTTTTTATGCGAAATCCAAAAAACACAGTCGAAAAACTGGACGGGTTATCAGATGTATTTTATCCCATCTATTAACAATGTTGGGGAAAATGCCTGATTTAGTGAGACACAGTCTTAGCATAGGCCTACGCATTTGTGTAGTCTGCAGAAATAACGTGAGAGATAAGAACAGTACACATCCAAACAAATGATATAAAAATTTAGCGGTGGAACCACACATTTCCAAAGATCATCCCTGGTGCGTATCCATTGTTTGAATACGGATTGCTACTTTGTTATGGGGCCACTCATCGTAGATACGTCATATGCATTTCGGCCCCGGCCTCATCGTACTTTGTCCCTGGCGTCCTCGCATTAGAAGAAACAAAAAAACTTTTCATATGCACCCTCTGAAATTTGTCTGCACCCCCCAAAAATAGACAGTGCATGCACCCTCAAAATTAAAAGCCTGTGGGAACCCTGGATTATCTCATTCTCTTTCCAGTGTGACATCATACCCTCTTTGTTTACACTTCGCGAGCACGTGCACTCGGGGACAACAAACCCGAAATCTACATAAGTTTGTGCAGCAGGGCGTTTAATCTCATTCTTTTTTACGCAATATTATCTGAATATTATAGGTTCTATGAATACTACGAAGGTCTTACATAAGTTGCAAAAGCGCGATTTTACAGAAAATTAGAATTATTTTTTTCGCCGAGCAAGATTGACGCCATCCGAATGAAGGACCGAGAGTATGCGTAAGACATTAAATACCCGGATGACTGGAAAAGAGAATTGGGACTACTTGAAAGTCTCTATCGAATCTGCATGCATTATGCTGTTTGGTAGTTTGTTCCTTTGTTTCATACAAAGATCAAATGTTTATTTTGAGGGGTCTTCTTGCTATTTGGGACTGCAAACCCTCTCAATTTTTACTGGATTGATCTCTTCTTCAAACCATTTAACTTTTAAGCCACTTTTAAATGAAATAATATTCAATAGCTTTGGAAAGAATACTGTTACAATGGACATTGATTTATCTGTTGATCTGCCATTGACATTATGGATTCTGTATAGACAATAGCCTTTGTGACATAACATTTCACCCCCAATTAACCAATACTGGACTGTCATTTGGCATATGTTTGAGAAAATATTTCGTTTACATGCAGTCGATTCATTATGACATGCATATCATCAATGGTATTAATCTTTAAATTATATGAAAAATATAAATGAATGCAATTATCATGTCAATGACTTTTGAAAAGCTGATTCATTCAGTCCAAATGGCAGGTACTTCTGCGTCGCCATTTTGGGAACAAAAATCAATAATGGTACAAAACCTTTTTGGTCATCAGATTCTTCGTGTATAGATGCTATACACCCTTGTTAATTCAAAGAATTTGTTCTTACCTGTATCGCCAATGATAATGTATTTAAACAAATATGCGTAAGACATTTTCGTCTCTCTTGATATTTCTCTGTTGATGTCGATGTCACAGCTTCGCCCGGATGTGAAAACAAGTCAACCGGAAGTGTGGTTTGTCCCCAGCATAAACGCTATCAATACTATTCGGCCTTGGTACATTTAGTCCCAGAATATCTATTTTAGAATATGACTTAACGCGTTTGCTTTGGTGAGTCAGTTAAGCGAGATCGATTTGAAAATCCTTTTCAACTGATTATACAATATATGATATAGAACCAAGATTAAGTGTACATGAAAAGTTTGGGATACTTGATTTCATTTTTTTTAAATTTATTTAAAAAAGAAAAATCAGTTTTTTGATTTCTTGACTCACAATTGGTCTGTATCTAGATCATGTAGTTCATGTAGATGAAAAGCCGAATATGTCACACTTTTAGATACTGAGATAGTAACAATGATGGTGTTTTTATAATTTATACTAAAATTACTTATACTAAATATACATTTTCATCACTGAGAATCAAAGGATGATGAATTGTACAGGCAGGACTGCCATAAGTTGACATGAAAAATCCTAAGATTTCCAAATTTGCATTTTTCAAGTGCGATTTTACGAATCGTGCCTTTACCCCATAACCTGTTTCTAGTTTTGTAGACATGCGACTACTCAAAGCAGGCTGTAAGAGAAGCAGAATGCGCCTTAGGGCGCATTCTGCTTTACTTTCAGCCTGATTTTAGCTACCATATACTGGAAAAAATCGAAAGATTTAGGAAAATCCGGAGAAATGGCAGCCCTGGCAGACACAATATTAAATGGACATTATTTGAAGGGCTCTTAAAGTCCCATTGTGTTTTCAGACCTTTTCGTAATGCCTGAAATACAATAACGGTTAATAATAATGTTTGATCATTCTTCTGGGCCAAACTGATCTATGAAATGATGAAGACGGACCTAAATCACCAAAAAGGGCGATTTAAAATCATAACAAACCGAAAATAGAACGTCTGACATAAACATTACCACACGGCTTAGTATCACGTGATACAGCCGAATTCAACTTCACTGGGGGCAACCGTATCTACCTCCGCCCGTCCAGCCATCAGTCAGTTAGACTAACACACTTTTTTGTCCGCTCTCTAACTCAACTATTTTTTATCCGATCTTCCACAAACTTGCTGAATATGTTCATTGATATAAAATCAAGGTTTAGTTTGATTACTACTAAAATCGCATGAGTTTTTTTGAGTTTTTTTGAGTTTTTTGCCTGTTAATTAATAAATAAAAAAATGACTGTTTCAGTCATTTTAGCACTCTAAAACAAACAGCTTTTACTGGATATTCACCAAACATGCTGAAAATATTTGTTCATATAAAATTTAGGTCTAGTTTGATTATTACTAAAATCGCATGTGGCATATCTGAGTTTTTGCCCTTTATGTATTAAAAAATGACTGTTTTCAGCAAGTTTTGCTCTCTAACACAAATACGTTTTATTTGATCTTCACCAAAATTGCTGAAAATGTTTATTGATATAATATCAAGGTTTAGTTTGATTACTTCTAAAATCACATAAGGTTTATCTGAGTTATTGCCTGTTTATTAAAATAAAATGACTGGTACAGTCATTTTTGCACTCTAACACATATAGTTTTTATCGGATATTCACTAAACTTGCTGAAACTGTTTAATTATATAAAATTTAGGTCTAGTTTGATGATTACAAAAATCGCATGTGTCATATCTGAGTTTATGCCCTTTATGTATTAAAAAATGACTGTTTCAGCATTTTTCGCTTTCTAACACATACAATTTTTATCAGATATTCACCAAACTTGTTGAAAATGTTTATTAATATTAAATCTAGGTCAATCATCTTAACTACCAAAATCGCACAAGGCATGTTGGAGTTATTGCCCTTGAATGACTAACATTTTGCTATTTTATCCTTATTGTTGCCCTGTCCACTCTGTAAAAGGACCAGTTTTTAGTCTATTTTTAGCCAAATATTTGGTCAATGGTTGCATGTGCTTCATCTTAGCCGTGTTGGTAATAAGTTAAGTAATAAATGACCACTCCATTTCTCCTTTACCTCTTGAAGGATTTTCATTCAACTGTATTCGATTTTTTTCCTTGACCTAGATTTAATACCAATACACGTTGTCAGCAAGTTTGGTGAAGATCCAATAAAAAGTGTTTGTGTTAGAGAGCAGAAAATGCTGAAACAGTCATTTTTTAATTATTCAAGGGCAATAACTCAGACATGCATTATGCGATTTTGCTAGTTATTGAACCTGACCTAGATTCTATACTAATAAACAGTTGTAGCAAGTTTGGTGAAGATCCAAAAAGAAGTGTTAGAGTTAGAGAGCGGACAAGGCTGAAACAGTCATTTTCAGCAAGCTCAAGGTATAGATTCTCCGTAGTTTGTTTTAATCGTTTACCCACCGTGAATAATTATGTACACGTTGTTATGGGATCTCATAGTGTTTAACCCTGTGCCTAACTTTACGGAGTTTACAAACTATTTGAATCTAAAAAGACGCCGCGTAACGCGTCGTCTCATCTGGATCCAAACTGTTTGACACTCGTCTTAAGGTTTGTTTAATTAAAACAATGCATAAATCTAAACTGAACACATTTTGCAGACGACAATGTCAACGCAGACGTCTGTGCAGCAGAATAAGGGTTAACAGGGTCATTTTCAGTGCTCCAGCTATAGATGTAAGCGAGAGTAATCTGAACTAATCTAATCTAACATTTTCTCACTCATTTCAGCACCGAATGCTATGGTGTTACTACTGATTAAAACGTCTCTTCGAGACAATTTTAATGAGTATGACAACATTGGGTTTAAAAGCAGAAATAAAGATTTTAGTTTTCGAAATACTTCCGTTATCTGGAGCCATGTATTTACAGAGTTGTCCTTCTTTCCATTCACAAGGGAGGCTTTTTAATTTGTGCAGCACCAAAATATTATAAATAAAAGTTTAAAAGCGAATTTCTTAGATAAAACCGGTTTTTGTGAAAGAATCACGTCCCACGTAGTTCAAATGGGACCCCAAACAACCGTTTTATGCAGGTTTCTCAAAAACACAATGCGGCTTTAATGGGTCTCTTGCATTAAATTTATTTATCACATGATTTTACTGAGTTAAAAGTCTATGCAATAATTTATTAGTATTAACTGGTTAACTCTTTATGACAAAATTCTAAAATCGATCAATCTTTATTTATAACTATTGATGTGATATATTTACTTTGTCTCACTTGTATATCTATATTTCTATGCAGTTGGCATTAACCTTTTCACTGCCGTGACGTCATCAATTTTAAACAATTGTCGTCTGCTTTTATTCGTTAATCTAAAATTTTGCTATTTTGACTGAAGAAATATTGAAATGAGTGTCAAACAGTTTGGATCCTGATCAGACGCCGCGAGACCCCGTCACGGCTGTTATTGGGTTTTATTCACGGTATCAAAATGAAATAAAGGGAGCCGTGCTCTGCAAAAGGCTTGATAACATATTGAATATTTTAATGAATATTAACCCATTTGTGCCCCATATATAGAGGATATTGAATGAGTGTTTTTTCAGTAATGAATTTATTGAACGAGTTGGATAAAAATGATATTTTGCGAGCCTTGGCGAGCAACATATCATTTTTATCCAACGAGTTCAATAAGTTTATTACTGAAAAAACACGAATTTAATATCCTATATATCACATAAACACCAAATGACACGAAAATCCGAACGGTCTTACTTTCACTTTTGCCCTCGGCTCTTAGGTAAACGATTCGTCATAGGTGTTATTCCGTTTTATTCATCCGTTGATAAAAACACCAATCATATTAACGAATCATATTAACGTAAAGAAAATCAACACCATTACGTTATGAAAAGACTTCTCTGATACCATATTCAAATTTTAAATTAATATTTAAATTAAAGTTGTTCTAATTGACTAAAAATGATCATTTGACATTAAGAATCTAGTTTCGTTTTCAAAATAACGTCAAGACGTAACATGACGTCATTATCATTGTAACGTCTAAATTTGAAAAACAGTCTGAGTCACTGTTAATACTAAAGTCTACGTAGTATTAAGTGTAGCCTGATTTGCAGCCTGAGTTTGCCAGACTGCTAAGGATAATGTTTCTAGGACACTTCGAAATGTTTCAATACCTAGTGGTGATCTATGTTTGTCTAAATTCTCTTAACTGATTTACAGTCGGCGTAGTAGTACATTATTTTGGTGATTCGAAAATTAGTATAAAATATATGCCCAGTGGGCCATACGATTTTTACGGCCCTCTATATTTTGCACGTTTATGTGATAAATGCCTATATGGGACATATAGGCAAACAGTGTAGATTCTGATCAGACGCCGCATTATGCGGCGTCTGATCAGAGTCTACACTGTTTGCTGATAGGAATTTCAATATAAAACAAAATGAAAATGAAAATTTTATCCAGGCATCCCTTTGATAAAAATGGACCAATCCAATATATAAACATGGAAGAATCCACTGGGCACAAATGGGTTAAATTAAAAAGTTGTTTCATGTGGAGTAGTAGACTCTATTGACTGAAAAAACTATCTGACGCTTCTAAACCCGGAGATAAGAGTAGTTGTGAGAAAAGAGGACTCAGGTAACCATATTTTAAACTACATGTAACTACATAGATCTTCACCTGCAAGTTACTGTTAACATAAAGTTCAGTTTGAACTCATATGAGACAACGAATAACCCCGGTACCCGGCGTCTCGTCCGGACCCAAACTGTTTGAAACTCTCTGAATAATATGTTTTTTTTATGAAAATGCAGATAATCACCTCTGTGAGTAATTGCTGAGGACACATTGAGCAGCCGACAATTGCATGTATAGACCGATTTTATTGACTTGGCAGGGCGGAGTTTCGATGCGGACCATTGCATTTTAACTTTGGAGGCGGCAGCACGCTCTTTTATTATCGGAATTTACCATTGTCGTCTGCCGTCTTTTTCAACATTACATATTAGTGGACATTTTGGCGTCTGATCTGGATTCAAGCTGTTTGCAAATGCTTACCAATTTCCCTCCCTATAACGACTCCCTCCGTCAATGCGTGTCTCCCATTGGGTGTCGTTGTCGACAGGGAGCGCTGTACATAGCGTGCTGTACAAGTTAACCCTTATTATGATGAATTGTCGTCTGCTTAACATAACTATATCGTCTGCAAAATTAGAATAAAAAAGAATTATTTTGGTCGTTTTTAAACCGAGAAAATATTAATACATGTTGCAAACAGCTTGGATTCAAATCAGACGCCACGTTACGCGGCGTCTGATCTCGATCCAAGCTGTTTGCAAATAGGGTTATTATTTAAGTAACTCATACTTTAGCACGATAACGCCGATAATAGGGGTTAAACTATGCGGGTGTAGAACTTAATGTTTACATACATGTGTATAACGTATATGTTGTTAACAGTGATCACACGAGCATGCAATAGCATGAACAGTGCACAGCTTTAAGTTTTAAACGGCCACTAAATCGAAATTTCTTTAACAAAAATATCTGGCTTAATAAAGGACGAACCTTTGTAGAAAGCTACTTCAATAGTTTTCTGCATTGCTTTAGTCCTTGCATTAAGCATTTTTCTTTCTGAACAAATGTTCATGCTTCTTAATTGGATAGCAAACTAACACACTTTTCAAAGCAGGCCTACGTCTATTAAATGTGGAAAGGAAATTGACATAACGGAAATTGACACAATCTGGAATCGATTCCATATAGGTCAATCGTTATTAAACTGTACGGGGTATTATAAACGAAAGAGGAAGTTTAAATCACGGGTGTCGTCTGAAAGTGAAACTGGTATACGTAGAAATATCGCTATGAAACTGTTTTATATTCATCTAAGATGTTCATTAAATTCGTGAAACAGGAGGTTATTAAAGTACTTGATGTGACCAATCCAGTTACAGAGTGAGTAGATTGACTTTGAAGTGATCCTGAAGGAGCACATGTGATCAGGGTGTGTATATATAATAGACATGCGTGCTATGCATATTCTGATATATTATACAATTTATGTGGCATTGCCCACTTAGGCTTAAGATCCACACAGTACCGAACTCACTTGTATGGATAATAGAAGACAAATACGCAATGTATGTTTGTTGCATCTTATTTGTAATGCCATAAACTTAAGATCAATGCTTTAGAAAGTTAATATCTAATTTCCAATTATGATTATGGGCGACACAACAATCGGCTCGACTCGTAAGAATTAAATGGGTGCTAGTTGTATATTTTATAGATATAATATACAAACTATAGTATAGGACTCATTTCAATAATAACTTATATCCAACACCTATATTTCTTACGAGACGAACACCTATGGGTCTGTACTGTACAGTCAAACCTGTATTGGGCGACCGCTGAATCTTGTAACCTGATGATCCGGGTGATTTACTTTTAGACAGGTGATCGATAAATTTATGCAGAACTATATGTAGGGGCTTTCTGCATCACATTTGTCCTGCATTAAGATGTCACTTGTCATAAAATGACAAATGTTATAAATAAATCCAATTCTAATTAAGTTATCGCCTTATTAGATCTATACTGACATTTGGCGACGGATCGATAATGTATCCTGCTGATATCTCCACAACTCATTTATAGAATATGACAACGTGGTTATTTGTGCACTGAAGAGATATTTAAAATAGTCTGATTATGACCCATGGTCGGAACCGAAAAATATCAATTTTGAGGTTAACCAAGATGTGTTTGTGAAACATTATATGTCCCCTGATGTGACCATGACCTCTAAATGGCATTGGCCTTTGTCGGGCATGACCCAACTTGTAAAGAGCACAAGAGTTTCTGGAGTTGAGTACACATGAATACTATATGATGTCTCCCTCACATGTAATTTCAATGACCAATTTTAAATTCAGTCTATTTGATCTCTAAATGACATTGGTCGGACATGACCAAATTTGTACTGAGCCCAAGAGCTACCTGAGTTGATTACACATGCCAAATATGAACTCTCCACCACACGTAGCTCCAAAGTAACGGCCAATGTAAAAGTTCGGTTTATTTGGAATTAAAATGACCTTTATAAGTTTTTCATGACATTGACCTTTGTTTGACATTACTCAATTTGTTCTGAGATCAAGAACTGCTTGAGCTCACAGTCAGGGACCCGATAAGATTGATTTTTAAATAAATTCGAACAACAGATATATTGATACATGTACTGTCTTTATATATCTATTTTGACACAAATAGTTCGAAAATCTCCAGTTATGTCGGATCTCTATGCTTGAGCTAAGTTCACATGTATGCATAATATGAATTAAGTCTATGTCACATGTAGTTACCAAGTTATGGCCAATGTTAATTTCAGCCTATTTGACCACTAAATGACACGGGCCTATGTCGGACATAACCAAATTTGTACTGAGTTCAAGAGCTTATTGTGTTTCTCTCCTTATTCAAGGATGGACGCTTAGATTTCAATAACTGGGTATTATAGTCCGATGAGTAATCATTATGGATGAACCTCAGTGCTCTTTCCTGATTTACCCCAAATTTTGTTGGGTGTTAGTTTCGCAACAGAAGTGCCATGTTAAAGAACAATAATTAAAATTTGAGAGCTTAAAAGAGTATGGAAGGCCGGTGCGCCATGCTAATTGCTAGTTGTAAAATGCCAAATGCGAATTCGGAAATGCGAAATGCTATCTGTGAAATATTAAATGCTATTTGCTATATGCGAATTGTTATTTGCGAAATGCTATTTGCCAATGCCAAATGCTTAATGCTATTTGCGCCGAATGCCAAATGCTTTGGCGGACTCCTCAAATGGCGGGTTTTCTCAGTCATTTGACATTCAGCAAAATCGCTTTTAGCATTTAGCAAATCGCTTTTAGGCCAAATAAAAAATTACCCGTGTTTCCTATTACATGCAAAAAAAAACAATTTAGGGACAGACGGTCGGAAAATCTTTTTTAACAAAATCATATAATGATATAGTCTATTTAACTTTTCTGATGGAGTATTTAATATAATCATATTCATATATGAAAACATGAATGTATTTTATTTTGCAGAGCCCTGGGCTATACATAAAAACCCTTAAAAATATCAATTCAAATTATTAATTGATAGGTCCCATCAGTACCAAAATTACCTTAAAATTGAAACTGGTATGATTGTTAACCAGTATTGGTATACCAAACCGGCATAAAGTAGTGACTTATATATGGTGGGATAAATCATATTTTGAAATGTGTTGTATGCTTGTCAAATATGGCAATAAAATACATTGTCTGCATGTTGAATATGTCAATTTGTTAATTAATTAGCAGATCATAACTGCACGGAAGGTACTTTATGGCAAATTGAGATCAAATTTCTTTTAGATATTTGTTTATCTAAAAATCAGTTTTTAAAACACTGAAAAGACTATCGGAGGGAAAAGCTAGGGTCGGTCGGGTTACCGGAAACAGAGGTATTTTTGTTTGGCCTTAGTACAGCAATTCGCATTTGGCATTAAGGAATCTGCGAATAGCATTTTTTCAATTCGCATTTAGCCTTTTTGTAATTCGCAAATGGCATTTCACAAAACGCATTTCGCAATCAGCATTTAGCATTTGGCATTTTACAAATAGCATATGGAAGGCCGGTGCGCCATGCTAAATGCTAAATGCGAATTGCTATATGCGAAATGCTAAATGCGATTTGCTAAATGCTAATTAAGTACAAATCTCTATTAGGGGGGTGTTTAATGCTAAATGTTAATTTGTATGGAAGGCCGGTGCGCCATGCTAAATGCTTAATGCGAATTGCTATAATTATGCGAAATGCTAAATGCGAATTGCGAAATGCTAGTTTAATACAAAACTCTTAAAATGCTAAATGCTGATTGCGAAATGCGTTTTGCGAAATGCCATTTGCTAATTGCAAAAATGCAAAATGCGAATTGCAAAAAATGCTATTTGCAAATTCCTAAATGCCAAATGCGAAGTGCTGTACTAAGGCCAAAAAAAAAAAAAACCCATATGTTTTCGGTAACCCGACCGACCCTAGTTTTTCCCTCCGATCCTAAACTCTTTTTTCATTTTTCGAAATTAACCATTGACATATTCAACAGACAATACATTTTATTGACATATTTGACAAACATACAACACATTACAAAAGATTATTAATTCCACCTATCATATATAAGCCACTACTTTGCCGGTTTGGTTACAGGTATCCCAATATTGGTTAACAATCATACCAGATTTCAATGTTTAAGGTAAATTTGGTTTTGGGGCCTATCAATTAAATTAATAACAATTTGAATATAATTATATAAAATACTCCATCAGAAAAGTTAAATACATTTTGTATATCATCATTATATGATTGTCAAAAACTAGGGTCGGTTTGGGTACCGGAAACCGAGGTATTTTTGTTTGGTCTTAGTACAGCAATTCGCAATTGGCATTAAGGAATTTGCGAATAGCATTTTTGCAATTCGCATTTAGCATTTTTGCAATCCGCAAATGACATTTCGCAAAGCGCATTCACAATCAGCATTTAACATTTGGCATTTTACAAATAGCATTTAGCATTAAACACCTCTAATAGAGTTTTGTACTTAAATAGCATTTCGCAATTCGCATTTAGCATTTCGCATTAAGCAATTCGCATTTAGCATTTAGCATGGCGCACCGGCCTTCCATAAATTTGTAAAGTGCCAAATGCTAAATGCTGATTGCGAAATGCGTTTTGCGAAATGCCATTTGCGAATTCCAAAACTGATAAAAATGCTATTCACAAATTCCTTAATGCCAAATGCGAATTGCCGTACAAAGGCCAAACAAAAAATACCTCTGTTTCCGGTAACCCGATCGACCCTAGTTTTTCCCTCCGACCCTAAACTTTTTTTTCATTTTTCAAAAAACGTATCGGCATTTGGCAAATATCTATATACATTGGCATTGGCAAATAGCATTTCGTAAATAGCAATTCGCATTAAGCATTTCGCAATTTATATTTCACAGATAGCATTTCGCATTTCGCATTTGGCATTTTACAACTAGCAATTAGCATGGCGTACCGGCCTTCCATAAAGCAGTAAGCATTAAACACACCCTAATAGAGTTTTGTACTTAATTAGCATTTCGCGATTCGCATTTAGCATTTCGCATATAGCAAGTTGCATTTAGCATTTAGCATGGCGCACCGGCCTTCCATAAAATAGAAATAGATGTTTGTTTTTCCAAGTTAACATAGATTCCGGCCTATTCTTTTAAAACAATTCAACTGTCTGGAACTCAGAAATATCTGAATTGAAACTTAGTCTAAAATATATATTAAGACAAAGTAGCTTTACTTTTAAGCAGCGCACCAACGATCTACCTTCCTTTTTGTTCTTGACAGAGGTGATATTTTCCACCAAATAGATAAATAATCCCTTATGACAATTAAGCCCCAGAGCCACTGAAAGGTGGGAAGGTCCATTTAGACAAACAGACAAACGGACCATAAACAATATGCTCCGACTAAGTTGTGCAGAGCATAAAACACGTGTTCTGTGAATGATTCGGTCAACATTTTTTGCAAAATCTTAATTTGAAAAGCAAATGAATTGATTTATCAATGTTTTTTTTTTTTTTTTTTTTTTTTTATCATTTAGGACTTTATATATACAATGTACATTAAACAGAGGGCCAGAGCGTTCAAATAATAACAAAATGTGAATGTTATATAGTTCGGTAACCCTCTACAGCAACCGATCATTCAGGGTGAATTAGGATCTTACAAATACGTAGCTTTGTGCAAGACAAGAGCAACACAGACATATAACTTGGAAGAGTTTTCTGTATTACTTTCGCCCAGTATTACACAGAAGAGGGTTAATAAATTAATACATGTACATGTATAATTCTTTTATACTGCAATTAGTCCTGTACCTGGCCTGAAGACCCATTTGCAAAGTTTGCAAAATGGTGTTGAGAGAGTTTCTCACTTAATGTGAGTTAACGAGACCCTAGACATCTCAAATCACCGAGGTGCTTGTCTGCCACACGGTCACGAGCCCCACAATATCCAAATCCAATATGGCCGCCGTCAGCCATTTTGGAAAAAACTAATTGTTTTGTTTTTTGATGAATAAACAAGTGTAATACCTCTAAATTGATTGTTTTTTGGTGTGGAACTCATATCTGATGCCCTTTGTGCAATCTGGGGTGTCTTTGATTTGGAAAGGTCAAGTTTCACATTAGCCAAATGCAATATGGCCGCCGCAAACAATGTTGGAAAAGCTATTTTCGATGTTTTTTTTAAGAAAAATCAAATATAAAACTTCTAAATTGATGATTTTTAGAGTATAACTCACTTCTGATGCCCTTTGTGTAATCTGGGATGTCTTTGGTTTGGAAAGATCAAGTTCCACAATAGCAAAATCAAATATGGCCGCCGCAAGCCATGTTAAAAAAACTACCTTTTTTCTTTTTTTGGAGAATTAACCAATGTAATACCTCTTAATTGATAAGTTGTGGGTGTTGAACTCATTTCTGATGCCCTTTGTGCAATCTGGGATGTCTTTGATTTGGATAGATCAAGTTCCACGATAGCAAAATCAAATATGGCCGCCCCAAGCCATGTTAGAAAAGCTAACTTATTCCTTTTTTTTGGAAAATAAAAGAATGTTATACCTCTCAATTGATAATATTTGGGTGTTGAACTCATTTCTGAGGCCTATTGTGCAATCTGTGATGTAATTGATTCAGAAAGGTCAAGTTTCTTAATAGCCAAATCCAATATGGCCGCCACAAACCATGTTGGAAAAGCTGATTTTGTTGCTTTTGGACAAAATTAAATGTGATACTTCCAAATTGATTATGTTTTAGAGTAGAACTCATTTCTGATAACCTTTGTGCAATCTAGGGTGTCTTTGCTTTGGAAAGATAAGTTCCAAAAGAAGCAAAATCCAATATGGCCGCCGCAACCATGTTGAAAAAGCTATTTGTATTCATTTTTGGAGAATAATCAAATGTAATACCTTTAAATTGATAATATTTTGGTATGGAACATTTTTCTGAGGCCCTTTGTGCAATCTAAGGTGTCTTTGATTCAGAAAGGTCAAGTTCCACAATAGCAAAATCCAATATGGCAGCCGCAAACCAAGATGGAAAAGCAAATTTTTAAAAAAATAAATAAATTAAGAAAGATCAAATATACATGTAATACATTGTACATGTATATCTTAATTGATTATTGCTTGTGTATAACTCATTTCCTCTCTGAGGTCCTTTGTTCAATATGGAGAGTCATAATGGTTTGAAAAGGTCAAGTTCAATGTCTTTTTGATTTTGATACGTCAACGACCTTGGGCTTGATTTCAGCGCATTTACAGTTGAAAGTTGAATTCCGCTTAAGCTGGTGCTAGGGAGCGTGAGCACTGTTGCATATTTCAGTATTGCTCATGAACAGACTCAATTAAACCGAGTCTGCAATTTTCAGTATTTGTTTTGTTTTCTGTGCTTTCGAAGGATCTCCCTTATTCAGATTTATATAATTCACAACAGCAGACATTGGCGTAGCTTCCTATTAGGCAAGTAGGCACGTGCCTACACTTTTTTTTCAGAAGTCCAAAAAATAAAAAAGGCTAAAAATGCAGAAAAGGCAATAAAATTTACATCTAAGGGGGGTTAGAGGTGAACCCAAATTATTTTTACATAAATTCATGTTAGTATTTTGCCATTATCAAACGCAGGAAAAGACCTCAGAACGCACCTAGAGACTATTTATAGGAACAAAAATTTCCCGGGGGAGCATACCCCCGGTCACCCCTAGTAATAAAGCGTACACTTATATATTGGTCTAATCACCCCGTTGGCAAGCATGTACAATTGTACATGTAGCTGCCTTATGCAAACACACGCGCTACCGCGTACACACTGTCCTCATACTTGCGACAATTTAAAAAGTAAAAAAATGCAATAAAATACGAATAGGGTGTGTTAGAGTCTAACTTAGAGATTAATGGAAGACAACCTGTCAACAATTACATTATAATAACCTGGAACAGAAAATTTATGTCATTTTCAGCCGAGTTTTTACATATATTTATGGCAGAATTTTACCTGTCTTGGACGCGCAAAAACGCCCTCAGAACAAGCCAGAGACTATCTAGGAATCAACCCTCCCCAATCCCCTCCTAGTAAGAGTGAGTTCATAAATTGGTATAGTTACTTTGAATTTCATACGGGCATGTAGTGTGCTCGATCAATTTGTCCCGAAAAGAAAGTTACATCCAAATAAGTTCAAGTAGCGAGTATGTTAATGAAAACATTACGGTATCAGACCCTATGATATACTAATTGACGTGGGGTTGTTTTTTGGTGAGGTTTTTCAAGAAAAAATGCAGACATATTCCTTGCAAAAAAATAAAATTGTCTGTTGTTTGAAGCTTTTCATTTCATTAATTCTTCATATAAATGTCTCCCCAGACCCTCCTTAAATGCGTCTACAGTGTTGTGGAACTCAAAATTTTCCCGGGGGAGCATGCCCCCGGACCCCCCTAGAAAAGATATGCCTACACTTTCATTTCGGCCAAGCTACGCCCCTGGCAGATGTTAAGTGCTTGTGTGGCGGCTGTAAAAAGTCGCCCCGTACTTCATTCTCAGTGTTGTTATACTTTCTGATCCTTTGGAATCATTGATTTCAGCGCATTTACAATTGAAATTTGAATTCCGCTTAAGCTGGTGCTAGGGGGCATGAGCACTGTTGCATATTTCAGTATTGCTCATGAACAGACTCAATTAAACCGATTCTGCAATTTTCAGTATTTGCTTTGTTTTCTGTGCTTTCGAAGGATTTCCCCTTATTCAGATTTAGCTTGAACAGAAGTAGTCAGTATGTAAACAAGAAGTAAGTAAATGGCAACTCTCTGACATTAGACAGAGAAAAACGACAGTGAGCGGGACTCAATCCTACGTCCTGAGGTGAGAGGCTGTTATTCAAACCACTAAGACTTCCACAGCCCCATGGACAGACGGTAGGGCCGGGACAGAAATACATGTATAACACCTTGTTCCACATGCATGGAAAGGCACATCAATAGATCATCAACAATTGATTGGATACACATGTAGTTCCAAAGTCATTTCGTGACGGGTTTTCACAGGGCGAAGAAACTGAAGTGTCCAGTTTTCCATGACAAAATGTGTTGCAAAAAGTACCTCTGCAGCACGGCAAAGACATCACCGAGTATCACACGTCTCTGTACACTAATACAATGTGAGCAGACTCTATGGTAAAGGCTTAAGGCACTTTGAGGGCAGCAGAGTACCAATGTGCTCCTTACCACAAGGATCCGACCAATTGATTTTGAGGGGAAAATCGTCAGAAGGTATATATAGAGAAATGAGATACAAATGATTGTCAGTTTATTCTCACCCTATCTCGACAAAACCGGGCATATCATGAATAAATAATGATGAAATGACACGTTTGTTGCATTTCTGTCTTCAGTTTCTTCACCCTGTGAAAACCCGACACGAAATGACTTTGGAACTACATGTGTATCTAATCAATGTTTATGCTTTATTGATGTACCTTTCCATGCATGTGGAACAAGGTGTTACATTTCTGTCCCGGCCCTACCGTCTGTCCGTGGGGCTGTGGAAGTCTTAGTGATAACAGCCTCTCACCTCAGGACGTAGGATTGAGTCCCACTCATTGTCTTTTTTTCTCTTTCTAATGTCAGAGTGTTGTCATTTACTTACTTCTTGTTTACATACTGACTTCTTCTGTTCAAGCTCAGCCCAAGATCGTTGATGTATCAAAAAGATATTGAACTTGACCTTTTCTACCTCCATATTGAACAAAGGACCTCAGAGAGGAAATGAGTTATAAACAAGTAATAATCAATTAAGATATACATGTATTACATGTATATTTAATCTTTCATAAAAAAGTTTAAAATTAGCTTTTTCATCTTGGTTTGCGGCTGCCATATATGATGTATTGGATTTTGCTATTGTGGAACTTGACCTTTCTGAATCAAAGACACCTAAGATTGTACATTTGATTATTCTCCAAAAATGAAAACAAATAGCTTTTTCAACATGGTTACGGCGGCCATATTGGATTTTGCTTCTTTTGGAACTTGATCTTTCCAAAGCAGAGACACTCAAGATTGCACAAAGGTTATCAGAAATGAGTTCTACTCTAAAAAATAATCAATTTAGAAGTATAACATTTGATTTTTGTCCAAAAAGCAACACCATTAGCTTTTCCAACATGGTTTGCGGCGGCCATATTGGATTTGGCTATTGTGAAACATGACCTTTCCAAATCAAAGACATCCCAGATTGCACAAAGGGCATCAGAAATGAGTTCAACACCCAAAAATTATCAATTGAGAGGTACATTGTATTACATTCGTTTATTTTCCAAAAAGAAAAAAGTTAGCTTTTTAAGCATGGCTTGCGGCGGCCATATTTGATTTTGCTATTGTTGAACTTGATCTTTCCAAATCAAAGACATCCCAGATTGCACAAAGGGCATCAGAAATGAGTTCAACACCCAAAAATTATCGATTGAGGGGTATTACTTTTGTTTATTCTCAAAAAAGAGAAAAAAGTTAGCTATTTTAACATGGCTTTCGGCGGCCATATTGGATTTGGCTATTGTTAAACTTGACCTTTCCGAATCAAATACATCCCAGATTGCACAAAAGGCCTCAGAAATGAGTTCAACGCCCAAAAAATTATCAATTGAGAGGTATAGCATTGGTTTATTCTCCAATAAAAAGAAAAAAGTTAGCTTTTTTTTCATGGCTTGCGGCGGCCATGTTGGATTTTATTATCGTGGAACTTGATCTTTCCAAATCAAAGACATCCCAGATTACACAAAGGGCACCAGAAGTGAGTTATACTCTAAAAATCATCAATTTAGAAGTATTATATTTGATTTTTCTTAAAAACAAACCAACGAAAATACCTTTTCCAACATGGCTTGCGGCGGCCATATTGGATTTGGCTAATGTGAAACTTGACCTTTCCAAATCAAAGACACCCCAGAGTGCACAAAGGGCATCAGATATGAGTTCCACACCAAAAAACAATCAATTTAGAGGTATTACACTTGTTTATTCTCCAAAAAACAAAAAAGTTAGTTTTTCCAAAATGGCTGACGGCGGCCATATTGGATTTGGATATTGTGGGGCTCGTGACCATGTGGCAGACAAACACCTCGGTGATTTGTGATGTCTAGGGTCTCGTTAACTCACATCAAGTGAGAAACTCTCTCAACACCATTTTGCAAACGGGTCTACAGGCCTAGTCCTGCACTAAATATGATAGGATATCACGAACAGGTGATAGGTATCTACATTGTATTTGAATAGAAGGTATAACTAAAATTATCAAGTATTATTTATTTCTCCATCTAATCCTGTCTAGTGACATCTCTTTGGAATCGTCTTTTCAAGATGATTTCAAAGAGATGTCACAAGACAGGATAAGTTGGAAAAATCAGAAATGATATGTTTTTAGCTCACCTGAGCCAAAGGCTCAAGGTGAGCTATTGGGAGGGCCCTGTGTCCGTCGTCGTGCGTCGTCCGTCATCGTTAACAATTGATTCAAATGACATCTCCTCCTATACGGCTTGACAGATTTCAACCTAACTTTACAGGAATGATCCTTTGGCCAAGCTCTTTCAAATTTGTTCAAAGAATCAAAACCAATGTAGAACTCTGGTTGCCATGGCAACCAAAGTGAAAAAATAAGGAAATCTTAAAAAATCTTCTTGTCTGAAACTACAAGGGCCAGAGCTTAGATATTTGGCACATAACATTATCTACAGGTCATCTATCAAGTTTGTTCAAATAATGCCCATGGGGTCAAAATTGGCCCCACCCCCGGGGGTAACAGTTTTACATCGAGTTATATAGTGAACTTTTCAAACGTCTTCTCCTCTGAAACTAATATGGCCAGAGCTTAGATATTTGGCATGGTGACACTTCTAGATGTCCTTTACCTATTTTGTTCAAATGGTTTTGGTCGATTACATATCTAGGTCACGGGAGCTAAAAATAGATTTTTTTCTATGAAAACTTAAAATATCTTCTTGTCTGAAACTACAAGGGCCATAGCTTAGATATTTGGCATTTAATTATCATCACCTACAGGTCCTCTATCAAGTTTGTTCAAATTATGCCCCTGGGGCCAAAATTGGCAACGCCCCGGGGGTCACAGTAATAATACTAAGGAAAAATAGCCAATATTTGCAAACAGTTTGAATCCAGATCAGACACAACATAATGCTGCATCTAATCTGGATGCAAACTATTTGCCACTCAATTACCTACTTAACATTTTCTACATTGATTTTTTTGTACATTTTTCACATACAGTAGGTTTTAAGCAGACATCATTTCAGTATGATAAAGGTAAGCCATGCAGTAGCTACTAGATGCATCTCCAGCTATTGCATAATATTTGACCTCAGTGACTGACCAACAGAACTGGTGGTGTCTGCTGAACATGTTGTCTGCTAAAGTTTAGAAATGGTTCAGTTTGCTATATACTTAGAGAAACAGGATCTGGAAGTGATCCACTGACAGTTATGTAATTATGTCTTATCCCATATTTATACATAAATGTTTAATATTGGTTTTGTCAGAGTGAAATGTTCAAACATCTTTTACTCAGAAACCAATATGGCCAGAGCTTTGATACTTGGCATGGTGTAACTTCTAGAGGTCCTTCACATATATTGATGAATTGGTTCTGGTCCGTTGCATATCTGGGTCACCGGAGCTAAAAATAGATTTTTTCAATGAAAACTTCAAAAATCTTCTTGTCTGAAACCATAGTACACTGAGTTTAGATATTTTGCACATAACATCATCTACAGGTCCTCTATCAAAGTTGTTCAAATTTTGCCCCGCCCTTGGGGTCATCTTTTACAAATCTTCTTTTCTGAAATCAAGTGACCCATCCTAGTGTCACCATGGACAGGTGAGCGATCAAGGGCCATTCTGGCCCTCTTGTTTGTTGTACGAAGTTTTATGAAACGGGCCCCAGTTTTCTTAGAGGATCTTCCATGAGCTGGCTCTCTTGCTCCCCCTGATTTTTAGCTCACCTGGCACAAAGTGCCAAGGTGAGCTATTTTGATCGTGCTATGTCCGTCGTCGTCCGTCCGTCGTCAACGATTTCTTTAAACGACATCTCCTCCTAAACTACTGAATGGATTTTAACCAAACTTGGCAGGATTGATCCTTATATAGACCTCTTTGAAAGTTGTTCAAATATTTCCGATCCGTTGCATATCTAGGTCACATGAGCTAAAAATAGATCGTTTCAATTAAAACTTAAACAAGGGCCACCATGGCCCTAAATCGCTCACCTGGAACACCATGTAAAACTTGACCTATAGTGACATAGATTATGACCTGACATGACTCACAATCAACCTCTAGAGTGTAAACAAGATTTTTCTATGAATTGACCTAGTGACCTAATTTTTGACCAGACACAATACACATTTGATTTTGACCTAGATTTGATGTAGGCAAACATTCTGACAATATTTCATTCAGATCTAATGAGAGTTGTAGCCTCTAGAGTGGTAACAAGATTTTTCAATGATTTGACCTAGTGACCTAGTTTTTGACCTGACATGACTCATATTCGAATTTGACCTAGATATTAATTAGGCAAACATTCTGACCAAATTGCATTACAATCAAATGAGATGTGTTGCCTCTAGAGTGTTCACAAGGTTTTTCTATGATTTGACCTAGTGACCTAGTTTTTGACCGGACATAATCCACATTCAAACTTGATCTAGATTTCATCATGGCAAACATTGTCAACAAGATTCATGAAGATCAGATGCAATTTGTAGCCGCTAGAGTGTTCACAAGGTTTTTCTTTAATTGGACCTAGTGACCTAGTTTTTGAACGGACATGACCCACATTCAAACTTGACCTAGATTTTATCAAGAAAAACATTGTCATGAAGTTTCATAAAGATCAGATGAAATTTGTAGCCGCTAGAGTGTTCAAAAGGTTTTTCTTTATTTTGACCTAGTGACGTAGTTTTTGACCGGACATGACCAACATTCGAACTTGACCTAGATTTTATTAAGACAAACATTGTTATGAAGGTTCATGAAGATCAGATGAAATTTGTAGCCGCAAGAGTGTTCACAACCAATTGTGAACGGACGGACAGACAGACAGACAGACAGACAGACGACGGACGACGGCCATCCAGCGATCCTAAAAGCTCACCTTGGCACTTCGTGCCAGGTGAGCTAAAAATCTTCTTCTCTGAAACCACAGTACCCTAAGCTTAGATATTTTGCACATAGCAATATCTACAGGTCCTTTATCAAGATTGTTCAAATTATGTCCCTGGGGTAAAAAATGGCCCCACTCCGGGGGTCACAAATTTACAAAGAATTATATAGTGAAATCTTCAAACCTCTTCTTCTCTGAAATCAATATAGCTAGAGCTTGATATTTGGCATGGTGTAACTTCGAGAGGTACTTTACTAATATTGTTCAAATATTTCCGATCCGATGCATAATTATCGAGGTCACAGGAGCTAAAAATAGATGTTTTCAATAAAAACTTAAAAAATCATCTTATCTGAAACCACAGTACCCTGAGCTTAGATATTTTGCACAAAGCATCATCATCAGGTCCTCTATCAAGATTGTTCAAATTATGTCCCTGGGGTAAAAAATTACCCCGCCACGGGGGTCACAAATTTACATAGAGTCATATAGTGAAATCTTCAAACCACTTCTTCTCTGAAACTAATATGGCTAGAGCTTTAATATTTGGCATAGTGTAACTTCTAGAGGTAATTTACCAATCTTGTTCAAATGGTTCTGGTCCGTTGCATATCTAGGTCACAGAGACTAAAAATAGATTTTGTTTTCAATAAAATCTTAAAAAATCTTCTTTTCTGAAACCACAGTACCCTGAGCTAAGATATTTTGCACAAAGCATCATCTCCAGTTTCTCCGTCAAGATTGTTAATTTATGTCCCTGGGGTCAAAAATGACCCTGCCCCAGGGGTCACAAATTTTCAAAGAGTTATATAGTGAAATCTTCAAACCTCTTCTTCTCTGAAACTAATATAGCTAGAGCTTTGATATTTGGCATGGTGTAACTTCTAGATGTACTTTACCAATTTTGTGCAAATGGTTCCGGCCCGTTGCATATCTAGGCCACAGGAGCTCAAAATAGTATTTTTTTTAAAACATTTTTAAAATCTTCTCTCAAACTACAGTACCCTATGCTTAGCTATTTTGCACTCAGCATCATCCAATCAGCAATTGACACAATCACATTGTCATAATTTCTCAGCTTTCCAAGATATGTTACATTTACATCAACGGTCCCAGGTGAGCGATTTAGGACCGTATACGGCTCTTGTTAAAGTTTTTACGTACGGCCTTTAATGTCGCACGACGTTCCTTAAGACGGACCGCTGAAACATTTTGTCATTTGAGAGTACGTCACATCGCCATTTACTGTATTCGTTATAATGTAATATAATATAATTATTCAACAAAACATAACCCTGTTGACACGTAATATAGAGGTAGACGTATGAGATTTAAAAGTCAAGATAGATGCAATCTAGTGGTTTTCCTAAAATTAACTCTTATCGCAACAATAAATTAATATCCTAATTTGTTTTTATCGTTTTTCTATTCTTAAAGCTCGTCTGTTGGAAAAACAGCATTATCCCCGGCGGGTGCGAGTTATTTTTAGCTCACCAGAGCAAAAAGTGCTCAAGGTGAGCTATTGTGATACCGCTCTGTCCGGCGTCTGTCGTCCGTCCGTCTGTCAACAATTGCAATCGAATTCTTCTCTGAAACCAATAGCCCCAGCGTAACCACACTTCGTCATCAGTAGGGCGGGGCAATGAAAATTGTTAAAAGTTTATTGGTGAAGTAATTTGACTGGTTGTCATGGCAACCGTGCACAATATCAAGAAAAATCCTCTTCTCCAAAACTACTTGTCCGATCTCAATTTGGGTTTCTCCAAAATGTTTCTTAATGGATAAACTTTAAAAGATGCTCAAAGAACTTTGATCAGTCAAAAAACATGGCCGCCTGAGGGCGTGGCAATGTTCTATGTCGAATTAGAACCTTCTAGAAGTTAATTTTTTGGCTATATCTTTATGAGATTTAGTGAGTGTCATGTCCATGATAAAATCTAGGTCATACTTGTATCTAGGTAATGTGGGATCAAAAAGAAGGTCAGTAGGTCAAATATATGAAAAAGCCTTTTGCTACGCCAGGGACCATATTTTTAGTCCAATCTTCTTAAAACTCCTTAGAATAATTATCTTGACAAAAGCTAGGCATATGGGTAACATAATATTAAAAAGAAGGTCAGTAGGTCAAAACAAAAAAGCTTCTACATACTGTACCAGTCATATTTTTAGCCACAAGTTTTTAAAACTTGCTCAGAATTATTATCTGGACAAATGATATGGATTACTTGAGGTCAAAAAGGGGGTCAGTAGGTCAAATCATAGGAAAAGCTTCAAAGTACTATAGGGTCCACATTTTTTGCCATTATTTCATGAAACTACCAAAGGCTGATCACCTTGACAAAATCTAGGTCAAATATGAATATCGTTTATGTCTAAATAAAAAGTAGTTCAGTAGGTCAAATAATATTAAAGGCCTCTGAACACTTTAGGGGTCATATTTTTAGCCCCAAATTCATGAAACTTGCTAAAAATAATTATCATCTAGACAAAATCTTGGTAATGTGTGAATATGATTTATGTCAGGTTAAAAAGTAGGTCATTTGGTCAAATCATAGAAGCATCTGGAAAGCCACTTTCAATATAAGAAGTTTTCCAGTTGAATTTTTTATTTTCACAGGGAGTGCACACAGCAACATTATCCAGACATATTTGCTTCTTGTGACAAGGCTCTTGGGGTCGGGGGTATTAATACATTTAAAAGTGATAAGTCTAGTTAAATCTGGGAACTTTGTACTCTGGCGAGGGCCTTAAGTAGAGTACTTTTGCTCTTGTTACAATTTGTTTCAAAGCTTTATATACGTGCGCTAGACGGTGCTGACATTTTGTATGAAGGTCAAACTGATATCTGATGATATGAAGTTGAAATTTAATTGTTTTATATCATTTTATGACATGTTTTAGATTTAGTTTATGTTGCTACAAAACATCAGGTTAAAGTATTTTGGACGGATTGTTTTAAAATTTAATGTTTGTTGATGCAGACATTTTGTACGGAGCTTTATTTAGAAAAAAAGATGCTGTGAAGTTAAAACTAAAACAATTGATATGTTTTAGACTTAGAGTTTTTGTCACAAATCACCAGGTTAAAGTGTTTTTGATGGGTTGTTTTAAAGCTTAATTTGTGTGCCAGGAAGCCGAAATTCTGTACGGAGATCTATTAGTGGTCAAGCATTAATACGGTGGAGTAAAAACTTATTTTAACATTTTCCAATTTTCGACATGTTTTGACTTGTATAGTTGAAAGCCTTGTATTTATAGATTTCATAAATGACATGCATACTACAGGCCCGGATCCAGAAATTTCTGAGTGGGGGGGGGGGGGGGGGGGGGGCACACTTGGGGAGGGTATGGGAGGGGTGGAACCCCTCCCATAAGGGGGTACGGGGGGCCTCCCCCTGAATTTTTTTAGAATTAACATCAAAATCGTGCATGCTGAGGGCATTCCAGAATGATGTTAACATCCCTCTGAAACACCAAAAAAAAGTGGTTTCATAAGACAGAAAGAAGATTTATACGTAAACTTGAGAAAAAGAAAAATCGATTCTCAGAAAACTGTAATTTAGGGTCGGACATTTTTTTTAAGTTAACGCCAAAAGGATACATTCTGGGGGCATTCTAAGAAGAAAGTTTACATCAATAGAATGATGTAAATATCCAAACACCCCAAAAGTGGTATTATAAGACAGAAGTTGATGACTTGTGACAACACGTAAACTCAATGTGCAGTGCATATAACAAAATTCCGCTTCATATGTATCAAAACATGTATGAGAAAGGTGTGGAAAACCTGGATGCTGTCAGACGATCGTATAATGACAAAAAGTGCTGATGCTAGTCTGTCTGGGTCTCGGTAAATCTGGATCTATACTGCTTGTACAGAGCACGTTTCCAGTCACTGGACCGTGGTAAACTGTTGGCCCATTCAAACTTAAATTTACTCATTTGAAGCACCAAATGGACAAAGCCAATGGTTAATAAAATTATACGCCATGTCCATAAATTACTATGATTAAAAGTTTTGCTTTTTACAATACGAGCGTATTAGAGCACAAAATGACACGCAATGTGCAGTTCATCAAAACAATGTGTAAACCAAATTTCAGCTGTACAATTAAAGCATGTATCAGAAAGGTACTGCGAACAAACCTCGAGGGATATCACAATACCATTCAGACGGCCTGTATAGTGACAAACAGTGCAGACCCTGAACAGAGGGATCATTTATGAACTTCTGATATGGGTCTACTCTGTAGATCACAAGTTTTCTACTAGCACACTGTTAGCATTTTCCAACATAACTCATTCTCCTTTGAAACATCAAATGGGCAGTTTCAATGTTTGATTAAATATATGTCGTGCCCATTTTTACTATTAAATTGAAGGTTCTGTTCTTACTATATACCACAAAATGACAGTGTACCTTGAATGACTCTCCCTAGAAACATCAAATGGCAAAGTCCATTTTCCAATTTAAGCAATTCCATTTTATACGCCCATCTCTAAAGGTGGTAGTATATTGGCATGACCCTCTCCGTTCGTTCGTTCGCCCGTCAACATTTGTTTTGTCCGAAAGCATTCTTTAGGATATTAATGAAACTTCACACACATGTTCTATGCATAAAGATCTGAAGTTGAGTCTAGTTTGTCAGGTCCATTAGATTTCTCGTTACAGAGTAAAATGCCCTTGATATACTCAAATATGCTATAAAAAGCTTGTCCGGAGTTTTCTCGGAAAACTGTTGGAAGGATCTATCTAAAGCTGAGTGAAATTAAAGGTTCATTTGATTTGTCGTTACATAGTTATCTGCCCTTGATGTACTCAGATCTGCTTTAAAGGCTTATTTAACAGTTTTTACCACTAAAGCAACTACAGTTGTGAAAGGATTTTGATTATATTTGCCCACAGTATAATCATAGAAGTATAAGTTTATTAGAGTGTTTGATTATTATTGAAATTGGATCATTGTATCAAGAGTTATCTGCCCTCGGTGTACTCTGATATGCTAGAAAAGGTTTTATTTTAGTACATGTATTCATAATTGCTTATGCTCTAGTGTCTACAAATTGGAATAGATTTTGATAAAGTTATATATATTTCTTTGCTAGTGGGCGTATTATATATCATTTGCGGTGCTCTCGTTTACTTTGGTAAAGGTTGTTTTCTACAATTTCTTACAAAATGTCAAACAGTGCAGACTCTGAGCTTTTATTAGCCCCCTGGTTTGGGTCTACACAGTTTGAACAGAACAAGGTTTTCAAGTCACTACTACGCTGATAACATATTCAGATACTACATGACAAAAAAAATACGAAGCCTGACCGGACGGCTCATTTACGAATCCTCTGATCTTGGTCTGCATAGTTTGTACTGGACAAGAGTTCTTGTCACTATATAACACACTGTAATTAAATTTGCAAAATATTCAAACATACCAGTCTCCCTTAAAACACCAAATGGATAATTCCAGTTTCCACTATGAAAAAATTGTTTTGAGAATATATTATTTAAAATGACAAACAGTGTAGACGCTGATCGAGAGCTCTTTTATGGGCCATCAGATCTGGACCGTGTACACTTCATCACAGGTTTTGCAAATTTAACCCATTCTCTTTCAAATATCAAATTACGGCAAGTCCATTTTTTGACATTATAAAATGTGGTTTCATTACATAATGACAAACAATGCAGACCCAAGCTCCCCCTGGGAAATTTTATTCTTAGATGGTCTTAGGTACGTTCTAAGGGCGGCTCGTGTATTCGACTCAACAAAACATAAATTATTTAATCTAGGATAATAATGTTCGACTTATGTTTCCAAGTATATACACTTACCCACTCGGATTTGTTTATGTACTCTTAACAGGAAATTCCGAGGGAATGCTTTCTTCGGAAAACTTTTTATTCCTTTATGGTCTCTGGTGCGTTCTGAGGGTGTTTCACGCATTCAAAATGGGTAAAATACTTACATAAAGATCAAGTTTATCTTACTACTAATATTGGCAAAATATTGGGGCGGTCCCGTGCCCCCCCCCCCCCCCCCCCCCCCCTCTCCCCCTGTTTCTAAGGACCTGGCTAAACATTCCCTCTGGTCTGGGTCTACACTGTTTGCAAAGGACAAAATGTACTCGTCACGAGATCTAGTAAACTCTGAGCATTTTCAAACTTAACTCTTTCTCTCCTGAAACGCGTAACGAAACAAGTCCAATTAAATGTAAGTTCAGTACATTTTTACCTATAATTACCCCATGCCCTGTTTCTAGTTTGGAAGATAAATTGAACACTTAGACAGTAAAGCAGAATGCAACCAAATGGGGCATTTTGCTTTACAGTAAAAAAATACTTTCAGTCTGCTTTAAGTGAAATAATCAATTAAAGGTGCCCCCCGGTAAATCCGGGACTGTACTAGACTAAAGAATTCCTCGATTCCACTACTTCGGGTCATGGCATTCAAAGATGAAGGTCATTTAGTGGTCAATTAGGTTGAATTTGACCTTTGTCAAAGGTTGCACATGATAGAGATTTTATTTATGGTATGTGTACTCAACTCAAGAAGTCCTTGAGTCGTGTACAACCCGTGTCATGTCCTGAAGAAGTCAGGGTCATTTAGAGGTCAAATTCAACATTGGATATAACTTTAGAACTACATGTAATAGATACTTTATATTTGGCACTACACTCAAAATAAGAACCCTTTGAGTGTATAACAACTTGGGTGTATTAGACAAAGGTCAATGTCATTTAGAGGTCAAATAGGCTGAATTCAATCCTGACAATAATAGCGTTGGAATCTCATATGATAAAGGCCTCATGTTTTGCATGTGCTCTAAAGTCAAGAAGCAATTTGGCCTTAAACAACTTAGGCCATGTTAGGTCAGAATGTTTGCCTTATTGATATCCAGGTCAACTACGAATGTGGGTCATGTTCGGTCAAAAACTATGTCACTCTGTCAAATCATAGAAAAAACTAGTTAACACTCTAGAGGCTACAAATCTGATAAGATGTTCATGAAACTTAGTCAAAAGGTTTGACTTATTGATATCTAGGTCAACTTCGAATGTGGGTCATGTCCAGTCAAAAATTAGGTCACTAGCTCAACTCATTGAAAAACCTTGTTAACACTCTAGAGGCTAAACATCTCATAAAATATTCATGAAACTTGGTCAAAATGTTTGACTTATTAATATCTAGGTCAAGTTCGAATGCGGGCCATGTCCAGTCAAAATCTAGGTCACTAAGTCAAATCATAGAAAAACTTTGTTAACACTCTAGAGGCTACAAATCTCATTAGATCTGAATGAAATGTGGTCAAATTGTTTGCCTTATTGATATCTAGGTTAGGTTTGATTGTAAGTAATATACTAGTACATGTATGTGTTTTTTAGGGGCGCATATTAAGTGGCTTTGAAACCATTTCTGGTTATTATAACTATATTATTATTTAAAAATGTCACATTGACATCTGTTTTAGTCTCTTTAAAGCGACTCGCAACCAGATGGTGCATTAAAAATAGTGATTTGTAAATATGTGTCAAACGCTTATATAAATGGTAACGAATTAGTTTAAGATAAGAAATTCTGTTTAAAAAAATGTATCTCAATAAAAAAAAAATATTGGTCTCTGGTGGGATTCGAACCCGGGGCCCGGCATTGGCGGACAGAAGGCAAAATAGGGGAAACCGCTTAGACCAATGGACCACGGAACTATCCGTTTATCTCGGATCGATTTAACGTATTTCAATGTGTAGCGATCGAAAGTGCATACAACTTCACAATTCGGATCGGGTTTATGTCTGAGCCCGTGTAGAGAAGCAACAACAACAACTATACCGTCTACTAGTCGGTAGAGAAAAACGATGGAAAATATCTAAAAATCTAAGATTCGGTGACGATTCTTGAGACTTTTTTTGGACTGATCATATTTTTTTAATGTCCGAAGCCAAATAATGCCACAAATTTGCTTTTATTTGAGTATTTTATTTTATTTTGACAAGTACACCATCCGGTTGCGAGTCCCTTTAAGAGAAATCTCTTGCACTTCACATAATGGTCGTTTAACCTTTGAAATCTAGTTATATATAAGCATTATTTACATAGAGTGTAGCAGTGAAAAGTATACTTGCCGTATGCAAACGGTGAATACTTGTAACAGTAAGAACAGAGCTCCAGATAAGGGAGTATTTAAAAAACTAAAATCTTTATTTCTGGATTAAACCCTATGGTTAGTAAAACAATAGGATTTGGTGCTAAAATGAGTGAGAAAATGTTGGATTTGTTCAGGTTACTTCCTCTTATCTGGAGCTTAGGTTAGAGGGTACCTAAAGGAGACATCTGACAAGGGTCTGCATTGTCTGTAATATTACTATACATGGACACACACAACCCTAAAAATAGTAAAATGAACAAGACTAAATTGGACACTGGAATTTTCCATTAAAAAAAATTCAGGGAGGAAAGGGTTAATAACATATTGACTTACGTGTTTTTCCAATTATTTAGCATGTCCACGACGAACCCATGTGGCAGAGGTAGAACACAAGTTCCAAAATGGCCTGTACTGCTGCTAAAGATTTTGAGCGAGTTTGCGGACGATGATTTGGAGGATGTTCTTCTACGTTATCGAACACTATATCAGCCAGACGACCCAGAGGGTGAAGATGACAACTGGGATCAAGAAAAAACATCATTTAAGGACAAATTCATTTCAACTATGGACAATGGTAAAATACAGGTGGTCAATAAACACAGTCCAAAAAGGTTCATCGGTGTTCAGAAACTAGGTCACTAGGTCAAATCTTAGAAAAGTCTTGTTAACACTCTAAGAGACCATACGTTGCACTTTATCTTGAAAGATTTTTATTTATGTTGCTCTGGATGAAATCTAGGTGAATTTGAATATGGGTCACCTGCATTCAGAAACAAGGTCACTAGGTCAAATCATAAATAATACTTGCTGACACTCTAGTGACCACATTTTGCATTTAATCATTAGCATGATTAGGAATTGATTTGTGTGTTGCCCTGGATGAAATCATTGGCTGTGCTCTTGTTCACATAGAGTTTTACATGTTGTACTCAGGTGAGTGTTTAACCCTTTCCCCCATAGAAACGACTTTTAGCGTATTTAATTTATTCATCCGCTGAAGAAAATAGTTCCAGTTTATACCCTCATGAACAATTACCATTACAAATATTTTATATAGCCTAGCAGATTTTGGCTTAAAGCAGGCTGAAAGTAAAGCAGAATGTGCCTTAAGGCACCTTTTGCTTTACTTTCAACCTGCTTTAAGTGATCACCTGTCTTTAATATTATAAATAGGTTATTGGGTAAAGGGTTAAGGGTCATCTAGGATATCTTGTACTTTAGAAAATGAAATGGGTGTTAACCAATTTACTTTCCTATCAGACACCGAGCAACTCCACGTCTGATTGGAATCCAAACTTGTTCAGTACATATCTAAATGCAGTATCATACACTCAGTACAAAAAGAAACGCACATCGTGCTCAGGCGCAGATTAAGAGACTTTTTTAAGATACTAAGACCATATCTCAAGATCAATTTAATTCTGCCACAAGTTAAGAAAAACATAAACTTAAAATTGCTGTTCTGGGGCCGTATTCCAGTAGCATCTTAAGATAAAAAAAAATCTTAAGTTGAAAATTTTCTCCTTAAATCCACTGATTTTTCCCTTATAAATAAGAAATTTCTTAAGTGTTATTCCAGTAGCATATTAAGTTAAGAAATTTCTTAAATATGCGATATTTTCTCCTTAACTTTAAGGACGGTCACCGCCATCTTAAAAAGTTAAGAAATTTCTTATCTTCGCCGAGAGTGCACTTTTAACGCTGTTTTCGTGTTGTTTCCACCACTGACGATTCAACACGAAGCCCAAGCCGATCGTAAGTTGAAAAATGCATGTTTTAAAACACTTTGCGGGACTGTCGCTTTTATACTAGACCCAAAAAGATGAAAGACAACTCTGAGTCGAACGCTGTCAAAAAATGCGTTGTATTTCACACGAATTCAAAGCTCTGCTTTGGAATTCTGTATTCACGTTTGATCGGAAATGTTTAAAAGAAGAAAGGATAAAAATCACCGGCCGTTGAGAGTGTTTATAACACTCAAAACGGTCTGTGAAAGTAATTTGAATTTTCCGGACAACATTCGGACAGTACCTACATTCGGATGGTGAAATGATATGAATTTGGCAGGCATCGGATAATTTAACGACAGTGATTTAGCGTATATTTAACGGCTAAATCCTGTTGTTTGTTGTTTTTGCTATGTCGTTACATCACGAGGTCAATAAAACCGACAGTCCCAGTGACACAGATTATTCCATACATGATAAAGAGTTAAAAGACATGGCCAAGTAGTCACATCAATGAACCCCATTGTTTGATGAATTTGTGACAAGTGCCATCCTAGATATCGGTTTATCCAAAAATAAATCCCTTCTAGATAACTGTATATGTGTGGACTAATGGCTTTGGTAGTTTCTGTACAGACAGATGACTGAGCAAAAACAATAACACCCCCCCCCCCCCCCCCCTCACAACAAAAATGGAAAAAAAATGCTATAGATCTACCTAGCAGTAGCTGATAAGGTATAGGAGATAGCCCCGGCACATGATTTTTGTATAAATGAGTGTTACATGGTGAGAAAAATATGCAGCCAGACCGGGATTTGAACCCAGGACCCCTTGCTTACTTGGCAAGACGTGCTCTACCGAAGCGACCGAGCCACCAGACTGCTTACACCATTTAATCATAAACTCAACCCGGCTACACACACCCCCTCTACACAAGAGTTTGTCGTGAATTCTTTTAAAAGAACACTCCACCAGTTTCTTATTATTAATATTTCTGTACACTCTATGAGTTACATATTATCCTACGGGTTATTTAAGTTGGGCCCCAAATGTAACATGGTGAGAAAAATATGCAGCCAGAACGGACTCGAACCAAGGACACCTTGCGTACAGGGAAAGTGTTCTACCGACTGAACCACCAGGCCGCTTACACAAATCTCTCACCATTTATTCATATATTCCTGCCTAATCAGTAATGTGATAAAATTCTTTAAGAGTCTTCTGTTTTACAGGCTGCATGGCTCAGTGGTAGAGTGTCCCCTTGCAGTGCAGGAGGTTGCAGGTTCAATCCCTGGTCGGGTAAGACCAAAGCATTAAAAATTGGTAGTAACCGCTTCCGTCCTTGGCCCTCAGGATTTCGGGATAGCATTACGACTGGTTTGTCGGTGTCGGATAAAGTGACCAGCCGAATTCAGTCTCTGGTGCAACACGGAATTATACATATAATTCCATGGGTGCACCTCATAAGTGAATTAAACAAGTTCTAGACTACTGTAATTCAGGGGATAATAGAACAAACAAAATCATTTCAAGATTTACAGTTTATTTCATGCATACAGTGGAGAATCTGTTATTCTTTCCCGTTTAAACGCAAACGTACGCAAAACACTAAAATGTAGAAAAGTACAACTTTTTGACAATTCTGATAATTCATGTTTATCTTGGTGACAAACAGTTTGGAGCCTGATCAGACGCCGGGTTACCCGGCGTCTGATCTTGCTCCAAACTGTTTGCACTGCAATTAATAGTTTTAGCGTAAACGCGTTTATTGGGAAAGAATAACGTTTTCTCCACTGTATATATAACTGTAGCACTTATCATGAGTTAAACACTATTTTAAATATTTCTTGGAAGTTGTTCTGATAGTGCAATTGCTAATTTCAAATACATATAATTCCTAAATCATAAATGTCTCCATCTAGTATTTAGTTATACAGGGTTCCCTCCCAACAACGACTCTCTCCTTACAACGACCCTTGCCGCAGTTCCCTAAACAAGACAATTATGTCTAACGCTTTTACTGCTGCAATTAATTTACTTAAAATTGTTGTCTGCTGTTTTTTTCTCAAAGTTATATGTAAGTGGACATTTTGATAAAAATTATATAATACAATGACGAGTGACAAACAGCTTGAATCCAGATCTGAGACTCTGTGTAACGGGGCGTCTGATCTGGATTCAAGCTGTTTGCTAATTAATGTAAGTCAAGTCTTAATGTTCCTCCCTATAATGACTCCCTCCAAACAACACTCACAATATGGGTCTCCCATTGGGTGTCGTTGAAGAGAGGGAATGCTGTATATCTAGCTGTTATGGAATATTTGTGCTAATCACTGACATTCACTGTGTCCTCTATGCTTTGCTTATGCATAAAATATGGTTATGTTTTGCTTATGTATAAAATATGGTTATAAATTATGCTGTGACTGCTCATTACATTTACATCACATAGTTTCTTCAGCCAGATATGGGCTCCTGCAGCACATATAAACACAAGGTGTCTTTGGCTGAAACCACTCTCTGAATATGTTTTCTTCTGTAGTTGTATTGGTGAAATTTCTCTGGGGTAATGGTTGAATCTTGAATTTGAACCTGAAGTAGCATAGGGGGAAAAATCAATTCATTTTACACATAATTTCAAATTTTAATTGATTGTTATATTACTTTATACTTTTTTCAAAAATTCTTTTACAAAAGCAAAATACTGTTTAGTCTCATATAATACATATATGAGACTAAAAGTGATTTGCTTTTGTTATTTTGATTTAACCCATTACCCAATAAATACACCTTTATAGTTTATCTATCCCCCACTGAAGAAAATAGTTCAAATTTATACAGTTGTGAATACTAACATTAGAAATAATTTCTATATTCTAGTCGCTGGTAGCTTAAAGCAGGCTGAAAGTAAAGCAGAATGCGCATTAAGGCACATTCTGCTTTATTTTCAACCAGCCGTAAGTGGTGATCTATCTTCCATTTTAGAAACATACTATGGGGTAATGGGTTAAAAAGTCAATATACTGTATTGTTCTCCTTTCTGATATCACATATTACCCATTGAGCCTCAGTGACAAACATACTCATCCTTTACAAACAGTGTAACTGTGAATAGTATACTTGTCTAATACAAACAGTGTACACCCAAAACAGAGGGCTTCTACAGGAGCCCTGTGATTAGGGACTGCTTTGTTTGTCATTTAAAAAAGTGTAAAAAAAACAAACTTAATTAGCAGAAAATAGACTGGACTTAATTAGAACATGAAATTGTCAATGTAAAGCTGGGTTCAATGAGTAAACAGTTTGTATTTTCTGAAAGCCACTTAATCTTGAATCAATTCATTAAAAATGAACATTAAACTGTTTTGTTTTTATTTTATTATTTTTCAGATACAGATGCTCAGAAGTTTGCTGCCCACAATGAAAACCCCTTTCAAAGTGATTGCAGTGTCACAGTGATTAATATGGAAATTTACATATAGACTATTTATAGTCATTCTACTGTCTTATATACATACATGTGTATTTAGGAATTTGTATTTAATGTGCCATTCAAAAGTTGTGTGGTAAAATTATATGATTATTGAAAGCACTTGATTTGACTGCTCATTCATGCATCCCTTTCATGTTAAATGGTGACACACAAGCTTTTCAGCATAACACAACTTTGATGTTTTTCCTGGCCCTTTAACCCATAACATGTTTCTGTTTTTGAAGACAGAATGAGATGACCACTTAAAGCAGATTAAAAGTGAATCAGAATGGGCCTTGGGAGCATTCTACTTTACCCACTGCTTTAAGCTACCATCTGCTAGGATATAGACATTTCTTATGGTGCATATTAATTACTTTATAAAGTGGATCTGTTTTCTTTAGTCGAGGAATAAATTAAAGGTGTATCCATGGAGTAATGGGTTAAGGGAAACATCAGGGAAATGTTTCTGACATATGGATGGTCCCTATTAGGTATACATGTATACAGACAAACTTGTAATAAGTGACCACTCAGTCAAGTGGCATGAATACCTCTAAAGACAGGTGACTTCTGCATTATTTTTATCCTACATTTTATTGTAAGTAGCCAAATGTATTAGATACTGCATATGGGTAGCCTATCAAGTTGTCACTTAATACAAGATTGACTGTATATCTACCAGTTGGAACTTGAAAACACATACCATTCCATTAGCGGATTTAGTACAGCCCCTTTCTTGTTACTATCTAATCTGTATTGACATTTAGGACTTATTCCAGGTAATGCTGCAACTGCTCTGCAAATATAAATAAAATCAAATATTAAATATAAATAATTAAATTCAATAAATATAGGATTTATTAGAAAATATTTACCCCCCACCCCACTTTTAAGCTCAACTGAGCCAAAGGCTCAAGGTGAGCTATTGGGATGGCCCTGTGTCCATCGTCCGTCGTGCGGTGTGCGTCGTCGTTAACAATTGCTTCAAATTACATCTCCTCCTATACCGCTTGACAGATTTCAACCAAACTTTACAGAAATGTTCCTTGGGTCAAGCTCTTTCAAATTTGTTCAAAGAATTAAAAACAATGTAGAACTCTGGTTGCAAAGTGAAAAAATAAGGAAATCTTAAAAAATCTTCTTGTCTAAAACTTCAAGGGCCAGCTTAGATATTTGGCACATAGCATCGCCTATAGGTCCTCTATCAAGTTTGTTCAAATAATGCTCCGTGGGTCAAAATTGGTTTTTATTAGCTCGTCTGTTTCGAAGAAACTACGAGCTACTGTCATCACTCCAGCGTCTGCGTTGTCATCCGAAATCTTAACAGACTTTATATTTGGCGTGTGTACTCACCTCAAATAGATCTTGAGCTCAGTAAAATTTGGGTCATATCCAACAAAGGTCAAGGTCATTCAGGTTAAAATAGGGTAGGTTTAATATTGGCCATAACTTTGAAAATGCATGTGATAAAGACTTTATATTTGGCATGTGTATTCAACTAAAGTAGCTCTTGAGCTCAATACAACTTGGATCATGTCAGACAAAGGTTAAGGTCATTTAAAGATCAACTAAGGTTGATTTAACATTTCTATTAACCAAGAAACGATATGTGATACATACTTCATATTTGGCTTATCTGCTCAAGGGAAGAAGCTCTTGAGCTCATTACACAACTTTGGTCATTGTAGACAAAGGTGAAGGTCAAATAGTTGAATTTAACATTGGCCTGCCATAACTTTGGAGCTGCATGTGATAGAGAATTATTTACATTTGACATGTCATTATGGGTACTCAACCCAAGTAGCTTTTGAGCTCAGTACAAGTAGGGTGATGTCAGAAAAAGGTCAAGGTCAATTATAGGTCAAATTTGACATTTCCCATAACTTTAAAACAGCATGAGATAGAGACTTCTGTGTGGCATGTCTACTCAATGTAACAAGCTCTTGAGCTAAGTACAACTTTGACCATAGCAGACAAAGGTAGAGGCCATTTAGAGGTCAAATAGGTTGAATTTAACATTTGCCATAACTTTGGAGCTGCGTGTGATAGAGACTTTACATTTGGCATGTTCACTCAACGCAAATAGCTCTTGTAGTCTTGAGCTCAGTACAAGTTAGATTATGTCAGACAAAGGTCAAGGTCATTTAGAGCCCCACAGAAGACATATGGACAAAGAGTCAAGACAGACAAAGTGAATAAGAATCTCTCATTGCTCCTTGTTAATGTTTTAGGATTACAAAACAAACGTTGGCACCCACATGCGATGCTCTCGTTTTTGATAGATTCATTTTCATATAGCTCGGAGAGTAACCATGCACAGACTTATACACAGTATAGTTCCCCGTTATGTAGCTGAAGCTTCTAGTTTGTGTAAAGTTCCATTAGAGACTGTTGTATGTCAAGTTCGTCAACACGACGAGCGTTATCAATAAGAATAAGAAACGGTTTTCGTTTACCCCCCCCCCCCCCCCCCTTTCTGATTTATACATAAAAACAACAACATTCACTTACCGATTGCCGATTTTCAGTCCTGACACCATGCATGTACTCTGCGGTTCTACACATTAGAACCGGCATTGCTTGTTTCCATCTAACATAGATTCAATGTACATTATGAAGGGATTTACACCGATTTACAGACACGTTTGACCGGCGATATTTTTCGTTTGACAGGTGGCCGCCATGAAAACAAAATAGAAAGTTTACCTCCACACGGTGAAGAGTGCAAAATCAGATGATTTGCTATTATTCGGGAATAAGTTACGATAATATCTACGACGGTTTTAAGTGTATCGTAGTATTATCATTTCTCTTAAAATGCGTTTCATTTCATGTCGCGAGTAGGCTAAAGATGTCTAAAAGAAAGACACAGGCAAATTATGCGCACGCATCTGTTTTCTCACTTCCGATTCTATTTTAAGACGTGGGAAAACCGAATCTGCTTGACAACGCCGTTAGAATTTTCTTACACTATTTCCTTAACTTTAAGAAATTTCTTATATAAGAAATTTCTTAAGTGGCTACTGGAATACGACTTAAGGTTAAGGAAATTATTTTCTAACGTAAGATTATTTTTATAAGAAATTTCTTATCTATAAGGAAAAACTTAAGATGCTACTGGAATACGGCCCCTGTATTTTAACCCTTTCACTCTTAATGACGTCAAAATGCGCGTTTTCAAACAGTTTGGATCCCGATCAGACGCCGCGTAACGCGGCGTCTGATCAGGATCCAAGCTGTTTGACACTCGTATAGATATACTTTAAGTCATACTACTTTAAATCTTACTTTAAAACGATCTTGCAAACAACAAAATTGAAGCAGACGACAATGAAACGGTGGTGGGATAAAAATCTCACAATTAATTTGGCAGCGAAAGAGTTAACTAGTGCCTGTTGAAAACACCGCACCGATTTGTACAGGTTGTGATGATACCAATTCAATGATAAACCTGCCATTTTCAATATTGATAGCCCCAGACGGAACTACTGACTGTAATGAAAAGATTATTTCACAAATACGTTCCTTCTACATACAAAAAATACTGTAATAAAAGTATGCGTTTCTTTTTGCAATCTCACAACTAATTTGGCAGCGAAAGAGTTAACTAGTGCCTGTTGAAAACACCGCACCGATTTGTACAGGTTGTGATGATACCAATTCAATGATAAACCTGCCATTTTCAATATTGATAGCCCCAGACGGAACTACTGACTGTAATGAAAAGATTATTTCACAAATACGTTCCTTCTACATACAAAAAATACTGTAATAAAAGTGTGCGTTTCTTTTTGCACTGAGTGTATATACTGTGTAGCGGTAACTCAACTTCTGACACATATGTCACAGGTTTGAGCCCCGCTGCACCAGTTTAAACATATTTTATTGCCCGCTGCACCACATACGTTACCAATGATCCTAAGGACTTAAACCAGAGAATCGTGCTATATATAAAAAAGATATGTACAAGAATCAGGGGTTTCTCCAGCCGAGGGATTCCACCTGTGTGCATTAGTTACAACAACTCTAAAATAACTAATGTTTGCTGGGAGCGACCTAGCCATACTTGGCCGTTGCTGGCCGTTGTCGCAAGTGATGGAATGACGCAGCCTAGAGGGACATGATTAATTATTAGATACAAGATCAACGCTATGCGAATCTTAGACTTGTCAGTAATCTGATTTACCAATTACCCAATGTATACAGCTTTCAACCCTTTGCCTGCTGATCACGACTTTACTGATTTTTGCAAACAGTTTAGATCCAGATCAGACGCCGCGTAATCCAAACCGTTTGACACTCGTCTTTAGGTTTCTTTACTTAAAAATGTATACATCTAAATTTAACAGATTTTGCAGAAAACAATTTCGAAGCAGACGATATCACTGCAGGATAAGGGTTAACGTTTAATTTATTCCTCTGAAGAAAATAAATCCATATATACAGTCATGAGTAGCTTCTATGTTCTATAAAAAATATCATTGTATATGGTTTATGTGGTCAGCTATCTTCAAAACTAGGAACAGGCTATGGGGTAGCAGAGCGATAAGGGTAGTTTTTCACAAAAAAAAAATCTAAGTTGCTGATTTAAACCCTATGGTGTCACTACTCATTAGAATCGTCTCTTTGAGACGGTTCTAATGAGTAGTAACAACATAGGATTTGGTGCTGAAATGAGTGAGAAAATGTTTGATTTGTTGAAATAACTCCCTCTTATCTGGAGCCCTGCGTATTGGGTTAAATCAGATTAAAACTGAAAAAAACTTTTTTTCTTTTCTGTTAACACTTCAGATCAGGATCAACTGAAAACAGCAATACGGTTGAAAGAAGCGATTGCGAATAGTGTAAACCTGCACTTTATGGACGGCAATAGAGTCATTGGGGAACTCGAGAAGTTTATCCAGGAGGAGTCCGACTTCAGGGAAAAGTTTGTAGAAGATGTATTTGTGGGAAGGGATGAGGATGTGAGGCTAATTTGCGAGGCACTCACTAGTTCTGATGAAGATATTGTTGGTATGGTATTTAGTTATAAAACACGTTTAGTTAGAGCCTTTTACCCCATAGCCTTTCACTTGGTTTTGAAGAAAGATGACCATTGTGTATCAGGGCTACCATACGTTGCTAATAAAAATCCAGAGATTTCCAAATTTTCAAGCGCGATTTTTTAAAACTTTTAAACCTTTCGCTGCCAGGCTCTATAACACTTACATAATTATGCAAAAAGAAGAATGCTCCCTCTATACAGCCACACCAAATGGGAGACGCGGTGTCTGATCTAAATCTAAACTGTTGACACTTATATGAAATAGAATAGTTTTAAATCTAGGTAAGAGCAGAAATCTGAAGATTTCGGTGGAAAATCCGTTGGTCCGGAGAAATTAAACAAAAATCAATATATTTAAAAAAAAACTCAGTAAAAATGGCAGCCATGGTATATTTTTGAGACTTGAGTACATAATGATTTGGAGAATCAATTTAATTCATTTTGAGTAGCTGCTGTACGAATGTTTTACTGAACATTTAGGTATACATATCTGGGGAATCGGAGGCCAGGGGAAAAGTACTGTTGCCAAAAAGGTGTGTCTCGAAATGATCAAGCGGACATGGGAAGTCATAAAAGTCAACATGAGGTAAAGTCATAAAACTGTATGATTGCCAAGGGCCCGTTTCATAAACCTTCGTACAACAAATGTTGTTAGTCAATTTATAAAAGTCTCAATTATTATTTATTTCTATATCTAATCCTGTCTTGTGACAACTCTTTGGAATCGTCTTGAAAAGACGACCCAAAGAGATGCCACGAGACAGGATTAGATAGAGAAATCAGAAATTAGATGTATTTTAAAGTTTTGACTTACGACTGTTTTTATCGTTTATGAAACGAGTCCCAGACTTGTAACCCTTATCCTTGTTGTTATTTCATGTGCTATGAAATTTGTTATAGAGCTGTAAAGTTTGCCAAATTAAGATTTAGTTACTTTTAGATTTGAGAAACATAGAGACAAGTGTCGGTTAGGATTTACAATTGGTCCGCCTAAAAAAACTAGGGTTAGGGTAAATTTTCGAGTATGTCCGCAGGTCTTTTTGGTATTTTCGTAGAAATTATCTGACCATCTCTTGTGACATTAACCTGGCCATTTATTGTGACATTAATCTGGCCATTTCTTGTGACATTAACCTTGCCATAAAAATGACATTTTTGGTGTCGGGCCAATTGTTAAAGTGCTCCAAGTGTTTTGAACAGTTTGGATTCAAATCAGATGCTGCATTACACACTGTCTGATCTGGATCCAAACTATTTGCAAAAACCGGTGAAGTCACCATTGACAGGTTATTAAGTGTTAACCCTTTTGGCACAATATGCCACTCAGTGTAAGTAAACTTTGTAAACAGTTTGGATCATGCTAAGGGTTTAATTGTGAATGCACTAATTATCGAAGGATGCATAAAGCAAACAAAACCTGTATTAACATTTTTGATGTTTAATTAAATAAGAATGGCCAATATTTAGCTGCGGCTTTCATTTATATGTAGACAAAAACCGGGTCGCCGCAACAGTATATGGCAGACCCCAAAAAGCACAAATAGCTTCATCAAAGCCCTTAGCACATGGGCAACACATAATGTCAATTGTTCAGCATAGCCCTTAGCAAAGTGGGCATCACAACATGTCAACAAATAGCTTCATCAAAGCCCTTAGCAAAGTGGGCAACACATAATGTCAATTGTTCAACATAGCCCTTAGCACAGTGGGCATCACAACATGTCAATTGTTACCATAGAAGACAACTTGTCATAATCATCACAGTCCTTAACAAATTGGGCAACATATTGATATTTACCACCAAAGTTCCAAATTAATACAATGGTAACAATTAACTGAGACTAGTTCCAATTACAATGTTAGCAATTAACTGAGACTGGACTTCTGAGGCGACATGATCCTACAGGAGCCAGTCCAGGAAGGTACAAAATGATTATTTGTAACCTCTTATTTTTTAAAACTGTCATCTTTTCGCATCCGCCAGTGCATAACCTGATTAGCACCAGAAGCGACACTAGCTGAGCCAACCAAATCATGACCTGGCTGAACCATTGACATGGAACTGGTGACACAATATTGACAAGTTCATCGCACTACTGAATAGTCCCACAGAATGTAAAATAGCTTTCTGGCAATAATGCAGATTCCAACTGAAAGCCGCGCCGAACGATAGTCTTGAAGGCTGCTGGCAACTTGAAACTGTAACCAAGATGGGGAACACAGCGTCTGTAAAATAAAACAAACTAGGCAGCAGCAACTGTACCAAATGACAGGCTTATAACCCAAGTAAGCAGAGACAAATAAGGGACACACCAGACATACAAGGAATTATAACATATTTATGTTTAGAATTGTCCTAAAGTACTGACTGAACCAAAGTAAGTGAGCCATGGAGGTCACACAATTCAAAAACACAAATTGCTTGCATTTACATGTTTACAATTAGCGGGTCGCCTCAACAGTACATGGCAAACCCCTAAAAACACAAATAGCTTCATCAAAGCCCTTAGCAAAGTGGGCAACATATAATGTCAATTGTTCGTCATAGCCCGTAGCAACGTGGGCAACACAAAATCTTAACAAAATGGGCAACATATTGATATTCACAACCAGGTCAAAAAGTAAAAGAAAGGGTGTGGAGGGTGGGTTTTTACCTAGATTTAAGAAACATTCTGTTCCAAACTGAAACATGATGTAAACGGTGCTATGATAAAAGCTATGTTGTAAGAATAACACATAAAAAGAATCACATTCGCCCCTTCGATAAATTCGCCTACGGTCATATGCATTCAGTAGTCGTTATTATCGAAGGATGCATAAAGCAAACAAAACCTGTATTAACATTTTTGATGTTTAATTAAATAAGAATGGCCAATATTTAGCTGCGGCTTTCATTTATATGTAGACAAAAACCGGGTCGCCGCAACAGTATATGGCAGACCCCAAAAAGCACAAATAGCTTCATCAAAGCCCTTAGCACATGGGCAACACATAATGTCAATTGTTCAGCATAGCCCTTAGCAAAGTGGGCATCACAACATGTCAACAAATAGCTTCATCAAAGCCCTTAGCAAAGTGGGCAACACATAATGTCAATTGTTCAACATAGCCCTTAGCACAGTGGGCATCACAACATGTCAATTGTTACCATAGAAGACAACTTGTCATAATCATCACAGTTCTTAACAAATTGGGCAACATATTGATATTTACCACCAAAGTTCCAAATTAATACAATGGTAACAATTAACTGAGACTAGTTCCAATTACAATGTTAGCAATTAACTGAGACTGGACTTCTGAGGCGACATGATCCTACAGGAGCCAGTCCAGGAAGGTACAAAATGATTATTTGTAACCTCTTATTTTTAAAACTGTCATCTTTTCGCATCCGCCAACTGGTCTTGGGAACTGTAACAGTTACCCAGACCACCGCCAAACCAATTGGCCATGCGAAAAGAACACAGTAGTGAAAGCTCGCAGCCAAATCAAACGCACCTACTAAGCCCGAGTATGCAGCAATGAAGTTCAAATCGGACAAGCTGCATGCTTATTTACCCTTTTTCTTGACAAATTGAGTTGCTTACTCAGGCATGTCGCGGAATGGCCCTTAAAGCACCACACCGAGTATAATATTTAAATGCTTTCGGAGTCCAGCAACCAGCCAGTCTGTAGTGCTTCAGAAGAAAAAACCCAAGTTTACCATGATTGTAGCAGCACCAAATCTGAAGGAATTGAACAGGAAATACGTCTCATATAACCCTAAGGACTTAAGTGCTTTTTGTAGAATGGCATTGAACTGATAGCGAGTGTGTGGTTTGATACAGAATAGGACAGCATTCGCGGGAACTTATGCTGCGATATTTAAGCCCACATAACTCGACAGATGGCTGCGGCAGTGAACTGATTGCGAGTGAGTGGTTTGACATATTTGGCATTTAGTCAGACAGATAAATACTCATGTAAAAGTTTGACTGGACAAAATGGACTGATGACGTCTTAAATGAATACCAAATGACCCCGGCCAACTTGATCTGTCTTTGAAAAAAACATAAATGAGATTAATTTTGATGACATGACATTCGGTATGTATCTTAATGTCCCCTATGCTTAACGGATAATGGGGAAAATGAGTCGAGGGGCGATTTAAAAAAAAATTCCAACCCAACAATACATGTATGCATATTTTATGTCGGTCTGTAGCTATTTTATGGTAGCGAGACCAGGAATCAACCTGCTGCATATAGCTAGTTGAATGAGTGGATTGACCGTAAAACAGTATACCACGTGGCTAATGTGATACTTTTATCTTTGCTACACTCAAACGAAAAACAAAAGAGTAAGAGCAACTTGAATACGAACGTTTTCGCTCAATTTACTGGTATTCTGTAGTAAATTAGTTTGGTTTATTGCAAGCGTAACAAACCTGTTTTTGTGGTAGCTAACCAATTGTATTTCCGATTGAAGATAAAACTGTTTGTGTGACGAGTGTCAGATTTGCACGTGTAACTTAGCTTTTCAAATGCGGCCCAGATCCAAAGTGGACCACTTTTTAATTTCAGTACAAGAAGCCAGTTTATATTGAGAAAACAAAGTGTACAATGAGCTAACGTAAGAACTATTGTAAAAATTTATAACACTATAAAGTAATTTTGTTGATAAAAGAAACAGAAATAATTTCATTTATGATTTTTAAGTTAGATCTGCATGTAGGCCTATATGGAAAGAGATGTTTGTATATTAGTTTAAAAAAAATTCACATGCTCAGTGATAAAATTCCAATTTGACGGATCGAACCTTTACAGAGAATATAATGGAAAGAATTTAATGCTGCCCATATTTGATACATGAATTAAGGAGAGTTAAGTTAGGGGGTTTTGTTTGTGTGTTTTGCAGCGACTGCTCAGGATCTTAACCGTTTTCAATTAACCATTCAGTGTATTCGGGTTGTCACAGTGAAGGTGTTAAGAACATGTCTGCCAGGAATTACCTGAACAAGATTAAAGTGGCCTGAACATATTTCATGACATTTGGCAAAGTCAAAATAAAGCAATACATTATGTATGATAATCCCGGACGATATAGTAAACGATATATGCTCTGGGCAAGAGTATTCAAGGTCAATGCCGTATTGAGCTAAAAGGTATGTAAAACTCCTCAATCTAAAGATAGTTGGCAATTATTTGCACTCACCAGGTTCGGAAATTGTAGATGCTATGGTAAAGGAGTTGTCCTCAGACAGTGCAAGATTTGTCAATTATCAAGGTCAGATTTGAAGGTCAAATATACCTAAAAGTGGTTTGTGACACTCTGCCATGCCAACATGTATCTACACCTCATGTGCTATGAATCCTAGATGATATGGTACAGGAAATACTCAGGAAAAGGTGTGGTCAAAGGTCAAGGTCAACTTGCCAGAAAGTGGTACATGGCACTCAGCTATCCAAAAATGTATCCACATCCAATGTTTGGTTATTGTAAATAGCATCGTATAAAAGAAATGGTTTAGGACAAGGATTTTCAATAATCAAGGTCAGAGGTCAAGGTCAAAACAAGATTTTTCTATTATCAATGTAAGGGTCAAATTAACCTGAAACTGGTAATCGCAATATGTATCCACATACCAGATATGGTTATTCTACATGACATAATACTAGTGTTGGGAAGCGGACGGGAACTCACAATCAACAATCAAAAACACTACACCGATTGATAATTGATTTATTGGATGATGTAACGGGTTTAAATAAGGTTACCAGTACAATTTGTTTCTTTTAGAGTACCGTCACATTTATGCCAAGAGTTTACCCTTTGCTGGTTAATTTAGAATCTTGTACCAAATCTATTGAAAATTGTAGCTGAAAAATTAAATTGCTGATACCAACCCTCTAAAATGACCATTCAAAGATTCAATAAATCTAAGAGGACTTAACAACCGGACGGCATGAATGTTGACATACACCCATTAATATAAAGTATATACAAATTATAGACGAGTGAGTATCAAGCAAATGATTAACATCTCTGAATTCACCATAACCAAACATGAAATGCTCCGACAAATGTCTAGATTACTTGAATTCTTTTAGATGGACGCTTGCCAGACATAAATGCTTTTGTTAAAGTTTTAATATGACAAGAACAAAAGAATATTTTTAAATTTTATTTGAAATTATGGAAATTATCGATTATGAAAAAGTAAAGTTCGAATGATTTACTCTATCAGTAAAATTTTATTTGAAATTATAGAAACTATCGATTATGAAAAAGTAAAGTTCGAATGTTTTCTCTATCAGTAATTAATCTCTAACCGATTAGTTTTCGATAGTTTGAGACAATCGAAACAAAACTTATAGTACAGAAATATATGAAAAGAGATGTTCTGTACAATTTTCGGATGGACAAATGGATGGACGAATAGGAAGACAGATGGGATGGACCGACAAACCAACAGACAAATTGTTTCCGATATAGCCCCTAATACCTAGTGGGGTATATTAATGTCTCAATTCAAATCAATTGTTAAAAACAAACCAACAAACAAATATTAAGCACTGTTTTGCAGGTTTGGATTGCTTTTGGCAGAGAAATAAAGACTGGGTTTAGAGGCACACATTTTCATTATGTCAATTTAGTTTTTCATCAACTTTTCTTTCAACATTGTAGATCTAGTTCTACTTTAACAACAAGTTTAAACCTCAAAAACATTACCTGGCCTCTGTCAGTCGGTGTTCGGCTCCGCCTGTTTACATACTTACAAAGGCAAAAAACTCCAGTGAACCATCGCCCTGATAGACATGTCACATGTGTGTTTAGGGCCTACTAACGGACGGGCCGGGCTACAACAGACACCTGGCTAGGTTTCAGGCTTCTTCCTGTATGTACCATAACGATGACTTGCCATCATCACAGGATTAAGGATTGGAGACTTGGGCAACAGCATAAGTGATGTTTTCAATTGAAAAAATAACATCATAAATGTTACATACGTCGCGTGCTGACGTCATAATAGACAAGAAACTAACTCGCTCACACCTAAACCATAGCGCTGAGACTTGCGTGATAAATTGATTGTTGTTAAATTAAAATGTCTAGTATTTATCGTTGTATGCGTGCCAGCTATCACCTTGAAAATACCAAAGCAGATTTCTATAAAGAATCTTTTATAGATCTATGCAATATTCAATACAACAAATTTCAATAAATAAACATTAAACTGCGTGTTTACGTCTAATATGTTGATAGATGAATGGTCTACATGTCTGCCATCAAGCGATTATCACTAGGGACTCCGTTGAAAAAACGGATGTACACCCTGCAAAATCACTCAAATGCAACACAATACGTGGGAAATGTTATGTATGCATATACCAGTGTTACTATCCTCTATATATTCTATGTGTAGTACTGTCCCTTGTGTAGACGGTGTCTTAGTAAATTGTTCTACTTATACCACGTGCGTTTACTTATTACATCGTATATTTCCCTGTAATACGGGTACACAACAGGAAACCTCAGTGTAAACCAACGCAGTAAATCATCAACTTCTTGCTTATACACACCTGAACTCAAATAACAACAAATAAACAGAAGAAAAACAAATTTTTTTTTACCTAGATTTAAGAAACATTCTGTTCCAAACTGAAACATGATGTAAACGGTGCTATGATAAAAGCTATGTTGTAAGAATAACACATAAAAAGAATCACATTCGCCCCTTCGATAAATTCGCCTACGGTCATATGCATTCAGTAGTCGTTATTATGTGTAAATTTCATACAGTTAAACCTCTTTATTACGACCATTAAATATGTTAATTGTCATGTATTAAAGGCACATGACTGCTTAAAGCAAGGTGACAGTGAAACAGAAAGCTCCTTTAGGAGCTTTATTTACTGTCACATTGCTTTAAGCTGTCACCTGTCTTGTATACAATCAGTTAGCCTTCTTTTTAGTGGTCGTAATGGAGAGGTGTTACTGTATTTCACAGAGATAAAAACAAGACCACTGCAGCATATAAGGCCATACTTATTGAATCAAAGAAGGAATGCCCACAACAGACAGACAGACGAGAGCTGCAAGAACTGGTGAAAGCTTTGGTGACTGAAAAAAAGAATGGTAAGCATATACAGTAAAACCACTCCGTCATGACTACTTAGAAAAAGGCTTATTGGGTGTATGAAAGACAGGTGACAGCTTAAAGCACAGTGAAAGTGAAATAGAAAGCTCCTAAAGGAGCTTTCTATTTTACTTTCACTTTGCTTTAAGCAGAAACCTGTCTCAAAGGTAAAGTAATTTTCTTTATTCCGTGGTCTTTATAGAGAGGTTTTACTGTACTAGCAGCCATGCACTTTAAAGTAGTGTCTAAAGACAGGTATTTGCCAAGTGCAAGAGTTTTCTGCATTATTGTTTACCTTTCATTGAGCAACCACCTGTATATAAGGTAATCCCATGGTCCTACTTTGAGTCCTATATGTCTCTTAATCCCTTCATAACCCTCAGGCACATTCTTCTTTACTTAAAACCTGCTTTAAGCAGTCACCTGTCTTAAAAACCAGAAACAGACTATAAGGTAATTTAAGATATAATATTCATTCCATACTGGTTATTGCCTCTTATAAATACCAAGATTTGGAGCTCTGAGACACAACTTATTAGTTTACTCATCATTTACAAACAGTTTACCTGTGAAGATTACACTTGTCCTATGCAAACAGTGTAGACCCTGGTCAGAGGGCTCCTTATTTTTTTGTCATCTTTAAATATATTGTTAAAATCAACCCTAAATAGTCAAACATGGACTAGACTTATTTTGAAATTGGAATTGTCCATTAAAAGTTCCAGGGGTAAATGAGTTAACGCATTTTTAAAATCTATTCCTCCACTGAATAAATTAGTTCCATTTTATACATTTATGGAGTAATTCTAAATTCTGTTTCAATGTAACATCTCTTTGGTTGATATATGTGTTATTATACAATAGATATGGATAAAATATAAAGCTTCACTAATTCCAGAAACTCTTTTCTGCCTTGACGGTTGTGAAAATATTATCTTCAATGACAAAACAGAATTCAGAAGATTTTTGGAGAGTGCATTTGAGTGGAGGAAGACATCTAAAAAGGTAAAGATCAATGATACAGTGCTCCCTCCATATAACCGCCCTCCTAACAATGATTATCTCCGTACAACAATGCTTGCTGCTAGCTGTTCCCTGAACAAGAGAATTATGTCTATCGCTTTCTCAGTTGCAATATTGTCTGCTTTTTTGCTTAAAATTGTCATCTGCTGTTTGTTTGCTCAAAGTTACCTATTGGGCCCATTTTAAAGAAATATAAGGACAAATGACAGTTACTTTAAATCCATTTCAGATGCTGCATTACGCAGCATCTGATCTAGATTCAAACTGTTTGTATTCTAAGGGAATTAATTTTCCATCCTTACAACAACTCCTTTCCAATAACACACACGACCTTTGTCTGTCATTGGGTGCTGTAGAGAGGGAGCAAACAGGTAAACATATTTTCTACCTGATGAGTGATTGCTTATTAACCCATTGCATGCTGGGTAATATTTGGCTGCCATCTTAAAATGTCGTCTGCAGCGGGTATAACTCAAATATTTGCAAAACATTTTAGAAGTTTCTGATAGAGTATTGACTTAGCTACAAATTAACAGTTGTGATCTCAGATCAGGCCCCACAATGTGGGGCCTGATCCGAGATCAAAACTGTTTGCCTAGAGGTACACCTAAAAGCGTATTCCGCATGAAATGGGTTAAAGCAGGCTTAAAGGAAACCAGAATGCTTCTCTAAGAGCTTTCTGGTTTCCATTTCAGCCTGCTTAAAGCATCCATCTGTTTTAAACAGTGCAAACAAGCTAGACTTGGGAAAGGGTCAATCCAGGCTGAAAGTAAAGCAGAAAGGTCTTTTACCATTTACTTTTCAAAGACTTAACCTGTCTGGACAAGAGTAGATTTAAAATAAAAGGTTAAAATGAGTTTACTGTTTAACTCACTGTTTAGTATTGAAGACAGATGTTCATTTAAAGCAGGTTGAAAGTAAAACAGAATGCACCTTAACTCTTTGAACCCTAGTCACGCATATATGCGTCATTTGCAAACATCATACCAGTTGGGAGTACACTTGTCCTATGCAAACAGTGTAAACCCTGATCAGAGGGCTCCTTAAGGAGCCCTCTGATCAGGGTCTACACTGTTTGTCATTTTGACATATACATGTATTGTAAAAATAAATCCTAAAAAGTCAAAAATAGACTAGACTAAATTAAAAACTGGAATATTCCATTTGAAGTTTCAGGGAGGAAAGGGTTAAGGCACATTCTGCTTTACATTCAGCCTGCTTTAAGCTTCCATCTGCTAGCTATAGAGACTATTTCTTAAGGTGCATATTCACCAATGTATAAAGAGGAACTCTTAACTTCAGTGGAAGAATAAATTAAAAGGTGTAAATCGGCACATATAAATATATATATCTTATGGAGTAAAGGGTTAAATTACATATTTTTCAGGTGTTTTTCCTGTTCACGTCTCGAAATAGATTTGAAAAGGCGCCATTGAAAAGCACAAACAAATTCACAAGAGGGCCAAAGAACTCACTACGAGAGTTGGCAGAGTACCAGCTTTTCTCATTGTCGGATTCAGAAGCAGTGCAGCTCTTCAAAACAATCGCAAATAAGGTAGGATGCTAGAAAATATGTTAACCTTGAACTTATCAACAAGAAATATAGGAGGTTTTACTAATATTTTAATCAAAAGATTGGGAATTATATAACCCCTTCGCTGCAACCAGTAGCTTATATTGTAAGTTTTTGAAAACACTGTAGACCCAGTGAAACTTATCGTAACCGAACACTTGTGAAATGAAATTTTCAGTCTCTAAACTGGTTGGCAACAGGTGGCAGCTTAATACAGGTTAACAGTAAGACAGAAAGCTTCATCTGATTTTTGTGGTCTACCTTATATTCCAAAGAGTGTCCGGTGTAGAGGTTTTATTGTACAAAAAAGAGTGGTTTATACAGAATTTCATTTAAAAGGCAGTTTTGGCAGATTAATTTTAGTTAACTTTTTGAACGCTGCATGGGTGTAGAATCTATACTTTTTCGTCTGCTTAATATCGTCATTTGCTTCTGTTCTCAAAGCAGAACTTTTAAATTTTCTTTTTAAAACAATGGTAGAGACTGTCAAACAGTTTTGATTCTAATGAGACTGCAACAATACATGACATCTTATCAGGATCCATTCCATACTACAGTGAAACCTCTCTAAACCGGTCATGATCGAGTGGGGACAAAATAACTTTCCGGTTTAGAGGGGTTTCCTGTTTAGAAGGGTTTTAATCCATAACTTGTTCCTAGTATGGAAGATAGCTGATCACTTAAAGCAGGTTGAAAATAAAGCAAAATGCGCCTTAAGGCGCATTCTGCTTTACTTTCAACCTGCTTTAAGCTATCACCTGCTAGAATATAGAAATTATTTCTGATAATACATATTCAGTGTATGAATAAATCAAGGTAGCAAAAAGGCACATTTATGGTGTAATGGGTTAAAATAAAAAAGGGTTTGAAACGGGACCAACGATTTTGTCCGGTTTAGAGAGAATTCCTGTATTTAGAAGTTCTGGTTTAGAGGGGTTTCACTGTATTTGCAAATGGTTATCATGATGTCGCCATTAGCCTGCTAAGAGTCAATCCTTCTCTTTATATCCAGTTGTGCTAAAGCTTAGTTTGGTATGGACCGTCTTTTGCTGTAAATGGCTGATTTTTATGCCCCATGAATCTATGATTCGGGGGCATATAGTTTTTGTCATGTCTGTTGGTTTGTCTGTCCGTACACACCCTAGGATACTTATGTGGCTAAAATTCTTAGCCACGTAATAGAAAAACATTAACCTGGCCGTCTCTTGTGACATTAACTTGGCCATTTCTTGTGACATTAACCTGGCAAGTTGTGGGACATAGGGTAAGGGGTAGGGTTAGCCTCCAGACCATTCTATTCCAAGTTAGAGCAAAAAGAAATTGTCTCTTGTGTGGCTAGCCACGCAAGAGAAAACAATAGAAAATAGCCACATAAGTATCCTAGCGTAAGTATGTCTGTCCGTCCGTCCGTCCGTCCGCACAACCGAAATGGGTTAGAGGGCCTTTTCTGGCCAGATAACGGTAAACATAACAAAAGAAGACAATAGAGTTCATTCCGTAACAATAGAATAAGGGGCCGTGGCCCGTTATTCAAACAAAAGAAAATAACAAAAGAACAGGCCCTCTAACCCATTTCGGTGGCACGTACGTCCGTCTGTGCCAAAAACCTTAACCTTGGCTATAACTCTTGCATTTTTGTACCTAGGCCTTTTATACTTGGCATGTGCCTTCCCTGTATCAAGACCTTTCTAACCATACAAAACTTTTTGACCTTGTGACCTTGACCTTGACATTTGACCTACTTTTGTAAAAATCTTAAAATGGCTATAACATTTGCACCAGTTGGCCCAGGGCTTTCATATTTTGTATGTATATTTCTTGTGTCAAGACCTTTCCAACCATACAAACATCTTTGACCATGTGACCTTGACCTTTACCGTTGACCTATTTAATCAAACTTTAACCAAAAACCTTAACCTTGGCTATAACTTTTGCATTTTTGAACCTCCGCCTTTTATACTTGTCATGTGTATTCCTCATGCCAAGACCTTGCCAACCATATAAAACTTTTTGACCTTGTGACCTTGACCTTGACATTTGACCTACTTTTGTAAAAATCTTTAAATGGCTTTAACATTTGCACCAGTTGGCCCAGGGCTTTCATATTTTGTATGTATATTTCTTGTGTCAAGACCTTTCCAACCATACCAACATCTTTGACCTTGCGACCTTCACCTTTACCATTGACCTATTTAATCAAACTTTAACCAAAAACCTTAACCTTGGCTATAACTTTTGCATTTTTGCACTTGGGCATTTTATACTTGGCATGTGTATTCCTCATGGCAAGACCTTTCCAACCATACAACACTTTTTGACCTTGACCTTGACATTTGACCTTCTTTTGTAAAAATCTTTAAATTGCTATAACATTTGCACCAGTTGGCATAGGGCTTTAATATTTTGTATGTATATGTTTTGTGTCAAGACCTTTCCTACCATACCAATATCTTTGACCATGTGTCCTTGGCCTTCACCTTTGACCTATTTAATCAAACTTTAACCAAAAACCTTAACATTGGCTATAACTTTTGCATTTTTGAACCTGTGCCTTTTATACTTGGCATGTGTATTCTTCATGGCAAGACCTTTCCAACCATATAAAACCTTTTGACCTTGTGACCTTGATATTTGACCTACTTTTGTAAAAATCTTTAAATGGCTATAACATTTGCACCAGTTGGCCCAGGGCTTAAATATTTTGTATGTATATTTCTTGTGTCAAGACCTTTCCAACCATACCAACATCTTTGACCATGTGACCTTGACCTCGATCTTTGACCTATTTAATCAAACTTTAACCAAAAACCTTAACCTTGGATATAACTTTTGCATTTTTGCACCTTGGCCTTTTATACTTGACATGTGTTTTCCCTTTCTAACCATACAAAACTTTTTGACCTTGTGACCTTGACATTTGACCTACTTTTGTTGAAATCTTTAAATGGCTATAGCATTTGTACCAGTAGGCCTACGGCTTTCATATTTTGTTTATATATTTCTTGTGTCAAGACCTTTCCAACCATACCTACGTTTTTGCCCTTGTGACCTTGACCTTTATTTGTATAAATCTTTATACGCCTATAACATTTGAACCAGTAGGCCTAGAGCTTCCATACTTTATATGTTTCTTGTGTTAAGACTTCTCCAACCATGCCAATGTTTCATTTACCCTACGACCATGACTTTTGACCTACTTTTGCAAATAAGCATTACATTACAGAACATGATGCTGGCTGGGGGCCTTTGTGTTTCACAAACACATTGCTTTTCATCTGATCATCACCAAACTTTCTGAAAATGTTTGTTGACATAAAATGGAGACCAATTTGGATAACCAGCGGCACCAATTTATGCTAGACCCTTTGGAGTAATGGCCCTTGAAGTCCTCAAAATGGCGCTCCACTACAGTTTCAGCTCTCTAACTTTTACGTTTGATAGTCTGGATTCCCCTCCCTGTATCATCGGGGGCATTCGTGTAACTGGGACATGCTCTTGTTCTACTAGCAAACCAATTGTGACCAACCTGATCTCACTAGAAACATTCTACCTGTAACTCTTTGCATGATGGCTACCTTTGGCATCGGCAACAATTGTTTTCTGCTACTGTTTTAATAAGAATTTTCAATTTCTTTTCAAAACATGGTCAGAGTGTCAAACAGTTTGGATCCTGGGACTCGTCTTACTAAACATCATAACTTTACGATATGAGACACCATGTTATGCCATGTCTCATCAGGATCCAAACGTTTTGCAAAGGTAATCACTGTGGGACATACGTATAACAGCCGCTAGTTACATATGCAAAGAGTTAAAGATTGAACTCTAGCTAGCAACAAATATAAGCATCTTTTACAAACAATATACAAAATGTACCTACGAAGAGTGCAATGGAAACCCTCTGATCAGGGTCTGCATAGTATATGTTATCTTGCAATTTATTATTTAAAACAATAAAAAGAAATGGATTAGCCTTAATTGGAAACTAGAATTGTCTATTTGAAGTCTCAGGGGTGAATAATTTCAGAGTTAAGTGCTTACTGCTTGACTTTACTTTATAGGATGATATTGATGATGCCTTGGTTCTTGAAATTGTGTCGACATGTGGATGTTTGCCACATGCAATTAGAATGGCAGCCCAATTAGTACAACGGGATAAGTTTTCTCCAGAAAGACTTCTAGCTCATTTTGCATTGGATAAAAAGAATGTATCCGCAGCACTTCACATGTCAGACATAATTAAAACCTCCATTGAGACACTAGAGCCAGAGTTACAAAAGTCTCTTGTGAAGCTATCAGTGTTTCCAAATGACCAGTTTGATCTTGAAGCAGCCAAGAAAGTTCTAAATATTCCCGTGTCAGAATCGGCAAGTAAAGAAGCAGAGGAAATCTTATATGAGCTTCGCCAGCTCCACCTGATCGAATCTGACAAAAAACTGAAATCAAGGAATGACCATGCCAGGGACAAGAAAATTTACTTTTCATTTCACCCGCTCGTCCATCGCTATCTCTCTGAGTGGAGAAAACCTCCTGATTTAGAGCAAGCATTATTTGATGCAGTCAGGAGTTTTGTGGACCTATATGAGGACAGGATCAACAAGATAGTTCGCAAGCTTAATGTCGATTCTACGAAAGGAATGGAAATTCTTCAAAAAGAAATGACCCATGTCATGCAGTTTTATGACTTCTTGCATGACAAATATGACCTACTGAAGCCTTACTCGAAAGAAACTCGTTCCAAACATGTACTATCTTCAAAACGAATATCCGATCTTACTGACTTGCTTCTGGCAGATGTCAAGAAACGACGCCTGTTTCAGGTGAATATTATTATTATTTTTATTATTATACCAGATTTATAGTGACGTAACGTCAAAAGCTCATGCCCCCTTTGAAATATGCTCACATGACCGGTCATTTTGCCTTTCAGCGGATGTAAAGATTTAGAACAATACAAGTGTTATATATCAAAATGAACGTCCATGATTGCTGAATGCCATGATGCATTCATATTTTAGAAATAAACAAAAGGCCTGAGTCGTTATTACTAGTAATGATTAGTAAAAAATCCAATGTCCCATGTTACATTTGCATTCAGCTGTTTGTGACGAAACTTGTGTGTTCCGTTAAAACGTGGGAAATTGCACTTTTCTCGGCTGCAGTGTTGACGGAACATCATTTTCAGATATAATGCACAAAATTGTATGAAAATTCTACATTAATGGAAGAAAAAATGGAGGGAAATTTAAAGTAAGAGAATTTGTCCCATGCACTAAAAAAATTGTATGCACCGTTTTTAATCAAATATCTGACATATAAAGAATTTATATTAGTTCATTAATTCTTGTTGGCAAAATACACTTTTCGTCCTGTTTTGAAATATAGTGTCGTTTTACCAAAAGCGCTTCAGATATTTTTGTAATCCCTGAAATGGATTGTCCATTCAAATGTCCCAAAGTAAGAAAACAACGTCATATTTACTTATTCCGATTAACTAGCTCTGTTTTATTCAAATAATAATGAGTTTTAGCCAAAAAATAGTCAGATAGGAAAAATACACTTTTTCTTGCGATTATTTTTATATATAAATTATTGTTCTTTTCAATTTACTTATTTTGTAATTTACCAAACAAATTGTCCCTAAGAAATGTCCCAGACGCTACTTTGACGTTCGAATAATTGAATAACGTTTAAACATTTTTCGTGTTTGTGTTGTTTGTTTGTGTTTCTTTGTTTATATCTAAAGGGACTTTGCAGATATAAAAACGAAACTTCCAGGTAAATTGAAAAAGAAACAAACTGGTATATTTGTTAAAGAAAAGAACATCACCGTGTCTCTACATAAGCACAGCCGCATAATGAACATCCGAAAGAACGCGTGTATAGAATATAAATAACAACAGGTTTTTTTGTTTTTTTTTACTAACTCTACAAATCTAGATCCAACTTCGAGTGAATTTCGAATCATCAAACGTAGCAAACAGTGTAAACATATATACTTTACCACATTGAAAATGCCGTAACTGATATTGGTCTGCATGGGTCCAGAAAACATGGAGCGTACCCATGAATAGTAAACAATACAGACCTTGATAAGACGCCACATTTTCATACAGATGCTAATCTGAGTCTAGACTGATTTTCATATTGTACTCTAAATAGATGGACTCATTTGCTGTATGCACATCTGCTTACAGTCGACACACCAAATTCTGCTTTCCTCTTTTATTTCTTCAAAGTCTCGACAGTCTTTTCATTTTCCACTCCTCAAACACATCAAGTATGACAGGTGTACCTACCTCGGGTCGTGGGGGAAAACCAACCGTACCAATATAGCCAATATTGATTTTTAATGGAGAAAGTGATGTCATAATTGACGTCACCATTATTTGTATATTTACGTCATCAGTGGAAAAAAACCACGATAAATGGTACACATGCATGATATAGGCGGCCTAGTTTATTAGCCTGGTAGATCAAGTAGAACTGTATTTCAACGTCATGTGTAACGCCGTGGGTCAGGAGCTTTTGACGTTACGTCATAGCGCTCTTTTCACATGAATATACATACAAAAGACAGCCCCCAAAATGGTGATTACATTACCCTCATCAATCAGCAATGAACCGACCGGCTAATGATTGCTGACTGATAGAAATAATAGTAGAGCGCCCAATGCAGACCGCCGAGAAAAGACGATAACTACAATTAGATCTAAAATAAACATGAATAAACATACAAAAGACAGCCCTCAAAAAGGCGATAACATTACCCTTATCAATAGGCAATGAACCGACCGGATAATGATTGCTGACTAATAGAAATAATAGTAGAGCGCCCAATGCAGGCCGCTGAAAAGACAATAACTACAATTAGATCTAAAATATCAATCATTTATTGACAAAGACATGATGATGCACGGATCCAGAGGAAGGGAGGATAGGAATTAACCCATTTCCCCATAGCCTGATTCTATTTTTGAAGACAGACGACCACTTGAATCAGGTTGAAAGTAAAGCAGAATGCGCCTTGTGGCGCATTCTGCTTTACTTTCAGCCTGCTTTAAGCTACAATTTTCTAAGATGCAGAAACTTTTATTTATGGCACATATTCATGACTGTATAAATTGGAACTATGTTCTAATGTGGAGGGATAAATTAAAGATGTAAAAAGCCATATTTATGGGGTAATGGGTAAAGAAAGAACAAAGTCTTCTCGCTTTTCGAGGGTGCTAGACCACATTTTGTTACTATAAATAGCCGTATAGCAAACCTTGTCTGGCACTGTATCCTTCCGCCCAATTTGCTTTAAAGCAAGGGAAAGGGCGGCTACTCTTACAGAAATACCCTAAAACTTAAAATGGACCACAAGCTACGTTCACAGAGAAAATTACATTGAGACTTTTACAGTAGACTCTACACTTGTCTGTGGCTTTTGACAATTCAATGATACGATGTTTAAACAGTGATTAATGTGGTTGTTGTTGATTGTTTCACATGATCGAGTTTACGTGTAAGGTCACGTTTTTACGTGACGTCAATGACGTCGGTTTGTTGTTATGGCTTGAAAGTAGAACGTATAAATAAAGAAATGGTCGTTTTGATTACTTTTACTATGTAAAATCGCTTGGATTCAATGCGAACCGTTTGTATTTCTGAGTTGGGATCTAAAGTGGGACATGTTCTTTCTTAAAACCTGTGTACAAATAAATGTCAAAGCCAAGCTGAAATAACGCGACCTTTAAACAGCTGTTTGTTGCTATTGGATATGGAATGTGTGATGCGTGAAAAAAGTAGGTCTTTATAATTCCTTTAATTTACTCGTTTTAAGGCGAATTTAAAGCGAGAAAAATAATCAAGCATGGCTTTTGGTAAAGACGGGGGATTCTATACCCTCGGTTTGTCTGTTCCTGTCGGAAACTCGCTAAAGCTCGTTTCCGACTGGGAACAGACCAACCTCGGGTATAGAATCCCCCGTCTTTACCAAAAGCCGTGCTTGATTCTATTATTCTCCACTGTATGTTAAATCTTCTTGATCGGATCCCGTCTGAGAACAATTCTGGACCCGCTCATGAACATTGCATTTAACCATTGGCTGCATAGCCTGTTTCTAAGTTTTGAAGACAGGTGACCACTAAATGAAGGTTGAAAGTAAAACAGAATGTGCCATAAGGCCTATTCTGCCTTACTCTCAGCCTGTTTTCAGCTAGCATTTGCTAGGATAACAAAAATAATTCTTATGGTGCACATTCATGACTGTATAAATTGAAATTACATGTATTTTCTTCAGTGAAGGTATACATTAAAGACATAAAAATGCATTTTAAAGAGAAATGGTTTAAACCTTTATCTTGTGGTAGGGTTAGTTGGAGATATCAGGTTTTTACAATGTATTGATAATAAATTTTTGTCAGGGGCCATTCTTCTTCTCGATGTAACTCGTATAGAAATGTTTCTAAAAGAAAGCGCAACATGTTTCTTCAGGCAAAAATCTAAAATTGGAATGATATTGTGAGTGATAATATTTAATTATATAATATTATATCAGTGAAGGGCTTACCCGGTACCCCTTTTCTGGGCATTTGTTCAACTCACCTATATGCAACTGTGTTTTGCAGAAAGTGACTGCTTCAAACAAGATGAAAGTAAAGTAGAAAGCTCCTAAAGGAGCTTTCTGTTTTACTTTCTTCTTGCTTTAAGCTGCCACCTGTGTTCAACACTATTAATGAATATCCATTTGTGGTGCAAACATTGTGGAGAAGTATAATGGTGCTTCTGTGAAAGAAAGGTTTAACTCATAGACTTATGAAGTTATCATGTTCAGTGCTCGAGATAAGGGGGGTATTTCAAAAACTAAAATCTTTATTGCTGCTTTAAACCCTATGTTGTCACTACTCATTAGAATCGTCTCGAAGAGACGATTCTAATGAGTAGTAACACCATATGATTTGATGCTAAAATAAGTGAGAAAATGTTGGATTTGTGCAGTTTACCCCCTCTTATCTGGAGCCCTGATGTTTTGTATACAGTCAGAAGCTGACCGAGCCAAGAGGAGTGGCAGTGACGTGATGTATGCCTTCTGGATGGTGGAGCATGCTGATGTTTTACTGATGTTGCATGACAAACCAGATATTGCTCTTGAGATGCTCGACAATTTGACAAATGGAAAATATGCAGGTACAGTGAAATTTTGATAACTCGAAGTCGCATCAGTCAAATACAGATCTGCTCCAATTTCTCTGGGTCAGAGGTTATAAAGCTATTGTGTTGAGTCTAGAGTAGTTTTCAAGCATTTGATTGGTCAGATTTGAGCCTAGGCTCAAATCTGACCAATCAAATGCTTGAGAACACACTCAGACTCAGCTCAAACGCTTTATAACCTCGGACCCAGGTTGTAATTCCATACGTTGATTTTGCATAGGTCAACCATATATCCGCATTACAAAGTTAAAACGTGGCTTAGCTATCATCTAACTTTTCAGGTTCAACTGTACATGTGTACATTTATCATGCTGAATTGATGACTGCATTAATTTAACCCATTACCTCTTAGCCTGTTTCTAGTTTTGAAGACAGTAGCGCGTTCAAGTACCGTATCAGCGAACAGCAACGTTAACCGATGCAAACAACCCATATAGTACGACATCTTAAACGTTCACCAATACTCTTCAATAATAACTCATTGCGCCCCCATGTTTATTAACTTTTCAAGGGTACGAACGATTTATGTACGAATTGAAAGTGTACTAATCAACTGAAATGCATAAATTTTACTGCATATAAAAATAAGATTTAGCTGCTCATATGTAAGCTGCTTTGTTTGATACATTAAGTATCGGAAAATGTTGGTTTATTGATGAGAAATTAAGTCGGAACTGTTCGCTGGTTTTATTAAATTCATTTGGTCGCCATTTTGTTTTCCTTGTTGGCGATGGCTAACTACCTCTGAGGCCGTTCTTGTCGTTCGCAATCGGTAACAGCCAAACGGTCGTTAAAGGTAAATCATGTTACCGTTTTCTGATGCAATCAATACGGTACTTGAACGCGCTACAGGTGACCACTTAAAGCAGGTTGAAAGTAAAGCAGAATGTGCTTTAAGACACATTCTGCTTTACTTTCAGCCTGCTTTAAGCTAAAATCTGCTAGGCTATGTAAAATGTTTGTAATGGTAATTGTTTATAAGGGTAAAAACTGGAACTATTTTCTTCAGCGGAGGAATGAATTAAATACGCTTAAAGTCGCTACTATGGGGGAAAGGGTTAAAATTGTTTCAGAGCTACAGATAAGAGTAATTAAATTGATAAGAAAGTAAATATGGGGCAGATCCTACATACAATAGCTTTTTTCTTACTTTTATCTTGCTTTAACCCATTTTATGCTGGATACACCTTTAGGTGTACCTCTAGGCAAACAGTTTTGATCTCAGATGTGGGGCCTGATCTGAGATCAAAACTTTTTGCAGCTAGTTCAGTATTCTATCAGAAACTGCTAAATTCTTTTGCAAATATTTGAGTTATACCCGCTGCAGACGACATTTTAAAATGGCCGCCAAATAATACCCAGCATGCATTGGGTTAAGCGAATACTTGCCATAAAACAGAAGATAAGTTAGATAACCCTATTCTGAGTGGTTGTATGGTGCATATTCATGATTGTATGAAGTGGAACTGTTTTCTTCAGCAGAGGAATAAATTAAAGGCATAAAAGGTGCATTAACCCATTACCCCAGAGCCTTTTTTCTAGTATTGAAAGATAGGTGACCACTTAAAGCAGGTTGAAAGAAGGAATGAAAGTAAAGCAGAATGTGCCTTAAGGCACATTCTGCTTTACTTTCAGCCTGCTTTTAGCTATTATCTACTAGGATATAGAAAATATTTCTAATGATACATAATTATTCAAGACTGTATAAAAGGGAACTATTTACTTCAGTGGAGGAATAGATTATAGGCGTAAAAAGGCGTTTTTATGGGGTAACGGGTTAATGGAGTAATGGGTTAACACTTAGTTATATTTTTCTTCAGCAGAGGAATAAATTAAAGGCATAAAAGGTATATTTATGGAGTAGTATGTGGGTTAACACTTAGTTATATTTTTCTTCAGCTTTACGGGGTCTGCATGCACACAGGTTCTACCCACCCTTGCTCCACTCATTGTTTCACAAGGTGAAGGGCCTGGTGTACTGGAAGAAGCGCTCCTTTAACATGTCCCTGCAGCATCTGCAACTATCCCTAAAGTTCCTCCAGATGCACGAGTCACCCGTGTACAGTCATTTCAAAGCTAAAGTACTGCAATACATTGGCAAGGTATACATGGACGTGAATGATCTTGAGAAATCTGAGGAGAACTTTAAAAAAGGTAGCAATATCTCGGGGTGATCGAATATGAAAATGTTCTAAAAGCCTGTAATTCTTACCATGCTAGCAGTGGATATGACTGTCATAGTGATAACCTCAGCAAACAGTTTGGATCCTGATGCGACGCCGCGTAACGTGGCGTCGCATCAGAATCCAAACTATTTGACACTCTGACCCTATTTTGAAAATGTATTTTGAAATTAACTCGTATAAGAAATATGTGTTTTAAACATAAATTTGGACAGTATTATGCCTTTAAGCTACCATCTGCTAGAATATATTTTCTTCAGTAGAGTAATAAATTAAATGTGTAACAAGAATATCGTTCCCAACGATGGATGCTCCCCACAAAGAAAATCCCCAAGGTATAGCATGTTGAGTAGGTGAACACAGTATCAAGTTTCATCAGCTTATGATGTAACATTCAGGAGATATGATGAAAAAAGGGGGGCAATTCAGTATTTGGAGATGACAGAGTTACAATGCTTGTGTACTACACTTCTTTTTGTCATCCTCTAATGGTCAGTATCAAGTTTCAAGTTACAGTACATGTATGCCAGAAAAATTTATTTTTTAAAATTTTATTAAAAAAAGGCAGATAATTCAATATTAGCAGATGGCAGAGTTATTGTTCTTGAGTACAGCACTCCCTCTTTCATCCTGTATCACTGAATCAAGTTTCATCAACTTACAATGCAATGCTCAGGAGATATGCTCCAGACAGAATTTGATTCTTTTTAAATAGAAAAGGGGAGATAATTAAATATTTGGGAGATGACAGAGTCATGGTTCTTGTGTACTGCACCTCCTTATGTCATCATCTATCACTGTATCAAGTTTCATTAACTTACGGTGTAGCAGTCAAGAGATATGCTCCAGACAAAATTGTTTTGTATTGTTAGAAAAAGGATGATAATTCAATATTGGGAGATGGCAGAGTTACTGTTCTTGTGTACTGTACTTCCTTCAGTCATCCTCTATCACTGTAACAAGTTTCATCAACTTACGGTGTAACAGACCAGAGATATGCTCCAGACAATTATTTTTTTATGAGAAAAAGGGAGATAATTCAAAATTGGGAGATTAGAGCGTTACGGTTCTTGTGTACTGCACCTCCTTCTGTCATTCTCTATCACTGTATTAAGTTTCATGAACTTACGGTGTAGCAGTCAAGAGATATGCTCCAGACAAAATTGTTTTGTTTTGTTAGAAAAAGGATGATAATTCAATATTGGGAGATGGCAGAGTTACTGTTCTTGTGTACTGCACTTCCTTCAGTCATCCTCTATCACTGTAACAAGTTTCATCAACTTACGGTGTAACAGACCAGAGATATGCTCCGGACAATTATTTTTTTCATGAGAAAAAGGGAGATAATTCAAAATTGGGAGATGAGAGCGTTACGGTTCTTGTGTACTGCACCTCCTTCTGTCATTCTCTATCACTGTATTAAGTTTCATGAACCTACGGTGTACCTTTCAAGAGATATGCTCCGGACAAGAATGCGTGACGGACCGACGGACCGACGGATATCTATGGAGTAGAGTAAAGGGTTAAAGATTGATGTTTATATTTATCACCTGTTTATATATTTCAAAGGTTTCTACCTGATTCTGGATCTGGATGAGGAGGAAGCTGAAAACCTTTCCTCTGCTAGTAACCAGGAGGAGTTTGAGAAGAAATGTCTACAATGGGACGTCCCTGTGTATCTGCAGTGCTTTGGTGAGATCAAACTGAAACAGGCTCTCCTAGAGAAAACAAACAATAACCGAAGAGAAGAACTCTTAGACAAGGCACAGCAGGACCTTGAAAGAGGCAAGGGCTCTCTGCTTTACTTTCATTTGCTTTGAGCACTTACCTGCCTTTAACCCTTTACCCAATAGCCTGTTTCTAGTTTTGAAGACAGGTGACCAATTAAAGCAGGTTGAAAGTAAAGCAGAATGCGCCTGAAGGCGCATTCTGCTTTACTTTCAGCCTGCTTTAAGCTTAGTAACCATCTGCTAGAATATAGAAAATATTTCTTATGGTACATATTGTTGGCTGTATAACTTGAAACTATTTTATTCAGAAGAGGAATAAATAAAAGGCGTAAAAAGGCGTATTTGTGGGGTAATGGGTTAACCCATAGAGTCTTTATAATGAGCATACTTGTCCTTTACAAACAGTGTACTTATGGGCAGTACACTTGTCCTATGCTAACAGTGTAGACCAAGATCAGAGGGGTCCTGATCCTTGTCTGAACTGTCATTTTGCATTAACTCTTTCCTCCCTGAAACTTCAAATGGACAATCCCAGTTTCCATTTTAGTTTAGTCCATTTCTGACTTTTAAGGGTTGTTTTTGTCAATTTTTGGCATTATGACAAACAGTGAAGACCCTGATCAGAGGGCTCCTATCGGAGCCCTCTGATCTGGGTCTTCACTGTTTGCATAGGACAAGTGAACTATTCACAAGTACACTGTTTGAAAAGGACGCCTATATGCGGGACTAGGGTTCAAAGGGTTAAATTGTAAAAAAACAACCAACCCTGAATAGTAAAATATGAACTAGACTTTATTGGAAATTGGAATGGTCAATTTGAAATTTCACGGGTGAAAGAGTTACCTCTTAGAACAAGCCTTCTTTTAATTGGTTGTTTAGAAGTCTTTGAATGCTGGTTAATTTTTGTCTGCAAAAGTTGTTGCTTGCTACTGCTCTAAAAAATCAAATTTTCTAAATTTCTTTTAAAAACAAAGTCCGAGTGTTTAAGTCCAAAAACTGGAAACTTTCACTTATCAATTAAGCCAAGTTAATTTTTGACTTTATTCATGGATGTTTTTACAATATATTGCTAAATTACAAACAGTGCAGACCCTCATCAGAGGGATCCTTTAGGTGTCCTCTGTTATGCATCTACACTGTTTTGATAGGACAAGTGTACTCTTCACATGTACACTGTAAAGGATGAATATACGCATGGCTAGGGTTCAATGAGTTAACTCTTTCCTCCCTGAAACTTTAAATGGACAATTCCAATTTCTTATATGTGTGCGTTTTCTATGTATTAAAACTAAGTGAAATCGAGTGTAAGAAGCCTGACATATGCACCCACTTCGTAAAGAATCCTACCTAAATGTGTCGAATTCTTATCGTGGTGGTTTACATTATAAGCGGGTTTGTTTACAAATAAGATTACTGGCTGGTTCCGAGAATTGTCGATCGATCGCATAAAGGTCACGTGATTGATTCGGCCGCGACAATGTGTAACATTACATCAGTTTAACGGCCAAACTTAAAGGAGTTGTCTCTCTTTGGTTGTAAAGCACTCGACTTGTTGTATAGAATTATGCAAATGAGCTTTACCGAGTATGTCCGTAAATTTTCGTCGCTATTCAAAAATAAACAAACTTGATTACTTGTTTCCACAAATTTCACTGTTCGTTAGCAATATTGCTTCAAATATCACCACGTATTACTTCTTTTTATATGGAAAGCTTACGATAGTGACATAAATTTCATGTAAGAAAACTGTTTGATTCTGATTATGTGGGAGTAATATAGTGGCTTTAAGGGTTGTTTTTGTCAATGTTTGGCATTATGACAAACAGTGAAGACCCTTTTGGAGCCCTCTGATCTGGGTCTTCACTGTTTGCACAGGACAAGTGTACTGTTCACATGTACACTGTTTGAAAAGGACACCTATAAGCGGGACTAGGGCTCAAAGGGTTAATGCACCTATTCCTTACAGGTCTAAGACTTGACCAGCAACTCAGATTGGATAGGCTGGATGGTTATTGTGCCAAGAAAAAGCTCATGGCCGATGTGTACGCTGAAAAAGGCCTGCTTGATCAGGCTCTGGCCTCTGCAGAAGACTCAATGCAACATAGAAGGCAAATCATACAACCTCCCCATTTTAAATATGTGGAGAGCGTATACCAGATCGCAAAACTGTATATGTTGAAAGGGAATGAGCAACAGAGAAATGGAAAATCAGGTTTGTGCTTTCAGATATTGCAGTTGAGCATTGATACCCCAATCTCTTCTCTTAACGCTTTGCATGCTGGATATTTTGTTTGTTTGTAAAAATTGTTGTCTGCAGTGGTTCTAAAAATAGAATTTTCTAAATTTCTTTTCAAAACAAGGTCAGAGTTTCAAACAGTTTGAAGCCTGATGAGACGCCATTTTACACAGTGTCTCATCCCGATCCAGACTATGTGCAAAGGTGATCATTGTCTGACATGATGCTCCGCTAGCATGGTCAGAGTTAAATCATTACAGTTTACTTCACAAATATGCCTTTTTACTCGTTTGATTTATTCCACCACTGAAGAAAATAATTCCACTTTAAAGTCATGAATATGCACCATATAACAAATATTTTCTATATCCCAGCAGATGGTAGCTTAAAACAGGCAGAAAGTAAAGCAGAATGCGCCTTATTTAGGCACATTCTGCTTTACTTTCAACCTGCTTTAAGAAGTCACCTGTCTTCAAAACCAAGAAACAGGCTTTAGGGGGAAAAGGGTTAAACAGGTGGCAGTTTAATGCAGCACTAAGATAAACAGGGCACAAAAGCAATAGCCTTCTCTTTAGTGGTACTGTAGTAATATATAGATTTCACTGTATTAATATCAGTTATTGAATATATATCTTTTCTTTAAATGAAGGAAAATGGCCTTACACTGGATAAAGCAAGAAGTTGAAGATATCCTGCAACAATAATTTCAGATGCAGACTATGCAATGATCTTGCCCTGTTCGCAGACAAGATTGTGGAAGCAGAATTAATCTCTTCTACACAGTTTGGAGAACAAAACTAAAACAGACTATGGGGGAATGGGTTCAATTAGCCCCAATAGTGGTAACTTAAGTATTTGATTAATCATTTACATTTTCAGACGATGCAGTGGACTCATGGATTACGTCATATGATTACTTTGGCGAGCTGAAAGATCACCATTTAGTCAATGGCAGTATAGCTAAAGAGCATCCTTTAGTAGCAGATATAAAGTCTGACCATTTGGCTGTGACCAAACTGGCTAATGAAACACAGAACTTGAAAAAACTCTTAAAGTTCTACAAGGTACATAATTTATCTGTCTAAACTCGTTTAAAACAGATTGATGCATAAAGCAGGCCTGCTTTGAGCACATACACCATGTCAGAATTTAGGAAACAATTCCCATGGCCTTTGAATTTGGACATGATAGAAGCATGAAAAGTCTTTAATTATATGCTGGGAAATTTTGTCGTCTGCAACAATAGTTGTTGTCTGCTAACTTTTCTTTTAACCCTTTACCTCATAGCCCATTTGTAGTTTGGAAGACAGGTGACCACTTAAAGCAGGTTGAAAGTAAAGCAGAATGCGCCTCAAGGCGCATTCTGCTTTACTTTCAGCCTGGTTTAAGCTATTATCTGCTAGAATATAGAAAATATTTCTAACAAATCTTATTTGTAACAGTATAAATTGGAACTATTTTCATCAGTAGAGGAATAAATTAAAGTCGTAAAAAGGCGTATTTATGGGGTAATGGGTTAATAGAAAATTTATTTGAAAAACAGGGCCAGGGTGTCAAACAGTTTGGATTCTGATGAGATCCCGGATGACGGAGCGTCTCATCAGTATCCAAACTGTTTGCAGAGGCAATCACTACGGCAGTCATATTTGCTGCTTAGAGCATGGTAAGTGTTAATATTTGGAATAGAAAAAACACCAAAAGGCACTTAGAGACTTTGATGGGAAGGTTAAATAAATCCTCCCCTTTGCTGATCAAGTATATACTGATCATTTTTGCAAGCAGTGTAGATCCAGGTGAGATGATGCAGTGCAAGTTTGTTGCCAAGTCGTACTAATACACTGCAATATGAAAGGGAAAAGTCCTAAATCAGACATTAAGGCAGAATTGTTTAAGGCCTTTGGCTACCGGAAATCGGTCTTGCGGGCGAGCGGATATGCGTCTTGACGACACAGACTGTTTTCGTACGTGTTTATACTAGAAAATTTATATAAAGGAAATGTTGATACGAATTAGTATAATCCTTCATAGCGCAGTTAGTATAGTGGTTGACTAGCAATCAAAAGGTCATAGGTTCGAGACCCATCCGATCCAAATATTTTTTTTAGTGTCCGATTTATTGACTTGTCAATCCATAACGCAGTAATCAAGAGACATGTTATGTTTAGTCTTCGTTGATTAGAACTAGTGATGTTTACGGTCCAAGTATATGTCCACTTACCTGTACGTTTTAGTTTAATGACTTACAAGTCAATTAAATCGGTATACATGTAAACGATTTTATCGAACTATAAAGCCACACATTGAAGCTTATCAATACGCTAACCTTTTCAAGATCGATATTGCCCATTATAATTATGTTAAAACAATATAATAAACCTTGTATGCAAGTCCATGAATAAATAATAATGCATTTTAATGACAAAGTTTTAATTCTAAGGTAGGTAACTGTATCTAAACAACAAATATCCCACATTTTAATAAGAAAATATGTTATTACAACAAATCCTGACTGTAATATTTTCTAATTTTTTCAGACTGACTAGTTCATCAACCATATATTTGAATAAAATGAAAACAAATATACATCGAATGAGTCAGTTTTTTGTAATTCAATTTTTTAGCATTTTGCAAAATTTAAATAGCTGATAACATCTTTCTGAACACCTTTATTCAAAATGTTTTTAGCTTTTCTTGTAATGAATGTTGTGGACTACTTATTGGTTGAGAATTATAGTCATTAGCTTTATTCATTTTTAAGAAAAATAAAATCATCAAAATTCTAGGTTTTTGTCAGAAAAAAGACCTTAAAGACAAACCACACGATAAATTTTGCCTATATTTACACACATTGTTTCTTAGGCTATTATCATTCTTCATGAAAAGTTTCATAACAATCGTATGGAAACTACGCGCATATGCGAAGTACCTTAAGACGACTTATTTTTTAAACCCATTACAAATTTGATATGTCTTTTTACGCCTTCAATACATTCCCTCCACTGAATAAAATAGTTCCACTTTAAAAAAATATGTACAATAAGAAGTACATAGTTCTTATATCCTAGCAGATGGTAGCTTAAAGCAGACTGAAAGTAAAGCAGAATACTCCTAAAGCAGCATTCTGCTTTACATTCAGTCTGCTTTAAGCAACCATATGTCTTCAATACTGAAAAAAGTTGTGGGGGAAGGGTTAACGTTACTTTAAAAAAAAAAAAAGGCTTAAAAAATGCATACACCAAGAAATGTAGCCCTATATTGTTATAGTGCAAATTGTTGTTAAATTGGAGTGTTAGAATCGAAATAGTAAATAAATACCAGTGTTTTATCATGCAATCAAACACAGGTAGTCATTGAGATGCTGCGAATTAAATTACTCAGCCTTCAGCCTCGTGATTTAATTACTACACATCTCAAATCCTATCCGTGTTTTATTGCACGATAAAACACTGATATGAATTTATTTTTTCTTAAATAACATGTGATGATGAGAGTGTTACCATCTTTTACAGGACTTGTCCAATGGCTGCTTTGAGTCAACTGGAGTAGCAGCAGTTGCCAGATTCAAGGAAATGTTATGGACACCACTGGAGAAACTGAAGAACTTGTTTGCAGGTGGTGGAGATGAATTTGGAGAGAGAGACTTTATATTACAGGTTGGTACCATCTGTCAAATATCATCTTTCGTCTTTAGTTCAATTAGCCTATAGATGGCAGAAGTGGATGTTAATTAACAAACAAGCCAAATCTTCTGCTGTTCTTTAATTTTGCTTTAACAAATATGTATTAAAACGATGATGATACTTGTCATTTACATACAGCTATATACATTTGTACATGTACATGTGAAGAATAAACTTGTCTAATGCAAACAGTGTAGATCCTGATATGAGGACATGACTGTTTGTTGACGAAATATACATAACTTCAGAATTTTGCATAGGGTCCCTGCTCAGGCATTCAAGTACAGGCAAACCTGTATTAAAAGACCCCTGAAAAAGGTAGCCTGTTAATCATTAAAGTCAGGTGACTGCTTAATACAGGACAAAAGTAATGCAGAAAGCTCCTTAAGGAGCTTTCTGCATTACCCTAGTCCTGCATCAAGTTACCAAGTGTCCTTGTCGGAGGCCTGTCATTTAAAGAATAGATAATAAGAATTTAATAGTTTTAAGTGGTCACTAATTACAAGTTTTATTGTAAAATGGTTATCTAACTGTAAGTGAAAATATTATTTGTCTGTCACATGTAAAGAAAGTTCTATCTAATCTTACACTATCCCATTGCCCCATAGCCTGTTTCTAGTTTGGAAGATAGGTGACCACTTAAAACAGGTTGAAAGTAAAGCAGAATGCGCCTTAAGGCGCATTCTGCTTTACTTTCAACCTGTTTTAAGCTACCATCTGCGAGGATATAGAAAATATTTCTTATCATACTTATTCAGGACTGTATAAAGTGGAACTATTTTCTTCAGTGGAGGAATAAATAAGGGGCATTAAAAGGTGTATTTATGGGGTAATGGGTTTTCCTGTATGTAATTATGATGTTAGAGAGAAGAAGAAGGTGCTCAGGAACAGATGGAAGAGATGATGAGAGAGGGAGGACGTCAACGACAAGACTCTGGAATGGGGAACAGCAGTAGTGATCAAGGGGACTCCATGTCATCTACCGGGGGAAGTATTAGTGGAACACTAGAGAGAATGAGGCTGGAGAAATCTCTGTCACTAGAGGACACTGTATTCACAGGTTAGATCATGTCATATATACTTATGGCATTCACCTGATTGTATGCACACAAGTGCTTTTATTTCACAAATTTAGTTTTTAAGCTACTTTGATCGAAAATATGTTGGTATGTGTGGTTTTAAATGTAGGCCTGTCTTTAAAGAATGTAATATTTAACCGTTGATCGCATACATGTAATTAGTTATGTATATATACACCTTTTGTAAAAAGTATTCCTGTGAAGGGTATACTTCTCCTTTGCAAACAGTGTAGACCCAGACCAGTGTAGACCCAGACCAGTGGGCGAAATGGGCTCAGATGGCTTCCCTTTGAATTTATTGGTAAAATCTAAGTGACAGGGTCTTATGCATGTAACACAAAATCACTGATTTTTGGATCTGTGGATCAAAGAGTACATGTTCTTGGAAGAACAATCAATTAGCCTTCCTTAAAATATAACTGTGACTAAAGGCATTGGGCAATCACTCACGTTTTAGATCATTGTACTTTTGTTTGGAAAGAACAAAACATTAGTTGAAACCACTTTAAGAATGACTTTTGTAAAAGTAACTGGCTGATTTCTTCAGTAGGAGTTCATGTTTAATAATACAGTTGTATCTGTTAACCCATTACCCCATAAATACCCCTTTTTAAACCTTTTAATTTATTTCTCACCAGAAGAATGTAGTTCCAATTTATAGTCATGAATATGTACCATAAAATAAGGCTCCTATCTCGTAGCAAATTGTAGCTTAAAGTAGGCTGAAAGTAAAGCAAAATGTGCCTTAAGGCACATTCTGCTTTACTTTCAACCTGCTTTAAGTGGTCACCTGTCTTCAAAACTAGAAGCTGACTATGAGGTAATAGGTTAATGATAATAATAATAATAACAGCTTTACTTATTGAGGATAACATATTTGGTTACAGACTAATTTTCAATATGGTTGACAGACATGTTCACAGAATTTACTTATGTAGGAAAATTATATGATTCTTTAATCAATTACTCCATAGTCTGCTTCTAGTTCTAACGGCAGAAGACCACTTAAAGCTGTTTGAAAGTAAAGCAGAAGGTTCCTTAAGGAGAATTTTGTTGAAATTTCAACCTGCTATATGCTAGCTACAAGCTTGAGAGATTCTGGAAACGTCCTCTGTGTTTTATATAATGTTCAGGACTTCCTTAAGGTGGCACAACTTTCTTTAGAGCTGAAATAAATAGAGAGATATTAACCCTTTACCCAATAATATTAGATAAAGTGCAATCCAACAAATCTTTTACATATTTTTAGAACCCACTGCACAACCAACTGCTAAACCAGAGAAGAAGAGGCAGAGGACCATTGATGAATAGTATACTTGACACATTCAACCCTGGCGACTAGTGACCATTGATGAATAACATACTTGGCACATTCAATCCTGGCAACTAGTATACTCCTCATTAACAAACAGTGTATACAGTGACAAATACAGTGGGACCAAGAAATATTTTCCATATCTTAGCAGATGGTACTTAAAGCAGGCTGAAAGTAAAGCAGAATGTGCATTAACCCATTACCCCATAAATATGCCTTTTATTTATTCCTCTACTGAAAAAAATAGTTCAAATTTAAGCAGTCATGGAATGTATCATAAGAAATATGTTCTAGCAGATAGTAGCTTAAAGCAGACTGAAAGTAAAGCAGAATGTGCCTTATGGCACATTCTCCTTTACTCTCAACCTGCTTTAAGTGGTCAACTGTCTTCAAAACTAGAAACAGGCTATTGGGTAAAGGCACATTCTGCTTTCCTTTATCTGCTTTAAGCAGTCACCTGTTTTTAAAAATAGAAATTGGTTACAGAGTACAGGGTTAAACTGTTTAAAAATGAAATGGCAGCGTTGTCAGGTTTGGCACTTTTGCCAGTGAAGCGGGTGAATACATGTAGTGCTTGGAAGAGAATGTTAGTTATAAACTGCTTTTACCAGAAACAGGCGTCATATCTTGACATCTGCCAGAAGCAAGTCAGTAAGATCGGATTGTTTTTCTCATACAACTTTATTGTTTGGAACAAGTTTCTTCCATATTGGCTTCAACACCCCATTGAACCAAAGTGTTGTGTACGAGGGCTGTCCCAAAACACTGTGTACTAATTCTTTTTTTGAAGAACCCGACGTAATATTTCTTTGATTTTTTTACCAATGCTATTTCAAACATTTTTACATTTGAATAAGAAATAATAAGGTTCCTGAACACACCTGACCCTATTTTATTTGTAAATATTCATTGTTGGTTAGATTATGCGGCGCACGCCAAAATCTTAAAGGTAGATTTAAAGAGGTACATTTTACAACATCCTACATAGCAACTTTGAAACGGAATTTGCGCAAAATTGCGTCATGAATGTTGACGTTGTTATATATGACGTCATGCTGGAAAAAATCGTTAACGTAGCGTCATTTAAAAATAAGATATCTAGTAATGGCGAATGATACTGTGTTCTAAAGACGCCAGAAATGACGACGTCAGAGGAAAAGGCGGCGCAGCAGAATGTCATAGAATACTGCTTTGAGTTGAATTTGATCCCGAAACAGACGTTAAAACAACTACAATCAACAGAAATTGATCAATCAGCATCTCGCTTTCTGGTGTTCAAATAGCATACGCGATTTTTAGAAGGATGGGTTGAGAAAAATAATGTAAAGAGTGGACGGCCGGAAGAAATTGACGGTTTCATTGTAGAAAACGCGAGGAGCGTCATGAATGGTGATCGGCGTCTTGCGGTGAGATAGAATGCTGAACTCCTCGGGTCAGCAAATTGTCTGTATATCGACTTTTACGTGAGAAACTAAACATGTCGAGAGTCGGTGCTATATGGGTGCCACGCTTGTTAAGTGCAGAAGAAAAAGAAAGATGTGTTCAGGTATCAACACTCTTTTTTAAGACGATATTCGAGAGATTAGACTTTTTCAGCAAACACCCATCACACAGATCAATTGCATACGATGTGAGAGAAGTGACCGGGGTTCATTTCCAAACTTAGAAAAGCAACATATTTTACCAGGTTGTATCGCTTCGTGCCACATTTCCCAGCGTGCACATTTTGAACTTGCAGTGCTGTGCGTCAGCAGGGCTGCAATTCTCCGGAATTTTCCGAAATATTTTAGTTTTTATGCTAGCAGATGGTAGCATAAAGCAGGTTGAAAGTAAAGCAGAATGTGCCTTAATGCACATTCTGCTTTACTTTCAACCTGCTTAAGTAATCGCGCTAGAAAAATAGAAAATTTTGAAATCTTAGGATTTTGCAAGATCAACTTATGGCAGCCCTGCGTCAGCGAAAATGCATCGATCACCACTACAAGTATTTTGAAAAGGAGTGACGTTGACGTCGATAACGTCGTAACGTTAACTAGTGTGCGCCGGGGTTACACAGATAGGGTATTTCAAAATACTCTGTGCTGGTCAGCTTTAAAGATAACACGTTAAAACTTCACACAGGTTTACATAAACCCTATGTTTATATATAGTGATGACCGTTTGTCTCTGCTGTTTTAACGAACAATTTTATAAGAAAAGTCTACGATGTTTTGGGACAGCCCTCGTATACATGTCATTTACAGTGTACCCGTGAAAAGTACACTTGTCCTATGCAAACACAGATCAGAGAAATCCCACAGGAGCTCTCTGATAAAGGGTCTGCACTTCATTTTGAAACATATTGTAAAAACAATCCTTATTATTAAGACATGGACTAATCTTGTTTGGAAAATGGAATTGTTCGTTTAAAATTTCAGGGGTCAATGATTTTAACTCATTGAGCCCTAGTGACGCATATATGCGTCTTTTACCAAAAGCGTACCTGTGAAGAGAACACTTGTCCTATGCAAACAGTGAAGTCCCTGATCAGAGGGCTCCTGCAGGAGCCCTCTGATCAGGGTCTTCACTGTTTGTCATTTTGTAAAACATTATAAAAAACAATCCTAAATAGATGAAAATGGACCAGACTTTATTGCAAACTGGACTTGTCCATTGGGAGTTTCAGGGGATAATGATTTTAATGGTGTAAACTAACTCAGAAGTGCAAGAAGTAAGAGATGTATTTGTGAGCAATGCTGTTTAGACTCATTCATCCCTGAGACTACAAATGGACAGTTCCAGTTTCCAATTAAGTCTAGACCATTTTTGATTTTTTTAATAAAAAATTATTTCAAATTGACAAATAGTGCATATCGAGATTAGAGGGCTCCTTTCAGAGCCCTCTGATCTGGGTCTACACTGTTTGCATTGGACAAGAATACAATTAACAGGTACACATTTTGTAAATGACAAGTATATACTCACCACTAGAGATCTGTGTCCTGTACATGGATAAATAAAATCAAAGTACTGTAGTACTGCAGGCTCAGACTTTCAGTTTAATGTAGAATAAAGTAATGCAGAAAGCTAATTATGGAGTTTCTGCATTACCATTGCCATACATTAAGCAGAAACCTGCAGCGCTTAAAGACCCTAAAGAATTTTGTAATGTGCATGTCTTATAATGCATCGTCTGCTATGACTACTAGGTGAATGTTTAGTACAAGGGAGTAAATACGGTGTTTAAATCACCACAGGTATAGACTCAGGATCCTGAGTTTAACTCAGTGCTGCTACTACACGGTTTATCTGATAGTGACGTATCCAGCAACTGAAGCTCCGTTAGATAGCATATGTAAACCCCGTATGACAGGATTTGTTTGTAGGGGGAGCTAGACTCGCATCAATATTTTTCTTAAGGATTCGATTCGATTTGATTGTGATTCAAGAATCTGTGATACATAGTTAACATCCTGCCAGTCTTGATGTAAAATGTTTAGCTATAATTTGATTACTCATTTACCAATATGTGTATAATGTAAAAGTCATAAAAATAAAACCAACAGCAACCTTTATCTAGCATACATTCACGTTTTAAAAAAAAATTGTGTAGACCCAGAACAGACAGCTCTCCTGATGGACTTATTCTGACCAGGTTCTGCAGTTATATTTATGATCTGTCTGACACCTTATAATTCACTTACTTTATTTGCCAATGTAATAGTTCAGATGATAGATCATCATGGTGGATGAAGTTTGATATGTGAATATTCCACAGGAGAAGGATTACGCAACCAAATATTAAAGAAGAATGATGATTTTAAAAGACAAGCCATTTCTCTATAAGGGCAAGAGTGATGCAAACAGCCCTTTTTGTCCTGCATTGAGCAGCAGCTTCTCTAAAATGTCACCAGTATCTCATCAATGGTAGCTGATTACAGTTTTGACTGATCATGTATAATTGTGTGCATACATTTATCTTTCAGCTGTTTGTAAGATGATAAAGTTTAAGAATAAAGTAAAACCTACAATAACCCTTTGAACCCTAGTCCCGCATATTGACGTCCTTTGCAAACAGTGAACATGTGAATAGTACACTTGTCCTATGCAAACAGTGAAGACCCAGATCAGAGGGCTCCTTTAGGAGCCCTCTGATCAGGGTCTTCACTGTTTGTCATAATGCCAAACATCGACAAAAACATCCCTTAAAAGTCAGAAATGGACTAGTCTAAAATGGAAACTGGAATTGTCCATTTAAAGTTTCAGGGAGGAAAGAGTTAAACGGCCATAAGATGATACATGGTGATCACTTACTCCCGAGATGTCATATTGACAGTTCCAATTTTCAATTAAATCTAGCCCCACTCCTCGCTTTTTGTTTTAAGAATGATATTCAAGTGTGATTTAAAAAAAAATTGCAAAATGACAAACAGTGTAGACCCTGATCAGAGTTTAGTTTTCACAGGTTAACAACTTATTTACAATTTCACTATTGCAACTTTAAATGGACAATTGCAATTTTCTGGTCCATTTTTACCGTGTCTGTTTCGAAGAAACTACGATCTATTGTCATCACTCAAAGGTCTGTTTATCTTTGATATGAACAGTATATTGCAAAATGACAAACAGAGCAGATCCTGATCAAAATGCTCCTTTATAAGTCCTCTGATCAAGATCTACACTGTTTACATAAGACAAGTGTACTCTTCACCCGACAGGTGAAGAGTACACTTGTCTTATGTAAACAGTGACAGTCAACATTATATTGTTTATAAATGACTACTCCTCACTAGCATGAACTGTGTTAAGATGATTTATTGGTAAGTTCATATAAAAGAAACAGCCTCATGCAGGACAAAAGTAATGGAGAAAGTTACTTTAGTAGTTTTCTACATTACCTTTGTCCTGCATGAAGCAATAACATTGAAGATCACCAATGTCTTAACCCTTTACCTGATAGCCTATTTCTAGTACTTAAGATAGGTGACTACTTAAAGCAGGTTGAAAGTAAAGCAGAATGCGCCTTAGGGCGCATTCTGCTTTACTTTCAGCCTGCTTTAAGCTATCAAGTGCTATAATATAGAAAATGTACCCTATACTATATATTCATGACAGACTTAATTGGAATTATTTTCTTGAGCGGAGGAATAAATCATATGCGCTAAAAGGGGCTTCTATGGGGGAAAGGGTTAATAACAAAGATTTTACTGTATTGAAACTGAAGGAGCTGTCAGAACTATTCTCTTCTCTTGAAGGATCTTTCTAACATTAGGTTGCACTCTTAGCCAATGTAATACAGTGCTCCCGCTCTACAACGACACCCAATGGGAGACACATATTGTGTGCGTTGTTCAGAGGGAGTCATTATAAGGAGGGAAATTGGCATACATTTGCAAACAGCTTGATGCCAGATCAGACGCCGCCTAACGCGGCGTCTGCTCTGGTTTCAAGCTGTTTGACACTAGTCTAAGAAGTCTTTAAGGTTTTTTCTGGCAAAATGTCCATTTTGTAACTTTGTGAAAAGCAACAGACAATAACTTCAAGCAGACAATATTGCAGCAGTAAAAGCGTTAGATATAATTGTCCTGTTTAGGGAACTGCGACAAGTGTCGTTGTAAGGAGAGAATTGTTGTAGAGAGGGCCGTTGTAGGGAGAGAGCACTGTAGTTCAGTTTACATAAATTATGAGCCATGCCATGACAAAAACTGCCTTATTGCATTACAACTTTGTACAGACCAAGCTCCTTTATCATCTCAGGCTCTTTGGTATACTCCGCAAAATACTGTACAGAGCACCAGATAAGGGTAGTTTTTCAAATACTAAAATCTTTATTTCTGAATTAAACCCTATGGTGTCACTACTCATTAGAATCGTCTCGAAGAGACGATTCTAATGAGTAGTAACACCATAGGATTTGGTTCTAAAAAGAGTGAGAAAATGTTGGATTTGTTGAAATAACTACCTCTTATCTGGAGCCCTGACTGTATATATAACACTGCTACATAGAATGCTTCAGATGTTTGCGGATATCAAACAGTGTAAACCAAGGCAAGCTGTCGCGGCAAAGACGCGGCAGCTGGCCTTGATCTACACTGTAATGCAATAAGGCTGGTTTTGTCATGGCAAGGCTAATACGTATTTTTAACAGGAGCAGTAGATATTTGGATGATCATACCTATATACACAGTAAAATAACAACAAGGCTATACATGTTTTAATTTAGTTTTATTTTCAAGCTTTTTATGGAAACAATATTCCGCTTTAACAAATAAGGTTAGAATAAAAAGGATTGCGTTTTTTCCAAATACATTTCAACAGTTTTTGGCTTCATTTTTACAAAATATATTTGAGTCATGCCATGCAATAACCAGACTTATTGCATTGCAAACAGTGTAGACTCAGACCAGTCACCATGTCTTTGACACAATCACTGGTCAGGGTATACACCGTTTGACATACACAGAACATCTCGAGTATTTTGTAGTCTATTCAGTTTTGCATTGCAATAAGCCTGCTTTTTTGGCATAGCATGGCTCATTTGCACTTTCAATTTAACTCATTACCAAATAAATATGCCTTTTTACACCTTTAATTTATTCCTTCACTGAAGAAACTAGTTTCACTTTTATTAATTATGAATATGCACCATGTAAAATACTTTCTATATTCATGCAGATAATAGTTTAAAGCAGGCTGAAAGTAAAGCAGAATGTGCCTTAAGGCACATTCTGCTTTACTTTCAACCTGCTTTAAGTGGTCACTTGTCTTCACAACTAAAACAGGCTATGGGGTAATGGAATATTCATCGCCTCTCATGCATCGTTTCCATCCAATTTTTTATGCAAACATTTGATTTGCCAATTCTTAATGCAAACATTTTACTTGCATATTAACTCACCAACCCCAGAAACTCTAAATGGACTATTCCAGTTTCTACTTAAGTCTAATCAAAGTTTGACTATTAAGGGTTGCTTTTTTTGACAGTATATTGCAAATTGATTTAAACAATGCAGACCCTGATCCCTCTGATCAAGGTCTGAACTATTTGCATTAGACAACTGTACTGTTTGTGAAATACTCGTATACACATCCCTGGGAGTTTTTCTTCTGACCTGTCAAAGTTATTTTTAGATTGGAAAATTCTAAAACTTTAAAGGGGTGAGTTTTCCCTACAGCTAGTTAGAGATACGGATAACTGTAATTTTTGTGCGTAATGTACAGTAGAGGATACATTATTATTTCCCGTTTAAACGCAAACGAATAAGTTATCAGTAAAGATGGCGCAGCGGTCTCGTGCTGCATGAGGATCATACTTAACTTAAGTAGGAAAGTGTAAGATTATATATTCGATGTTACCTTGCTTACCTATTTACCATTATTAACTATTCTGTTCTAAAAATATCTTGACCAGTTCAGAAAAATCGGACAAAAGCGAGTTAAAATAATTTAAATAATGCTGAGAAAATCTCCAAACACTGACACAAATACAAGAGTTTATATCTGTTAAAAATTTGTTATGTAAATATGTTGCTATTTCGACACAACTTTCACATTTTGAACAATGAACAAAAGTCCAAAGTTTAAGCAGACAATTCTCTTTCTTTGTATTTGACACATGATTATAGTACATAACTCTCTACAACGACCACTAAAACGAAGGCTAATTTATTGTATAAAAGACAGGTGACAGCTTAAAGGAAGGTGACAGTGAAACGGAAAGCTCCTATAGGAGCTTTCTGTTTTACTGTCACCTAGCTTTAAGCAGTTACCTGTCGTAAACCATCTAATATTTGACACAATTTGGTGGCCGTAATAGAGAGGTTTTACTATACATGTATATCTATAAAAGTTATTTACACATTGAAACAAGGTTTCCATTTACAACATCCACTGAAGTCATATAGCAACCTACTGAATTACAGTACATTTAATAAATAGAGAAACTTAGTTTAAACATATTTTATTCCATAAATATACATAGAAATGGGGTTGGGCCACAAGTTCTCACAACATTAGATTCGGCCCTTCCCCTAAATAGAGAAACTAACAATCAAGAGTCAAACTTTTGTTAACCCACTCAACCCTAGTGACCACTGTTCTCTTAATTTACCATCAGTGTACCTGAAAAGAGTACACATGTCCAATGCAAACAATGTCTATTTAGATCAGAGGGCCCCTCTGTGCTGTTAATTTGCAATACATGGCTGAAAACAACCCTAAATAGTTAAACTTGGACTTAACTTAATTGGAAACTGGAATTTTCCATTAAAAGTTTCAGGAGTAAATCAACTACATGTACTCAAAAGATGAATAATTTGTCTGAAAACATTCATTCCTGAAACTTCAAATGGACAAATCCAGTTTCAAATTAGGTGTAGTCTATTTTTTATTACTGAGGGTTATTTTTTGTAATATATTTCAAAATGACAAACAGTGCAGACCCCGATCAAGGGCTCCCTCAGGAATCATTTGATCTTGGTCTACACTGTCTGAAAAGGACAAATGTACTCTTTACAGGTACACTGTTTGTATAGAACACATGTTCTCTTCACAGGTATAATGTTTGTAAAGGTTGAGTATACTTATTGCTAGGGTTGAATGGGTTAACACCGGCTGCTGGCTAATGCAGTAAAAAAGTAAAGCAGAATACTTCTGTAGGACTTTTCTGAGATCCATGCTTTGAAGCATAGTTTCTTTAACCCATTACCCCATAAACATGCCTTTTTACGCCTTTAAACTATTCCTCCATTGAAGAATATAGTTCCATTATATACAGTCATAAATATGTAGCATGAGAAATGTTTTCTATATTCTAGACTAGAATTTCTAGTAGATGGTAGCTTAAAGCAGGCTAGAAGTAAAGCAGAATGTGCCTTAAGGCACATTCTGCTTTACTTTCAACCTGATTTAGGTGGTCACTTCTCTTCAAAACTAGAATCAGTCTATGGTGTAATGGGTTACAAAAGTTTAACTGTATTTTGATTTATAGGAAAAATCTTACACACATCATCAATATCAAATGACTATAATTAACTATTAAATTGCATGCTAGTGGTGAACCATGATAACTTTGGATCCTAATGAAATGCAGCACAACGTGGTGTCTCATCAGGATCAAAACTGTTTGACACTCTTACCATGTTTTGAAAAGAATCTAGAAAAATCTATATTTAAAGCAGCAGGAGATGACAATTGATGCAGACGTAAATATTATACCCAGCATTCAAAGAATTAACCCTTAGCCCGCCAAATAAATTGTCGTCTGCTATATTTCTCGTCTGCTTCAAGTTTCAAATTGCTTCAAAGTTGCTCAAAGTTGCTGAAAATGTTGTCAGAGTGTCAAACAGCTTGGATCCGGATGAGACGCCGAGTTACTCGGCGTCTCATCCGGATCCAAGCTGTTTGCATATGGAGCTATAGTCGTGACTGGTAGGCTAAGGGTTAATAAAAAATGTATTTACAGTCAAACCTGCATTTAACAACTTTACAGAAGATGTATCTTTAGGCAGTTGTTAATACTTAAACCCATCACCGCATGAATACGCTTTTTTACCCCTTTAATTTACTCCTCCTCTGCTGAAAATAGTTCCATTTTATACAGTCATGAATATATATATATCATAAGAAATATTTTTTACATCCTAGTTGTTGGTAGTTTAATGCAGGCTGAAAGTAAAGCAGAATGCACAGTGTATATAAGTTTCGGGCAAGTAGGCTGAAAAAATTAACGCAAAGACTGACTCTTGTTTGCATGGTTGCTATACACAGGCTTGATTGAATATTCCCCTGCATAATTACATGTATATGGACAGTGCCATGACAAATCCAGCCTTATTGCATTGCAACATTGTACAGACCAAGCACTTTTTTCATCCCAGGCTCTGTATCTGAGAAATCAGTATGGTCTACACTGCCAAATACTGTATATATTACAGCTACATAAAATGCTTCAGATGCATGTGGGTGTAGTCAAACAGTGTAGCTCAAGACCAGTGGCCGCGTCTTTGATGTGGCTGCTGGGCTTGATCTACACTCTCTGTAATGCAATAAGGCAGGGTTTCTCATGGCACAGCTCATATATGCAGCACTGTATGAACAAAAAGCACACAGTAAACTGCAGTTCAAACGGGTATTCGCACTTTAGGAATGTCTGAATGATTGTATTGTCGATGGGAAATTAAAATGATATGAAAATATTTTAACAGGGGTCTAAGAAACCATTGAATATATATCGGAGGAGAAGAACAGTTATTCTGAACCATGATTATAACCTTTGATTCTATAACCAAAAGAAACAAGACATGTATTCTTTCCCATCGAATAAATAAAACGACTAGGATATGAGCTGATTTTATCTTATTCACACAAGAATATCATACACAGTGATTCTAAAAACTTGTATAGGGTGTACTCCATACATGAAAACCTGCCATAGAATGGAACTGCAGGGCTGCCATAAGTTGACATGAAAAATCCTAAGATAATCCTACCTTTACCCCATCGCCTGTTTCTAGTTTTGTTGACATGTGGCTGCTTAAAGCAGGCTGGAAGTAAAGCAGAATGCGCCTTAAGGTGCATTCTGCTTTACTTTCAGCCTGCTTTAAGCTACCATGTACTAGAAAAAAATCCGAAGATTTAGGAAAAATCCGGATAAATGGCAGCCCTGGAACTGTGCTGTAATGACACATATCTTTCTTTATCACATAATTTGCGGTCTAGGAGTTGCATAAAGCGATTGTATAAATATCGTAATCCACTAGTGGAATATCGTTTTTTGGGCTCCGGCCTAACTTGTTCGTCCATAAGCGCTGCATGTAGCGGGGCGCCAAATGACGTCATTTACTATGACGTTAACGTAAACAACGTAACGTTTGGCGAAAATCTATATAGCGGAGGGTCTACAAACTACGGCTTCAATTCAATTTAATAGGTGCTTGAACTTGTTATGAGATAAATAGAATATCACATTCGTGCTCATTATTTATCATTTTTAATAAACTCGTTGACTAAAATGAATATGACGCTCGCCAAGGCTCGCGTCATATCATTTTAGTCAACTCGTTTATTAAAAATGGTAAATAATGAGCACTCATACAATAACCTCTATTTATATAGTAATACAGATGGCAGCTCAGTTTTCAACCTTTACTCCATAGCCTTTTCTAATACCGGGTAACCTTTTTTTCTTCTTTTTTCTAGTACTGAAAATAGGTGACTTCTTTAAGCAGGTTGAAAGTAAACCAGAATGTGCTTTATGGCAAATTCTTTACTTTCAGTCTGCTTTAAGCTACCATCTACTAGGATATAGAAGCTATTTCTTCTGGTGCACATTCATGTCTGTATAAAATGGAACTTTGTTGTTCTTCCGTGGAGGAATATTTGAATACATTAAAATGTGTATCTATGGAGTAATGGGTTGAGCAACCACCTGGCATAAACACTGAAAACAGGTTATAGTGGAATGCATATCGCATATAAGAGGGAGTACACTGAACAAATCAAACATTATCTTACTGATTCCAGAATCAAACCCTATGGTGTTACTACTCATTAGAATCGTCTCTTTGAGACGATTCTTATGAGTAGTGAAACTATAGGGTTTAATGCAGAAATAAAAAAAATTGATTTCGAAATACTCCCCTCATCCCCTCATACTCCCCTCATCTCGACAAATTAAAAAATATCCATACTTCTTCAATGATTTGTGGCTGAACACAGGTTTCACTGGAGTACATACACCATAAAGGGATGTGCTTCCTTAGGTTCTAACATTGTGGCAACAAACAGGAAGAAATAAATAGTTGACATATCTGAACACACTGAAACTAAAAACTATATTTCCCATCAATGCCGCTTCATTCTCTCTTTTCTCTCCATCTTTTTCTGTTTCTTTTCATCCACTTCTGGAGCCTCGGCGAAGAACCATGGTCCCAAAAAGTTTACCCATAATAAGTAGAATGCCCGTCCTGGTGCCTGAAACATTTAGATAAACATAGAACATTCTTTAACATTACATGGGTCCTGTGATACCAGGCTTTTCTGTCTGTATCTTACTCCTTGTGTCGTAATGTTTGTAATTTACTCCAACCTTGTTTTAAATAAGCATGACGTCAAGTACACATACATACATGTACAAATTCCATGTTACGGTATTCTTTGTGGCATAAAAGAGTTCTTATTTTACTTAAAATATCAAATGTTTCTGGTTTTAATATGATTGTGTGCATGAGTTGGGTTTAACGACACATATAATGGTCATATAGTGCCAGTGTGCATGCATGTGTGTGAATGTATTGGTGTCACTTTTTGATGGAATCTTACCACTCTGCCAGTTCGGGGAATGGGTGTAATCTATAGCCCCCACCCACCCCACTGGGGTTTTTAAACAACTATTAGTTGTTGGTGGTATACATTGAAGACCTATAATAAACAATAAACACATCACTAGTTGGCAGGTCACAATAAGGCATTGGTTACAGAGGTAAAGTATTAATAAAATTTAAATAGTTACAGAAGTTACTTACGATAAACCACAACAACCAGAAGTAGTTTGATATGAGAGCCAGACTCTGTACTATAGCTGTTAGTAATAGCACATCCTTAGCATGCCTGAAAATAGAAAACACAACACAGTTATAACCAGCAAAATAACCTAAACAGTCTGCAGTTGTACAATATTAGTCATCCCATTACCCTATAGCCTATTTCTAGTTTTGAAGACAGATTACCACTTAAAGCAGGTTGAAAGTTAAGCAGAATGCTCATAAAGGAGCATTCTGCTTTACTTTAAACCTGCTTTAAGTTGCCACTTGGAAATAAACAGGAAATGCCTTCTGCATTTTTTGTTCAAGACTTCTTTTCTTAGTGTAGAAATAATGAGAGGCATTAAAAGGCATATTTTTGAGTTAATGGGTTAAAATACAGTACTCATTTATAAACCAATATCAGCATTTAATAGTAAAAACATTTAAAACAAAACCATATTAACAGTAGAGTGGAAGTTTTTAAGCACATTAAAACCACTCTCTCAACCCTTTACCCCAAAGCCTGTTTCTAGTTTTGAAGACAGGTGACCACATAAGGCGGGTTGAACATAAAGCAGAATGTATCTTATGCTGATTTTGCTTTACTTTAAGCCTGCTTGGATATAAACACATTTGTTACAATGTATATTCATGACTGTATGAAATGGAACTATTTTCTGCAGTGGAGAAATACATTAAATGCATCAAAATGTCTATTTATAGAGTAGTTGGTTAAATGGTTGCTGAGCACAGGTCCTGAGGTTATAAAACTTAAAACATACTCTGTGCTCAAAACTCAATTTTTACAAAACACACTTTATTTGATTTTAGTAACCTCATTTGGATACAACTTTACAGCAGAATCATGCATGTAAATACCACTTATAAATGAAATGTTAACCAAAGTGATATGAGCTGAGCAAAATTCTGAGTTTTGAGCACAGTTCATTTTAAGTTTTATAACCTCTGGGCCTGGTTAGCCAAACGCACTACTTACTCTGCCATTCCAGCCTCCATACATAGGTCTATACCACTAGCTGAAATACTGCTCATGAATTTGTACATTCCTAACTGAGTCAATGTTGCAAGAATAGACAGTACCTATGAAAAACAAAAACATAAAAGATATACATATACCGGTATGTCATTATCATAATGTCAGGCTTTACAAAATTTTGTATAAAATATGATATGAGCTACATGAGTTTTCCCACAAATTGCAGACCCATATTCCCTGACTACATGCATTTTCACAATTGTCCAACTTCAATTTTATCACATTTATTTTGCTTTATGCAACTAACTACATTAAGCATGGAAAAAAGGCCTTCTTTTGAGTTAATCATGGTCATGACTTAACTATTCTTCAGAAGGTATCACAAATATCTAAATACTGGGACACCCTGTATATCGACTGTAATTATCTAAATATTGGGACACCCTGTCAATCTGCTGTAATTATCTAAATATTTGGACACCCTGTAAATCTGCTGTTATTATCTAAATATTGGGACACTCTGTAAATCTGCTGTAATTATCTTAATATTTGGACACCCTGTATATCTGCTGTAATTATCTAAATATTGGGACACCCTGTATATCTACTGTAATTATCTAAATATTGGGACACTCTGTATATCTGCTGTAATTATCTAAATATTGGAACACCCTGTACAGCTGCTGTTTTTTTCGTGACACCCTGTATATCTACTGTTATTATCTAAATATTGGGACACCCTGTAAATCTGCTGTAATTATCCAAATATCGGGACACCCTGTATATCTACTGTAATTATCTAAATATTGGGACACCCTGTAAATCTGCTGTAATTATCCAAATATCGGGACACCCTGTATATCTGCTGTAATTATCCTCACAATAGGTTAACAGTTCAAAGTTGTGAACAGACAAACAGACAAACCAAAAACAACATGCTACCTGGTCTTCGATCTCTGAGGCATAAAAACCTCCAATAAATCTTCTACCTGTCTTAAAGCAAGCTATGATATCAGACCGACCTTTTAAACTGTCTCTTGACAAAACAAGGAACTTAATAATTTATTTAGTGAATTACTTTCATGAATTTTATTTATATTTACAAGTAAAAATAACTACATGTATAATGTTTATACTTACAATATAAAAAGTTGTAAATGATCCAAAAAAGAGAACAAACTGTATGGCAAAATACGCAGCCTGCAAGAAATTAAGACAGAAAATCATATAACCCATTACCCCATGAACACACCTTTTTATGCCATTAATTCATTGCTCCACTAGCTGAAGAAAATAGTTCCAATTTATACAGTCATAAATGTGTACAATAAAAAATAGTTTTATATCTTAGAAGATGTTAGGTTAAAGCAGGCTGAAAGTAAAGCAGAATGCGCCTTAAGGCGCATTCTGCTTTACTTTCAACCTGCCTTAAATGGTCACTTATTTTCAAAACTAGAACCAGGCAATGGAGTAATGGGTTAAATGCATGTGTGAGGCTATACATTTCATTAACCCCTTACTCCATAGATACACCTTTTTTACGCATTCAATTTATTCATCCACTGTCGACAAATAATTCCAATTTATTTAGCCATGAATATGTATCATATGAAATATTTTCTATACTCTAGCAGATGGTTGCTTAAAGCAGGCTGAAAGCAAAGCAGACTGTCCCTTAAGGCACATTTTGCTTTACTTTTAGCCTACCTTAAGTGGTCAGTGCACATGTTTTCAAAATTAGAAAATATACATGTACATGTATTTCAAAATGACAAAGATTGCAGACTCTGATGAAAGGCCCCATGAGGAGTCGTCTGCTCTCCGCCTACATTGTTTCCATAGGACACTCTGACAGGTGTACTTTTCCCAGGTACACCGCTTGTATATAGGTCAAATAATTATACACATCACTAGGGTTCAATGGGTTAAAAGCATGTACATGTATATGTTTGACAAGAACAATGTTTAATTTCTCAGTGATGTATGAGATACTGACATATTAAGTTATTAACTCTCAGCATGCTGGGTAATTTTTTTGCCTGCAACAATTGTCGTCTGCTTTTGTTCAAAAATTAGAATTTTGAAAAATTTCTTTTAAAATCAGGGTCAGATTGACAAACAGTTTGGATCCTGATGAGACACCGCCTTACACGGTGTCTTATCCGGATCCAAACTGTTTGCAACGGTTATGACTGTGGCCGCTGTATCCGCCTATAGCGTGCAAAGAGTTAATATCAACTTCAGTGGCATTTGTGAACTATTTGGATCTAGATCAGATGCTGAGAAAACCATACATCCAATTCTTTCACTAAACATTTCATGAAATCATGCATGTGCAGTTTGGAACCAGATAAAATGCTGTGAAACGCGGCGTCTCATCTGGATCCAACCTGTTTGAAAATCTGAACAGGCTGTTTTGAAAAGAAATTTTGAAAATTCTATTTTTAGAACATGAGTAGCAGACAACGATTGTTGCCCTATGACTCTTCGTCAGGCCATGTGAGAGGCAGGAAAAGCAGGATTCTATATAAAAGCAGGGCTCCAGATAAGAGGGAGTTTTTTTTAACAAATCAAACATTTTCTCACTCATTTCGACAAAAAATCCTATGGTGTTACTACTCATTAGAATCGTCTTGAAGAGACGATTCTAATGAGTAGTGACACCATAGGGTTTAACTCAGAAATAAAGATTTTAGTTTTTGGAAAACTACCCTTTATCTGTAAGTGTGTAAACCACTTATTTTCAACACTCTCCTTTAGGCCTCCACTAAATCCCATCTTGTGACTACTCATTTGAATCAGGGGCGTAGCTAGACCAATAAGGAAGTGTACGCACTCTTATACTAGGGGGGGTCCGGAGGCATGCTCCCCCGGGAAAATGTCATTTCTAGATGGTCTCTGGTGCGTTCTGGGGGCATTTCCCGCCTTCAAAACAGGTGATAAAGTACTTAAATCTATGCAAAAAAATGAATAAAAAAATAAACGACATTGACGTCACGACACAATGAGTAACATTTAGATCTGCAACAGAACTATTTACATTTACGTTCCGTTTTGATAAAATGATAAAGCAGGTCTGTAGGAAGCAAACTGTGATTGAGGGGGCACACGTCGACGTCAGGCGAAAATCTAATTCATTTGTTGAACGCACTCTTACTTGGAATGTGGCATGCTCCTCTGGGGAAAATCTTCCTAGATGGGCTTTGGTGGGTTCTGGGGGCATTTTGAGCAATCAAACGGAAAAATACAATCTGGCAACAGCATTTTAATCTATATGTAAACTTTGACTCCAAATTACATAAAATTGTAAATATATATTTTTGAGTGTGTCCCGGCCATTCATCTCTAATTCTTACCCCGTCTGATTGGTTTGAAACCCTTACTCTAGAGGGGTCCGGGGGTATGCTCCCCGGGAAATTTTTAATCCTAGATGGTCTCTGGTGCGTTCTGAGGACGTTTCTCGCATTCAAAGACAATGTAAAAAGTTGACTCAAAATAACAAATTATTGATTCTGGGATAACGATTTTTTTTCTGACAGCTTGTCTTCCAGCCTTTGATCTCTACCCCCTACGATTTTTATTGCATTTTTGGACTTTTCGATTTTTCTATTTTTGAGGACAATGTGTACGCAGTTGCGTTTTTGGCGTACAGATAGCTACGCGCCTGTGAATCATCGCAAAGCCACAATTCTAATGAGTAGTCACATCATAGGGTTTAGTGAAGATATAAGGATTTTAGTATTTGAAATACTCATCTTATCTGGAGGTTTGTAAAAGGCATCCATATGAAAAGAGTTGTTATAACTTATATTGAAGGATGGCCGAGTAAAGCTCTGGACAAAATTCCACCCAGAGGCGGGTGAACAGACAAAGTTATTCCAGTATACCCCACCTACAACTTGTTCAAAAGTTGTTATGAGGCATAATGAGGGGTATAACAAGTAGTGACACCATAGGGTTTAATGCACATTTTAGTTTTTGGAATAGTCTCCTTATCTAGAGCTTTTGTACCATAAGCATTGTGAAATACTCATGGTGACTATAACATTTTATTCACCGGTAAATACATCATTAAGGTACAGTAACTACACTTAACCCATTACCCCATAGCTAGGCATAGTCTGTTTTTAGTTTTGAAAACAGGTGACTACTTAAAGCAGGTTGATAGTAAAGCAGAATGCACCTTTACTTTCAGCCTGCTTTAAGCTACTATCTGCTACAATATAGAAAAAAATTCTTATAAAACATGTTTATGACTTTATAAATTGGAACTGTTTTCTTCAGTGGATAAATAAATTAAAGGCGTAAAAAGTTGTATTTATGAGGGTAAAGGGTTAAGTCAATAAGTGTAACATCAATAGGATTACTAGATATACTTACATTTACACCTAGTATTATCATTAGATAGAAGTTCAATGTTTGTTTATTTTCTGTCTCTATCTGTTTCTGTCCTTTGGTACCTTGCTTTCCTTTTGGCTGTAAAAAAAGAGATTCTGTTTATAGCATGTTATATTGTAATTGATGTGTTTTTTATTTGTTTTTTTATAAAACAGTGAATACCCAGTACCCAAATTAGACAGCTCCTTGCAGGTCTGCATTAGTTTTTAGCCCACTGCATCTAGCACAAAGTGTCAAGGTGAGCTATTTTGATTGTTCTATGTCTGTCGTCTACAATTTCTTTAAATGACATCTCCTAAACTACTGGATGAATTTTTACCAAAATTAGGCAAGAATGATCCTTATATGGTCGGATGTCCTCTTTCAAAGTTGTTCAAATAGTTCCTGTCTGTTGCATATCTAGGTCACAGGAGTTAAAATTAGATTTCAATGAAACTTCTTGTCTGGAACCACAGTACCCTAAGCTTAGATATTTGGCATAAAGGATCATCTACAGGTCCTCGAGCAATGTTTTTTTCAAATTATGTCCCTAGGGTAACAGAGTTGTAGATAAGCTTTGTCTTGGAATTGGGTATCAATACATGGATTTTCAAGGAATAGGTTTTTTTGGAAAATTCATTGGGTATTGCATTGACCACAACCCCACGGTTTCTAATTCATTTGGGTACCCCATGATTTGTAAAATAATTGGGTTTCAGTAGGAAAATAAACTTGGATTTCCTATCCTTGTCCTTTCAACATTGCATTCAGGGTATTGTTGTTAACTTTCAGTGTTTAATATAAAAAAACATAGTTCTATATGCAACTTTTGTTTACACACGTTCAACTTAAGTAAAAGTTCAGTTGATAACCCGATGAAATTAAAAAGCAATTGAGTATTCGTTTAGTTTTTACACAATCACTTTAAAATAATTGGGTTTCCTTTTAGTTTTGAAATAATTGGGTATTTCACCAATTTCAATTGGGTAAGTACTCGTATACTCTGCTTATCTACAGCTCTGGGGTAAGGAATGACCCAGCCCATGGGGGTTACAAATTTACATAGAGATGACAGAGATATATAAAAAAAATAGCGAAATTTTGTTGAAATGCTTTCAGTCCAATGCATATTTAGGTCACAGGAGGTAAAAATAGATTTTTGAGCTCACATTTTCAAAATCCCAATCACATTTTGCAAATTCGTAAGAGTGAAATTCGAGCCTTGCATGGTAAGCCAGAGACTCTTGCTTCCAGTCAAAGTCGCGCCACAATTTTTCGCCTGTCTAGTCCAGTTGGTACCTAATGTATATCAGTCCGTGTTCATACCCTCAGAGAAAATTAAAAGGAGAGTAGTTAAGTGGGATTGAGTGTGGTTGGGTCAGGGATTATTCTTTCACAGAATGCAAGTGAGAGAAATTCTCTCATTTGTCAAAAAAAGTGAGAGAATTTTTTAGATGATGAGAGAAACTTTAATTGGTAGTCTGTTTGTACCAACAACTACTATTGCTATATCTACAGTCTACTGCTTGAGAATTTTGTGTAAATAATATTTACATGACATGGAACTGTTATTTCTTCTTCTCCTTGTCGAAATCTAGTTAAAAGATTTAATCCATACAATGAATTGATAGTTTACCACACACGCCATTAGCGTATATGTTATCTGCAGATTCATTTTCGTCTGTAGATGGTCAGTTTGCGAAAACTAGTGACAAAAGTTTTCAGCGTGGTTATGACGATAATTAAGGAATTGAATGAACGGTATTTTGATGCATTGTGCAGTTATTCAATCGAGTAAAGGGAAATTACATTCCTATTTTTGACAGAAAGTATGATCCTGTGACAGAGAACATACTTATCCGTCTGTAATTGCCAATTAGTCTACGTGCCGTCTGGTACATGTACACGTTTTATTCTGTACCAGATATGTTTTGATTTTATATACAAAATTCGGAACTCTTGGTTCTATTCCGTTAATTGTCATGCCGTTATACTTATTGGTGCCTGGGATGCTGCGATTATGATAAAGGGTTTGACTTAATTGATCAGAAATGTTTGTAAATACCGGAAATAATTCGAGAAGAATTGTTTCACTCTCAAGTATCTTAGAAACAAGTGCGAGAAATATTCCTGTTATACAAACTTTGATGCGATTTCATTCTTTTTTTGTCATTTTCGTGCGAAATATTGCGGCCGAGAATTATTCCTGTTGGGTACGGGTACTTGATGGAAAAGAAAGTTCCGGATTGTGTGGCTTGGTAGCTCAGTGACGTAACGTACGTGGTATATATGCAAATGAGGCTTCCCAAATCATTGTATGTTGGGAAGTGAGTCAATTATATAGTGCCACAAACATCTCTTGATGTGAGCTTAAGCTTTGCACCGACGGGGTTTGTTGTTGCTTGGTCTCTCAGTTTGCACGTTACAAATGGTGGCAGCGGTGGGATAATGACAACTGCCAGACCGGAGTTGCCTTACCCACGGTCTCCAAGGGTCCAAGTCGGGTGACGGACGTTTCGGTAAATGACCAGTTCGGTAAATTGATTTTATATAGTGAAAGTCTGGACGTTTCGGTAAAAAGGTAAATTATAGTAATTATAGGTTTATGTACAGGTCTGTATATCACACCTTTCGCTAGATCAATAACTGATTGCGCTTGATCTCTAATCACTTGTCAGACCCAGATCAGCAATTGGTTAAACACAATAAATATTTGCAGAAAAGTTTGGATTCTGATCAGAAACAGCGATCAGAATCCAAACTTTTTGACAAACAAAATTAAAAGTCCTTAATATAATATGCAGCTGAGACAAAGATCAGCAAATCTGGAATCAGTCAAAGTTACTTGCCTGCTCAGACAAATCAGAAGCATCTCAAAATGATTTTAATCTACAGATACTTCACCTTAAATAAAAACAAAGCAATGGTAGTGAATTGCGTAGAGCTCTACATTGGTCTTCTTGTGTTACGCAGATCTATAATTTGAGTATTATTCTGTAAATATGTATATTATAAACATGCCAATAAATATAAATTTTGTTTTTTTAGTTCTTAATTATTTTGAGATGTAACAATAATCTCATCTCCTTAAAGAAGAAATGAAAAAAATAAAAAATCAAGAAATCAAGTTATTTTTACCCCCTTCACATGCCCTTTATTTCGTTTTGTAAACAGGCCGAAAAATTTAGTATCTGTTGGTAGATCAGGTCCAGGATCAACACATACTAAAACAACCCTGCAAACTTGGCACAAACACTGTGCCACAATCTCATTGTTACCGAGAGAGGTGCGATGTGCGGTAACCGTATACTTAATCCTATAATTACTATAATTTACCTTTTTACCGAAACGTCCAGACTTTCCTATATAAAATCAATTTACCGAACTGGTCATTTACCGAAACGTCTGTAAATCTCCAAGTCTCGGGACGAGACTTCTCGGCGGGGAGAGTTATGTAACGTACGTGGTATGTTGGCATATGCAAATGAGGCTTTCCAAATCATTGTATGTTGGGAAGTGAGTGAATTATATAGTGCCACAAACATCTCTTGGTGTGAGCTTAAGCTTTGCACCGACGGGGTTTGTTGTTGCTGGGTCTCTCGCTTTGCACGTTACAGTGGTTTATAGAGTTGACCGGGTGCCGGACGTTTCGGTAAATGACCAGTTCGGTAAATTGATTTTATATAGTGAAGGTCTGGACGTTTCGGTAAAAAGATAAATTATAGTAATTAAAGGTTTATGTACCTGTATATCACACCTTTCCATTGATAGCGCTTGATATGTAATAACTTGTACCTTTTAATACCTAGGTTGGATATAAACTAAATATACGATCTAGTTCTGGAAAGGGTAAAATTTCTATGCCGAATCGGGGCTTTAAGGTCGATAATGAAGTGGGAAATGGAAAAAGGTAAAAATTTCAAAGTGAACATTGAGAGTCCTTTGAAAGTATTTGCAATCCCAATTCTTTTTACCTCCTTTACATGTCCATCTATTTGATTCTATTTCGTTGGTAGATCGATCAGGATCAACCAGGAACGTTCCTGGATCCACATATACTAAAACAAACCTGCAAAAGTGGCACAAACACCGCGACATAATCTGATTGTTACCGGGAGAGGTGCGATATACTTATAATCCTCTAATTACTATATATAATTTACCTTTTTACCGAAACGTCCAGACCTTCACTATATAAAATCAATTTACCGAACTGGTCATTTACCGAAACGTCTGTAAATCAGTTGACCTAGTTAGAGTGCTGGCACAGTAAGCCAGAAATCCTCGGAACTGGTCGGTCCACGATTTCACTAGTCCTGTAACACAATGGCTGAATGAACATATGTCACCGTGCCATTTTAATCGTAACAATTAACATGCATTGCAAAATTGAAAATGTTTGTGTTTACAAATAGTAAATATCTCTGATTGAAACGTCCGTTGCGATCACTCGTACGCAATTTGACGAAATCATTTTTGAAGATTAGAATACACGAATACATCATACCGGCATTCTGCTTTTCAAAGGCAGAACAGCTTGCAGGATTAAACTTTAAAGAGAAACAATAATTTCAACTTTCGAATTCGTGGCCGGCGAGTATCTTCTTTGAAGAGAGTTTATGGTCACGGGAAGTAACTCTCACACAACCAATCCAACTTGATCAACGGAAAGAGACGAAATGGAAGAAATGTGTCAATTATCTGTAGGCAAGAGCAGTTGTGGCATTTCTGAGTAAACGGAATTATACACTCATGTATACTTCCGTGCTCAGTAGATCTAATAAGTTTATTTATTAAATTTCAAGATGCTTAACCCATTCCCCCCATAAATACGCCTTTTTACACCTTTTATTTATTCCTCCAATGAAGAAAGTAGTTTCAAATGGTACCTTCATAAAGATATATAACATAAATAGTTTCCATATCCTAGCAGATGCTATCATAAAGCATGTTGAAAGTAAAGCAGAATGTGCCTTAAAGCACATTCTGCTTTACTTGCAACCTGCTTTTAAGTGGTCACCTATCTTCAAAACTAGAAAAAGACTATGGGGTAATGGGTTAAAGGTATTTGTGGATTTATAAATACATTTGCTAAAGTTTTTTATTATTCTTCCTGAAGAGGAAAAACATTGACTCTCTGGCATCCCCGTTTCTATTTGATAGATAACTTTTAACTGGAAGAATGTGTATGTATACGAGGGGTGCTCAATAATTAATGAAACTTAATTGATCAATAACTTTAATATTAAAAAGTGTAATGTATAGTGTGTGATATATCATTTGAAAGGACAATTCTTCGCCTTGGTATAATGCACGATAAGATCATATAACTGGGCCGCACATAACTCGATAAATCGCAATAGATCTAATTAATGCTGGAACAAAGCACTTTAATTTCAGACATTATAATTTTGACACAATACGTTCTTAAAAAGTACAATCTCTAAAATTTGTTTTGAAATATAGGCATATCAGCTGTGTTCTGAATTTTAATGTAAAGACAGTTTCATTTCAAAAGAAAGGGTGCACTGTCTTAAATCATATTTTTCAAAAATGAAATTTAATATTTATATTGCTAATGACAAAAAGCCGACACGAATTTTAGAACGCTGTCAATTTTTTTAGATCAGTATAAGATCAGTATATCTACATTGTGATTTTAATCTATGAGACCCTGTTTCAACGGTTTCGAATTATAGCCTGGTTTAATATGGGAAAAAAAAGATTTAGATTTCAACAAATATTCCTAGTTGAACATAACAGTATTTTAATGTTTGGTGATATTTCCAGTAACAGTTTAGATCTGATATTAGCTATAAATTTGTTGTTCCATAAAGTTATAACATTTAAAACTGTGTAGTATGTGTATAGTTGTCTGATTTTATTTAAAAGAATTTTTGATAAACTTATCAAAAGCCAAAGAGACTCTTTATACACAATACACAAGCGCTCATTGATCCATTCTGGCGTTTGGCACCCTCCAGAGTCCAGAGTCAGAAACTTGATCACCGATCTGTTCTCAGATTTTCACGATTTCACAAATGCCAGGGCTGCCATTTTCTCCGGATTTTTTTCTAAATCTTCGGATTTCCCCCCAGTACATGGTATCTTAAAGCAGGCTGAAAGTAAAGCAGAATGCGCCTTAAGGCGCATTCTGCTTTACTTACAGATTGCTTTAAGCATCACGTGTCTTAAAAACTAAAAACGGACTATTAAATCTTAGGATTTTTTGTTATCAATTTATGGCAGCCCTGGACACCGAAAAGCATAATCTCAGCAACAATAATATGCAAGGTATGTTTCAAAACGCGACATTTATGAAACATAAATAATTCAGGTATCTAGTCGGAGACTAGGTTACAGGCTTTTATTTTTTTGACACTCCCTCATATTCGAGCGTTCCTAGCTACATTCTATAAACAAGTAGCTCCAGACTAGGTCTCAACCGAATTATATGTTGTGACTACTCACAATAATGGTATTGAAGAGACGATTATAATGAGTGAACACAACGCAGGGGTTCGTTTGGAAGCAGTTTGGGTCGAGGTCTAATGGTGACGCGATAGACTATAGGGGTCGTAAGTTGCCCTACAACTTCTAAAATGTTTGTCTTCAGCATACAATCTGATCTTCACTTTTTGACTTGATCAAGTGCACGGTTAAACAAAATGTATCTAGATCAGACACCGAGACACCGGTTTTATTGACCCCCTTCCCGATTAATCTGAGTTTCATGTGTTGTATGTACTACCACATTCAGAAAGGGGATGTTCGTGAGCATTGATGGCAGAAAGTTCTCCCAACGGTAGAAACATCCCTCCCCGACCTTTTTAAATTACAATAAAATGAACAATATCAATGAAAAATACGGGTTGTGTTGAAAATGTGACTTGACCCCGAGTGTTTGTGTTTATAAACTTCTTTTTCACTGTTCATTTTTTTTCACTCCCTCCTATCATCCCCCTTCCTCTTCTTACTTACTTTAAAATAACGAAAACCATAGTTTTTGCAACCAGCACCCGGGCGTACACCGAAATCTTCGAAAGTAATAGTATCCACTGGCTTCCGACATTTCGTCCAATTATTGTAGTAAACATTTGTATATATAATATGATTCGCATTCTAGAAAACATATAGATGGTCAAGAGTATTTGCATATAATTGTGGATTGACATTATATTTTATCCTTAATAATTAGAAACAATGAAATGTAGCTGATATTGATAGATAGGTCGACGCATATTTAAGTTTTCTACCTATTGATAACAATCACGTTATCATTTCTCGACACAGTTTTTGTTAATCCGGGTAAATGAGAAAACTTGTACTCATTGCAAAACGTATAAATTACGAACATGTCAACGCATTACAATTCAATAAATTTGAAAAAAAAGTAGAAGAATAAAGAATAAAACGATCGAATACTATTAACAAAATATTAAAAATATACAGTTTTGCAAAAGTTTGATATTTATTTAAGCGTTTCAATGATTAAGTAAACTTTTTCAAAATTATTATGAGTTTGGATATAAAGTACATGCGATCTAATACAGGCATTACTGTTTAGTATAGAAAATACATGTATGTTTCTTTTGTGGGACCATTAACCTTTCAGCTGGTGTTGTTTGAATGTGCCTCTGGCATTTGCCTTTTTCACAATGAAATTGGCTGTGCTCCTCGTTACCCCTTTAAGTCTACCATTTGCAAAAATGGTGCAAGCAACAGAAGTTCGATATATGGTCGTCGAATTCTGAAAGTTTCTTTTACCATAAATGACAGTTTTGATCCTGATCGGTTGTCTCTCAGTTGGCTATTGAACAGAATCAAAGCTGTCAACAATAATATTCACGATGTAATTTAATACTTCATGATTATAAATCCTCAGAATCGGATTCCCATGATGGTAGTTTGAGTATACACTGACCCTGCCCCTCTTCTTTCGTCTGCAACCTTATTACAATTTTTGTCGTTGAAAGTTTTTATTGAAGAATTATTAATATGAGTTAAGCGTCTGACGGTTTGCAATACCGACTTATTCCTTATCGTGCTTCGCACAGCTTGGCTTATATTTACAAACAACTTGGATCCATGTGCGTCTGATCTGGATCAAAGCTATTTGCCACAGTCATGCTAACATTTCCCCAGGACCATGTTTAAAAAAGGATAAACATTCATAATTGATTTCATAGACGATATATTTGACGCAGACAACAATTCAGCATTACAAGATTTAAGTCGCTTATGGTGGTGAAAGGATTAAATATCATCTCTACTGATAGAAGCCCCTGTTTTTGTAGCAGATGGCCATTTTTACCTTTTGCAAAGTATGCTAGCCTTGATTTGGATTTGGATTTGTTATGATTTTACGTCGCTTTAATATTATTTCAGTGCTATCGCGAAGTCCAGCTAATTACAGGTGGATAAATCCCTCTGAAGCTCTGTTTCAGGCACAAATCGGCTCCGACATCCCACAAGCTAGCTGGGGGTCTTTCCCACACAAGACAGCCCGAATGGGATTCGAACCCACACCGGTGAGGAGCATAGCGATTGTCTCGTGAAGGTCCTTGTCTGACAGCGGTTTGTGCAGGTCCTTGTCTGGCAGCGTCTTGTGTTGAGCATATTTTGCAAATCTTAGGACATTCAGAGCATTTAAACTGTCTTTGGAGACACCCCGACCTAATTTGCCAGATGTGGTAGATGTGTGTGCTGCTCTTATATGCAGGCGGAAGCGCATTGGACTCATTTTTTAGATATAATTTAACTTTTAACCACAAACTGGCTATTAAACAGTAAATAATTCATTTTGCATATTTTATTGACACCCCCCCCCCCCCACACACACACACTCACACACACACCTTGTGGGAGAGTGCACCGTAACGCCCATGGTCAGTTACTATAACTTAGCACGTGTCCTACAACTTCGAAAATATTTGTCTTCAGCATACAATGTGATCTTCACTTTTTGACTTGATTAAGTGCCAGGTTAAACAAAATGTATCTAGATCAGACACCGAGATGTCGATTTTATTGACCCCCCGATCAATCTGAGTTTCATGTGTTGTATGTTCATGTACTACCACATTCAGAAAGGGGATGTTCCTGGGCTTGTTAGGTAAGAATAATGTCAGAAAATTGAAAAAATACTTTTGAAACACCCCTATACTTTAGCCTGTATCCCTTATTCCGATTCGGATTCCGTTTCCGATGTCTATAAGCCAAACGTTTGTAGAAACAGACGTAAATCAAACCAAACAAACAAACCAAAAATGCTGCACGAGTGAACTTTCCTGTTTATTCCCAGAAGAAACCCGACCAATTGTCAATTTTAACGCAGCATTTCGATTATTGGTGCCTAATTTGACTGTGCGCGAATATGACCTGGAACGGGTGCACGGATGTGAAATCGATATCTCTAATTAAGTATTCAGAGCCACCCGACTCCAAATTCAAAGTGTCAGAATCCCGTTTCTCCCAGATCGAAGCTGTCCGAACCATTCGCCTTTGTCATCGCGGCAGCAGACGACACACAAGGGGGCTGCAGACGTCACAGTAGAGGGATGCTTTTGTCAATACAGATCTCGATATTAGTGGATACGGGGGTTAGCACAAAAGGGATAAAGTGAACGATCTGTCTATCGAACGGGAGACTATAGAACTAACGGTAAGTTGTGTTTTATTAGATACAGTCAGTATTGTATTAAACTCTCTGAACGTTAAGTAAATTTGTCGTCTGCAACAACTGTCATCTGCTACTGTTATAAAATCAGAGATTTAAAAAAGTTGTATTCAAATAGGACCAGAATTGTCAAACAGTTTTGGATCCTGATGAGACGCCGCATTACGCGGCGTTTCATCTGGATCCAAACTGTTTGCAAAGCTAATCACTATTCTACCGCTAGCGTGCATGCAAAGAGTTCAGCGTCCATGCGTCCACTAATTGAAGAACCGAGGATATCTCTAATCACCAGGGCTGCCATAAGTTAACATGAAAAATCCTAAGATTTCCAAATTTGCATTTTTCAAGTGCGATTTTTCGAATCGTACCTTTACCCCATAGCCTGTTTCAAGTTTTGTTGACATGCGACTACTTAAGCAGACTGAAAGTAAAGCAGAATGTGCCTTAAAAATTCCGAAGATTTAGGAAAAATCCGGAGAAATAGCAGCCTTGAATCACAGTCGATTGTTTAGTGCAGGATAGTAATACATTTGTACATGTATTGCAGAAAGCTCCAATATAGTTTTCTGTATCACTGAATCTTGCATTAAGCAATCATATTATTTAAGACTATCTAAATGTATTTAGGGTTTTTATGTATTCTTGTATATACATGTATATTGAGGGCTTCATGCACGATTGATTTTATCAAATGACCTCTCTCGTTAAATAAAGTCTTTATAATTATTATTATTTCATTATTTCAATTGAGTGGTTATTTATACAAGTTTGGCTGTATCTAGAGTAGCAGAACGTTTAGTTTGAGCTTAAGAGTGCGTGAAAATTGATCAAGTTTGTAACTATTAAAGGCTGGAAGACAATTGTTTCACAAGTCATTACGTGTACTGCATAGGTCTAAGTTATTTCTAGTATTGAAGATAGGTGATCACAAAAAGCAGGAGCAAAGTACAGCAGATTGTGTCTAAAGGCGCACTCTGCTTTACCCTCAGCCTACTTTGAGCTACTATCTGCTGGGATATAGGTACTTTTTCTCTGTTGCACATTGTTGCACAGTGTACCATCGTGAGGTGTTGCCCTATAGTGATAACTCTGTCCGTCCGTCCCTCTGTCTGTCACACTTTTTTGTCCGCTCTCTAACTCTATCAGTATTTATTGAATCTTCCCCAAACTTGGTGAAAATGTTAATGGGTCTTAACTCTTGGTCAAGTTCGAAAACCACTCAAATAGCATAATGCATGTGAGAGTTATTGCCCTTGAATGATCAGCACAGGGGTTGATATCGGCATTCACTAATTGCCGCTGTGACCGAATGACCTCTTGAACAGTAACATGTTACTTTATATAATTATACTACAGTAGCTTTTTATTTGACAATGCCACAATTCCATATACATATATTTGACGCGGAGAAATATGCATGGCATACCAAGGGGAATTTCTATGTACCCTGTCAACTCACAGGGTCTACGTCCTACTATCCAATCAGCAGGGAGGAAATTATTTTGCAGTATTATAATATTAGTTATACATTTTTTCCCAGGAAACGTGACACGGATCATGCACTATGGGGAATAACTGTAAAACTATTAACTAATAATGTACAATGGAGAAGTTATTATTTCCCAACAAACGCATTTATGCTAAAAATATTATTTCCATTGCAAACAGTTTGGAGCCAGATCAGACGCCGGGTAAACCGGCGTCTGATCAGGCTCCAAACTGTTTGCCACTTAGATAAGAATAAATCGATAGATATTTCAGAAACATATAATTTTCTGCACGTTATTGAATTGCGTGTGCGTTCCGTTTGCGTTTTAATAGGGAACGATTTTCTGTATTTCAATACGATTTAGTCATCGCTCTTTATTGTAGGTGTTACTTTGTGTATTCTTGCACACCGTTTTGGCATTGATCACAGGGACAAACGATTGGTGTCTGTCTTTGACATTGGGGCTGGTGTGTTTAGGTAAATTCATATAGGAGAGCAAACGGCAAACGCAATGCCCAACAAACGAAACTCTTAGCAGACGACAATTGGCGACACGGCTAAAGCTTAACCCTTACATCGACTTAGACGACTCCGATCGACTTTGCAAACAGTTTGGATCCTCATCAGACGCCACGTAACGCGGCGTGTGATTTGGATCCAAATTGGTTGACACTATATTTTAAGTTTCTTCAATTTAAAAAGAATTCATCTAAAGTTGACAAACCTTGCTGACGACAATTTCATAACAGTTGATATAACGGCAGGATAATGCTAATTAGTACAAGTACAATAAATTTAAACCATTTTATTGCAATCACATAAAATATCTCTGGCTCTCGGTGTCAACGGCAATATCTGTTTAAAGATGGGTAAAAGTAAAGCAGAAAGTTTCCCCAGGAGCTTTCTGCTTTACTTTCACACTGTTTTAAAATGCCACGTATCGAAAACAATACCGTATCAATGACTTAAACATTAAAGTGGTCGTAAAAGGGAGACCGCACTGTATGAAACCCAAGATCAATAATCCAGAGGAAACGTTTTACCGCGACGCCTGGACCAATACGTACTTGATGGAAAACCTTAGAAAATCGCTTACTATAGTCTTTCCTAAATCAATAAAATGGTAAAAGGTTCTCAATTATACAACCACTTGTAAATGCCACTCTCTGGATTGAACAGTGCCCTTTGTATGGGAAATGTCGGAAATTCATTTACCGTTTCTCTCTTGAGCGAACTGGTAATTATGATTTTGAACAGTTTCAAAGAGAAACGTGTACGTGTGTTTGTGAGAGGGAGAGGAAGAGGGAGAGAAAGAGGGAGATAAAGATAAAGAGAGAGAGAGAGGAGTGAGAGAGAGAGAGAGAGAGAGAGAGAGAGAGAGGCAGATGGGGACAGCCAGCCATATAGACAGAGACAGAGGAAGACAGAGAGACCGACAAACGGACAGTTACATAAAAATGATGAGAGAAAGACAAGAAGACAGACAGCGAGACGGACAGAGAACATACCGAAAGAGAGACAGAAAGACAGACAGAGAACGACCAGACTGTGCATTAAGCAAATGATTAGCAGAAAATTCACCATTTACGGTTTTGTTTGCTTGAAAACGTTTTTATCAGAAAAGGGATCTATCACTACGAATATGAATAAAACGTTTCATGTTCTACAGATTAGATAGCCATTTCCTTATCTGTATCCAATGACTTATAGTCTTTTGTTTCCTATTCAGTTGTCAAAAGCAAGGTACATTTAACCCTTTCATGATCAAATTAATCGTGAGATGTTTACCCCTGCACCGCCATATTGTCGTCTGCTTCAATATCGTTGTCTGCAATATCGTTTCAAGGTTTGATATAAGGCAGCATAACTAACGCAATTTCAAAACGAGTGACAAACAGTTTTGATCCTGATGAGACGCCGCGTCACGCGTCTGATCAGGATCAAAACTGTTTGCAAATGCGCTTTATGACGTCATGTAGTTTGAAACGGTTTAAAATTGACACACTAGTTTGAATATACAGTCAAACGTATGTAAATACATCATCTGCTTAAGTAAGTGTCGTCTGCTGTTACCGGCATTTCTCAAATTTAAGTTTAATTTATTTTGACCCAAACATATATTGCAATGAGTGTCAAACTGTTTGGATCCTGATCAGACACCGCATTACGCGACGCCTGATCAGGATCCAAACTGTTTGCAAATAACTAAATTTGTATTCTACTCGGGGTAAGGCAGTGAAAGGGTTAATATAAGAGTTTTTTTTCCAAAAAACCAGCGATCTCTTTAAAGACAGAAGAAAACTTAATGAAATACAAACTTTAAGAAGAGAGCTTCTATACTTTTGTCCTGCATTAAACTCAGTAAACTGATACTTGTTTTAAAGACTACATACGTTCATTTTAAAGTTGATACTTATCAAGCCTTATTGCATATCAATTGGAATGCCTACTTTTCTATGACACACATTTTTTTTTAAAAAGATTAAATCGATGATAATATTAACTTTTATCTCCAGCCATCTAGGATTTCAAAACGTTTTTTGGTTATCAGTTTAACTATTTCACTGTCAATGGGTTTATCTTCTTTATTTGCAAACAATGTGGATCCAGATCAGATGCCGCGAAACAGGGTGTCAGATTAGGATACAAATTGTTTGACAATCGTTTAATTATTTCTTAAGTCAAATTTCTAAGATTTTAATTTTGGAGAAAAAAAACCAGGCGACAATTTTTAAGCAGATGATAATACGGAAATGAAAGAGACTTTAAAGAGTTAATTATAGATCTCAGATATGCATGTATACATATTGAAAGCATTTTGTGAGTTTCTTTGTATTACATTAATGTTTTAAACACAGAACTTGACCAAATGAGTATTCTTTTACTTATGTTCTTCAAAAAGGGATTTAGTATTGTTAAACACCTGTCACAAGCATTAACCCTTTGCCTGCCGATCGCAACTTAACTATTTTTTGCAAACAGTCTGGATCCTGATCAGACACCGCGTAACGCGGCGTCTGATCAGGATCAAATCTGTTTAACACACATTGAATATATAAGTCTGAACGACAAATACAAAGCAGAATATAATGGTTAACTAATTACTCATATACCAGAAAAACATTGTCTAAAATTAGTGTGTATGCCATGGTTAAAATCATAACTATTAAGATTTCTGCTTTACTCTTATCCTGTTCTAAACAAGCACATTGTTTTGAAGACAGAACATGATCAGTTGAACACCTTCTGGGATGTTCGCTACATCGGCATTTGACGATATTCACGCGGTTTAACCTCATTCAACGCCATGATTTCTTTAAACGATCTGCTTTAAACGATTTTTGTGTGTTTTCCCCCTCACATTTTAGGTATCACTTTAACTTAAAAATATTTAAATGAATGTCAAACAGTTTGTCAAACACGACGTTTGATCAGGATCCAAACTGTTTGCAAATAACCACTGTACTCGTCGCAAGGCAGTAAAATGGTTAATCAAAGCCTATAGACGACAACACATTTTACTGACCCAATAAGGGTTTGACCTTATGCATTGCTTAGTTTAGTCCGTCTTCTACCGAACACGGATTGACCTATATCTACAAACCGTGAATGTGAATCCGGGTAAGACGCCGGTTAACACGACGTTTTATATGGGTTCAAGCTGTTCAATACTCATATTTCGTTTTTTTAAAAGATGAATTATAACTAAATTGAGAAACAATACAGACGATAATTTTGAAACAGACGGTACCTGTTACAGGTGAAGGGGTATTATTATCCCTGAGGTATTATGACTAGTAACTAATGAAATACAGTCGAACTTCGATGTCTCGAACTCGCTATCCACGAACTATCCGATAGTTCGATACATGAATTACATTACTTCATGCTCGGTTATGTCGAACATACCCGTATTTCAAAGTGAAAACGTGGCTAAACATACCCGTGTTTCAAAGTTAAAACGTGGCTTAGCCACGTTTTCACTTTGAAATACGGGTATGTTCGACATAACCGAGTTCGAGGTATCGAAGTTCGACTGTACATTCCAAATTGACCACGTATAGATGCGCTTGTCTTTGTAATAACTAAACAAAGGATATCGAGCTTAGGATTCAGGTCGGATTATGTGTAGGGTGAAGAACTTTGAAACAAAAGTTAATAAAAACAACGGACATGAATCAGTGAACATTGAGTCATGCAGGCTACCCACACACTTTAGTCAAGTACGCTAAATATTGAACATTTCGTTCAAAATGTCGTCTGCTATTTAAAGTAATTTTAGTTTATATAAATTTAAACAGGCAAACACTAAAATTGCTATCAAACAGTTTGAATCCTGATCGGACATCGGGTTACTCGGCGTCTGATCTCGTCTGATCTAGATTTAATATTTTTCCAAATTCCAGTCATGTCTCGCTTAACACAATTTACCCGCTTAGTTAACAGTAAGGTTAAATAAACGAGGAACCAGAAATTAAACATGCCTTTCTCCAGCACGCCTGTCGACTCGGTGGTACTTTTGCAGTGAGATAGGAATTTTGTCTTTGAGGACATCGTGAATACCATTTTCAACTGCGTGCATCAGTATACATTGTTATTACAAGTCTGCATGCAACAACAAAATGCATTTGATATAGTCAAACAACTAGGTTAGACGTGTCACGGGGTCGCCGAGTCCATTTATAAGGGAGATCAGCATTTCGGATATCCTCGTGGAAATTTTTAAATTAAAAGTTTTAGTTATTTGTACAAACAGTAAAGGAATTAGTTATCGGAAACATAGCGTAGTGAATAAGACGTAGGACTAAAAGGAGGCATGACCGAGAAACATTTTATCAAGCCCAGGTTCGAGTCTTGCATCAACCTAAAATATTTTTTGGCTAAATCAATATTAAGGATTCTATAATTATATTGCATTAAAGTAATGCGGAAAGCCCCCTGAAGAAAACAACTAAAACTTGTATTGATATTTGTATTTTATCATCCCTTTGTTTTTGAAAATATGGCTAATATAGGACTCGAACTCAAACTAATGCACCCCTTCCCCAACATTGAAGAACATGTGCATAAACAGTCAGTATAATACAGTATGAAATAAGATAATGCTTTACTATTCATTCTAGATTAAAAAAAAGTTTGAGCTTGACGCGGGATTCGAACCCACGCTGAACAAAAATACTATTATCACAATGCATTCTGCGTACCTACACTTTGCCTATTGCGCTAAACTACTGACAACAATGGCGCCTTTATTTGTATCTATTATACTCAACTCGACTGTTTAAAAATGGTCCGAGAACATGCGGAATGCTGTTATCCCTAAAAAATGGACTCGGCTGACCTTTGACACGTCAGACCTAGTTGTTTGACAATACCCCTGTCGGAAATAAAACAGAAATATGCTCTGGACAACTTTTTTTCTATAACTGAATGCAAAGGTCATGGTCAAGATCACAGTTACCTGAAAATCCAAAGCGGACCAAAGATGTGCTATCACACAAAATTTGGTACCCCTTGTTGGTGTGGCGTAGGACATATGATCCGGACAAGCATTTGCTATAATTGAGATCAAAGGTCAAGGTCACAGTGACATTAAAATGGTACGCGAGGTGTATTCACACTCACATTCTGGTTACCTGAGCTGATGTGGTATAGGAATTATGCGCAATATAATATTTTTGTATGACTGGATTCAAAGATCAAAGTCGTGTCAACGTTTCAGGGTACATGCAAATGGTATTTGACACGCTTTCATACATAGCTAATGTGGTATAGGAGATATTCGCCGGACAACTATTTCATCTAAAAGAGGTCAATGTCAATGTTAATGACATGAAAATTGAACACTCCACAATACAAGATGTATACTCATGCACAACGTTTGGTATCCATAGCTGATGTGGTTTAGGGAATATATTCCGGACAAGCATATTCTATAATTAAGGCCAAATGTCAAGGTAACGGTGAACTGAATATTGTACGCGACACCCGTCTTCCCAATATGTACTCACACGCACTTTGGCAAATCTAGCGGATTTGTAATAGTAAATATGCCACAGAAAGTTTTTTTGTATAACTGTAAACACCAAGGACACGGTCACCTAAATGTGGTATGTAACACCAGAGTCTCTGGTAACACGGTCACCTTTAATTATTTAGTGTGCAACACTCCTCTATCCCAAGATGTACTAACACACTTAATGTGGTATCCTTAGCTGGTGTGGAGTAGGACTATTTTGATCCGGACAAGCATTTGCTATAATTGAGATCAAATGTCAAGGTCACAGTGACCTTAAATTGTACGCGAGGTGTATTCACACTCACATTCTGGTTACATGAGCTGATGTGGTATAGGAATTATGCGCAATATAATATTTTTGTATGACTGGATTCAAAGATCAAAGTCATGTCAACGTTACAGGGTACATGGACATGGTATTTAACACGCTTTCATACATAGCTAATGTGGTATATGAGATATTCGCCGGACAACTTTTCTATCTAAGAGAGGTCAATGTCAATGTTAATGACATGAAAATTGAACACTCCACAATACAAGATGTATACTCATGCACAACGTTTGGTATCCATAGCTGATGTGGTTTAGGGAATATATTCCGGACAAGCATATTCTATAATTAAGGCCAAAGGTCAAGGTAACGGTGAACTGAATATTGTTCGCGACACCCGTCTTCCCAATATGTACTCACACGCACTTTGGCAAATCTAGCGGATTTGTAATAGTAAATATGCCACAGAAAGTTTTTTTGTATAACTGTAAACACCAAGGACACGGTCACCTAAATGTGGTATGTAACACCAGAGTCTCTGGTAACACGGTCACCTTTAATTATTTAGTGTGCAACACTCCTCTATCCCAAGATGTACTAACACACTTAATGTGGTATCCTTAGCTGGTGTGGAGTAGGACTATTTTGATCCGGACAAGCATTTGCTATAATTGAGATCAAATGTCAAGGTCACAGTGACCTTAAATGGTACGCGAGGTGTATTCACACTCACATTCTGGTTACATGAGCTGATGTGGTATAGGAATTATGCGCAATATAATATTTTTGTATGACTGGATTCAAAGATCAAAGTCATGTCAACGTTACAGGGTACATGGACATGGTATTTAACACGCTTTCATACATAGCTAATGTGGTATATGAGATATTCGCCGGACAACTTTTCTATCTAAGAGAGGTCAATGTCAATGTTAATGACATGAAAATTGAACACTCCACAATACAAGATGTATACTCATGCACAACGTTTGGTATCCATAGCTGATGTGGTTTAGGGAATATATTCCGGACAAGCATATTCTATAATTAAGGCCAAAGGTCAAGGTAACGGTGAACTGAATATTGTACGCGACACCCGTCTTCCCAATATGTACTCACACGCACTTTGGCAAATCTAGCGGATTTGTAATAGTAAATATGCCACAGAAAGTTTTTTTGTATAACTGTAAACACCAAGGACACGGTCACCTAAATGTGGTATGTAACACCAGAGTCTCTGGTAACACGGTCACCTTTAATTATTTAGTGTGCAACACTCCTCTATCCCAAGATGTACTAACACACTTAATGTGGTATCCTTAGCTGGTGTGGAGTAGGACTATTTTGATCCGGACAAGCATTTGCTATAATTGAGATCAAATGTCAAGGTCACAGTGACCTTAAATTGTACGCGAGGTGTATTCACACTCACATTCTGGTTACATGAGCTGATGTGGTATAGGAATTATGCGCAATATAATATTTTTGTATGACTGGATTCAAAGATCAAAGTCATGTCAACGTTACAGGGTACATGGACATGGTATTTAACACGCTTTCATACATAGCTAATGTGGTATATGAGATATTCGCCGGACAACTTTTCTATCTAAGAGAGGTCAATGTCAATGTTAATGACATGAAAATTGAACACTCCACAATACAAGATGTATACTCATGCACAACGTTTGGTATCCATAGCTGATGTGGTTTAGGGAATATATTCCGGACAAGCATATTCTATGGTTAAGATCAAAGGTCAAGATCAAGGTAACGGTGAACTGAATATTGTACGCGACACCTATCTTCCCAATATGTACTCACACAAACATTGGCAAATCTAGCGGATTTGTAATAAAAAAATGCCCCCCCCCCCCAATTGTTTTTGTATAATTGTCAACGCCAAGGGCACCGTCACCACATTGGAGTATGTAACAATATGAGCTGACAGACTAAATGTGGTATCCTTAGCTGGTATGGAATAGGAAATATACCACAAACAAGATTTTAATAAAATTGAGTTCAAAGGTCAAGGCCACCTTGGCCTAAAATTGTATGCTGAACTCCGTCATGTACTCAAACACCACATTTGGGATCTCTAGCTGATTTAGTGTAGGAAATATGCCCCGGACACGTTTTTTTCTGACAACGAAGTCACAGGACAATATTAGTTATACAGTTTCTTCACAGTGTACATGAGGATTTCTTCCCGGCTGAGGAAAATCATGTTGCCCGAGCCGTTAACCGAGGGTTACATGATTTTACCAGTCGGGAAGAAATCCTCATGTACACTGAAGAAACTGTATAACGAATTTATTATACTGCAAAGTTTTCACTGTTCAAACTAAATATTTCGGAATTTGTCGTGTACAGCGCTCATTAAAAACTATAAAAAAAAATCGCGCCAAAGCAGATAACGTTTAGCGTAATGACGTCATGTTTCTGACGTTGACATGGATTCATAAGAAAATGCGCATACTCGTAGACTTCGACGTCAAAGTTTCCAAGAAATAATGCGACTGTTGAAAGATCCAAACACCGATTGGTTCTTAGCCGAAATGGACTTAAAACGGAGGATGCACGATTGAATGCACTCAGTCCTGTCGAGCAATCGGCCATCTTATTTTCTGCAAAGCAAGACTCAGGGACCTGTCAGCCAATGAAAACGGCTGCATATCCATGTACCCTGTCAGCTCACATGGTAAATGGGATTATATTTACATTCACCCTGTAAAGTCTTTATGTAATCCTATTAAAAATATGCAGTCCATCTGCCGGTGAACCTGCAAATCGAAACTGGTTCTAGCCCGTTCGGATTTCCCCCGTGCTATTCGTGGACTTCTTAAAATAGACTACATCGGGCACTTAACACTAAGCTCCCATTGGTCGACGGTCATATGACGCTAGCGGAGTGATACAGACCCCATAGGTCGTTGCCATCGCGTTGCTATGTGTGTAAATGGGTTAAGAAAACAACCGCGACATGTATTTTTTAGAATGTGCTTTGGCAATAGATATTCTAGTTGCACTGTTTATTTGTTTGCCTTGTAAAGTCTTTTCCATTCACAGAGAGAAAGTTTACTGGAAAAAATCCTGAATTTTTAATACAGTTACAGTACATGTAGTTGGGACTACTTTCTCACCATATTTAGAAACTTGAATGGCGATTACATCGACATTACATCTATCAAACCTCTTTGACCGGTATATGATAAATTCTTATACAGAAAAACAAATCTGGCCAATAAACACATTAAATTGACAAGACAGAAAATATAAATATAAATATAAGGAATAAACAACATCTTTTTGTCGCTCATGACGGTATATGACTACATTAGCTTCGGGGGGTAAGTTTAACGTACTTACCCCCCTGCGAAGCTGTCATGAACGCCAAAAATATGTTGTTTATTCCTATAATGTCTAGGGCTCGGTGACCAATGAAAAGTAAGGAATTTACTTTGCAGTATAATAAGGCCAATGGTAAGGTCGCAATGACCTGAATATGTTGCAGGATACTGCATTCCCAAGATATACTCACACAACAAATTTGATATCCCTACCTGGGTCCAAATTTATAAAGCGTTTGAGCTGAGTCTGAGTGTGTTCCCAAGCATTTGATTGGTCAGATTTGAGCCTATGCTCAAATCTGACCAATCAAATGCTTGAGAACGACTTTAGACTCAACTGAAAAGCTTTATAACCTTGGACCCAGATGTGCTTTAGGAAATATGCTCCGGACAATGGGGACACGGACGGAGGCATGCACAGTTCACTCACTTTATGCGCCAAGCTGAGTGTCAAACATTTGATACTGGTCCGACGCCAGTATTTCAGCGTCTGATAAGAATCCAAACAAAAGATTTGCAAGTAGACATCTGTCCTAGAGAAGTAGTATAATTATGTGCATGCACTTGTCAAACTGCGGGAAGTATCGTGCCAACTATCGCCGTATTTAACCATGATGGATGCGCTGTAAACAGCAAGATTGATACCTTTGTAAATAAATGGATCTATAAGGATATCAACTGGGGACACACTCGCATTTCTTTACGTAACAGTGAGCAAATGTGAAATCTGTGGTTAGTAATTGTTTCGACTCCACCTAATACATGTTCATGTATTGATGTTACTTAGAGTCGTTTTGTCTTCAATGTTTCAAAAGCGAACACTCAACTTAATTGGTGTTCGATCAGACTTGCAGGACAAAGGTAATGCAAGAAGTTCATACATGACATTGGTAAAGGCATCTTCGCTCATAGCAGATATCGTAACTGTACTGACAAGGACTACCGTTCAATACAAACTCTACATGCATTAGACTTTAGTATACAGTAGAACCTCTCTATTACGACCACTTAGTCGTTTAAGACAGGTGACTGCTTAAAGCAATATGAAAGTGAAACAGAAAGCTCCTACAGGATCTTTCTGTTTCACTTTCATATTGCTTTAAGCAGTCACCTGTCCTTTATACGGATATTTAGCCTTCTTTTAGTGGTCGTGATAGAGAGGTTTTATACTGTATACCAAAGGAACTATGTTATCGGAGCTACTTTTTACATAGATCCTTCTTGTACTCTTATCATAGCTTGCTATATTCCTCATTCATCCATGAAACAACTTTCGGTGGTCAATGCCAGTTTCCAGTTAGGTCTAGTGCATGTTTGACTTTATATGGTTGTTTTTGACATACATTGCAAAATGACAAACAGTGCATATCCTGATCGGAGGCCATCTGTTCTTGGTTTACAATGTTTACATATGACAAGTGAACTATGTATAGGTGCACTGTTTGAAAAGGACGAGTACTCATCGCTAAGAGCCTAGACTCAATGGGTTAACTTTATTAACGTTGTATAAATGCCATTATCTTTCGTCGCCTGTGATATCTCACTCAGCTTTTCACATCAATACACGTGACACGAGTGACAAACAGTTTATATCCTGATCAGACGCCGAATTACTCGGCGTCTGATCGGGATCCAAACAGCTTGCCTACGCATGTCAAGACATTCATATATTAAACCCAGAAGTTAACCATACCGACTGCGTGCAACATTGGACAAGATAGTATCGATAATACAAAAGCGATACAGTAAAACACGAATACACCAAACCATGTGTAGATTTATATAATAATATAACGTTGACAGCTTAAAGACTATTATATTGCAGGGCAAAGGTAATACAGAAAGCTCTGCTGGACGCTTTTAGTATTACTTTTAGGCTGCATTAAGCATTAAAACGTCCATAGAGAACGATCTGTTTCCTTATTGGTTGGCCATTGTATAGGGGTTTTGCTATATTCATAGCTGAGTAAAACAGTAACAACATAGGATCAAAAGGTTGAGGAGTTTTAACTTGTCTGAGTCAAAGCGTCCAGATTTACCTCTGGTTAACTTTAGTGTGTACATGACCTTTCTCATGCTAAGTTACAACTTTACCATTATTTGCAAACAATTTGGATCCAGATCAGGCGAAAGGCAGCGTCTGATCTGGATCATAACTGTTTGACACTCATTTTTAGGGGTTTTGAAGCTAACATATCTTTAAAATCAATTTTTAACAAAATTGCAGACGCCAACTGTGAAAGCATATGATATTGTAGCAGCCGCATGGTTACGTTATATTAGGAGACTATCTATAGGAGGATAATCACTTTAACGTTTCCACACTGTTGTGAAGGTGTTCTTTGTGAAGTGACACAGTGTTGATATAAATTAGTGTACTTGAATTATGTAATTTGTCAAGCAACTAGAAAATTCAAAGGCATTAGAAACTACTTGGATATATAAGAAAGGATAAGGATACTATATACGGTAAGACAATTAAATCAAAATGACTTATGATAATGAAAAAATGGTATTGCAAACAGGATAGACCTATTAACCGCCGCACTACAATAACCCAGTTGTTGCGCTTATGGTGAGCAGCGTACTGTTGAGAATGCGGAGTAAGAAACCGTATCGTGTTCTAACGCCGCGACGTGCCTATGCCCACATTGTTTCCATTGCCCGATAGCAAGTTTTCATTTGATGCACTTCAAAACTTGATGCTGTATGCACAGAAATGATATTCTATTATGCATGATGTATGCGCAGAAATCATATTAATTTTTGTATGCTGTATGCGAAGAACTTATATTCTATTATGCATGTTGTATGCGCAGAAATGGTATTCTATTATCATTATGCACGCTGTATGCGCAGAAATGATATTCTATTTTGCATCCTTGTTGTGTCTTTGTAAAATAGAATCTGATCTTACATACAATAACAAATATAAAAAAAACGCAGCCATTCATAGGGACAGGTGACTGCTTAATAACAGACAAAAAAGTAAAGTATATTGCTTTTGCATTAAACAGTGTAATTACTCTTTACACTTTACACTGTAACAACATAATCATATAATAACCCAATTATGCTTAGAGTCTCTCTAAGGACTTATGTAAACATTGTTGACCCAATTCATATGCAACTAAGTAGTTTATTCATACTAGTGTTTCCACTATTGTCTTTGAAATTCGAAGTTAAAGTCCGATTTAGCGAGTTGCAACTGCCAAAGTACAGTCAACCCATGTGTACTGCTGTTATTCGATAAAATATCGAGAAAATTACATGTATAGGTAAATGGCTCCAATATGGACAAATGACTATCTATAATTTAGTTAGTTGCTTAATGATAATAAACGATAAAAATAATAATACATTTTCAAAACGGTATTAAGCTCAGGCCTGGTTACGTCTGTATTTGAGGTCGACACTAAAAGTTATGCTGCATGCCATTTTAGAGAGACTTTGTACATGTAAACTAGACATGCTGATGACAAACGTTGATTGACACAATTAATTAAAATTTCATGCATGCATATTGTAATATGTTCAGGACATTTATTCGTTCAGTAGATGTCTCAGTTATTTTAGTTTTCATATGTGGATCTTTTTATTGCTATTATAGATTTGAGATTTCAATCAGATTATTCTTAAAGTTGAACTTATTTCAGGAGAGAATCTTCCCTTAAGCCATTCACTGCCTTGCCCTGAGTACAATATTTATTTTTAAACTGTTTGAACTCTGACCAGGATCCACACTATTTGAAACTAATTTCATTGTTTCCTTAGTCAAACTATCTGATACTTAAACTTCCGAAAAAACTCCAGACGACACTTGTTTAAACTTGATGACGTCATGGCAGTGAAAGGGTTAAGAACGGCGAATCTCCTAGCTAATCATAATCCACTATGTATAAGAACAAAGTCAACGACTAAATGACTTGCCTGCATTCATTGCAAGACTATGTACAGTGGAGAAAACGTTATTCTTTCCCAATAAACGCGTTTACGCTAAAACATGATTTCCTCTGCAAACACTTTGGAGCCAGATCAGACGCCGGGTAACCCGGTGTCTGATCAGGCTTCAAACTGTTTGTCATCAATGTTAAAATCAACTTTCAGAATTGGGAAAAAGTTGTTATTTTCTGCATTTTAGTACAATGCGTTTGCGTTTCGTTTGCGTTTAAACGGGAAAGAATAACAGATTCTCCACTGTACATGTAGACCTTGAGCAGATGCTTAATCTTGGTAAACACCGTTTACAGTGTCAGACAGCCTATTACATGTAACTGTTAAATATGGAAGAGTATTAGGGCAAATATTCCACTATGCTTGATGTTTTGTTGCTTATTGTAAAAAAAATAATATTATTTTGCTTCTTCGTTGTAAATTGCATAACAAGCTTGAACTGAAATATGAGATTCGCTCCTAACTGTGTGATCAGAAGTTCAACATATATTATCCCCCCCCCCCCCCCCGATGTTTTATTTCAAATACGCTTTCAAACCAACCCATTTATGACTACAAATGTACTTAGGGTCGTTATTCAAAACATTTTGGACCCCGATCAGACGCCGCGTACCGCGGCATCTGATCAGGATCCAAACTGTTTGCAAATAACTACGGTACTCGGGGTAAGACAAAGAAGTGGTGTATGTCCCTATAGCGTTGTCATTGTTTTAAAGCAAATTGCGAGCTGTAGAGTTACCTAGTCAATAAAACGTTTATTATGGATATGAAGAGAGGTGTACACGTGTACGATACAAAGAGGTTATATAGATAGCAATCAGCTTGTCTTTCTAGTGTGTACGATCAATAGCTACTGTTTTTAAGGTAGCACGCCCCTAATTAGATCGGATAAATGGCCATTCTCGTCAACTGATTGGATGTACCGACTGTTAGTTGACGAGAAGTACAATGTACCGATCGCACTACGTCAAATATTGAATCCTAGCGACGAGTATACTTGTCCTTTACTAACAGTATACATGTAAAGAGTACACTTGCCAAATGCAAACAGTTAAGGCTCACAGAACAGAGGGCTCCTGGAGGAGGCCTCTGATCAGGATATTTACTGTTTGTCATTTTGCGAAAAACTATTCACAACAACTCTTAATCACAGGGGTCTATACCGCTTTCTAGTTTCTACACACTATATATATATACTATATTGGGGTCTATATAGACCCCTGTGCTCTTAATAGTAAACTGGACTAACCTTTACTTGAAAGAGGAATTTTCTATTTGAATGTTCAGGGCAAATGAGTTAATCTCTATTTCTTGTGTATTAACCGTAAATGACGCGATCGTATCTTGCACGTTCATGCGTAATTAACCAATTACTCCATCAATACGCAATTTTCCGCTTTTAATTTAGTCCGCTACTGAAGGAAATAGTTTCAATTTAAACAGCAATAGATATTCACCCTAAGTAATATTTTTACAGCAGATGGTAGCTTAATGCAGGCTGAAAGTAAAGCAGAACAAACCTTAAACGCGCATTCTGCTTGGCGTTAATTCAACCTGCTTTAAGTTGTCACGTGTCTTCAAAACTAGAAGCAGGCTATGGGGTAAACGGTTCAATTATCAATTTATATTACTGTTAGAATTGTCGTCTGAATTTATTCATCAACAATAGATTTTAGGCTTTTTTAAAGCAAATACACAAAGCATGAATGTGAAACATTTTGGATCTTAATCAAGCGCCGAGATTTTCCGGCGTCTGTTCTGGATCCAAACTGTTTGCAAATTCAAATGTAGTCGAAATATATAAGACGGATTTCTTATTCAAATAACACTCCTTCTAGACTGTCTTGCATTCAGACAATTTTGTTGGTTTGAAAATTAATGCCGTTTTTTATGAAAACTGTTTGAAGCAGAAGACAGTTCGCAAGCAGACGACACTTTTCACCGTCACGCCATCTGCTTTAAAACAAATGTGCGTTTGTCACGATCAGCCACTATTGATGGACTCATCTTACATATCTCTCACATTTCCGCATCAAGAGAGCAGACGAAAATTGTGATCAATATCCTAGACTAGTAGCTTTGAGTTTGGTCCTTATATCAAACATTTCTGCAAGTATATATACATGTTCCAGAAAAATCTTGGAATTTGGAATATTGCTATGACATAAAAGTATATCATCTTGTTCCGATGCTTAATTTGATCATGAAAGGACTAACCCTCACAATACAATGAACCCCGGAAAGGAGTTTTCTTGTTTTTACAAAAAAGCGTACATGTAAAGAGATACTTTTTTCTATGCAAACAGCGAACATTGAGATCAGATGAACCCTAAAGGAGCCATCGGAGCACAATCTGCACTGTTTGTCATTTTACAATATATTGTAGAAAACAACCATAGATATATAGTCAACGTGGATTAGAATAAAATAGAGGCTGGAATTGGCAATTACCATGCAGTTTCATGGGTGCTTGAGTTGATATAGGAACATGGCGGTAATTTACAAAGTTCCTGACTTGAAGGAACTTTCTGATCTTGACCTCCAGTTTTGCATATGGCAGGTGTACTATTTGAAGGTACACTGCCTGTAAATGACGCGTTCATGCACTAGTATAGTGGTTAATAAGTCGCTATATATGTATATTCTTCTTTTTTTAGACGTTTTGTATTTTACTAAGGGATTTAACTTAAGCGACCACTCGGTCAAAGAGTTAAATTAATTCAGATTGTTCATATAGGAGCTATCTGCATTATGTTTACCCTGCATTATGATTAAGCAGTGCCCTGTCAGTGGAGATATTTATATAGCACTACAATAAGCGGTGGAATTTTACAAGTTTGACACTATTTCAGTGAATACATATTTTAGATCTTCATCTTTAATTTTCTAGATAGTGTTATCTAGTGCGCCCTTTATTCAATTACTGCTGGAACACATAAAGGCTCAGGGACATTGGAAATGGCGAATAAATTATTTTTCGATTTACTGTCAGTTCCCCTTGCTGATTATATCGAACTATCTTCAGAGTGAAATTACCGACCCGGACACCGCGATGGGCGACTTAAGCCGAAGTTGTCAAACAGTTTGGATTCAGATCAGACGCCGCGTTACGCGGCGTCTGATCTGAATCCAAACTGTTTAGAACTAGTATGACTATTTATAAAGCCCAGACTAAAATTTTTTTGAGTTTGCATAACTATTACAGACGACAATTTTCATCAGACCAACCTTTGGCTGTTAAAGGGTTAATATGGTACAACAATTCCCCGCTACTAAGATGCATCTAAATAAAACTCATTGGTAATGTTTACGTTAGGTATCTGCTTAAAGCAGAAAAGAAAGTTTAGTAGAAAGCTCCTATAAGATATTTCTCATTTACTTTTATCTTTCTTTAAAGCAAATCTACTTTTGACACCGAAAACATCGTTTTGAGATGTCGTAAAGAGGGATTTTACTGTATGACAATAATGCAAAGGTCAAACAAGCTATAGGGTCTTATACAAAGAAGACTTTCTGACCTCATGCCTGCCTGTTCTAATCTCGGGACTCCGATTTTATGTTTATTTTAAAGATTCAACGAAAATATCCCCTTTAAATTAGGTGTTGGAATGTGAATATATCACGGGTCTCGGTGTAATGAACGATAAAGTAAAGAGTGCCACTTGAAGAAAGGAAACCGGCTTATTTCTATAATAGTCAATTAACCTATTATACAGTGCTCCCTCTCTATAACGACACCAAATGGGAGACCCAGATTGTGTGTGTTGTTCAGAGGGAGTCGTTATAGAGAGGGAAGATTAAGACTTGGCTTACATTTGCAAACAGCTGTTTGCCACTCGTCATTATATTTATTCAATAAAAAGTATCAACTGATAATATTATGTGACTTTGGGAAAAAACAGCAGACGACAATTTTAAACAGACAAAATTGCAGCAGTGAAAGCGTCTTTTTAGGGAACTACGATAAGGGTCATTTTAAGGAGGGAGTCGTTGTTGGGAGGGAACACATCATTTGACCCGAATGCATTTGTATTTGCAAACAGTTTGGATCCCGATCAGACACCGAGTTAGTCGGCATTTGGTCAGGGTCCGAACAGTGTGACCATGTGGATTTTTCAAAGTTAAATGTGGGCATTGCACGTACAGTAAAACCCCTCTATAATATGACCACTAGAACCAAGGCTAATTGATCGTTTCAAAGAAAGGCGACGGCTTAAAGCAATGTTACAGTAAAACTGAAAGCTCCTTTACGCAGAACTTTACCTGTCGTAAACACCTAATAATTAACGCAATATAGCGGTCGTAATAGAGAGGTTTTACTGTATTTTTTAAGCAGATAACACTCTGGCAGTGGTGGGATTCATTTATTCAACACTTCAGTCCTTTATTGAAGATTTCTGCAAACAGTTTTGATCCTGATCAGGCGCCACTTAACATGGGGCCTGATCAGCAGGATCAAAAGTGGTTGTCACCAAAACTCTGTTTCTGAAAAGATAAAGAATACCTAACCACATTCATATTTTAGCATCAGAAGAAAGTTACTCAATGTCGAGAAGGTTAAAATTTGGCGGCCATTCGTTTGGGTTACATGGGAAGTCAGGCTTGAATCCCTTCACCGCCATTGCGTTATCTGCTTTAAACAATTGTCGTCTGCTTTCATTTCTCAAACTTAGATTTTATATATTTTGACTTAATGATTATTGAAATGAGTGTCAAACAGTTTGCAAATAACTATTCTTCTCGGAGTAATGCAGTGAAATGGTTAACGTAAGTGTCAACTTAACCCATTATTCCTAGTGACGCATATGTATACACACCCACTACAGTGTAGACCCAGATCACAGGGCTCCTGACCCGGGTCTGCAATGTTTGTTTGTTTACTGCTTGTTGCTTAAAATAACCCTAAATAGATGAAATAGACTAATGTTTATGAGAAGCTTCAGGGTTCAATAGAATAAATAAACTGAGAACGAAAGTGATACAGAAAGCTCTAGCTCCTTTATATAGCTACTTATCGTGACATAAGCGAGTGTCATTAATAACCCTTCATAGCCAATATATAGCCTGCCTTAAAATTGTCGTATGCATGGATTTCTTAGATTTAGATTTTAGGCAATTTGCACCAAGAAACATCGATATGAAAGTCAAACAGTTTGGATTCTGATCAGACGCCGAGTAACTCGGCGTCTGATCAGAATCCAAACTGTTTGCAAGTACCGGTACCAGCGCGCGTTGGTTAAGACAGCGAAGGGGGGAGGAGTATAACCTTCCGCATCCTGTAATTATCTTGACTAGCACCCATTAACCATTTTAACTTGCCTAATATCGTCTCAATTTGAGTGCCAAACCAGAGTGGACTTTTCCGCAGTTACTATATGCAAAAAGGTTTCAAATGTGAATCGGGTCATGCCCTTTCAGAAAAAGAGTTACTTAATGAGCGTAAAATCTAGAGCCACTATCATATTTCTTAACAACAACAATAACTTCAAACAACAACAACAGCAACAACAGAAACGACAATAAAAATAACAGTAGCAGCAGCAACAGTATCAATTCATTGTGAACAATATTCTATTCATTTTAAAATATGCATAGTCACCCTTGTATTTATAGACATTTGTAATTTTTTTTTATAACAGAACCTTCAGGAGATGTTTGCATTATTTTCATCCTGCATGAATGTTCGTTTAACCTTTTGAACCCTAGTCACATATTTTCAAACATTGTACTAGTGAATAGTACACTTGTCCTATGCAAACAGTGAATACCCAGGTCAGAGGGCTCCCACGGAGCGTTCTGATATTAGGGCCTGCAGTGTTTGTCATCATGTGACTACATTGATCACGCAGTGCTCACTCCAATAGGAGACACAGCTTGTGTATGTTGTTCGGAGGGAGTCGTTATAGAGAGGAAAATTAAGACTTGGCTTACATTTGCAAACAGCATGAATCCACGTAACGAGGCGTCTGATTTCGATTCAAGCTGTTTGACACTCGTCATTGTATTAATTCTATCAAAATATCCACTGATATTTGACTTTGAGAAAAAGAGCATACGGCAATTTTAAGCAGACGATATAGCAGCAGTTAAAGCGTTAGACATAATTGTCTTGTTTAGGGAATTGCGACAAAGGTCGTTGTAAGTAGGAAGTTGTTGTTTGGAGGGTCGTTGTAGGGATGGAACACTGTACCATACAAAAATGGAGTCGACTAAACTAGAAACTGGAATGGTCCATTTCAGAAGCTTTAGGAAGGAATGGTTTAATTAACCCATACTACACCTTTTACACCTTTAATGCATTTATCCACTGAGAAAAATAGTTCCAATTTATACAGTTATGAATATGTGTGATAAGAACTTTTTTCTATATTCTAGCAGATGGTAGCTTAAAGCAGGCTGAAAGTAAAGCAGAATGCGCCTTACGGCGCATTCTGCTTTATTTTCAACCTTCTTGAAGGGGTCACCTATTTTCAAAACTAGAATCATGTTATGGGTTAATTAACACATTCAAGGCTGACTGTATCAAGGACAATGACATTTTGTCTCCGACTGATGTACTTTCGCCTCTGGCCTTTTTTAAAATGTAAATTATAAACATGTAAACGTAGTCGTGCGCAAGTGTATCAGCATTAACCCTTTTCCCGCCATTATATCGTCTGCTTCAATATTGTCGTCTGCGGTGTTTTTGTTAGATAATATGTTGATGTTTTTTAAATATAGATACTACGAATGTCAATCAGTTTGGATCCTGATCAGACGCCGAGTTACTCGGCGTCTGATCAGGATCCAAACTGTTTGCAAATGTTAGTTAAGTCGCTTTTATTAACAGCAGAAGGTTTAACCATTACCATACAAAGTAAGACTCGGTTAACATTTGCAAACAATTTGGATCCTGATCAGACGCCGAGGAATTCGGCGTCTGATCAGGATCTCAACTGTTTGACACTTTGATTGATCTTTTCTTATTTTAGAAATGTAGTAGAATAAATTGAGTTATTTACAGACTACATCTTTTAAGCAGACGATAACTTAGCGCGAAAAGGGGTTTAATAGACCATTTCGCTTTATGGACTGACTACTTTAGCCACTTTCCTTACCACAGCTCTCACAGTTAATCTGTTGCTTCATAATGTGAAAGGCCGTTTCGTTCTCTCTCGTCTATGAAAACTGGAACCTCTTATATTCCGTGTGATTTTATGACTTTGCAGTGAAGACTAAAAGCTTCTTTGGATATGAGAATATTGATAACTTTGGATACATGACAGGTTGGTGATTTATCGTGTTTTAATGTGTCTAACAGTGCACGTGAATATAATGGTGCAGTTGAAAAGGCGTTATTCCTAACCGCTTAACCCATTTTCTCATAGCCTGTTTCTAGTTTTAAAGACTATAGTGACCACTTAAAGCAGGTTGAAAGTAAAGCAGAATGCGCCTTAATGCGCATTCTGCTTTACTTTCAACCTGTTTTAAGCTACCATCTGCTAGGATGTAGAATAAAATTATTTGTTATGGTACATATTCATTACTATATATTGGAACTATTTTCTTGTGTGAAAAGTTACAGTGAAGGCATAAAAAGGCGTATTTATGGGGTAACGGGTTAGACGATACTAAATACAAACGCAATCAGAAGTAAATTGTATAAAATTGCAACATCTAAAATGTTTAACGATGTTTTAGACTGAATAGCAAACAGTTTGGAGCCTGATCAGACGCCGGGTTTCCCGGCGTCTGATCTGGCTTCAAACTGTTTGCAACGGTGACAGTTGATTTAAAACAAGCGCATTTGTTGGGAACGAATAACGTTTTCCCACTGCATGGATGTTTTCTGCTATACATTTAAATCTGTGTTTGACCTTACAGGGAGGAAGCGTTCGTGTAACTGTTTAATGAAATACCCAAGTAAAGCAGAAAGCACTTGAAGAAACTTTCAGTATTAATCATGTACAAGATTATTCGGCGACATGTTTAACATGTGAATCTGTTTACGAGACAGACATACACACATACAGACAGAGATACAGACGAAATAGGGAGACTTAAAGAGAGAGAGGTAGAGAGATAGAGAGACAGACAGAAAGACAGACATGCAGACAGACAGACAGACAGAGCGAGAGAGAGATAGAGAGAGAGAGTGTGTGTGTGTGTGAGAGAGAGAGAGAGATGGAGAGAGAAGGAGACGGAGAGAAGCTGTTGCACTTGACAAATGCGAACTCTTAACATATTTGGCGAGTAGTAGAGATAGATGGGTGGATGGGTGGGTTGGTAATGGATGGATTGATTAGTGGATTGGTGGTTGGGCGTGTGTGTATGTATGTTTTGATGCGCGCACAAATGGCTACAAGTTTAGTTGAATAAATAAATAGATATGTTGTTATGAACGATATTTAATAATCGTCCTCTCCTTGACATGGTAGTGTTATATACGTCCAAATACCGCTATAACTAAATTACACCGCCATTTCAATTACCGACATTTGATATGTCTCTGAGACTCATAGTGTCAAATATATTTCAGTTGCTGTTATATCAACGTACTGGAAATCCTGAATGAGCTGATCATTAATTGGTGAAGCCTTACTATTTATAAATTCAGATCATGGCTAAATACAGGACAAAAGTAATGCAGAAAGCCCGAAAGGGCTTTCTGCATTACTTTTGTCCTTCATTAAGCAAATACTGGTATCATGTACATGTAGTAACGACTTTCGTCTTATTTTATTTTCAATATATAGTCGCATAAATGTTTGATTGAATATAGTCATCTATCATGTTACAGTGGAGAATGTGTTATTCTTTCCCAATAAACGCATTTACGCTAAAACTAGTATTTGCAGTGCAAACAGTTTGGAGCCAGATCAGACGCCGGGTAACCCGGCGTCTGATCAGGCTCCAAACTGTTTGCCACAAAGATAAACAAGAATTATCAGAATTGTCCAAAAGTTGCTATTTTCTACGTTTTAGTGCTTTGCGTTTGCGTACGTTTGCGTTTAAACGGGAAAGAATAACAGATTCTCCACTGTACTATGTTACTTTACACCCGCATATAATTTACATGTCAACAGTTTTAAAGTGTTTCCTTTGCACTATATTTGAGACTGAAGTTACTGGGGTATCAGGGTGACACACAGTTTGGATTCTGATGAGATGCCGAGCTATTCAGGATCCAAACTCTTCTTCATCGTGTATCACTATGGCGCTCATATAAACTTAATTCAAGGGTAAAGCTAGTATATTGCACTAAACTCTCCCTATTACGTCCGCTAGATTGTGCTTAGTACTATGTGTTTAAGACAGGAGACTGCTTAAAGCAAGGTAACCGCAAATCAGAAAGCTCCTTTATGAGCTCTCTGTTTCACTGTCACATTGCTCTAAGCTGTCACCTGATCTTTATACAATCAACATTCGTTTTAGTTGTCGTAATAAAGAGGTTTTATAACATAACAGACGGCGTGAGCGTTGAATAACACCCGTTGTTTAAATGTCATATATAACTAGTTATATAACTATGCAAATGAGGTACGCCACGACGTCGTTTACTTGTGACGTCGTTAAAAAGCGATCTATGCGCGTTCGATTTCCAACGTCTTCATTCAATCATGTAGATTCAATTTATAGATTTTTGGTGTAATTAATCAATATTAGATCTACATGAAAGTGTTTATTAATACATATAACAACATAAACATTATGCTAGTGAACGGGGTTAATTTGGAACAACCTTTTTCCTGTATAGATCTACTTATATCGCGCTTAGCATTCACTTGACCTCAAAGGCTGCGATAAATAACATTTCTAGGTTTTGTTATAAAAAGAATATAACATTCGTGTTAATAATTTATTGGATTTATCAAACTCGTCGTTTTAGAAAAAGATAAAAACTCGGCATAGCCTCGTTTTTATCGTTTTCTAAAAGACTCGTTTAATAAATCCAATAAATTATCAACACTCATGTAATATCCTATATTTATTGTATAGTATGTTTACTTATTACATATGGTATGAGCCAACTCGGTCTGCTATATATGAGTCTCATTTCACGACAGGTGAAGAAGAATGTCGTGGTCTACAACTCACTCATTAATAACGAGATCGACCAATGTCGGCTAGTATCGGGTTGACATTATGTTTCTCGCACAGGTACTTGACACATACTTTATTATCTATTAACACCCCCCCCCCTTTAAAAAAAAAATTTTTTTTTTTTTTTTACTATACTTCTATTATAGATACAAGGTAAACAGCGCAATTCGACACCTAGTCTTTACTATCCACTTTTACTGATGCTAAAATAGACTCGATCGCCGATATTCTCTTGTGGTATCCTCGGGAAAGGATTAATTTATCAATATCTACTTTTTATTTCATCAAATTCCGTCAAATAACGCCACAGTACGTGAATTATAACGAAAATAAGCATAAAAAAGTTTTCTGTCGTTCTCTTGGTACAGAATTGTACATAGCAACGAATGTACATGTAGGGGTGATCTGTTATTTGTCCACAATAAACGGCCTATGCCACTGGAACTTTCACCAAATATTATAAATCATCTTTAAATGAAATATTATCAGTTTTATATAATTTACATAGAATGCAAAATTAAAAGAAACTTTACCTGTTTAATTTTGACCAATGAGATCGCTCCGTTCATTCAATTCATTCCGATATTCAAAATGGCATTCACAATGAAATGAGTCTTTCACTTGTCAATTTCATGCCAAATTACATGTATATTTCATATAGCTGATAGTGAAGAGGGTCATGTTCCGACACAAACGCGTTTGCTCTAATGAAATTAGGTGAAAGTTCCAGCCGTAAAGGCCGTTAAATGTGCAAACCGACTAGATTACCCCTTATTTTGGGCAATAAATTCTGTACCAAGAGAACGACAGAAAACTTTTTTATGCTTATTTTCGTTATAATTCACGTACTGTGGCGTTATTTGACGGAATTTGATGAAATAAAAAGTAGATATTGATAAATTAATCCTTTCCCGAGGATACCACAAGAGAATATCGGCGATCGAGTCTATTTTAGCATCAGTAAAAGTGGATAGTAAAGACTAGGTGTCGAATTGCGCTGTTTACCTTGTATCTATAATAGAAGTATAATAAAAAAAAAATTTTTTTTTTTTTTTTTTTAAAAAGTGGGGGGGGGGGGGGGGTTAATAGATAATAAAGTATGTGTCAAGTACCTGTGGTTTCTCGGGTTGACAATTTGAATGTCACGCAATCTGCCATCTAATATTTATATAATGTCGTTAAACTCAACTGATGATTTAAAGTATGCTGAAAGTAAGTCAGAAATTTCCGTCATGGACTTTTTGCTTTACTTTCATGCTCCTTTAAAATCACTCATCTCTAATAAACATTAGAACAAACCTTTTTAGGGATGACTGTCATAATAGGAATTTACTATAAACATAAAACGTTAACAAAAACTCACAGATAGTTTGCGCATGTTTTTAGTGAGTAAATATTTGTTACTAAAGCATTAGAGACTTTAAGTTGAGTACGAACCCTTTGTAGTGCGCATAGATGACATGATTTTGACAAGCGATACAGACAAGATTGAAACAAAAGTGCGCACGAGCTGTGGGAACTGTTTGACATTCGCTTTGAAACACTCGTAAAAACTCTATTACCTCCTGATTAGCCCATTAAATGCCCGGATATCGTCTGCTTAAAATTTATCGTCTGCTTGTAATTCTTTAATATAGATTTTAGGCAATTTGGCTGAAGAAAGCATTGATATGGGTGTCAAACAGTTTGGATGCTGATCAGACGCCGAGTAACTCGGCGTCTGATCAGGATCCAAAGTGTTTGCTTATACGATTGCACGCGGTGTAATTTAGGTGTAAGGGGCTAACTCAACCATGCTCTTAGTTGAAAGTAATTTGTTGAAAACGATGCAAAAAGACAGGGAAAAACTCGAACTGAATTAAAACGTTTGGATTTGTCGATTGGAGTTTTTACTTTAATTGACGTTAGTGGTTGAGTATGTTTTTTTTTCTTGCACAGTGACTTTCGATGCGGTTTGATCTGCAAGCAATGGTTGCATATGTGTGGTCAAAACCGGGAGAAATCCACGTGTCCGGACGGAGCAACCACTACGATGTTGTAAAATACCTTATTTGGAATCTGGATGTGCTCAACTGAAGTTTCAGAAATCATTTAGTTAAATGTAGATTCCAAAGTGTGTGAAATATTACATATCAATGATTAACGTTTGTCTGCCGTAATATCGTAGGCGCTTTTGAAAATGCCGTCTGTCCATTTTGTCAAAATCATTTTAATCATTTTAAAACTAGGAAACCCAAAGAAGAGTTTCAAACGTGTGGGATCCAGATCAGATGCCCCGGTGTTCCCCAAGTCTAACCATTTCACTGTTGCAATATCTTCAGCTTAAACGTGTCATCTACTGGGTTTTTCCTCAAAGTAACGTATTTGATATTTTGATAGTAAAACAACAACAACAACATAATGATGACTGGCAAACAGTTTGAATCCATATCAGGATTCAAGCTGTTTGAAAATGTAAGCCAAGTCTAGCTCAGCACTCTAAGGGTATTACACTATTAATGTCCCTCCTACCTATAACAACCCCCTCCGAACAACACACACAATCTGTTTCCCATTGGGTGTTGTTGAGGATTGGGGGGGGGGGACTATTCCAATCAAGTAAAGGAATAACTTGCCTTGTGAAAGTCAAGTGTATTAGATATAGTATATACCCTAATGTGTCAATCCATAAATTGCTAACCTGTCCAAAACAAACATGCTTCACAGTTTAGTCTAAGGTCAATATCACAAAATTACCTATCTGACGGGTCTGGCATTTTCAATAATGAGCAATGGTTCCGTGCTGTTATATTAAACCCTTTAGCTGCCATGCTCTTCTGTATACAGTGTTCCCTCTCTACAGCACCCAATGGGAGACATAGATTATGTGTGTTGTTCGGAGGTAGTTGTTATAAGGGCGGAGGAGTTGGCTTATATTTGCAAAATAGCTTGAATCCAGATCAGACGCGTAACGCGGCGTCTGACCTGGATTCAAGCTGTTTGTCACTCGTCATTATGTTTTTTTCTGTCAAAATATCCAAAATACGTAACTTTGAGGAAACAGCAGACGACAATTTTGAGCAGACGATATTGCAGCCGTGAAAAGGCTAGACATTTTCTTGTTTGGAGAACAGCGGCAAGCGGTTGTTGTAAGGGGAAACCATTGTTCAGAGAGCCATTGTAGGGAGTGACAATGTAATCAAACAGTTTGGACAGTGATCTTATACGGCGTAACACTGCGTCTGATATAGCACCAAACTGCTTGACTCTCATATAAATGCCTTTTAAGTCAAACTGCAAGCTGGAGTTCTAAACTTTATAAATAAATAGCAGACGACAGTTTTGCGCGCAGACGATGTTATGCACCGATTATGACGACATAATAGCAGTAAAATGGAGCTGAAATTGGTTGCTAATGTCCCGAGTGACATTTTTACCAGTATGCGTTCATTTCATGATCGAGTCCGCGACCTAGGAAAATTGGTATTGAGGCACCACAACAGTAAGCTCAACGTCTGATCGTGCTCCCAAACTGTTTACTCAGTTTAAACTTATCTTTACCATTTAAAAGAAATTGTAAGTTTCCACATTTTATTGCAATGTGTTTGTTTATTTGAATGGAGAAGAATGACGCCTTGTGCATTGTAACGCCGGAATGCTGGAATCTTGGCGGTGCTGTATGCTGGCTAGAATGACCATTTTTCCATTCCCCCCATAGCCCGTTTCTAGTTTTGAAGACAGTAAATAACTCTAAAGCAGGTTGAAAGTAAAGCAGAATGCGCCATAAGGCGAATTCTGCTTTACTTTCAACATGCTTTAAGTTACTTTCTGCTACCATATCGAAACTATTTCTTATGGTGGATATGCATGACTGTATAAAGAACTATTTTCCTCAGTGCAGGGATACATTAAAGGCGTAAAATGTGTATCTATTGTGTAAAGGTATAAGGTGTTAGCAGTCTTTCAACATACTAGTTTATCTCTGACGTTTCTTCAAGACATTCACAGACTGATTCCTCACGAGTGTTCAGAACAATTATCTTCCAGACAGCTTCAGTTTAAGATCAATATCCTCTGAGAATTTAGCACACTCGCGGCTTTGCAAACATTGGCAACATATTTTGATCCAGATGAGAAGCCAAGTTACTCGGCATCTGACCAGGATCCAAACTGTTCGTAACTCGTATTGATGTTTCTTCGATCAAAATTCCTCAAATTTAACCCTGAGAAATAAAACCAGACGACATGTATAATCAGTAGACGATGTTACAGAAGAGATTGAGTTAAAAGGGCTGTCATTTCTCCGGATTTTTCCTAAGTATTCGGATTTTTATCCTTGCAGATCGTAGCTTAAAACAGGCTGAAACTAAAGCAAAATGCGCCTTAATGCGCATTCTGCTTAACTTTCAACCTGTTTTCAGCAGTCATGTGTCTTCAAAACAAGAAACAGACTATTAGGTAAAGGTGCGATCAGTAAAATTGCGTCTGAAAAATTGAAAATTTGAAATCTTAGGATTTATTTGGTCAACTTATGGCAGCCCTGACATTTATATGACTTTGAAAACAGCTGTGATCAAGATCAGGCATTGGATTAGCCCATATTGTCCCAGGAAAAAAGATCATTTGCACTTTGTTTGAGATTTTTTAGAGTTAAGCCAGATTTTGACTTTTGATTGTTCAAGTCTGCAGACGGAAGCACTGCCGCAGACGAGAAATGGCTCAATGCACGTGCTGGCTATTTTCTTCCTGGATATTAACCCCTTTACTTCTTATACCAAGAGTACAATGTTTTACAAACACTTTGAAACCTGATCAGACGCCGCCTAGCGCGGCGTCTGATCAGGATCCAAACTATTTGACATTTATCACGATATATCTCCAGTCAATGCCCCTCAAATTCAAATTTGAGATTTAAAAGCAGACGACAATTGTTTAAAGCAGATGGCGTCATGGCTGTTAAAGGGTATAACGTGACTCACGACAGAACAAAGACGATTGTCCAGCTATAGCTGGAATTATAAACCATTCTGATGCTACATGTATTGTCTGCAATCACATTGTCGTCTGTGACATTTCTATTATTATCCCCTTTGTCGCCATAGGCAACTGAAGTCAACTTTGCAAACAGTTTGGACTCTGGTGAGACGCCGTCTAGGACGCTGTGTCTGATCTGGATTCGAACTATTTGGCTATCATTTGTATTCAGTCGTTTTGTCTTAATGAACTAGCTTTGATACGACAATACAGGCCTCGGTATTAAAGCAGACGATATTTTAGCAATGCAATTGTTAAAGCAGACGGTATAAACTGATATTGTAAGGGTCAATTTTAAGAGACCAACAGACAGTCAATCAGCTTGGATCAAACGGTTTGGAATCAGATCAGACGCCGTGAAACGTGGTGTCTGATCAGGATCCAAACAGTTTAATATTCCGGTAAATGTGACTACTCACAATTTTAAACTTTAGAAATAAAAGCTGACCGGTCTCTGATCATGCTCCAAACTGTATACAACTCAGATATAAAATTAAAAATATGTCGTCAGAATTTTCAATACGCTGTCATTGTATATATTTTAGGGTATTGCGTTTGCGATTCGTTTCGTTCAAATGGGAAAGAAAAACATTTTCTTCACTATTTGTTAACTCTTTGCAAGTTGGCTTATTTCGTCTACAACATTTGTCGTCTGCTACTGTTCTAAAAATTAAATTTTTAAAATAGAATTTTCAAAACAGAGTCAGAGTGTCAAACGGTTTGGATCCTGATGAGATGCCGCGTCATGCGGCGTCTCATCTGGATCCAAACCGTTTGCAAAGATAATCACTGTGGCAGATATATCCGCCGCTAGCATTCAAAGAGTTAAAAAGATTCTGCCACATGACTTGCAATCTGTAACATGTGCGAGGTTTCTCATTATAAATTCAAAAGTATCTACATGTACTTCCGGCGGTGCTGCTAATGTATTTTATATATTTCTATTTCTATTTATTACTACTCTTCATCAATACTGATGATTATGAGAAGGGGGGCACTTTTTAGGTGCACATACTTATGTAAATGAAAATTAACATCTTCATCAACATCATAATCAACAAAAAAAAAAAAAAAAAAAAAACGGTAGCAAAAATGAAGCAGACGACATTTTTCAGAGCAGTCGACGTTAAAGTGGTGACTAGGTTCCTGAAACGATTAAGAACCCCATTTTGAACGGCTCAATCTGTTACGTTAAGTGACTTATAGTAATATCATTAACTTATATCGCGTTAAAGGTGGCTTAAATGACTTTTGCAAACAGTTTGGATTCTGATCAGACGCCGAGTTACTCGGCGTCTGGTCAGAATCCAAACTGTTTGACACTCATTGTGATATCGATTTCAATTTTAAAGTCGTATTTAATAAATACATGTAACTACAAATGGAAATGGTCGTAGACGATAAATTTGAAGCAGACGATATTTAACCATGATAATGGTAAAGCGTTCATTATTCATTATTATGTCAACGCATGATCTTAACCCTTATCATAACGGGCCTAGTAGTGTTTTGATTTGCATTTGCAAACAGTTTGGATCCTGATCAGACGCCGCACTCGGCGTCTGATCAGGATCCAAACAGTTTCAACAATAGTATTGATATTTCATCAGCAAATAATAAATAAATAGCTAATTATATTTTTCATTGCAGACGACAATTGTTAAGCAGACGATAATGTAATGATTTAAGGGTTAAACACGAATACTTCTGCTCATTAATAGTCATCCTCTTTCAGAGCCACTTATGTATCACGTATACCTTATTATGACAAGCAGACAATCGGTAACTTGAAACTTGGCATTTAAACACAGGGTCACAGTGTTGTTCGCTTTAAAATCCCTCTTTTAAGACCACCGAAGACCAGACCAAATGGTGGTGTGGTGCTTCCTAAAGACACTCTCTGCTTTACTTTCATATTGTTGCAACCACTGGTCGTAAACATAGAAAGCAAATTCTTATTTAGTAGACATAGTAGAGGAATTACATAGGGCATGCTAAGGAGTTACCCCTTTCTCTATCATGATTTTGTATGTTGAAAAATTGCCATCTGTGTTCACTTTTTCAAAATCAGAGTTTAGGCTTATTGTGACTGAAGAAATGTTGAAACGATTTTTTATATAGTTTAGTACCTGATCAGACGTCGAGTTACCATGAAATTGGATCCAAACTAAGTTACATGTTTTTGCAAAACACTAGCGGATGTGGGCCTAGCGAGTGAGGGAGTTAAATATGAATAATAATTAATAATGAAGGTTATCGTAATACTGAGATTTAGAGATTAATAAGTCAAAACCTAATACCCAATTGTTAGTCACTAGCCCTTCTCGTGCTAAGCTGGGACTGAGTTCTATTTGTAAACAGTTTGGATCCAGATCAGACGCCGAGTTACTCGGCGTCTGATCTGGATCCAAATTGTTTATCAATCCTCTTTCTTTAGTCAAAATACATAAAACGTGAATTTGAACATATCTGCAGACAATAAATTTGAAGCAACGTGACGATATATGATAGGCTAAGTATATGGATCGTAGTCACAGACAGACGCTTGGGTATTAAAGCGGATAAAGTTTAAGTGACTAATGAATGAGAAGCAATATTTTTAAGTAGAAAATTAATCTTTTGTTAATACTATAATATCGTCTACTGCAAATGGTCAGCTGCACAATTGAAAGGGGACTGTTTTCTAGATGCTAGTATTTTATAGTTTCTCGGTGCACCAGACGCATGTACAAGACGTATTTATTATACAAGATGGAGTTAACTAATGGTTCAACATTCTCCCGTAAGTTTGCATTAAGCCATATAGTTACGACGTGTTTATATACAAGCGGCAGATATCAATTTAAATAAATATTGTTCATGTCAAATCTGATTTTCAGCCAGATTAAATCAGGATGAAAGTAAATCAGAAACGTTCACTAAAATTTACTTTCACCCTGATTTAAGCAGCCATTTGTCTTGCCATCACTGAGTTGCCGTTATAGAGTTTGCTGTATACCTATATAGACAATCACCCAGTATTCACATTACTTTGTATGCCGAGCTTGCTTTAACCCATTAAAAGCTGTATGTGGTTATTGTTGTCTGCAACACCCAGTGTCGTCTGCTACTGTTCTAAAATAGTGTCGTCTGCAACAATTGTAACCTGTAATTACACGTACTTTAAATTTAGCTCTTGAACTTTGAGTAATATTATTGTCTGCAACAATTGTCGTCTGCTATTGTTCTAAAATTAGAATGTTCACAGTTTTCTTCTTAATACAGGGTATGACTGTCAAACAGTTTGGATCTTGATGAGACGCCGCGTTACGCGGCGTCTCATCTAGATCCAAACTGTTTGCAAATGTAATCACATTTCATCTGTAGCGTGCAAACAGTTAATGCAAAGTCACGTGCCACTTCGTGTTTGTACAGTTATATCTTCTTGTTTGTGCTTATTACAACATGCAAGACAGAGAAACATATCAACTACACGAAAACAATTATGTCATAAATAGATAACAACATATTCAGCATCTGTATAGACGCCCACAGTTTTATATACAACATTTTTTAGCCACTTTCACTTTCAGGGGTTCGTCTGCTTCAAATTGCCATCTGCTTTTGTTTTCCAAAAATAGTTTTGAGGCATTTTGGCTTTAGAAGCTTTTTAGGAGATTGTCATACACTTTGGATGCTGATAGGCCGCCGTGTCGCTATGCTCAGCGTCTGATCAGAATCCAATCTATTTCAGTGCAACTATGACCGCATTTGAGGGTAGGAAAATGAAAGATTAAAAAATTTAAGTTGTATTCTCACATCTGACCTGCTTAACCGTTCAGTGAAGAATAAGTGGTCGATAGTGACAGCTTTCAACTTGTTGCTAGGGGCCTCCTTGGCCTAGTGGTATAGTCGCAGTGACTTACATCACTAAGCTCCTCACCGCTGTGAGTTCGAATCCCAGTAGGGTCGTTCGGATTTTTCATGTGGGGAAGCCTTCCAGCTGTCTTGCGGAAGGTCGGTGGTTCTACCCAGTTGCCAATTCGTGCCTGAAACAGTGCATAAAGGACTTCTGGGATCTTCCCCCACCTATAATTAGCTGGACGTCGCGATATGACTGAAATACTGTTGAAAGCGACGTAAAATCAAAACAAATCCAATCATATCAACTTGATGCCTGACAAGGGTAATGCAGAAAGCTCCCATAAGCTGTGCTTAAATGTACGGATATGACAAAGGGGTTATCGAATGCAATCAAACGAAAAAACCGAAAGCGAGCGTCTTGTTTGACAGAGAGTGTTAACAATGTGTGGTTTGTTGATTCAACAATGTTTTTTTTTTTATATATATGGCAGTATGTAAGGATAAATAAATATACATCCCTTCAAATGTCACCCTGACGAAATGTAAGCGTGATATTTTGATCTCTCAACGGCTAAACATGTTTCCATGTTGTCAAAACCCATTTTTAACCAGCGACTATATTGTGACGATTCATTAACATGTATTGAGAAAGAAGGCGGCTCTTTATATTGGAGAAGTAGAGGCTATTCATTTCTGTTTAAAGACTTTTCCTCAGTCCATTTATTCTATAAGATGATAGTTTAAAGCAGACCGAAATGAAAAATCAGAATGCCTCTGCAATCGCATCCTGCTTTACTTTCGTCCTGCTTTCAAAACCAGAAACAGGCATTGGGGTAAAGGGTTAAGGCAGGCTTAAAGTAAAGTAGAATGCGTCTTAAGGCGTATTCTGCTTTTCTTTAATATGCTTTTAGTACCTACCTATCTTCAAATTTGGGTAAATGATTTAACATGTTAGGATATTCAGATTTACTGTACAGTGTGTAATCGAGGGGCAAATTAGATGCTACAGGTCTTTCAGAATCACAAAGGAGTTTGACCATTCCTTTGCTGGAACCCAGTGTATTTAAAATTGCAAAATAGTGTAGATCCTCATCAGATGGCTCCTTTAGGAGCCATCTGATCAGGGAATGTACTGTTTTGAATTTATCTTTCTAAAATATTTTCTAAAAGACAGCCTAAAATTAACATAAACTGATCAGTGTTTCAAAAGTTTATTACAAGTAGTCCATATAAAATTCGACATTTAAAGGATTTTAAAGCCCAAAGCGATTATAACCCTGCGGTTGGTAGGATAATCGGATGAGAGCGTGTCTGTCGCATTGCTATCGCTTTCACGCCATCACCACAAAGTGTCCAGCGCTCCCATTGAGCTTGAGAGAGCATCCTGCGCAATAGACAGTTCACAAAGGGTTGCTGAAGAAAATAACACCTATCATTAGTTGGAAGTAAAGCCGGTTGAAGTATTATTTTGTCATTTATTGTGTCTTTTTCACGGTCAGGCATGCATGAAGATTCAACCATGACATGAAATGTACGGAATGAAATCTAGCTGTTGTGAGCATGGCGAAATTGAGTTGAGTTGAGTCGAAGCTCGCTTATAACGAAGTCCTGGGGAACGTCTGATTTCTTTCGTTATATCCGAAGTTCGTTATATCAGGTCCACATTACTATATACGTTAACATGAGATGGGGAATTCGTTATACCCTATTTCGTTATAAGTAAGATTCACGGTATTACAATAACTCAAACATGGTTTGTGTTCGGTGTTTTAGAGAAACTAGAAAGAGGGTATGGGGTTATTCCTTTCCTTTGTGAGATGACAAATCAAGTCTCCAATTGAGTCTAATCCATATATTAATTGTACAATGTACATGTATTACTATTCATGGCTTTTATGGTTAATGTGACAAACAGTACAGACCCTGATCAGAGGGCTCCTTTAGGAGTCCTCTGATCAGGGTTGTCAATGTTTGCACAGGGCAAGTGTATCCTATACAGGTACATTGTTTGCCAAGGACATATACTAGCGTATTATATGGGTGACTAGGGTTCAAAGGGTTAAGCAGTCACATGTACACTTAGAGAACATCATTCTTCTTTATTTAATGTTCTTTCACTGTATTATATTTCAATAACATGGATATATCACTATGGTGATGACAGCGTCTTTTGTTTGATACTGAGGGTGGGTCTTGATAGAGTTACAAGCGGAAGTGACGTAGTAAATAGGAAAAACGAATCCCATATAGCAGACAATGGTGTGTTGTTTCAACAACTATTTTACAAGTGATATCATTACCGTTACTAAAACAGTGTGTTACAGTCCATTATTGTTTTGCCCATTAGCCTGTTTCTAGATTTGAATACAAGTGACCACTTAAAGCAGGTTGAAAGTAAATCAGAATGCGCTTAAAGAAGCATTTTAAAGACGCATTTTGCTTTACCTTCATCCTGCTTTAAGCTAAAATCTGCTATGATCTGGATCAAAACATAACCTGTTCGATACTATAGTATCATCCAAATGCCTGAAGTCTAAGTTGACAAAAAATACACACGACACTTTTAAGCCAATTGTCTTCTAAAATGGTCAATGGCAAACAGTGCAGACCCTGATGAGACGCCGCGTAGCGCGGTGTCTCATCAGGGTCTGCACTGTTTGCTATATATATCATATGAAGTTTTTGCTGTTTGGACAAACACTATACAATGTCTTTAGACACTATTGTATATCTACAATGAAATCTTGCAGCGAGTATACTTTGAGAGTTTATTGCAATATCCGAGCACAAATGGTATGGCAGGCGAATTACAATGTAAATGGGCTAAATTTATTCTGACATAAACTTTGCAGTTTCGAGGCACATATAGTTGTTGATATACAAAGTACATCTGTCAGTTTATCTGTCAGACTAGTCTGGTATCTAATATTGGTATTAACTTATTTCACAAGTGCAGTAATATATTCACACGTGGTGCCATGGTGTATATTATGTTGCTATTGCTAATGCAGTGGTATTGTTTTGGCTGTATGTTTGTCAAACATGTACATTCGAACTTGTAATGCGAGAACATTCAACAATTTACCCCATACTTATACGTATTATAACTACATGTATTTTAATTTAATCATCCACTGAAAAAATAGCTCCATAATGAAATAAATGTACAACATACGAAATATATCCTAGCATATGGTAGCTTAAAGCTTAAAGCAGGCTGAACGTTAAGCAGAATGCGCCTAAAATGCGCTTTCTGCTTTACTTTCAACCTGCTTTTAGTGGCTATATGTCTTCAAAACTAGGATAAGGCTATGGAGTATAAATAACTCAGAAACATAACATGTAGAAGTCTTCAGGACAGGTGGCTTTTGATGCAAGGTCAATGGTCATGCAGAATGCTCCTTTGGGCTGTATACATTACTTTGGCTTATATCTAACAGTCATCCGATTGTACCCTGCTTCTTCATCCAATTGTCACATTCAACCCTAGCGACGAGTATGCACGCCATTAGCAAACAGTGTACCTGTGAATCGTTCACTTGTCCGATGCAAGCGGTGTATACCCTGATCAGAAAACTCCTGCATGCAGGAGTTCTCTGTTTAGGGTCTGCATTGTTTGTCAATTTACAATGTACAGTATTACATCACTATTACAACCACTAAATGTGAAAATTATTAGGTGTTTAGGACAAGTGGCTGCTTCAAGTAAGATGACAGTAAAGTAGAAAGCTCTTTAATCAATCCTTAGTAGTAAATGATGGACTAGGCCTCACTGGAAATTGGAGCAACCATTAAAAATGTCAAGTGTATTACACGATTGCTATATACCCGTTTCAAACAATAAACAGTAAAACCTATCAATTACGACCACTAAAGATAAGGCTAATTGGTTGTATAAAATACAGGTAACAGCTTAAAGCAAGGTGATAGTAAAACAGAAAGCTCCTGTAGGAGCTTTCTGTTTTACTATCACCTTGCTTTAAGCAATCACCTGTTCTTAACTCCTAATGATTAACACAATTAAGTGGTCGTAATAGAGGAGTTTTACTGAACTTACTTTTTATACAGGGTTCCCACACTATCCAGCGTGTGGCGTATCGTTAACCTGAATTGAGGAGAACATTTGACTCATCTATACCCCTGAAACTGGAAATGTGAAGTATAGTCAATGTCTGACTAGATAGGGTTGATTTTTACAGTACATATAATGTATGCTTCAAAATGACAAACAGTGCAGACCATAACCAGAGGGCTTCATAAAGAGTCCTCTTATCTATGTCTACACTGGACATACATAGATCTATTTTTGATAATATTTTTTTCATTGAATAGTGGCTAACAAATGTATACATTAATACATTCCCGTAGTGTGGGAACTCTCTCCGCACTATTTTACATATATACATGCACACGTATATGCAAATGTAATTAAGACATTTAATATAATATTTACATTTGCAATTTAGATGTAAATGAGGCGATATGTGATCGTTTAATATCGTTATTAGCTTTGTTGCTTCTAACTACAGTAAAAACTCTATATAATAATTATTTAATTGCATAAAATAGGATGTGTTAAAGGCAGGTGACTTCTTAATGCAAGGTGAAAGTAAAACAGAACGCTCCTTTAGGAGCGTTCTGTTTTAATTTCACAATGCTTTAAGCAGCCATCTGCCCTAAATACCAAATAATTAACACAAGTGGCTGTCATAAAGAGGGTTTACTGTAAATATAAAAAGTTAAAAACGCCCGGTCAGCTGTTTCTGCATTACATAGCCAATACTTCCAATATTGACGAAATATGTCGATCAACAAACAGTATAGACCCTGACTAGCTGTCGCGTTGATAAAACGGTGGCTTATCTGTGTCTACACTCTTTGCTTTGAAAAAGATAAATTTCCACATGCTACTGCTCTATTGTAGTCTCAGTACACAGTTTTGCATCAGATTATACATTAGTCGAACTTTCACTTTCTATTTGTAAAGTTTCGATTTATAGTGCGATTTATGGTCCGATATTAAATACATTTGACATCACCTGCACCGCGCAAGAAAATATAGCGTTTCATAGAATATATACAACTTTCTACGGATTTGTGAAACAATCTGATTCACGCTAGGTGTTTGCGACAGGTGACTGCTTATTAAAGCAAGGTGACATAAAACAGACAACTCCTTTATGAGTTTTCTGTTTTACTGTCACCTTGTTATATGCTGTCACCTATATAAACAGTTAATTAGCCTTATTTTTAGTTGTAGTAATAATAGTTTGTGGAAGTTTTACATTTTAAGTTATTTCATGCGCAAACATTGTTAGTTACAGGGACTTTTGAAAAGTGGGGACAATAAGCTCATTCTTGAGAAGACGGAAAGGTATGTGTTAATTAATTACCTGTTCATGTCAGGGTTATTTTCAAATGCCTGTTAGATTGATTGACGGTTTAAATCTGTCAGTTACAGTAAAACTTCTCTATTACGACCACTAAATTTTGTTAATCCTTTGGCGTTTTGCAACAGGTGGCTGCTTAAAGTAAGGTGACAGTTAAACAGAAAGCTCCTTTAGGCCCTTTCTGTTTTACTGTCACATTCCTTTAAGCTGTCACCTGCCCGTTATACAATCAATTAGTATACACATTTCAGTGTCCGTAATAGAGAGGTTTTACTGTACATGGCTTTTACACTGACGCTATCTTTTACATTTGTGAATGCTTCTGAAATAAGGGGCCTCCGTGGCCTAGTGGTATAGTCACTATGACTTACATAACTAAGCTCCTCACCGCTGTGAGTTCGAATCCCAGTAGGGTCGTTCGGTTTTGTCATGTGGGGAAGCCTTCCAGCGGAAGGTCGGTGGTTCTACCCAGTTGCCGATTTGTGCCTGAAACAGTGCATAAAAGACTTCTGGGGTCTTCCTCCACCTATAATTAGCTGGACCTCGCGATATGACTGAAATACTGTTGAAAAATAAAAAACAATCAAAAACATGCTTCTGAAATAACACATACAATAGCAAACAGTGCAGATCTAGATGCATTTGTGGCGTCTCATCTGTGTCTGCACTGTTTACTAATATCTCAAATTGTTCGGGCGGTGATAAATTGATAAGTGGAACAAACGGGACTGGACGTTTTCCCCATGGCCCATAGTTAGTTTTTATCACATTTGGTCACTTAAAGCAGGTTGAAAGTAAAGTGGAATGCACATACGGCATTACTTTCTGCCTGCTTTTAGATATACCATCTGTTAGGATATAGAAAATAATAGTTCTGATGATGCACATTTATGACTGTATTAAGTGGAACTATTTTTTTCAGTAGAGGAATAAACTAAATGGGTAAAAAGGCGTATGCATGACGGTAATGGGTTAATTTGGAATTTTTGACTGGCGAATGTGTTTCAAATAATTTGATTTAACTCTTACCATGCTAGCTGCGGGTATATCATACAGTTAATACCTTTGCAAACAGTTTGGATCCAGATGAGAAGCCGCGTCACGCGGCGTCTCATCAGGATCCAAACTTTTAGACACTCTGACAATGCTGTTTTGAAAAGAAATTTTGAAAATTCTTTTTTCAGAACAGTAGCAGACGACAATTGCAGACGAAACAAATACCCAGCATTTTGTTAAATTCAATTATTACTATACATGTATATCTCAGCGTTTGAACAGTGCTGTCATTGTGGAAGCCTCTAAACCACATTACTGTATATACATGTAGTTGGCCAAGTTCATTGACATTTCCAGAGAGTTTGGACTCCAAGTAACTCGCCACACCTGATCAGGATCCAAAGTATTCATTACTCAATCTGATGTTTCCATTATCAAAATTGCGTGAATCTTAGTTTGCGATATTCAAACAGGCGGTAACTTAGAACAAACGTTATCATAGCAGTGTAGGGGTTAAGTACCCGTCTTAATTCCATTTACTTAATTGTCAATTACACCAATATTTTGATTCAATGCGTAAGTTCGTGTTGAGAGAAATCTTTTCAGTAACACCACTATTAAGTTTGACCTTTCATTTCCGTGTGCCCATAGACTGGATTTAATACTGCTAGCGTAAATTGACACTTTTTGGAAACAGCGTAGATCCAGATCAGACAACTCCTGCACGAAGGAGCTGCCTGATTAGGGTCGATACTATTTTCTTTTAGGTTCTGTCTGCATGACATGAGTCTGCACTCGTTCGTGGGGAGGGGTGGGTGACATTTTACTCATTTTATAAGCCAAATATACCTGTAAGTTCAGAAATAGATATTGTCTGAGTTTTTATTTACAGTAAAACCTCTCTAATACGACCACTAATATAAGGCTAAACGATGGTATAAAACACAGGTGACAGCTTAAAGCTTTATGTTTTACGTTCATCTTGCTTTAAGCCGACACCTGCTTTTAACCCAAACTAATTTACTTTTTAAGTTTTAGGTCAAATGAGTTTAACCCATGAGTTGGCTTATGCGCGGCATTTATGGCACATGCATTGAACAAACGAGGCGCCGTTGAACATTTAGTGCAATTTTTTTTAGTTATTCGGATATATGTATGTATTGTATACATATATGCATCACTTCTGTGATTGATAATGGATGCTTTGAACAATAATAGTAAAGCCTTTGTCAAAAATAACCAAGCATAAGAACATGGGGGTAATATTTCGTGAAAACGAATAGTTTGTACCTTACTGGCAAGTTGGCAACACAGCAAACGTTGTGTTAAGAAAACGTTATATAAGATATGGCTATCGCTTAACCACTTCACTACCTTACCCCGAGTACAGTAGTTATTTGCAAACAGTTTGGATCCTGATTAGACGCCGCGTAATGCGGCGTCTGATCAGGATCCAACCTGTTTGACACTCGTTTAAATAATTCTTAAGTCAAAATACATAAAAAAATGGGTTTTAGAAATAGAAGCAGACGACAATTGTTTAAAATTGATGACGTCATGGCAGTGAAGGGGTTAACCCTTTCGTCACCATACATGCGACTAAAGTCGACTTTGCCAACAGTATGGATCCTGACTAGTCGCCGCGTCACGCGTTAAGTTTAGTATCACAATCCATTTGTATTTTATTTCAAATATAGTAAAACGTTTCTATTACGATTACAAAATTGTGTTAATGTTTAGGTATTTACGACATTGGACTGCTTAAAGCTAGGCGACAGTAAAACAGAAAGCTCCTTTAGGAGCTTTCTGTTTTACTGTCATATTGCTTTAAGCTGTCACCTGTCTTATATACAATCAATTAGCCTTTGTTTAATTGGTCGCAACTGAGAGGTTTTACTGTAGCACGTAAAAGGGTCGGGCCACAAGTTCTGCCAAGGTAAGTTATGACCCTCCCCCTACTGTACTTGTTGTAGTCTTCAGGTATCTTTGTCCCCCTTTCTCGCGAATAATTTACTGAAAGTGAAACTAAACAACATTTTCTGTCATGTTAGGCATGCGTGTAAATGAATCATAAAGTACATTTCACATCACTAAGATATTATATTGAGTTTCAGTGTAGCATTAATGTCTATCGTAATATATGTTCATTATGATGACATAGCTTATTTGTATTGTCTGCTAAGTTTGGCTAATTTGAGCAGCCATAAAGAATTTAGTTTTCAAAATACTCCCCTTATCTGGAGCTCTAATTCGGAAACTCTTTTTACAGGTGGCTGCATAATACTGGACGAAGATGTGAGAGGAGCTACAGTGGAGAATCTTATTCTTTCCCAATAAACGCGTTTACGCTAAAACTATTATTTACAATACAAACAGTTTGGAGCCAGATCAGACGCCGGGTAACCCGGCGTCTGATCAGGCTTCAAACTGTTTGCCACCAAGATAAATATGAAATATCAGAATTGTCTAAAAGTTGTTCTTTTCTACGTTTTATTGCTTTGCGTTTGCGTACGTTTGCGTTTAAACGGGAAAGAATAACAGATTCTCCACTGTATCTGCATTGTTTTTTAACTGAATTGCGCTTTAAGCTATTTTAAAGAATTACCATTAAAAAAATCATGTTATATAAATAACTCTTCGCTGTCATTCTTATATCACACAACTGTTACTGTAGATAGTCATAATACAGATTTTTTGTGCATGTTTGATTTTAATGAATAAGACATCTCAGAATTTGAGTAAATATATATCGCCATAATTTCAAACAGCCTGGATCCTGATCAGACGCCATGTTATTCAGTGTATGATCAGGATCCAAACTTTTGTTTCAGATGCCTGTGACGGCAGCTCGACGGCAGCGCAAAACGTTTAACCCCATATAAGATAAATCGGATTTTCTTACAGGTTATTTCATAAATATCATATACATGTATTTATATTTCATAGCTCATGTAAGAAGATGAATTAAGAGTAGGTATCCCATAATACACAGGCTCAGATTACCCTTCTGCTCTTTGACCATGACTGATATCACCCTTCCAAACCTTTATACATGTAGTTAAATATATCCAGCCTTTCTTGGTAAGGACCTTCAAACAGTTTAGACCAATATCAGAATCCAAGTAACTCGGTGTCTGATCTGGATTTCAACTGTGTCGGTGAACTTGCATCGGTTATAATTATTTTGGTAAAATAAGTCAATAAAACTAAATTTGAAAAAAGTGCAGACGACAATTTTAAAGCAAAATATTTAGAGCAGGATAAAATGTTTGTGTGTTCTAGTTTACCTCTTTAAACACTGTTGTTATTTTTATCATATTTGGTATTGAATTGGAGCACTTATAACGTTTAGAAATAAGTTTGCGAAATGTTCAAACCAAAAACTCTTCAGATTACGAAAAAGAAGAAACTTACGAAATACATGTATACGTAAATGTTTTAGCCCTTGCCTCGCTAATTGCGAAATGACATGCATTTTAAAATCAACAATTATACACTAAAATCTCGATAATTCGAAATCGATTTAGTCGAACTCTTATCCTGTCGTAATATCATCTGCTTGTGAATCTGCAAGATCTGGATCCAAATTGTTTGCAAATCGGTAGGAAAGTGGTTAGAAGACACTTTAATATAATAATCATTTACGTGTGTTTTATATATACATGTAGAATCTTTAACACCATGCAATGCCGGTTTTTTGCAATGAACTGTCCCAATGTTGAAAGATTTCATTTTAAATATAGTAAAACCTTTCTATTACGACCACTAAAACGAAGAATTATTGATCGTATAAAAGACAGGTGACAGCCTAAAGCAAGCTGACAGTAAAGCAAAAAGCTCCTTCAGGAACTTTCTGTTTTACTGTCACATTGCTTTAAGCAGTCACCTGTCGTTAAAACCTAATAATTGACAACATTAAGTGGTCGTAATAGAGAGGTTTTACTGTATACAAGGGTGGTCTAAAAGTATCATACAACCGAATATGTATTATGAAATAGCAAACATAGCAAACTCTCACGAGACATTGCACATTTTTGATGTCTCGGCAGGGTCTACAATCTTTGCTAATGCCTGGTTTAGCCTAGACACTAGTAGGCTTGGATTGGTTAATAAACATATTCCCTCTCGTGTTTTAGCGTATACGGTGTCTCCTCCTCCACTAAAACACCAAACGGGAGACAAAGATTGTGTGTGTTGTTCGGAGGGAGTTGTTATAGGGAGGGAAATTTAAGATTTGGCTTACAATTGCGTAACGCGGCGTTTGATCTGGATTCAAGCTGTTTGTCACTCGTCATTATGTTTTTTTCTGTCAAAATGCCCCCCCCCCCCCCCCCCCCAAATATATGCAGACAATATTGCAACTTTGATCAGATTGAGAATTATAGTCTTGTTTTGGGGAACAGCGGCAATCGTTGTTGTAAGGAGGGAATCGTTGATCAGAGGTCCGTTGTAAAGAGGGGGACACTGTATATTGACGACTTCTGCATCCATACAGCATGTGTCATTCGGGTCCATACTGTTTGACACTCAGAGTATACCTGTACAACTATATAGGAGGAAATGAAATATCTGTATACATAGCAGTTCTATACCATTACAACATCAATTCACCTTTTTACGCCTTTACTGAGTGGCGAAAATAGACACAAGCAAAGGATTAACACATTGAACCATAGAGTATACTTGTCATTAACAAACCGTATGCCTGTAAATAATGCACTCAGTGTCCTGTGTAAACAGTGAAGATCCTGACCAGATTACTTCTACCGAAGCCCTCTGGCCATAGCGGTCAGGGTCTGCACTGTTTGTTATTTTGCAATATATCGTTAAGATCAACAAGGAACTTTATTGGAAGTTGAAATTGTTCACGTGATACCTCGTGGTTTAATTAATGAAGAATATATTCAGGATTGATTGTCCACATATTTTGATGTTATGTCAACTCAGTTATTTATGCTAAGATTGCTCATGCGGTAATTAATAGTAAACAGTGGGATGGGTCGCAAACAAATGACCTAAATACTATACGGACTGAGTGGGAATTCCAAATTGATAGCACGTGCAAAATTGTAAACACATGTGCGTGCACTGACCACACATCCAGATCAGGCAATAAGTCAGGATCTGATCTGTATTAACTCATTTAAAACCCGTGACGTGAGCGTTTATGCAACGAAAATAGTGATTATTAACTCAAGCAGACGATAAATTAAACAGCAGACGACAAATTTATTATTATCGATGGGATATACAGTCGACTCTCGACAACCCGAACTCGCTGAAGTCGAACTAATTTGAACTTATTTTCTGTATCTGAATCTAAATAACTCGAACCCAGGTAAGTCGAACATACCCTTATTTCAAAGTTAAAACGTGGCACAGCCACGTTTAACTTTGAAATATGGGTAAGTTCGATTATCTAAGCGAGTCGAGTTCTCGAGACCGTACTGTAGAAATCAGTGATGCGTATTATTGCAACCATATGGTTCTCATGTTGGGTTGCTTCCCTGTTGTGTGCTTTGGATCATTGAAACATGCAGCTCGTTTCACACCGGGATTCTGTTCTAGTGTTACTGTGATAAAAGGTTGTACATAACGCACCTATTGTTGGTTAATTTGGAATTGAAATAATTCTACGCAAAAAGGTGAGCTCTACTTTTATTTTATTTTGACTCATAGTTCAATTTAGTCTGATTTTTTAAAATCAATTAAGTTTTTTAATCGATTTACTATTGATTTGTAAGAAAACCACACTTTCCTTCCTCGCGATGTTGTCTACCTATAGGGCATGCTTGTACAATACATTGATACACTTATTGGCCCCTAGTGCTCCTGTTTTGCGTCTTTTACTACTTGACAGTACATATTTAAAAGTGTACATTTGCCTTATGAAAACAATGTAGACCTTGATCAGAGGGGCTCCTGTTTGTAAATTTGAAATAGCATCTATTTTCTTAAAACAACCCATAAAATATAAAATGGACTAGACCTGATTGAGATGTTTCAGGGGTCAATGGATTAAGCTACATTGTATATCGTCACTTGTCGCGTTTCTTCAGCATTTTGTTGTTTGATGTGGGTTAGATAAAAATGTCAGAAAGTGTGCAGGCAGATCGGACGCCGAGTGCATCTGATCGGGATCCACACTGTTTGTAAATACTGTGCACTTGGGGTTTAAACCCTTCCGTCGCCATGAGCGACTAAAGTCTACATTGCAAACAGTTTGGATCTAGATCAGAAGTAGTGTTACTCTAGAGTCCACGGATTACATTTGCTAAAGAATTACATGCAGTTCTATTCAGGCCCTACTGTTTCATAAAGTAACAAATAAAGTTGGATTGGAACTAAAACCTCCCTACACTGTCTTACCCCCCCCCCCCCCAGTTAAAATGTTATTTGCAAATATTTTGTATCTTGATCAGACACCGCGTATTAATGTTTCTGCAGTCAAGATTCATGAAATCTAAATTCGAGAAATAAAAGCAGACGAAAAATGTTAAAAGTCGATGACGTCATACTAGTGAAGGGGTTAAATGAAGTATGTCTTCTGCTGAGTTTCTAACATTTAATAATTCTTGAATCTATTTTCAGAATAATGATCTATTAGACAAACAATTTGGATCCAGATCAGACGCCGAGTTACTCGGCGTCTGATCTGTGCCCAGATTGTTTCTATAGTATAGAAACTTCGCAATTAATAGCTCAAGAATAAGATCAACAAGTAGAAGTTTAATGATAACTAAATTGGCAAATAAAACAGCAATTTCGTTCACTTGAAAGTTTCTTTTCATCGGCTAAACTCGGTCATATATACAAACTTTTTTTCAAGAGAGTTTATTCGGGTCATTTATTCAATCGCAACGGGGAATGAGGTAATTTAAATAGCAAATAAAACCCAATGACAGTGTGTATTTTTTGAATTGCCCAAATCGCTAATGCTATCCAATTTTGATTTAACCCTTTACCCCATAACCTGTTTCTAGTTTTGAATACATGTGTCTACTTAACCCTTTACCTGATAGCCTATTTCTAGTACTTAAGATAGGTGACTACTTAATGCAGATTGAAAGTAAAGCAGAATGCGCCCTAAGGCGCATTCTGCTTTACTTTCAGCCTGCTTTAAGCTATCATGTGCTATAACATAGAAAATATTTCCTATAATACATATTCATTACTGATTAAATTGGAATTATATTCTTCAGCGGAAGAATAAATCATATCCGCTAAAAGGCACTTCTATTGGGGAAAGGGTTAAAGCAGGTTGAAAGCAAAGCAGAATTTATGCGCCTATCAGCCTGCTTTAAGCTACCATCTGCTAGGATATCGAAAATATTTATTGAGGTTCATTTTCATTACTGTATGGTGTGGAACTACTTCAAACTTTGAGTATATATAGTCAGTGCTTCAGAGGAGGAATGAGTTAAAGGTGTAAAATGGTGTATTTATGTCGTAATGGGTTTAACTAATCTCGAATGAACTCGTTTCCAAATAGTATGGATCCAGTTCAGATTATGATTGGCCAGTGTCAGATCAAAATTCGCTGTTTGATACACTGTCCGAAGCGACTGTGAATTTTAAATGATAGTACATGTAGATTCTACAATGAAAAGGTGTATGCTTAAATTAACCCCTTCACTGCCATGACGTCATCAGCTTTAAACAATTGTCGTCTGCTTTTATTTCTCAACTTTAAAGTTTATGTATTTTGACTTTAGAAATACATGTATAAAATTGAGTGTCAAACAGCTTGGGTCCTGATCAGACGCGGCGTTACGCGGCGTCTGATCAGGATCCAAACTGTTTGCAAATCAGCATTGTACTCGGGGTAAGGCAGTGAAGGGGTTAACAGACAAGTTATTAGTAGACATCACTGTTATTTATCAGTAGGATACCCACCTTTATTATTTCGAAGTTTTTTTTGTCAATTAAAAATGGTGTCTGTAGCAATTCTTACAACAGCTGTTAAACTATAACTTTAACTTGTAACTCTTTGAATCCTATTCACGCATTAACTTTTAAAGTGTCCGTTGCAATCACATGAATCAGATTACATGCGAAGAATACACTTGTCCTATGCAAACAATGCAGACCCATAACAGAGGGTTCCAAATCTGATCAGGGTCTGCACTGTTGGTCGCACTGCAATATATTTACAAAACAACCTGAACTAGTGAAAACAAGTGGACTATACTGCTTCTTGAAACTGAAATTGTCCATTTGACGTTTTAGGTAGGAAAGGGTTACAAAAATTTACTAAATCCTGCCGAGACGCTATTTAAAATACTTGACGACTCGTCTTGATCAAAACTATTGCGACCATTATACCACAGTCGTTTTTAAAGGGTTTAAGTTTAACCTTACACATGCTATTAGGCGAATTTGTTATGGATTTTTGCAAACAGTTTGGGTCCAGATGAGACGCCGAGGAACTCGGTGTCTCATCTGGACCCAAAACTGTTTGACACTCGGATGTCATATTCAGAAAGAAAATGCCTATAAATAAACTGAGAATTGTTGTATACAAAACTTGTTGTAGACGGCAATTTCCTGATAAAGCATTCGGAAGGTTAACCCCTTCACTGCCTTTACCCGAGTACAACGGTTATTTGCAAACAGTTTAAATCCTGATTAGACGCCGCGTAACGCGGCGTCTAATCAGGATTCAAACTGTTTGACACTCATTTTAATATTTCTTAACTAAAAAAACATGAACATTGAATCTGAGAAATTAAAACAGACGACAACTTTTTAAAATTGATGACGTCATGGCAGTGAAGGGGTTAAGAAGATGAATGGGGATGAAAAGGCGTTTTATGACAAAAGCCGTGACTGGTGCGTCCTTTGACAGATATCGTCTGCTTCAAGATCGTCTCCAAATCGTCTACATGTATATTAGCGTTTTTAAATTTTTTCAACCTTAATGTCAAAGAGTTTCGATTCTGATCAGACACCAAGTAAGTCAGCCTCTTATCTGGATCAACATTGTAAGTGTTATAATAAACAATACAAGTTTTCATTTGTCTAAAGCCACACACTCGGACCATTTCGGTGATATCCGACCAGCTTGTCGGAGATAGCCGAGTAATGTAGTGCCGATTCAGTGTCGATTTCATCGTTCACTATCAACTTTCATTTTATAAATTATCACATACATTTGCGTCATTTTTATCATATTTTTATGAGACTAATGGCAATCTTACAGCATTCTGAGTCGGTAGTAATATTTCTTATTACATGTACAGTAAACCTTGGTATACAGCGCTCCCTGCATACAACGGCCCTCCAAACAACGACTCCCTCCTTACAACGACCTGTGCCGCAGTTCCCTTAATGGGACAATTATGTCTCACGTTTTAACTGCTGCAATATCGTCTGAATCAGATTCGGGGAAAACCGAGTGCACAGTGCATTCGGGCCAAATTATTAATAGATATCATGTAATTTATGAAAGCTACCAATGTACTTAGTGATCTTAATGCCATTTAACACATTACTCCATAAAATGCGTCTTTTTACGCACGTAACTTATTCCTCCACTGAAGAAAATAGTTCAGCCCAGTAAAGGTTTGATTTGCACCTTGAGTATCAGCTGCAGACGACAGATCTCAAGCAGACGACATTATAGCTGTTAACATTCCGGACGCTACGTTCAATTTAAATAACGGTTGCAAACAATTTGGAGCCAGATGAGACGTCGAGTAACTCGGCGTCTCATCCGGATCCAAACTGTTTGACACTCTAATAATATTTTTCTAAAAGAAAATAAAGATTATTTAACTCTGAGATTTCATGCAGACGACATATTTTGCAGACTACAAATTACTTAGCGTGCTGACGAATAAAGAGCACACTTAACCTCTTCACTGTCATGACGTCATCAATTAAAACAATTGTCGTCTGCTCTTGTTTCTAAAATTTAATATTTGGGTATTTTGATATCAGAGATATTGAAATGAGTGACAAACAGTTTGGATCCTGATCAGACGCCGCGTTACGCGGCGTCTGATCAGGATTCAAACTGTTTGCAAATTACTCTTGCACTCGGGGTAAGGCAGTGAAGGGGTTAAAGGTTATCTATCCAATTTTGATGAACAATATCACTTAATTGCAAAAACACGGTAACATTATATTAACACGTGTTTTACATGATGTTCATTGATTTGGATAATGTTTTGTTTTTGTTGACTTGATGGACATCAACTGGGAATTATGACAGTCAATTAATGAACATGCATTACCCTTAGCGCTTTACCGATTGCACTGTCAATGGCGGCAAAAGGCGCTTTGCAAACAGTCTGGATCCTGATCAGACACCGCGCCACGTGTGTCTCATCAGGATCCAAACTATTTGACACTCGTCGCAATAAACCCTAGCGACGAGTATACTCGTCATTTACAAACAAACAGTGCACCAATGTGAGGACTACACTTGTCCTATTCAAACAATGAAGATCCTTACCAGAGGGCTCTTACAGTATCAAAGTTTGCACTGTTTGCGATGTACAATTTACAATACCGGGTATTTATAAAACCAAACCTTAATGTGTATAAATGGACTAGACTAAATTGCAAACTGAAATTGTTCATCTTAAGTCTGAGGGGTTCAAGTGAGTGGATATCGCACGGGACTGAATGAGTCCTATTTATTCTAATTAGCGAGGCATGAATCAATAATTTCCTTTGAGATCATTTCAGCATCTGTTGTATTGTTACCTTGGGTGCCTTGTGCTTGAAACTTTCCCACATGGACTGCAATAAGTTGATAATGAAAAAACCTAAGCTTTTCAAGTTCTCTATTTTTCAAGCGTAATTACTTAAAGCTTGTTGAAAGTAAAGCAGAATGTGCCCTAAGGCACATTCTGCTTTACTTTCAACCTGCTTTAAGCTGCCATCTGCTAGGATAAAGATTAAAAGAATTCGGAAAAATCCGGAGAAATGGCAGCCCTGTTTCCCACATGGACAATATCATATCCCATGACTCATGGTCTGTACCCAGTAGCTATATTGATGGGACAGTTATCCCTTTAATGATCAAATTATTCGGGAGAGTTTTACTCCTTCACCACTTTATTGTCGTCTGCGTCAGTATTGTTTCAAAGATAGATTTAAGGTTGTTTGACTTAAAAATATCGATAAGAGTGTCAAACAGTTTGGGTCCTGATCAGACTCCGCGTTATACGCGGCGTCTGATCAGGACCCAAACTGTTTGCAAACGCGCATGATGGCGTCATTGAAAGTGAACTGGTTATTATTACCATGAATCCCCATTATTTCTGTTTCAAACAATTGTCGTCTGCTTTTATTTCTAAAGTTTAATCTTTATGTAGTCTGAATTAAGAAATATTGAAATTAATGTCGAAACAGTTCTGATCCTTCACGCGGCGTCTGATCATGATCCAAACTGTTTGCCAATAACTAGAGAACTCGAGTTAAGGCAGTGATAGGGTTAATAAAGGGTTTATATCAGCCCCTTCTATGAGTCATGTTGCCCCTTTTATATGCAACCAAGCTGCTGACTTTTGATTTGTTAAATTGGATTTCCTGTTAAGCGTAGACTGGCTTGCATTTGCAAACACGTTGGGTCAATATCAAACGCCGAGTAACAGAGTGTCTAACCAGGGTCCAACTTGCTCGATATGGAGTATATCTACATGGTTTCAAAGATGTCAAGATTTCAATTCTTTGTTTAAAACAAAACGCAACAAAAATTTGGCAGCCGATACTTTCGAAGCAGACGATAATACCCCTATTTATTGTCGCACCCCTTGTGCAGTGATATTTGCAAACAGTTTGGATCCTGATCAGACGCCGTGTAACGTGGCGTCTGATAAGGATCCATTAACTGACATTTTAAATTTGAGAAATAAAAGCAGACGAAAACTGTTTAAAGCAGATGACGTAACGCCAATAAAGGGGTTAAAGCAGAGTAAAGGTTAAAAGATGTAACAGCTGCTTTGATAAAGTTACACTCACTTTCGCCAAATTTAACCCTCTGATTTAGCCCTTTCGCAACATCGTCTGCATATTGTGCCAAATTAAGTTTTGCCTGAAACCTGAAAACGAGTGGCAAACAATTTGGATCCTGATCAGACGCCGCCTTAGGCGGCGTCTGAACAGGATCCAAAATGTTTGAAAATAATTTTGATGTTACTTTTATCAATTTACCCTAGCTTTAAATTTGAGAAATACAAACAGATGATTGCATGGCAGTGAAGGGTTACGCTAACAGGCCACATGCAACTGAGAGACAGATCAATACGTATACAGTCGAACTTCGATATCTCGAACTCGGTTTTGTTGAACATTCCCGTATTTCAAAGTTAAAACGTGGCTCAGCCACGTTTTAACTTTGAAATATGGGTATGTTCGACTTAACCGAACATGAAATAATGCAGCTCATATGTCGAACTATCGGATAGGTCGAGTTAAGCGAGTTCGAGATATCGAAGTTCGACTGTATGTGTTGCAGTTCATTGAGAAACAGCACCGACTGCATATATATATTGCTATTAAATATTGAACAGTACTAAACAGTTACGCTTCAATAGTAGGCCAGTCTTTTATTTTGTGTAACCTCTCTTCCTGTCTTCTTAACCCTAATGCTAAATTGATTCTGTCATGTTTATATATTTGGATTAGTTCAAGTTTCATTTAAGGGGTACATTGTCAAATTTATTTAATTTTGCCAGAAATATCTCTAAGCAAACAGTGTAAACTCAAATTAGATGTCTTCATTTATATATCAATTTTAAAATTTAGCTAGATATCTGTTTTGACTTTAAAGATATATTATTAAGTGTATTGAAATGAGTGTCAAACAGTTTGGATCCTGATCAGACGCGGTGTCTGGTAAGGGTCCCAGGGCTGCCATAATTCTAAGATTTCCATGTTTTCTATTTTTCAAACGCAATTTCTTAAAGCAGGTCGAACGTAAAGCAGAATGCACCTTAAGGCGCATTCTGCTTAATTTTAGACTGTTTTAAGCTACCATCTGCTAGGATAAACTTACGAAGATTTCGGGAAAATCCGGAGAAATTGCAGCCCTGGGGTCCAAACTGTTTGCAGAGAACCATTGTAATCCCTGGGTAAGGCAGTGAAAGGGGCTAGTGTTCAATTAGTATTCAGTTGTGAGGAATAAAACCCGAGTCGATCGTGCAACAGATGTTGCTCATAAAACACATACTATTAAAGCTTATTTCGTCTGAACGACATGAAACGCTAATAGGTCTCATTCCTCTGTAACTGTTCAATAATATTGTCGACTGCAACGATTGTCGTCTGCTATTGTTATTGAACTAGACGTTTCTGAAAATTCGTCTAAAAAATGGCAAGACTTAAAGCTAAACGGTTTGGATTCTGATAAGACCCCTAGTTACCCAGCCTCTCATCAGAATCTAAACTGTTTTTAAAGGTTATCACGGTGGCGTCAGTAGCATGCAAACAACCCATATGCAAAACGCGACTTTGCTTACAATTACAAACAGGATCCAAATCAGACGCCACGTAACGCGGCGTCTGATCTGGTTCCAAACTGTTTGCCACTCATAATCAACCTTTAGTCAGTTTAAAATCTTAAAAACTGATTTTGATTCCTTTCCGCAGACGACATGTTTGAAGCAGACAATTCAGCACGAGAACAAAAAAATTTATTGATAACTTTTTTCAAACATATAGGACCTCTGTATGAGCCCTGTGATCTGGGTCTACATATTGGATAGAAAAAGTGTTCATTTCACAGATACAGCGTCCCCTCCCTACAACGACCCTTGCCGTTGTCTAACGCTTTTACTGCTGCAATATCGTCTGATTAAAGTTGTCGTCTGCTGTTTTCTCAAAATTACATATTAAACACTTTGACAGAAGAAAAAACCCTTAATGACTATAGTGATAAACAGCTTGAATCAATATCAGACGCCGCGTTACGCGGCGTCTGACCTGGATTCAAGCTGTTTGCAAATGTAAACCAATTTCCCTCCCTATATATAACGACTCCCTCCGTACAACGTACACATTTTGTGTCTCCCATTGGGTGTCGTTTTAGAGAGGGAGCACTGTATACTATTTGTTAAAGACCCGTCTAGAATCTATATACACTTCACGAATTTTCAGTATTGAAAACAGATAGTTAATTTAAAACAGGCTTAAAGTACAACAGAATTCTCCTTAATGAGCATTCTGCTTTACTTTCACCCTGCTTTAAGATACCGTCTGCTAGGATATACAAACTATTTCTTATGGTGCATATTAATGATTGTATGAATTGAAACTATTTTCTTAAGCTGAGGAATAAATTAAAGGCTAAAAAGGCGTATCTGTGGGGTATAGGTTATGGTATGTTCGGTTCTTTCACCATATTTCATAAAATTTCTATCTCTATAACTTTATACAGTCGAACTTCGATATTTCGAACTCGTTTAACTCGAACTATCCGATAGTTCGCCATGTGAGCTGCATTATTTCATGTTCGGTTAAGTCGAACATACCCATATTTCAAAGTTCTTAGCCACGTTTTAACTTTGAAACACGGGTATGTTCGACAGAACCGACTTCGAGATATCGATGTTCGACTGTACCTTATTTTCATCTTCGTTTATTGATGGTTTAACGAGTTTGACTGTATGTGCAACTTCAGATAATTGAGGACATCGCGTTCAAAATTCTCCAATAAAGAAATCATAAAATAAATTTTGATGTATCTAAAGAGTATTTGAAGCATTATATAGCATTATAATTGTTGAAGCAATATACGGTGTGATTTGCAGCAAATTGAGTATGCATTTTATTAGATGACACGACTGCCTATTATACACTACAGTGGATAATTGGAGGGAGAAGACGCTTTTCTTTCTCAATAAACGTTTGTACGCTTAAACTATTTCCATTGCTAACAGCTTGGAGCATGATCAGACGCCGGGTAACCCGGCGTCTGATCAGGCTCCAAACTTTTTGCCACTCGGATTCAAATGAATAGTTATCATTGTCAACAGATTGTTATTTTCTACGTTTTATTGTAATGCGTTTGTATTTCGTTTGCGTTTTTAAACTGGAAAGAATATCGTCTTCTGCACTAAATTATGTTAATTTTTAGATGTGAAAGACAGGTGATTGCTTACAACAAGGTGGAGCTTTCTGTTTTACTCCCACCTTGCTTTAAACTGCCATCTGTGTTTTATACAGTCAATTAACCTTTTGGTGGCTTTAATAGAGAGGATTTACACTGTATGCATCCTTTATAAACAGGGTACCTGCAAAAAGTATACCTGTCCTGTGCAAACAGTGTAACACCTTAAGTATGGGTTCCTGCAGTAGTATGAATTTAACTAACTCGTTAGTTTATAAGTTAATTGTTTTTATTTTGTACCTTTCAGGCAACATGTCAGAAAGCGAAATGCGACACGAATATATGAACGCCGAGTTTTGCCGGAGTCACCCGATCGATTACCGACTATGTACGGAGGCACATCTGTGTGTTCATGTGAATACGCCATGCCGTGAGTATCGAACACCCCATACATATGCATCTATATACATGTATATGCCTTTTATTATTCCTCCACTGAATAAAATAGTCTCTCTTTATAAGTCATGCATTTGCACAATAAGAAATATTTTTCTATTTTCTAATAGATTGCAGCTTAAAGCAGACTGGAAGTAAAGCGGAAAGGAGCATTCTGCGTTATTTTTAACCTGCTTTAAGCAACGACCAATCTTCAATAATGAAAACAAGCTATGGGTAATGTGTTAAACCCTACATTCCAAAAAAGGTGAAAATCAGACTTTGACCAACATTGTACAGTGGAGAATCTGTTATTCTTTCCCGTTTAAACGCAAACGTACGCAAACGCAAATCACGAAAACGTAGAAAAGAACAACCTTTGGACAATTCTGATAATTCTTGTTTATCTTGGTGGTAAACAGTTTGGAGCCTGATCAGACGCCGGGTTACCCGGCGTCTGATCTGGCTCGAAACTGTTTGTAATGGAAAAAATAGTTTTAGCGTAAACGCGTTTATTGGGAAAGAATAACATATTCTCCAATGTACATAGACCCAGATGAGACGCCATAATCTCATTAGCATATTTGCTGTTAGCCCACTTAGGTGTTCGCATTTCATAAAATTAGTACATGTGTAATTTGATAAAAAATAAAGTTACCTTTCACTCCAGTTTCCAATTAAGTCTAGTTCATTGATTGCTAGGAAAGGTTTTCTGCGATATATTGCAAAATGACAAACAGTGCAGACCCTGATCAAAGATCGTCTGTAGGAGCCCTCTGATCTGGGTCTACACCATTTGTCTGAGACAAGTGTACTCTTCACAGGTAAATTGTTAGTGAATGATGATCATACTCTTCCCTAGGGTTCAATGAGTTGACCCAGAAGTAAAACTCCAAGAGGACTAATTTAAGGCTTCTTCATATGGTGCATGTTCATCTGTTCGTCAACATAACACCTACCTAGATAAAGTTTTTTTTTTCAACATACATGTACCACCAAGTTACCAACATTGATAAAACTAAACCATTCTTCATTTTGATATTCACCAATGTAGCTGCACCGTTGACTTAACCTATTGTATGCTGGGTAATATTTTGCGGCCATTTCAAAATGTTGTCTGCAGCGGGTATAACGCAAATATTTGCAAAATATTTTAGCAGTTTCTGATAGAATACTGAACTAGCTGCAACCAGCTTTGATCTCAGATCAGGCCCCACAATGTGGGGCCTGATCTGAGATCAAAACTGTTTACCTAGAGGTACACCTAAAAAGTGTATCCCGCATAAAATGGGTTAAGTAAAACCTTTCTTTGTTTGTTTCAGCATGTAGACATGGGGCGGAGTACAGATGTGCGGACGGACAGTGTTTACCCACTTCAGCCGTCTGCGATGGTATTAGGGACTGTTCTAAAGGGGACGACGAGAGTACCTGCCCAGGTCCGTGTGTGTTTTATACATTTATGAGGAGATTGTGGTTGTTGGAATTTCTAGGGCACTAAACTCGTTTACCCATGACACTTTAAATGGACACTATTTCAATTTTCAATTTTTAATCAAGTCTAGCGCAGGAGTTATTACAGTTCTATATCGCCACGTTAATGTTGCCACTAGACTTATTTCATTTCCATATGGCCACATTAGTGTTACCACTAGTGTTATTACAGTTCCATATCGCTACCTTAATGTTACCACTAGACTTATTACATTTCCATATCGCCCCTTAAATGTTACCACTTGAATTTTTACAGTTCCATATCGCCACGTTAATGTTACCACTCGACTTATTACAGTTCCATATCGCCACGTTAATGTTACCATTAGACTTATTACAGTTCCATATCGCCACGTTAATGTTACCACTAGACTTATTTCAGTTCCCTATCGCCATGCATCTTACAACCGATTCCACCTAGTTTTAGTACAAAGAAAATGCACATGTATCAGAAAATGCGCATTTTAAACATGGGTTTGGGCGGTAATATACCTTTAATCGAGCCTTTGCGAGCTTAATAACGTTTGAGATCAACTTGTCTTAAACATCGACGAGTGACAGATTCCTTTTCTCACATAACCAACGATTTTAAGGTTGTTTTATTTTCAAAGCAACGTTTTTTTTTAATACTAGTGACGTAGTAATGCCTTTATAACTGTGACGTTAGAGTGACGTCATCAAATTTATCTTACACATGGTGGATACAAGGATATTCGTAATATATTCGCTATAGAAAAAAGTGGTAGTTATGTGAGAAATTTCAGTTCCATTTCGCAACGTTGATGTTACCACTAGACTTATTACAGTTCAATATCGCCACGTTAATGTTACCACTAGAATGATTACAGTTCCATATCGCCACGTTAGAGTTACCACTAGACTTATTACAGTTCCATATCGCCATGTTAATTTTACCACACTTATTACAGTTCAATATCGCCACGTTAATGTTACCACTAGACTTATTACAGTTCCATATCGCCACCTTAAAGTTACCACTAGAGTTATTACAGTTCCATATCACCACCTTATTGTTACCACTAGACTTATTACAGTTCCATATCGCCACCTTAATGTTACCACTATACTTATTAATCGCATGAAAGTCCACTCAATAATAGGCATGATGCTGACCATTGTCCCAATCCTGAGACAATGGGATGACACATCTGATAAAGCTTATGCGGGACTATAAACCTTAGCAGAAACAACAACAACTAATTCGCATGGTTCTTGTTACCACTAGATTCAGTATTACAGTTCCAAATCGCCACGTTAATATGTACACGGTGTACATGTCTCTTACACTGTGGTGTCTATGTACAATCCTCTCCATTACAACCACTTAATAAGATTAAGTTTTCTGTGTTTAAAACAGATAGCTGTCGGAGCTTTTATCTGCCTTTAGACTGTGATCTGGCTTAACCCATTACCACATAAATACGCATTTTTACACCTTTAATTTATTCCTCCCCTGAAGAAAATAGTTCCAATTTATAGTGTTACAAATGAGAATCATAAGAAATATTTTCTATATTCTAGCAGATAATGGCTTAAAGCAGGCTGAAGTAAAGCAGAATGCGCCTTAAGGCGCATTCTGCTTTACTTTCAACCTGCTTTAAGTAGTCACCTGTCTCTAAAACTAGAAACAGGCTATGGGGTAAAGGGTTAAACACCTAAGTCTCTTGAACTGTATAATTATTTAACAAGTGAAACGCATGAAAGATCAAAATAACATTATTTTTCACTTTCACTACAAAATATAATGTATTCAATTCTAATTCAATCAAATATTTCAGGTCGGTTGGTGACGTCAACAGAAGATGGACTTCCGGTGCACGTGATAATAATAATTGCTTCCATCTGCATGCTGGTCTGTCTAGTCTCCATATGCATTCTGGGATATTTCGTTCTGCGGCGGAGGAAGAACAACACATCTACGGAATCTCAGTCAGGTGAGAGAGTGAGTTGGGGCTTACGGCTACGGCACTGCGACACTGAACAGGTCATATCCTTAGCAAGCCTGGTCAATTTTGTACACATAACACATACAACACTGGACTTATCTGGAACTCATTTTCTGAATAACCGCTACACTCTGACATCACAAAACTACTCGGACGTGTCAAAACGAAACCGAAAGTGAAAATAAATTTTTAGAGACGCTACGATATATTTAAAACTTGTTTGCACATTGCGCGGTTTAGTTTAAAAAAAGATTCTGAGCTCAGTTTGAGCTTTTTGAGCTTTGTGTTGACACATGTCAGTACTATATTCCAGTATGAGATCTACATTTTATACCGAAAGTAGAAAGATGGAAAGTTTCGGCCCCTCTGGCAGACGCTTTTTTCCAAGGGACATAACTCCAGATAAAAATAACCGACCGGAACCAAACTTGGAAATTATTTTCCATGTATACCGAGAAAGCTAATATGGATTTTGACATATTAGACAACAGTTAGAAGTTGTGATGTCCAGGAATTGACCACGAAGGCCAAATACCAGAGTAGTCAACTCCTGTGCATCATGTCTATTACCGTTTTAACAACGACAGAAACATATTATTTCGAATCTAACAGGACCAGCTTCACTTTTTTTATGCCCTCGGCATCGACAGATGCGGGAGCATATAGTAATCGTCCTGTCCGTCCGTCCGTCCTTCCGTCCGTCCGTCCGTAACCAGGTTAAGTAGATTTTACCGTTTCGTCTAGCATCAACACCGCTTATTCAAATGCTTGGATACTTATACAGTTGTTGCCTTGGACCATTCCCTACCCACCAATAATAGCCAACCTTGATTTTGACCTTGACCTTGACCTAATTTGGACTAAGAATAGTTTGAATGGGCTATTTCTTGGTTAACTAGATTTTACCGTTTCGTCTAGCATCAACACCGCTTACTCCAATGCTTGGATACTTATACAGTTGTTGCCTTGGACCATTCCCTATCCACCAATATCACCCAACCGTGATTTTGACCTTGACCGTGACCTAATTTGAACTTAGAATATTTTGAATGGGCTATTTCTTGGTTAACTAGATTTTACCGTTTCGTCTAGCATCAACACTACTTACTACCATGCTTCTATACTTATACAGTTATTGCCTTGGACCATTACCAACCCACCAGTAATACCAAAGCTCAGTTTGACCTTGACCTAATTTGGACTTAGAAAAGATTCAGAATATATTGTCAAGGATGCCACCGGGGGCATTAGCGTTTATTGAACGCAGTCTTGTTTTGTTCTGCGAATGCAATTTTCCGACCGAATTACTTACCATGTAAAGTAACCAATTATGAAATAATACAAATACTGGAGTCTATAAAAAGAGAACGGGAATAATGTGAAAAAATCAAAAAGAAGAAACGAACAAATTTATGACTTCACGTCACGTCACTCAGTCATTATGATTTAACAGCGGGGGGAAACGTGAAGAGCCTATACGAACTACTTTATCACCGTTAAGATATGTAACTATGAGATTCCTTTATCTTTCTAGTGACAAACACCTGCCATATTACCATCGTCATTGACTGACAGTGTACCTGTAAATAATATACTTGCCGTGTGCTACCAGTGTATATCCTGATCAGAGGGTTCCTGCAATAGTCCTCTAATCAGGGTCTGCACCGTTTGTAATTTTGTAATCAACCCTAGATAGGTGAAATAGACCAGAAATAGTTCATTAAAAAGTTTTCAAGGGTGAATGTGTTTACTGATATAATTGATGTGAGAAATCTGCATACATTGATACCTCCGCCTTAGCTCATTATCCCCTGAAACTTCCAATGGACAATTCCAGTTTACAATAAAGGCTATTCTATTTTAGACTATTTATGGTTGTTTTTATGATATATTGCAATATGACAAACAGTGCGGTCCCTGATTAGCGGGCTCCTATAGGAGCCCGCTAATCAGGGACTTCACTTGCATTAGACCAGTGTACTCTTAACAGGTATACTTTTGGTAAAGGACACATATATATGTCACTAGGGCTCAATGAGTTAATATGGGTTGAAATTTATTCTGAATACGAGCTGTTTGAGCATGATTTAATAGCCTTTAAATGAGGTTAAATTGTAATTAACATTAAAATTAATGATGCTGATAAAATAGCAATAAATTGTTGAAAATTATCATAATATAAATGTACATTATTTATCATACTATTTCACTGCCCGTATTACCGACTGCTAAAGGTGTCATCCGCATTTACTAAAATTATTGTTTGCAAAGATAAAACTGCATTATGAGTGTCAAAGTTTGGATCCTGATCAGAAGGGAAGTGTAAAAGTCGACTAAATTTATTTAGAAACTGGAAGTGTCTGTTTGATGTCTAAGGGTTGAAAGAACTAAATCAAATTGCAGATAATTTGAGCCGTGCCTTGACAAAATTCCGACATTGTACAGACCATGCACCGTTGTCATGATCCCAGTCTCTGTATCTGAGTTGGTCTACACTGCCAAAACCGTATATAAAACTGCTAAATACAATGCATGTACAGTGGAGAATCTGTTATTCTTTCCCAATAAACGCGTTTACGCTAAAACTTTTATTTGCAGTGCAAACAGTTTGGAGCCAGATCAGACGCCGGGTAACCCGGCGTCTGATCAGGCTCCAAACTGTTTGCCACCAAGGTAAACATGAAATATCAGAAGTGTCCAAAAGTTGTTCTTTTCTACGTTTTAGCGTTTTGCGTTTGCGTACGTTTGCGTACGTTTGCGTACGTTTGCGTTTAAACGGGAAAGAATAACAGATTCTCCACTGTACGTGTGAAATAGTGTAGATCAAGATCAACCGCCGCATCAAAGACGCAGCGGCTGGCCTTGATCTAGACTGTTTGCAATGCAATAAGGCAGGTTTTCTTATGGCACGGTTCATTTACATTGCAATTGTTTTGCAAACCACACATTGTGCAAGCAAAATTTTACGCGTGTGCCTAAAATTTATATCTATATTTTCCAGCAACTAAACCATTGAAGACAAGATACCCCTCTTCATCTGTTGATACTTCAGACAAATACGACGAAACATCGAAGGTTTCCAAACGTGAATATGTTTACCATCAAATGTACAATTCACCTAGGGACTATGAATACCAGCGTGACAAACAGTCAACTAACAGAAATGAAGACCAGCACCCAGAAGCAACGAACACCCAAAGCAAGAAAATAGTACCCAATATCTGTTCTCTGAGGAATATGAAAGTGTATGATTTCGATAATGAAACCTATGATTCTTTTAGTGGTGACGAAATGGGGAAATACATATTTAAACCACGTTTAAAGAGTGCGCATGCGCGACCCTCTCAAAACGAGGCACAGACGAATGAAAATCATAAAATAGTGCACAGTTATAAACATGCCAAACAGGACATGGTGTCGCTAACTGTACCCAGCAAACTTGACCTTGACCCAGATAACTTTCACAGTGCTTTTGCAACAGACTTGCTTTGTGCTTCTACGCCTCGACAACCACCGAGGCGTTTAGTCTTAGTTGAACCCCAACTTGACTTAGTCGACGACGACACATCCATTGCCTTCGCCGACGTGTGATCATTTACAGCTCATCAACTAGTGAAGTGTCTACTTGCGCGGATCAATATGGAGTGGTGCGGTAATCCGGATTCCCTGGAAAATCCTAAACAAAAAGGGAAACAAGGGAAGAAGCACTGGATTAATGTTACGTTGTACAGTGGAGAAAACGTTATTCTCACCCGTTTAAACGAAACGTGTTGCTATTTAATGTAGAGACTGGCAGTTTACCCGTCGTCCGAACTTGCCCCAAACTGTTTCCGCGCATGATCTAAATACATGTACACCGCATGCAGTTTGGGAGGATGCACAACCTGGCACTGTAACTAGCAACACTCAAGACAGATGAGCAATAGCAGGGTTGCCATTTCTCCGGATTTTTCCGAAATCTTCGGATTTTTATTCCAACAGATGGAAACTTAAAACAGGCTGAAAGTAAAGCAGACTGCGCCTTAAGGCGCATTCTGCTTTACTTTCAACCTGATTTAAGCATTACGTGTCTTACAAACTAGAAACAGACTATGGGTTATAGGTATAATCAGGAAAATCGGGGTTGAAGAAATGAAAAAAATGAAAACTTAGGAGATTGTTTTATCAACTTATTGCAGGCCTGCAACAGTAACGACGGTATTGACACTGGAATTGAATCAGGTTATGTGCATATTGGTCGCCGAAAATGTAAATTTTGACCTTGCGTTGAGAATCGACTGAGGGTTATTGTTCAAAGTTGAGAATCGACTTTCGGTCAATTTTTAACCTTAGGAATGGACGCCTCCCGGGCCATTTTCAACGTTGAGAATGGACCAAGGGTCTATTAACGGGTAGAAGTTTCACATAACACAGACCCACTAGGTGACCAAGAGATGTTTGCATTTAGGTTGAACCAATCTTTGTCAAACGTCCTTCCAGGGACCTTATTGACTAACTTGTGTTTGTCCTTTTATATGCTGTTGCATTTTGAAGATTGCTTATGAATACTCTTTAAAATTTCCGAATGTTTGAATATCCCCGATTCATGCCACCACGGAGTAGACTCCGTGATGCCACCAAAACGAGATTAGTCTGCAAATTATAAGTTGAAAGTTCATGTAGTTTTCCCCAACAACAACCATTGTAATTTATGTTGGACAGGTGGCTGCTTGAAGCAGGAGGAAAGTGAATCAGAAAGCTCCTGTAGGAGCTTTCTGATTTACTTTCACACTGCTTCAAGCTGTCACCATCATTCAACAAAGTCAATGAGTAAAGGTTTTTATAATGCGCTGGTGTGGAGAAAAAGGTACCAACGCCCCAGTGTGCTTCGGCGAAGGTTTAAGGATTCCTATGACGTTATACAGTAGCAGAGCTTTCAAACAACAGTAGCTTTATATGTATACATATATTTTGTTTTGTAATGTTCAAAATGACTGAACAAAACAGTTCTTGCCATTATTTGTGATTTGATTTGATTTGCAACTGGCCAGAAACACATTCCGACCAGTTGGAAGCCTTCTCAACATGAAAAATCCCACGTGTCCAGATCGCCTGTATTCCAACCCGGTCTGAGATCTTCGGATTCCGGTCTTGGCACTTGGGAATTTTTCATGTGCCATTATTTGTGAATATGTTTCATAGTTGTTCATTGTTTGATGTTGTAGTTTCTGTTTTGTCGTTTTCTAGTTTGTTTTTATTTGTTTTGCAGCAATCGGTGACTGAACTCATTCTCTCCTGAAACTACAAATGGATAATTCCAGTCTACACACAAGTCTAGTTATGTTTGACTGTTTAACCCATTCATGCCTGTATATTACAATGAACTCTCCCTGTATACTTGCCGGAAGATTTCATTGTAGATATACAAGGGTGGTCTACAGAAACTGAAGTGTTTGTCTATACAGCAACATACAGTATAACCCCTCATATAAACCTTACAATGGCCCAATCTTCAAATGGACTCCCTTGTTTTGTCACAATTAACCCATTCATGCCTGTATATAGTAATGAACTCTCCCTGTATACTTGCCGGAAGATTTCATTGTAGATATACAAGGGTGGTCTACAGAAACTGAAATGTTTGTCTATACAGCAACATACATGTATTTCATATGATATAGCAAACAGTGCAGACTCTGATGATATGCCGCGTTACTTTGCATCTCATCAGGGTCTACACTGTTTGCCAATGTCCACTTTAGCAGACTTGGCTTAAGGGTTATGCTTTTGCAATATATTGCAAACTTGACAAACAGTGTATACCCTGATCAGATGACTCCTTTGGGAGCCATCTGATCTGGGTATGCACTGTTTGCACATTAGGACAAGTGTGTTCTTCATAGGTACACTGTTTGCAAATGACACATTTATAAGCGTCAGGAGGGGTTAATGGGTTCAGTTGTACAAGCAGTATGTAATAGCATTTATGACTGTAAGTGATTCAAGTATTCAGGGTTTTCAGTATTTATTTTATTTGTTTTGATGTAAATGTGCTATTTACAGATCAGTTATCAAACGGACGACAGTGTACAGACTTTTCATTTCTCCAATAGAGAACATATATAGTAACTATGTGATCATGCCTCATTTCAAGAGAAAAAGTTATGAATTACACACTTTAGTAAAGATGGCAGCTTGATCGTTTGGTCTTACACCGAGTGCGAAGGTTAAAGGCATGTGCAAACAGTTTGGGTCCTGATCAGACGCCGCGTAACGCGGCGTCTGATCAGGACCCAAACTGTTTTACTACCATATAAATATTTCGTAAGTCATAGATATATAAAATTTAGATTTAAGAAATAACAGCAGACGACAATTGTTTTAAGCGATGGTGTTATGACAGTGAAAGAGGTAATTGAAGACATTTAGAAATGCATAAAACTCCATCAGATACTGAATGCCATTACTCCAGAGCCAGTTTCTAATTTCGAATACCGTGGGTTGAAAACTTAAAGCAGGTTGAAAGCAGAACAGTTCTGCTTTATTTTCAGCTTGCTTTAATCTACCATTTGCGAGGATATAGGAACCATTATTATGTGCATAGTAATGATGATATAAAGTGGAACTATTTTCTTACAGTAGACTACAAACAGCTGTTGCAAACAGGTCAGACATTGATTAAGCTATTACTTCACATATACGCATTTTACACTTTAACCCTTAGCCCGCCAAATAAATTGTCGTCTGCTATATTTCTCGTCTGCTTCAAGTTTCAAAGTGCTTCAAAGTTGCTCAAAACTGCTAAAAAAGGTTGTCCGAGTGTCAAACAGCTTGGATCCGGATGAGACGCCGAGTTACTCGGCGTCTCATCCGGATCCAAGCTGTTTGCATATGGAGCTATAGTCGTGAGTGGCAGGCCAAGGGTTAAGTTATTCCTTCACTGAAAGCAAATGACTTCTTTTGTACAGTCATGAATACTTTTGATTAGAAAATGTTTTTTGTAGCAGATTGTAGCTTAAAGAAGTCTAAAGGTAAAGCTAGATGCACCTTAAGGCGGATTGTAATTTGTTTTCAACCTGATTTGAGTAGTCACATATCTTCAATACAAGTAACAGGCTAAGGGGTAATGGGTTAAACACAGTATATACTAATCAGTGTTTACACTGTTAACTGTGTTCAATGGTGTTCATTTCTTCAATTTTCTTGTGACATGGACCGTGTGTGTTGATAATGCACAACTGCGTATTATCTTACAAGTTAGTATTAAGCATGTAACCATAGTAATTATGTGCTGACTTTAATTGAAAAAGGGGGCATTTTGTGCAATAAGCTACTTTGATATATTCGTTTTGTCTCATACAACTCTAAAACTTCAATGGACTATTCCAGTTTGTAAGAAAGTCTAGTCCACTAATGAGTTTTTAGATTTTTACAATTTATCGCAACATGACACACACTTGCAGACCCTTTTCTAATGGTTCCTTCAGGAACTATCTGATCTGGGTCTTCACTGTTTGTAAAAGATAAGTATACTATTGGTCTAGGGCCCGTTTTACTAAACAACTTACGCAAATGTTTTGCGTAAGTCAAACTCGTTTAACTCTTATTTTTCGATCATAAACGTTTGCAAACAGCAAATAGCCAGATCAGAGGACGCGCTAAAAGCGCGTCCTCTGATTTGGCTATTTGCTGTTTGTAGCAAGTGATAATAAAAAATATAAATTTAAATTTAAAATTTTGACTTACGCAAAAATATAAGTAGTTTTGTCACTTTAGTAAAACGGGCCCCAGGTCTCAATGTGCTCAGGACAATGGAAAATTTACTCAGAGAAAAAACAGTGTTACTGTGTAGTTTCATGGCGTAGTTTGGATGTCCTCTGGTTTAAACATATTTTATTTCAAATTTGAACATGCATTTTATAGACATACAGCAACGTTTAGGATTGAAACGAAAGTAAAATAGCTTATCGTGTTTCTTCTCACAAGACTTATTCCTTTACTACAATAAGTGGAGTATTTCAGATTCTATAATAATCCTTATTTCTCGCCTTAACCCTTTGAACCATTGTCACGCATACATAATTATGCCCTTTGCAAACATTACATGTGTGTACATTTGTCATATGCAAACAGTGAATACCCAGATCATCGGGCTCCTAAAGCAGCCCTCTGATCAGGGCCTGCACTGTTTGTAATAATGCAGTATATTGACAAGAAACCAACTCTAAATAGTAAAAAAATATGGGATAAACTAAATGTGAAACTGAACTTGTCCTTTTGGAGTTTCAGGGAGGGAATGGCTAACCTATTATTTCAATACTCGTTAGAATCGTCTCTTCGAAATAATATTTATTAGTAATAACGTCATACGCTTTAGAGGTATACATATACTAGAAAATAATTGTTTTCAAGGTATATATCTATACCATCCAGATTGCTGCCAGGTGTCGCAGCTCTGCTGAAAAAAACAACAACAACTCGATTATCAAAGTAATCCCTTTCGTTTATTCTTTTATTTTTTGAGGTACTTATTAAAAACATTGTAGACAAAGATATGAACTGATTAGCGCTACTATTTCGCTACAAACACGTTCGTTTTTTCACATAGAGTGGAACTGCGGTAACTCGAACTCGTTTAAACCTTATCATGCTGAATTGTCGTTTGCTTGAAATATATCGTCTGCGAAAATAAAAAATAATAATTTAAACATAAGAAAACATTGATACGAAAGGCAAACAGCTTGAATCCAGATTAGACGCGGCGTCTGATCTGGATTCAAGCTGTTTGCAAATATTAACCTAGTAACGTTTAGCCCGATATGGGTTAACACAATAAAGTCAAGTCCATAATGGGCATTTATGGCTATTTAGCGTTACTCTTTGTAATAAATTGCAAAATGACAAACAGTGCAGACCCTGATCAGAGGGTTCATGTAGCGAGTCCTCTGAGCAGGATCTATAGTGTTTGCATAGGGAAAGATAAGTATACTATGAACAGGTACACTGTTTGTAAAGGACGCACGTAAGCGCCTCTAGGGGTTAATTGGTCAGTGCATTAAACAGAACTGTAATCCGTATCAATAAAGACAGGAAAATATTTAAACACACTTGTTATTGTTTTACACCCGATGACTAAAATACAAATGATACAGTCCAGAAAATAATTTTAATGTATCGACCACTTGAAAATGACGAATCAACAGTTACTGTTTATAGAGATTTTTATGTCACTTGAACAGTATCTCAGTCAGATCGCGAACTCCAGCTAATAAGGCAAACACTTTATAACCTTGGACCCATTGTTTAACCTACCAGACACTTGGTTTCAAATAAATGCTCAATATTTTTAAAACGCTGTTTTTTATAAATATTTTATTGCTTTAGCGGTAAGTTTTGTTGATCTGAACAGGAATATTTACATTCACCCTGTAAAGTCTTTATGTAATCCTATTAAAAATATGCGGTACATCTGCCGATGAACCTACACTTCCAAACTGGTTTTAGCCAGTTCGGATTTCCCCCGTGCTATTCGTGGACTTCTTCAAATAGACTACATCGGGCACTTAACACTAAGCTCTCATTGGTCGACGGTCATATGACACTAGCGGAGTGATACAGACCCATAGTTCGTTGCCATCGCGTTGCTATGTGTGTAAATGGGTTAAGAAAACAACCGCGACATGTATTTTTAGAATGTGCTTTTGCAATAGATATTCAAGTTGCACTGTTATTTGTTTGCCTTGTAAGTATTTTCCATTCACAGAGAGAAAGTTTACTGGAAAAAATCCTGAATTTTTAATACAGTTACAGTACATGTAGTTGGGACTACTTTCTCACCATATTTAGAAACTGGAATGGCTATTACATCGACATTACATCTATCAAACCTCTTTGACCGGTGTATGATAAATTCTTATACAGAAAAACAAATCTGGCCAATAAACACATTAAATTGACAAGACAGAAAATATAAATATAAATATAAGGAATAAACCACATCTCTTTGCCGCTCATGACGGTATGACTACATTAGCTTCGGGGGGTAAATTACGAAATTTACCCCCTGCGAAGCTAATGTAGTCATACCGTCATGAACATCAAAAATATGCTGTTTATTCCTATAATGAAGAACTTTTTTGTCACTGTCAGTCTTACTGTATTTCATTTTTCGAATGAGGAGTGTCTAAAAAAAAAGATAAATAAGAATTGTTATTTTTTTTTATTTTTCCTGTTGTTAGAGGACAGTTACTATTATGGTCTGGAGAAGCAGACGTATTCCTTTCACCGTTGCAAGGGAGACAACCTAAACCAGCCTGGACAAAACTAGTTAAGAGTTGTCTACTGCGATGACTGTCAGATCTTCATGGATTTCATCGCTCAATTTAATCATCCCAAACCTGACATTGCAAACAATTTAGATCAAAATTAAATGCCGCAGATTGCCTGGAACTGAATTATTTCGCTGCCAAGTTTTATCGTCTGCTGTAACACCCTTACCGCCAACACTTCGTCTGCATTGATAGTGTGGTCTGCAATATTTTTAAAGTCAATTTTAGGACTGTTTTGACAATAGAAAAGTCGATATGAATGTAAAACAGTTTAGATCCTGATCAGATGCAGCGTGATACGGCGTCTGATCAGGGCCTAAACTGTTTGCAAACTCGTCTCTTTGGCGCAAATGGCAGTAAAAGAGTTAACAATATAACAGCAACAATGCGTCAATCAATCCTTACCTCCATAACCAACATTACACATGACATTGTTAATCGTGTCCTGAATTCTATAACATATACATATACAACTGACTACTATATATACAGTTTTTACAGTTTTATTAGTTTATTATAGTGTCACATATAAAAGTTACATAAAATAGTTACACATATCATATACATTCAAGCTTTTATACACGGCCGTCCAGCGGCCTATGATACACTTTATATACTTGTATTTGCCTGAGGAATTGCAGAAAATGCAGACCAGGCACAGTTCCCCACTTTAGTAAGCACTTTTACTAGAGGCAGCCCAGAGGAAAAGGACTGAGGCCTCAAACACTTTTTAGCGCGATTGCAAGACTCAGTCCTCGTCATCTGCACTGACATAGTTGGTACGCTTTGGGCTGGATTAAAATAGTAAAAGCCATGTCATACATGTTTCGTTTTTTATAAGAGCATTGAGTTTACAATATATAACACAAATAAAAGAACACGAGAGATGCTAATATAAGTATGCACACGCTAAATAGGTCTTAAAATGGTTAACCTAAAAACTGGATTATTTGTTAATAATCATTACATTTCTTTAAAACAAAAACGATGCACAACACGTGTGCCTACTAAAATGAACATAATATACAGTATTTCCTTTAAACAATGAAAAAATGTTTCGTAATACTTATATTTATAAAAGTGAGTACACACAGTGTTACAGATGATCTGTTATTGCGTCAAGAAGACCTTTTTATTTCAATTACTAGTGTAGCTAAAATAACGCAAAATAGGACAACATGTACACGCACTTGATTTCCACCAAATCCTAACTCACTTAGACGTTTCATTTAATCATGGTATGACAAAACTATTTATCCGTACATTTGAGAACCCCTAAGACGTGTCGTGTATTATGGAGGGCGTCTCAGATGAAGGTGTGCAATTGGGGGGGGGGGGGGGGGGAGCTCCTATAGAAACTTTCTGCACTTACTTTATCCCGCGTAAAGCGGTCACCCGCCTGAAAAGTAGGCCTATGAACATAATACAGAACACACTGATCGTATTATATAAGGCCCGATTTGAAGGAGGTGCACTGGTGGCTGGTGTGTTTGTGCAGTGTCATGGTTGTTCATATGTTTATGCTTATCAATATTATAGAAGCAACTTAGAACTAAAACCCCATTCTTTCTCTCTCTTACCCTCCCTCTTCCTATCTCTTACCCACTCACTCCCACTTACGAGCACTCACTGATGGTATTTGTAATATTTGTAAAGACAAACTCAGGCCAGAACAGACAGAACTTAGAACATGTGGCCACACCTAATTTTCTGTATTTAATTGGATGTGAAATATGTTTAAACTATAATATTATGCTTAAACACATTCAACCCTAGCGATGAGTATAGTCGTCATTTATAAACATACAATTGGAGAAGTGTACTCTTTATAGGTACGTGTAACCAGCTGTCTCTAACACACCATTTGTGATTCCTCATTTGAGAGGATATCCTTCTGGCAGGGGAAAAAAGTAAAAACAAAGAACGGGAAAAAAAATCTGCTTTAATTGTGGTCTGTGTCACGCTATCATCTGTCGAAGATGTGTCCATGCTTATTTAAAGAATGGTCGCTAATAGAGATTTAACGGTTGCTACTGCAGATCGCAAATAACAAAGTATGTTTTATAACCGATTAAAACATTGACCGGACCTCCATGCCAGGTTCATGTGAAAATTTCCCAAGCTAGTTTGTAGACAGTCTGGTTTCCTGTTTTGTTTTTATATTGTAAACGTTATGAACCTTTAGCTGGTTTGGACGTTTTAGTTTGATATATGTGTCGTCTACAGCGATACAGAAAGATAATTCGTTATTTATTTATTTTAAACTTATTACCGCAGTGTTAAATAATTTCGATCCAGATTAGACACCGAGAACATATGCGACACCAGTGTTCCAAATGCAGCCAATGGCCCCTTTCCCTGTTCAGCACCGCTACATGGAAATTAGGAAAATGTATTTGGATTCTGGCAAGAATGTACTTGTTAATCATTTAAGATATCTCAAAAGAACACCTGTTACAATTATTTTTATTGCAGATGTATTATTGGAACTTCACCTTTAAACCAAAATTAAAAAAAATCTGAAAAGGTTTAAGTAAATGCCGTTTCATAAAATGATCAAAGTACTGATATAAAACGGTGTTCTTTTCCACAGTAATCGACAGTTTACATAAAGAGCGGATGTTCACTGCGAAAAGTTTAGAGAAGACTCATATGCCACACACCTCGCCGTCTCACCAGGCTCCAAACTTTTCAGTATTAAAATAACCTTAATCATCAACCATTTTCCTGCCGTCATATCGTTTGCTTTCAAATTATCATATGCAAATTTCATGAAATTATTATTTTTGTTCTTTGAAACAGATGAATGTTTAAAACGGTGGTCAAACAGCTTGGGCCCAGGACAGGAGACGCGTAGATCTAGATTTAAAAAAAACTGTTTGCAATAACATATCAAGTCAATTAATATTGTCAGGATAATGGTTAAAAAATTGCTAATTCAACATTGCACCGAATTGGTATTTTTTGAGTTTCAACTTGAAAACAGAAATCTCGTTCTCGACTTTAAATTCACACACCCCTGCCACTTTATATGGAACGTTTCAGTTTTGAATTACTTTACCTAAGTTGGGTGGTTCACGCCTAGTCAGTTAAATATTGAGCAACCCATGCTCATAACTGTAGTTATGTCTGTGCAAAGAATCGGTGTAGCGTCTTATGAGAGGCATGTCTTTTATATTTGACAGTTTGGTTAGAACAACACATCTAAAACTAAAAAATCTACGAGTATGCCAGAGCCTCTCTAGACAAATTGAGATTGCCATTCCACATTTTGCAAATTTTCTTATGCATAACAGTTTCTTTCTAGCCTATTGAAAAGAATGGGGATGGGTGTAATAGAAAGGACTGGTGTAATGTTCTTAAGATAAGTCAATCTTTACCTTTTCAGAAAAGTTCTTTAACAGTACATGTATATTATTAAATCACAGAACCTTTACAGACCCTGAACAGCGGTTCTATATGAGTTCTCCGATAAGGGTCTACACTGATTGTCATTGGATAATTTCTTTTAACAGGTACATTGTTTGTTAATGACGAAGTACTATTCGCAAGGGTTCAATGTGCTAAATGTCCAAAATGTATCGAGGGCTGTTCAACATAGTTTGGAAGTATATGTAAGTTTAAATATAGTACAAGTTCTACATTTTTATCATTGCCATAATGACACCTATTCCACATTCACTGCCACTCTACCGTCAGCTTAAAACATCGTCTGTTTTATTTGTAAAAATTTAGAATTTTACGCATTTTGACATAGGTTACATTTATTTTATTGTCAAACAGTTTGGATCCTGATCCGACACCGCCGTGTGCGGCGTCGGATAAGAATAAACGCTGTTGGTAAATGTAAGTACGGACACTTATTATGATATAAGAAACATGGTGAACTTATGCAATGCATGTATTAGAAACATTAATACAATATTAGAAATATGATGATCTAATACAATATTAGAAACATTGTCGGCTTGAGAATACACAATTAGAAATATGACTACCAATGAAATGTTAGAGATATGGTCATTACTTAGACAGTTTTAGAAACATGTTCACCGAATACAATATTAGAAACCTGGGCACCTTAGACAATTTTAGAAGCATTGTGTCCTGATACACTTTTAAAAGCATGGTAGTCTCCTAAAATATTAGAAAAATGGAGACCTATTACAGTATTAGAAACATGGACAGCTAATACAGTTTAAGAAACATTGTCACTTTATCCAGTATTTGAAACTACATGTATACGAAACATGATCACCAAATAGTGGAAAATACAAAATAAGCAAAATGGTGACCTAATACATTATTGGAAGCATGGTGCCTTAATACCACATTAGAGTCATGGTCAACTGATACAATATAAGAAGCATGGTCACCTAACACAATATTATAAGCATGGTGACCTAATACAATATTAGAAACATGGTCAGCTAATACAATATAAGAAATCCACTTAATCCAGTATTTGAAATATGGTTCCCCTTATACAATATAATAAGCATGATAATCAAATATATTATTAGAAACATTGACATCTAATACAATTAAAGCAGCATAGCCACCTAATACAAGAAGATAAGCATGGATACTTAATACAATCTAAGTAACATGGTAACCCAATACAATAACAGGAACATTGTCACCTAATACAATATAAGAAGCATGTCACCGAATACAAGAAGTTAAGCATGGTCACCTAATACAATATAAGTAACATGGTTACCTAATACAGTAAAAGAAACATGGTCCACTAATACAATATCAGAAGCATGGTCACCTAATACAAGAAGATACGCATGTTGACCTAATACATATGAATATAAGAAGCATATCATGTCTAGTATGAAAATAGAAGTATTGATCAAGTGTTTTGCAATTGTCTATAATTTACTGTCATGCTATCCTTTGTTTAAATTTGCGGTCTACTTTTATTTCTGTGATTTAAAGTAAGACAGTATAACCAAATATACATCAATACACTTTTCAGATGGTTTGGATTCTGGTAAAAAACCGAGTAACTCGGCGGCTGATTAGCTTTCAACCGGTTAGACCTAATTAATATCGGTACATTCATATCTAGATAAATCATTGACGGAATGAAACAAGAAATAAAAGAAAGGTAAATATTCAGTAGAATTTCGTACCCTCTTGAGATGTTTTTTCGATATAAATTTCTAAAGTGTTTCATCAAAGTTTTACATACATGTATAAGACTTTCTAATATCGGAACACTTTCGCACTATATAAAATGCACTATATTAAAATATATTTCTCTATGAACTTCATGCCTTACTGCTATGTTGCACCAAGTGGATATTTTCTCCTGGAGCTCTGTTTGTGTCTTCATTGAAGCATAGATGGACACAAAACCCCAATTGTTTTCGAAAGGTGTACTTCATTCAAATCTTCAGAGACATTTGGTTTTTAGGAATATTGTATTACTCTTTTGTCTTGTATGAGAAAACCAAATGTATTAACACCTTCACTGCTATGATGTCATCAGCTTTAAAACAACTATCGTCTGCTTTTATTTTTTAAGATTTAAAATGAAGGTATATTGACTGTTTAACTTCGGATAAGGCAGTGAATGGGGCTATCAATTGATTTGGGCTTTTTCTGTTACACTGGAGAAGATGTAGATCTATTGTCACCAAAAAAATGCTTTTCTGCTACAACAATTGTGTCTGTTGCAAAACTGTTTGAAGTCAGATCAGACATGAAGTAATCCGGCGTCCGACCAGGCTACAAATGTTTTGTCACTCAGATTAAATAAAGCTGTCAATTATAATGAAAAACGTTTTGCTTTTTTATCGTAAATGTTGTTGCGTTGTTTTTTGTCTAAACGTGAAAGACATTTCTCCTCTACTGTATTTATATCGTTTTTCGTACGAGAGTGGATGAAATGGATCCATTTGCTTGGTCGTAATCGACAAGAGCGGATGCAGGAAATAAGTTGGGGAGAGGGAACATTGTTGTTAATAGCCTGGAGATTGGTCATTTCAATACGTTTCAAACAGTTTGACACTCGGATTATAAAAAGGCCAACATTTTTTAAAAAGCTGTCATTTTTTACTTTTATTTATAAACCTTGTACGTTTGTTTCAGTGCGAAAGTATAATGTTTTCTCTTCTGTAAAGTGTTGATACTTTAATCATATTCCTTGTCTTGCTCTGGGTACAGTTATTTGTTTTTTTCAATAGTGCGTAACGAATCGTTAAAGACCTTTTACCTAAATAAGAACAAACAATTGGAATAATTCTAAACGCATAACGGTCAATTAGTAATGTTTAATTCATATTATACGACCATTCATTGTAACAAATTACATTCTGACCGACCCTCTTCAATGTATATCATGTTTTAAGACACGCAACATCTTGTTAGCCTCATTTGATGTTCAAACGTCAATGTATAGAAACGAAATGGCGAGTGCTAAAGTTTTGATTATCTTTGTGCTCCCTTACGCTGTTATGGCAGCAATGGAACCGGTTTGCCCTAAATTTCATTACGAAGAGCAAACATTATCAAAAATGATACGACTTGAAATTAAATGTGAATCCATTTTAGAAGATGTTACGGCAGCCAAAGAAGAGATGAAAAAGGAAATGAAGGAAACAAAAGAGGAGCTTGAGACGAAGTTGACAGAAGTCGACCAATCTTTGTCTGATATGTCAAAGGTACAGAAAGAGGTCAAGGATCAAGTTCAACAGACGCTTTCTACTTCTGTTCAAGGTAAAACTGATATGAGCAGTCGAAAATGGATAATTCGAACTCCATTTAGTCGTTACAACATGGGTATTTTTACAACCGCGTTCAATAACTTTAATACCTAAACTAGTTTTAGTCGAAATGATAATAACATTATGGTTTTCAACAACCAACTTTCAATAACTGTAACTTGTTTTAATCAAAATGATAATAACATTATAATTTTCCACAACCAACTTTCAATAACTGTAACTTGTTTTAATCGAAATGATAATAACATTATGGTTTTCAACAACCAACTTTCAATAACTGTAACTTGTTTTAATCGAAATGATAATAACATTATGGTTTCCAACAACCAACTTTCAATAACTGTAACTTGTTTTAATCAAAATGATAATAACATTATAATTTTCCACAACCAACTTTCAATAACTGTAACTTGTTTTAATCGAAATGATAATAATATTATGATATCTACAATCAGCTTTCAATAACTGTAACTCATTTGAGTCGAAATGATAATAATATTATAGTTTTCAACAACCAACTTTCAATAACTTGAACTCGAAATCGCTTTATTAGAAATAATAATTTTCCAGAAACGAGTTTGATAAATCAAACTGCATTTGGTGGAAATTACCCATATTTTAATGTTTACAGGCGGCTTAGCCTCTTGCTAAATTTGGAATACGAGTAAGTTCGTCTTTAACGAATTAGAGTTATCAAAATCGTCTGTATATGAAATAAATGTTACGACTTGAGATTAATATGAATCCACAGCTGCAAAGGAATTGGTGGCAAAGAAAAGGGAAGTTGAGAAAAAGTTGACAGAAGTCGACCAATCCTTGTCTGATTTGTCAAGGGTACAGAAAGGGGTCCAGGGTCAAGTTCAACAGGAAATTTCTGCTTTTCGAAGTACAACTAATCAAGACAATTAGAATTGATAACTCGAACTTTATACATTAAGTAAAAAAAAAACGGGTTTCTTCAAACAAATTTCAATAACTCGTATTAGTTTTAATAGTCGAAATATTACGATTTTCTACAAACAAGTTTTAATACCTTGACTCGCTTTAGACTAGCAAGTACGCTTTTCTACATTTAACTTTTAATAACATAACTCGCTTGAGTTGAAATAATATGGCTTTATACAAAACAAATCACTCGCTTTACACGAAATAATACTCTTTTCTACGTTCAAATTTCAGTCACTCTACTTGCTCTGGTTGAAAAATTACGATTTTCTACAAACAAATTTCGATCACTTAACTCGCTTAAATCGAAATAATATAGTTTTCTACAAATGAATTTCTATAACTCTTACTCGCTTTAGTAAAGTATACGAGGGTTGTTAAAAAATGATACTTGATCAATTACTTCGCAAATATAAGTGCAAAATGCATGTATGATATATCATTTTAAGGAGCAATCTTTGCCTACACGATGGTATAATGCACAAGATCACACAACTAAATAAGTCACAACATGAACCTAATCGACTCCTACTCGAGGACAGTTGACCTTTTTGTGTATTGTTGCAGCAACGTTCTGAAAAATGTTTGATACTATAATTATTACTGCGGTTTTATTATTTAGAATAAGTTTATGAAACTTTCTGTAAAAATATAATATACTATTATGCAAACACTTCACAGTTTAATATGTTATTATTCTATAAAATATACAAAATATAGCTAATACTAAACACGTACTTAAAATATCATTAAATAAATAATCTACTGTTATGTACGTATAAAATTAGTTGGTGAAAGCACAACAAACTTAATTTTTATATTAAACCAGGTTATAATTGAAGCCATTGAAGTGGGGTTTTATGTTCTAAAATCAAAATGTAGATATACTGATCTAGAAAATTGTCATAGCGTTCGAAAGCATATGACTACTTTTGTCATTAGCAAAAATCAGAAATGTTAATTTTGAAAACTTGAGAGTTTTGACAGTTAAACCTTTCATTGGAAATGAAATTTTCTTTCTATTAAAAGTCAGACATAAACTGATATATTCAAAAACAAATTTAAGAAATTTTACTTTTTAAGAAGTAATTACGTCAAAACATAATGTCTGAAAAATGCTATGTTCCAGTGTCCACGAGGAGGGGTCATTTATGTTTATGTTGTAACATATCGAGTTTAGTGAACTTATCGTGCATTATACCACCTCTTAGGCGTTGAATTCTTCTTTTAAGTGATATCGCACATACATTTAGCACTTAATACATAAAAGTTATTGATCAAGTATCATTACTTTTTGGACCACCCTCGTATATTCATATTTCAAATTTATAACCTGACCAAGCCGATATACGGGTAAGTTCGACCTCACGTCGCATTCGAGTTATCGATATTCTGCTGTATATTTCTAAAATAAAAATGATGTTGATAAAAAGTATTTATATATACAATAGTAGCTCTGGTTGACAAAATGAATCGAATTAAGAGGAATTAAATTGTGTAAACTACGAATATTTTAAATGCATATTCTAGTCTGGGTCTACATTGTTGACTACTCATCATAGTCTAACATCATTTTAGCTACTTCAATTTATATCAATACGAGTACAAACCCTGATCAGACACCTCATGTTGTAGATGTCATGTCACAATTACGTTTACGTAGTACTCCAAACATTGACGTTAAGTGTGAGAAATTTTGATAACAGATAAGTTGTGAGTAATGGGGCCTTTACATACACGGACTTTTCTTACGATTCCTAACGGATTTCAAATTCGTAATCAATCGCAAGTATCCTTAAATAACTTGCAAATACTCGTAAGGATTCGTGAAAGGAGCGAATTTTTATGTCAAATAATTTCTGACTATTATCTACAGATATTTCTCGTAAATAACTCGTGAATAATTCGTAAGTATCGTAAACCGGTCGCAAAAATATGTAAACCTCCGTAAACAGCGCACATGGATCCGTTATATTTCCATAACGTGTTTGTATTTATCTGTGGTATTGTCAAAGACATTGTCGATAAAAAAGTTCCATAACCTTGCCAAAAAGGCCGTAAAAAATGGTTAAATATTGTTTCTGTCATATTTATATTCTCTCGCTGTATGCCAGTTTTTGAATGATAACACATTGAAAATTGAATACCTGTTGGGCCTAAAACGGTAAAGACGCGTGAATGATCAGATATTACTCGTAACAATTCATATAGGTGCCTTCACATACACGGATGTTTCTTACAAGTTCTTACGGATTGCAAAGCCGTAGTCAATCCCAAACATCCTTAAATAACTCGTTAATGCCTGGGTCACACATTCACGGATGACAGTCCAGGATGAGTACGGACGAAAATGCTGTACGGACTGTGATAGATCCGTGAGTTTCTACGGTATGAGAACGGGTCAGAAAGGGTTCCTACGGTTTAGTTACGGGGAGTATCGCGGATTAGATTTTAATTGTCGGGGAACAGAACGGATTGGTACGGTTTCTCACGGACTTTTACGGATTTTCACGGAATAATACGTGGTACCGTACTCGATAGACACGGAGTAATGCGGTTTGCTACGGTGAAATATGATTTCGTACGGGCTACTACAGTTTGCGGCGGAGACTTACGGGTACATGCGGATGTACACACACAGAGAACTACACAAACACTTATTTTTATTATTGTTTGACGGAAGTTCATTTTACACAGACACGACCACTAAAAAGAATGCTTACTGATTGTAAAGCTCAAAGCAAGGTGAAAGTAGTCTTTTGTACTCTCAATTTTCTTTAAGCAGGCACCTGTTTTAGATACCTTTCCATTTTAATGAACACACTTTTGTTGTCGTAACTGAGAGGTTTTACTATTTGTTTTGCTTTTTAATTTTACAAATAAAACACAAAGAAGTGTACATTTCCCTAGTGTGCCTTATCAATAGTTAATACCTTCAAGAGTATAAAATAGTTGAAAGTCGAAAAGCTCACTTTATTCTAAGGCATAACTCCTTCGCTGCCAAAATCAAACATTATAACATATGCAAATAGTTTTGATCCTGATAAGACAAGATTTTTTTTTCGCAGTGAAGACGTTAACATGTATTAATAATCTTAATTGTTCTACCGAACGAACATGTCTACTGTTTTGATTGATTGATTTTATTTTGGCAACAGTGGCATAACATGGCAATACAAATAATGCATGTACACATACGAGGGCTGTCCCAAAACATCGTAGACCTTCTTTATAAAATTGTTCAGATAACAGCAGATATAAATGGTATTTTTTATATATAAAAATAGGGTTTATGTAAACCTGTGTCAAGTTTTAACGTGTTATCTTTAAAACTGACCAGCACAGAGTATTTTGAAACACCCTACCTGTCTAACCCCGGCGCACACTAGTTAACGTTGACTGTTTGATGTCCACGTGTTTTCTATCTAATGCACCTAGAACATGTTGGAAGTTCCATCTTTCCTAGAACTGGCGTGCCTATTCCAGCCATTTTTCAGGAGTGGAAAGAGTGGTTACAACCTCTTCCATGTATTCCTCGATACTAGCCTTGTATACTTCTTTCATAATGGCACCTATGGTGTAGTGTGCTACCCTAAATTCATACATCAGTGACCTGTAACTGTCTCCTTTTGCAAGGTGCCTCAAAGTTATTGCAAGTATTATCCTAGGGCTGACGGCTTTCTTATAACAAGGGTATTCCTTTGCTATCCTCGGGCGAAGTCTTTCAAGAAGCTCCGCGAACAACTTTGCATCTACACTTACAAAGTTTCTGAATGCCTCTGGGTTTTCTATCCTTATTTCATTCATTGATGTATCATATTGGCCACGAAGCTGTCTTCTATGAAACCAGACTCTCATCCACCATCTCCTCTCTTGCCTCTATTTAGTTCTAACACGAAAGCTATATTTTCTAGAGCACCTCTGTTAATTGCAACCAAAACCAACAACAGATCCTGTATTCTATCGCTTATTATTGCGTACACAATCAGAGAAGTTATTAAACAAGACCATAAACACTGAGAAAATGGAAATGTGTGTTTCACACAAGTATATTTCAATGTACAGGACAAGACAGAACAAAACAGGACAAGACAGGACAAGACATGTTCAAAAAACCAGTACGGTGTGGAACCACACCTACGGTTGGTCAAGGTTCATGCACGGGTCTGTACGAGCTTTTACGGACCAATACGGATGCTGCCGGATAAAATCCGTAGCCGTCCGGGAGGCTCATCCGTGAATGTGTGACCTTCAGTACCGTGCAAAAAGTATTCGTTAAAATGGCGTCGTGACGTCGCGATAATTAAGCTTGCGCGATTTTCCTCCCCTTTCATATTGAGTTAAAAATAACAAAACATGTAAAATTTTAGATTTATAAATAGTTTGATCCCTTGAATATGGTATGACGTAAGAGTGGTTGTAATATACACGTCATTTATGTTTGTTTTGTTGTTGAATCAAAATAGGATGGAAAGGATCAGAATTGAGAAGTGACATGGAAAAACGTAGCCGTAAATATGTTTTTAAATGGATTTCGAATCGCAGAAACCTAACGATGATTATAGAGACCTTAAAGTACAGTATTTTCTTTTTTGAACGAATTCAAGACAACTGAATCGATTGAAAATCTTCCTATATCACGGAGACCTCGCGTGGAGGGTGAAAATGAGTGTCTGACAGTTGAGCGGACCGTGGAGACCAACCGCAGAGATTCGATGACAGCTATAACCTGTAAGTTTAAACGGTATTAGAATAGCAGTAAAATATAGAAAAATCATCGAAGATTATCTTTGGCCTATTGTAGCAAGACATTTCCCGACCATTTTAAATTTATTTCAGGATTATAACGTCCCGGTGCATTGTGCGGGTATGATCTCGGTTTACAAGGTTCAAAATAATACAAAAACAATTTCTTGGCCAGCAAAATCACCTGATCTGAACATTATTGAAATTATCTAGCTGTATATTAAGAGAAATCTGTCGTGCAGAGTGAATTTCATAAATAGCAATCAGGATTTGTACGATGAAAATTTTCGTATCGGGACTGAAATCCCACCGACCTATGTTCAAAACCTCTCCATGTCTATTTCCCGTAGGATAATGTAGTTTATAACATTCAAAGGACATGTGACTTAGTATTTAGGTAAGAGAAATCAAGTTTATGTGTTCGTTTCTGTTAGAGTTTCTGTTATAAAAGCTTTGAAACACCCACTAATTATCCCGATCAAATCCAATATGGCCGCCATTTAACGAATACTTTTTGCACGGTACTGTAGGCATAATACCCGTACATTCTCCGCTGGTGTCCGTAGACAATCCGTAACCTATTGTAAAACTCAACGACATTCGCAAGTATCCAATAGGTAAAAAATAAACATTTTGACATGTCAAATACTCTTCTACGATTGTCCGCGGATTGTTATATCCGTAAACAACTCGTAAATACACCGTAACAATCCGCAACGTATCGCAAACCGTTCGCAAACAACACGTAATGCCTGGGTCACACACTCACGCACGACAGTCCAGGATGGATACGGACGTAAATGCTACGGACTGCACATGTGACACACTCGTGAGTTAATACGGCATGAGAGCGGTTCAAAAAAGGTTAGTAAGGTTTAGCTTCGAGTAATATCGCGGATTGAACGGGGAACAGGGCGGATTGTTAGGGTTTATCTCGAACAGATACGGATTTCTTAGATGAAAATGTGATATATTAGAGTAAGCGGTCCTAATGGCTCCGTTGCAAGAGCACTCGCCCTTTAAGTGACAGTCCTGGGTTCGAGTCCCGGTCTCGCTGCATATTTTTATCACCATATTACACTTGGAGCCCAACTTATATATAACCCGCAAAATTACTATTTGACTTGCAGTGTATGGAAATAATAATAAGACACTCGTTGAGTGTTCTTTGAAATAAGAATTCAGATCGAATACTTGTGTAGAAGGTGTGTGGGTGTGTGTGTAGCCGGTCTGAGTCTATCGTTTTAAATTATGGTGACAGATTTGTGTAAGCTGTCCGGATAGCTCAGTCGATTGTGTACTCGCCCTGTAAGCGAATGTCCCGGGGTCGAATTCCGATCTGGCTGCATATTTTTCTCACCATAATACATTTAGTGCGTCTCCGTGGCCTAGTGGTCATATATAGCTTTTTTTAACTGACACTCACTAAGCTCCTCACCGCTGAGAGTTCAAATCCCGGTCTGGGGACATCGAATTTCTCATGTGGTGAAGTCTTCCAGCTGGCTTACGGAAGGTCGGTGGTTCTACCCAGTTGTCGATTTGTGTATGAAACCACAGTGCCTAAAGGGCTTCTTGGGTCTTTCTACGTAAAAGTATAAAAAATTCAAAGCCATTGCACAACGCGTGTATCGATGACAAGTTTGATGCATGATTACTTGAAATGTGGCGTACATGTATAATGTGACATATTAGTGGCGTTACAGAGTTTGAAATATTTAGTCTGCCATAGCATCGACTTAGGACTATTATTTTGAGGTGTTAAAATAAAATACAAGGTACATATCCACGTGCTTTATCCATATTTCATTTCAGAGTATTAATTAGTTTATGATAGAGAACTAATATCATGAATACATGTACATATGCTGTGTGTCCTGAAGTGCAGACACATTCGCTGCTAAAATCAAACATTTGACCATATGCAAACTGTTTGTAATCTGATAAAACACCGAGTTAATCGGCGTCTCACCATTATCGAAACTTTATGACACTATGATCATATAAATATATAGTTAAAATCTTAAAATCTGGCGTTTTCATCGAAACAAAACTTTTTGCAGTAACGATGTTAAGATGATCTATTCGAAATGGTCGAAATGTATGTCCAATTTGACCATCTACACGCTATTGGCGATTTCTTCAAAAACCTTTTCCGATAAATTTAATCCTGACGAGACTGTAACACTCTGATAATATTTAAGAAGAAAGAATGAACACATGTTTACGACAGAAATTAAAATAAAATCCGTAGTGAACCAAATAACTCTGAACTATACATTAAACGACCGTGTAAGCACGTAGCCAGGCGTAGTATTCCGGCACTATCCGTATTAAACCGTAATGGTCCGTAGACGTCCTTCTTGAACCGTATTAGCCCGTTCTCGGGTACAAAATATCCCTTTACACATCCGTAGAACCGCGTGTTGAAACCGTATCAAACCGTACCGATTCGTACCAACTCGTATTGAGACGCCCCTTCCGGGTTTATAAGGATCAGTACGTGTTAGAACGGTTTAGCTACGTTCTGATACGGATTTCTACGGGTTTGGTACGGTACACAAGCTGTTTTTCACTCGTTATTAAGTTTTTTTCGGTCAAAATGTCCATTGTGTATCTTTGAGAAAAACAGCAGACGACAATTTTACGCAGACGACATTGCAGTTGTGAATAGGTTGGACATAATTATTCTGTTTAGGGAACTGCGACAAGGGTCGTTGTAAGGAGAGAGTCGTTGTTTGGAGGACCGTTGTAGGGAGGTAGCATTGTATTAGAAAAAATCATATTAAATAACAGTTTCGCACGACAAATGTTGTATGCGACAATATTTCTCAATTATACAGCACAGTCAAACTTGTGATAAGTGACCTTTATTTAAAATTAGCGTGCAGGTAGTAAAGGCAGGTGACTGCCTAATAGCGCGGCAAACGTAAAGTTTTATTAATTATGTGTAATGTTTTACGTCACTTTAACAATATTTCAGTCATATAGCGACTGTCAGCTAGTTACAGGCGGAGGAAGAACCTAGAAGCCTTAAATGCACTGTTTCAGGCACAAATCGACAAACGGATAGAACCACAAACCTTCTGCAAGCCCGAACCGGGATTCGAACCACAGGGACAGGAGAGTAGAGAAGAGTAGAGTTTGCCGTAAATGCATCGTAAAATGTCGAAAGAAACAATAAATAGCCCGTAACAACCCCTAACAAAATTTAATGTTACTTCATTCTTAAAACTGACCTTAATCGTAAGTATCGGATGTGAGCCATTCGTAAGGACATCGTAGAGAATCCGTGTATGTAACTCATTGTCTGATCAGGCTCAAATGTTACATGTGTAGCTGCCCTTCTTTAGAATTACATGTAATCGGCAACACTTTCAAAGACTGTAATATTCTACAGTTTTACCAACTGTACTCTTGTTCGGATTTACACTGATTACAGTGTCTATGTGATCAACGTCTATGTAAATATCTCAAATTTGCTTATGTTCTTTTGGCTAAGCCGCGTTCTAACTTTTAAATGCGGGTATGTTTGACATAAGCGAGCCCGATTTAATGTTATTGAATAAGAAATACGTGTCAATTTGAGTTACGTGAGTTCGAGATATTTGAAGTTCGCCTGTATTGGAGTGTGAACAAGAACAATTTTCACCAAGTTTTTGTTGGACGTATTCAAATAACAACGCAAAACGTAAAAATGACAGGGTTCTTGTTTTTTTACCCTTTCATAGCAAAATTTCTCATGAAGGTTTTACCCGTTCGCCGTCATAGTGTTGTGCTTCAATATTGTTGTATATTTATAGTATCGTTTCAAAGTTATTTGAGGCTGCACTACTAAAATATATTGATACGAATGAAAATCTGTGTGGATCCTGATCAGACGTTACGCTGTATGTCATCAGGATCCAAACAGTTTGTAGAGTCAACTTTATTCATCTACGACGTTCAAAGGGTCTACTCCGAGCGTTTGTCTGTGTGTCGAACAATTTCAGCCAATCTATTCGGCGTCTGGACTAACTAAAATGACTGCAATGTAGGTTGTTGGACTATAAATGGGTTGATTGGGAGAATGGCGTTCCCAATCTGCACCTCATAAACAAACACTCTTGTTCTGAAATTATCTCTTGTGTAAGACACGCAAATTAATATCCAATTGTAACAAGTTACTAATTGTTATTTCGTAGAGCTTATGTGTTCTCAGGGTGACCCCGACCGGGCCTCAGCCCACGGCTGGGGGAAATTGGTGAAATGGAAAGCAGAACACTCCCGAAACGTTTATACTTTATTATCTCGATGACTGGAGTTCAAAGAGAATGAAGATCAAGAAAATCTACGACAAAATTAAAAACAATAATAAGTGCAAGGCATAAACATTACAAATTGACACCTGATTATGTAAACAAACATGTACATACAAAGGTGTAATCAACTTCTGCTAAGCATTTAAGTTGAATATGTACATCATAAAACTTATAAAAATACTAATATATAAACCTAATTATTCAAGTTAATAAATTACGAAAATGATTACCTGGCTAGTGGAATAATATCCAGATATAAATATATTTATTATGCTCAAAATAAAGATGGCTGTCTGAAAAATTTAAAGGCACAATACCGCCCAAATTGATGTTTAAAACGCGCAATTTCTTATATGTGTGCATTTTCTATGTATTAAAAACTAAGTGAAATCGGGTGTAAGAAGCCTGACATATGCACCCCCTTCGTAAAGAATCCCACCTAAATGTGTCGAATTCTTATCGTGTTGGTTAACATTATAAGCGGGTTTGTTTACAAATAAGACTACGGGCTGATTCCGAGAACTTTCGGACGATTGCATAAAGGTCACGTGATTGATTCGGCCGCGTCAATGTGTATACATTGCATCGGTTTGTGTAACATATAGCGGCCAAACTTATAGGAGTTGTCTCCTTTTGATTCAAAAGCGCTCGACTTGTTATATAGAATTATGCAAATGAGCTTTACCGAGTATGTCCGTAAACTTTCGTCACTATTCAAAAATAAACAAACTTGATTACTTGTTTCCACAAAAGCAATATTGCTTCAAATATCACCACGAATTACTTCTTTTTATATGGAACGTTTACGATAGTGACATAAATTTCATGTTAGAAAAATGTTCGATTCTGGTTATGTGAAAGAAATATAGTGGCTTTAAATGACCGAAGTGACCGGAATGACATGTCACGTGATTAAAAAGGTAGCATGCAAAAAGTGGTTAATTCACTTTGACAGTTATGGATTATAAAATAATAATTTGGACTAGGGATTATGCGAATTAAAGGGAATGGAAATGACAACAAACACATACAATTTAATGATCAAATGTAATAAACTCCAGAAATAATTAATATCACCCTATGACAGGTAGTATTTTAATTTTGCAGCATCAGTTACAACTGCTGTGTCTTTCGAGGCCAAACTGAATGTTGGTCTTACCGTGGCGTCATGGGGTTCGCTGATATTTCCTGAAGTTTTAGCTAACTTTGGAAGTGGATATGATTCCTTACTAATTCTAATTGTTATTGTTTTATTTGTCAGCGTCTGGTACAACTGCTGTGGCTTTCAAGGCAAAAATGACTGCAGATTCTACCGTGAAACCAGGGGATGCACTGATATTTCCTAAAGTTGTAATTAACCTTGGAAAGGGGTATGATTCTGGTACGGGAGCCTTTACTGCCCCTGTTGGTGGAGTTTACCTCTTTACATTGCAAATGTGTATAAAACAGCAAAACTACTTAGTTGTGGAAACTGTCGTTGACAGTCGTGTGACAAACCATGTATTTCTCTAAGAACAGAATGAAAACGACTGCCATGACCACACAGAGTTGTTAACATTGGGCACAGACAGCAAGGTGACTTTTAAATCCGGGAGTGGTTCGAGCTCATCAGTGACACTTCATGAAAATTCAAAATACCACACTAATTTTGTCGCGGGTGTCTTGGTTACCAAACTGTAATTACAGCTCTTTTCTGCTTTACTTTGAGGTTTTACCTCATCGACACATAAAACTTCATGTTGATATTTCCATTTGCTAATCAAGTGATTTCCACTATCAAACAGTATTAGTTAATTGATGCAAATATACATGTACTACAAAATTACAATCAGAGCAGATCCTGATCAGAGGAGCCATATGATCTAAATCGTTAATGTTTATATTAGCCAGTAGCGTGTTCAAATACCCCTGTTTGCTGTTTAGAGTAGCAGTTTGTGCCCCGTGTCCAGCGTGCGAAGTACAATAGAGAAAACGTTTTCTTTACAAATAACCCAGGTTACACTTAAACTATAATTTTCATTGCAAACAGTTTGGAGCCACATCAGACGCCGGGTAATCCGGCGTCTGATCAGGCTTCAATCTGTTTGCCACTCAAATTAAAACTAGTAGTCGGAATTGTCAAAAGGTTATCATTTTCTATACAGTAAAACCTCGCTATTACGACCACTAAATTATTTTAACTATTAGGGTGTTAACGATAGGTGACCGCTTAAAGCAAGGTGACAGTGAAACAGAAAGCTCCTATAGGAGCTTTCTGTTTCACTGTAACCTTGCTTTAAGCTGTCACCTACCTATTATACACTCAATTAGCCTTCGTTTTAGTGGTCGTAATAGCGAGGTTTTACTGTATTTCATTGCAATTCTTTTGCTTTTGAACGAAAGACTTACGTTTTCATCAATGTATTTCAGACCGGTAGCCAACTCGCAATCGATGGCCGTCTGCTAATATTTGTCGTGTGCAATCTTCGGCCATAAATAAATATTAGTCTGCACCTATTTCTAGTGTTCTTGTGATTTAAACATCAAAATCCGCGTTTGCCTATATATGTATGGTAGACTCCCGTGAGTGTTTATCGTACGCAGATTGTTGTTTTTTGTGTTTAAACTTAAGCTAATATGTTTTAGATGTGTTCATATTTTTTAGCAAAAACTAAAATCTGACCAATCAATTGCTTGGGAATGAACTCAGATTCAAGGCAAAAACTTTATAACCATGGACCGAGGGTCAAACCTACCAGACATTTGAACAATAGACCACATTTCCAGGTCCTCTTACACTTCTGTTGGACTATTCAGATACCAAAGTAATTACTGAATATTAGGTCGGCCATTTTGGCCGCCATCTTGAAAAGTTGAAATAATTCAACTTGTCAGACAACACCAATGGATTCAGCACCCTTCAATTACCCAATATATGTTGTCTGCCCAATTTTAACAAAAAATGCCTAGTGACCATGGCTCACAAGGAAATAGCTCCAGTCTAATGCTCAACATTTTCAAAACGCTGTTTTTATAAATACATGTATTGTATTGCTTTAGCGGTAAGTTTCGTTGATCTAAACAGGAATGAAGAACTTTTTTGTCACTGTCAGTCTAACTGTATTTCATGTTTCGAATGAGAAGTGTCTAAAAAATGACAAATAAGAATTGTATTTTTTTATTTTCCTGTTGTTAGAGGACAGTTACTACTATTATGGTCTGGAGAAGCAGACGTATTCCTTTTCCACGTTGCAAGGGAGACAAGCTCAACCAGCCTGGACAAAAATAGTTAAGAGTTATCTGCTGCGATGACTCATGGGTTTAATCACCCCCAAACCTGACATTGCAAACAGTTTAGATCAAAATTAAATGCCGCAGGTTGCCTGGAACTAAATTATTTTGCTGTCAAGTGTTATCGTCTGCTGTAACACCCTTACTGCCAACATTTCGTCTGCACTGATAGTGTCGTCTGCAATGTATTTAAGTCAAAGTTAGGACTGTTTTGACAATAGAAAAGCCCACATGAATGTCAAACAGTTTAGATCCTGATCAGATGCAGCGTAACGCGGCGTCTGATCATGATCTAAACTGTTTGCAAACTCGCCTCTGTGGCGCAAATGGCAGTAAAAGTTTTTAACAATATAACAGCGACAATTTGTCAGTGAATCCATAACCAACATTACACATGCCATTGTTAATCGTGTCCTGAACTTCTATAACATATACCTATACAACTGACTACTATATACAAGAACAATGGCTACTTAAAAAGCACAATGAACGTAAAGCAAAAGGCTCCTATGTAGCATGCAGCTGTAAGCTTTTTTTGCAGTGCGATGGAGGTATAGGGAAGACAACTCTTTAAAACGGCTTTACTTGAGGCATCTGCAGGTGCCCCTCCGCACCCAACCATTTCAGTATGCTTTCTGAAAGTTTTGCTGTTATACATTTAAACTTATATTGGTCGACAACCAAAATATTTATAGAGGATATGACTAGTAGAGCATTGGGGGGGAGCGGATTTAATTCTTGAAGCTCATGCATAAAGAAACTTTCTGCACTAACTTTATCCCGCGTAAAGCGGTCACCCGCCTGAAAATATAGGGCCTTTCAATATAATACAGATCTGACCTGTCATAATATATTAGGTCCCATTTCTCTCTTTGAAGGAGGTGCACTGGTGGATGATGTGTTTGTGCAATGTCAGGGTTGTTCATATGTTTATGCTTATCAAGATTATAGAAGCAACTACAATGTTCCTTCTCTACAACGACACCATATGGGAGACAAAAATGTGTTCGTTGCTCGGAGGGAGTCGTTACAGAGAGAGAAATTAGTTAACATTTGCAAACAGCTTGAATCCAGATCAGACGCCGCGTAACGCGGCGTCTGATATGGGTTCAAGCTGTT